>CAWUFW010003331.1:1200000-1856408 GCA_963921515.1 Calotriton arnoldi
TAATTCGTCAATGTAAAGAGGCAGAGGTCATGATGAGAACCTGTGAATTTACTTACACAGGAAAGTCAGCATCTGACAGAATCTCAAAGTGGGTTTTTATGGACGATGTAGTAACTTCCTTTGCTACTCGGGGGGCGGGAGGGGGCTGTTTGTGAATGAATCAATTCATTATGTATGTTTGAGTACATTCTTATGACTTTTGCTCTGATAAGTAAAGATAGCACCTCACAGAGTTCCATTCAGAGAGTAACTCAAAAGTTGACACTGTTAGTGAGTCCAGGCCACTAGGAGGAATGTTATTGCTTTTTCAGTATGCATTTCTTTCTAATAAGCATATTGCATGGCCCATGTTTCTGGCATTACATTCACATCTTGTAACATCCTTGATATTTTCATTGTTTTTTTATTTTTATTTCCAGGGTATCTTTTAATCCAAGCCTGCTGAATCACTGAAGAAATTGGGGCAGCCAATGCGACCAGTGCAGAAGGCTTTATCCTATTGGTCATTTCAGATTATCCACAGATGCAAATCCCTCTTTTTGTTGCATTTGTTCTTATTTACACTTCAACGCTGATGGGAAATCTTGTAATGATAATAATATATGGCAGTTTACATCTGTATAATCCAATGTCTTTTTTACTTACAAATTTGTCTTTTATTGACATAGTTTTCACATCAATCATTTTCCCACAGTTGTTGGCCCACTTCTTTCAACATAATGAATAATTCCAATGTGCAGGAGGAGCACTGGGTAGACTTCATGGTAAAAAGATTTGAAGAGAAAATCCTTTTAGATATACCCCAAACGAAGATACTGGAACATCAATCAAATAATGAACACAAAACAGGTGAGGCGGTCTCATCAAGATTAGAACAACTAAAAAGGAAACATCCCCATCAAAAATTCTCACTTGATGATGCCATGGATATGATAAAGAGAGGAAGAAGTAATGGGGCTCCAGGTCCAAATGGTATTCCACAAGCTATATTCAAGAGAGAAATAAAATTCCGTGGCACACAACCTTTAACGCTGTTCAACGAAATAGAAATACTGGGCAGTATCCCTTGAAGCTGGCCCAGCTCCAAATTAAATCCAATTCACAAGGGGGATGACCAAACAAACCCAGCAAAGTTACCGAATCATCGCACTACTTGAGGTTGAGGCAAAATATGATGCCGCCATGATTCTGGACGACCTAACCGAGTGGTTGGAGAAGCAGAACCTGATCCCAGTCAACCAAACCGGACTCAAGAGAGGAACTGGAACCATCATGAATATAACAGTGGTATCTCAGATTGCCGACAAATGTAAATGGGACAGGAAAAAACTACACCTCTGTTTTGTCGACCTAAAGGCAGCTTTTGACTGCGTGGACCGCCACAGGTTATAGAATAATCCAACTATACACCAACACCTGGGTAGAGTCAAAGTAGGCAACGGGACAAGGGTCTCGAGGAAAATCCTAACGAATAGGGGTCTGAAGCAAGGATGCATCCTGGCCCCCCACCTATTCAACCTGTTCATGTGTCTTGGCGCAGAGGTTGTACCAAGCCAACACCCACCCCCCACGACTAGGGCTGTTACCACTGTCACACCTTTCTTACGCCGACGACGTTGTACTAATGAGCTTCATGCAAGTAGGCCTCCAGAGGGCACTGACAGAAATGCAGAACTACGCAACAATAAATAAACTGGAAATCAATGTAAACAAGACAAAAGCCATGCTGATATAAAATAGATCTAGCCGCAAACTCAAGATCTGGCTGAACGGCAAAAAGTTGGAGGAAGTCTCATACTACAAATACCTAGGAGTCTATCTAGACAACAACCTCAACCAACAAGCACAAAGGAACTATATGGAAAAAAAGGCCGGTGCATTATCATACGCCTTCAGCAATCTAGCAAAAAAACTGGCGTGCCTGTCGTTCAAGCCACTACTAGCAGTGATGGCAGCAAGGTTCCTACCAACACTAATTTATGGCAGCATTACTCAACATGGAACAGATTCTGCATTACTAAACAAACTGCAGGTATCCACCTATAAACTTACATTCCAGCTGACAAAAAGTGCATCACTAGCTCATGTGAGGCTGGAATTTGGCCTAATAAATGAAACATTAGGAAGGATGTTTCCGACTGTTAAAAGCTGGTATAAAATAAAACTCAGTCGGTAACACTAAACTCTGTGAAGCACTATGGATGGAAATTGAAAAAGATAAAAAATCATCATATAATAATTTTCTCAATAAAGCCCTTCAAAACACAGAGACAGAAGATCTGTGGAATAAAAGTCTGCCCTTCTCAGAATTCAGACGTATCGTCAACTTCAATCATTGCTAGAAGACAAAACAACATTCAGCAGGCGAACATACACACGTGATGGAAATTAATAATTACGACTCTCTAAAACAAGCACCTTATCTAAGCGCCAGTTTCTCTGTCTTTTACAAGAAACGACTGATGGCACTCCGGGTTGGTGACCTACCAACAACAGCGGATCTACCGAGCTGAAAACACAATGGCTCCACAACATGTAGACTTTGTTGTCAAACAAAAGAGGATTTTATTCATTTGATTTGTATTTGTCCATACTTGTACTCGGCAAGAATCACTTTGCTGCAGCCTGACCTTAAAAAGAGGAAAGTCAGGACATGTAGGGCTGCCAATACTCAGTGCCTCAATCCATCAGACACTCAACTGAACTGTAAGTTGATAAAGTTTTTAAAGTACCATGAATTAGCCTTAAAAAGCACAACAGTTCAACCGACAATATAAACAAAACTTCTTATTGTATTGAACGGCAAATTTTATTCTCATTTAAGGAAGTCACATGTGTCTAATGTGTTTTAATATGCTGACAAAAAAAATGTTTTTACGTAACATGTCTAAAGTGTTTTCCTATGCCGCCCAAAATTTTTATGTAATATTGTTATGGTTTTAAATTAACCAAACAATAAATTACTTACTTCTTTCAACAGGAATCATATATTTCCATCACTGAGTGCCTCCTGCAGGTGTATATTTTCATGGCAATGGTGACGTTAGAAATCATTCTACTTGCAGTCATGGCATCTGATTGATATGTGTCCATTTGCAATCCCTTACTTTACACAACAACCATGAATAAGGTTGTGCATTTTCCACTTACAGCTGGAAGCTGGGTTCTTGGTCTCATGGATGTAATACCACACAGGGTACTAATTTCTGGGCTTTCTTTCAGTGCATCACATGATATCAACCACTTCTGTGATGTGACAGCCCTCCTGAAGCTTTCTTGCACTAGCACTATCATAATTGAGGCATTGAGCTATTTTCATTGGAGCAACAGTGGCATTGTTGTCATTTCTTTTAATCATCACATCTTACATCAGCATTATCTTAGCTATACTAAAACTCCAGTCAATGCAGCAGAGACAAAATGCTTTCTCCACATGCAGGTCCCATTTGACCATTTTGTTTTATGGGTCTGTGTGTTTCTACTTATCTGAGACCAACTTCAACATATTCAATGGTATACAATAAGATAGTTTCACTGTCATACACCACTGTTACTCCACTATGTATCCCCATCATATACAGCCTAAAAATAGAGAATTTTAAAATGCCCTGAAGAGGACAAATATTAGAGCATAAACTGCAAGAAATATACTCAGATTAAATTTCAAATTTATTAAGATGAGAACACAGGAAAAAAAGATCAAATGTATGCCACAGTTCATGGATTGTATTTCATTTTTCTATTCTTTCTTTTCATGTCATATCTTAATGTTGATTGTGATATGTGTTGGACTTGTCCCTTTTGGCAGGGTCATTTTCAAACATTTTGCCGTCCTCCTCCTACTTTTGCAGAATTTGTTTTTTTAGGCCTTGGGACTGCAATCCAGTGCTAAAGTGCTTGTGCTCTCTCCTCTAAAGATGGTAGCAATAGCTGATGCCCAGTTGCCATATTTAATTACTTTTAAGTCCCTAGTAAAGTGGCACTACCTGTGCCCAGGGCCTGTAAATAAAATGCTACTAGTGGGCCTGCGCAAAAAGAACAATTGATGGACAGAATGCTGAACAATGTCATACATTCTCCCCAGTACAGAGATCTGGGCCTAAATCCATAGTTTTTTTTTGCTCCCCATGCCATTCCAGTTTAGACCCAGCCATATGCAAATCAGTCTTGACCCTGTTCTCCATGGGAAGAGTCCAGCCCGAACTGCCAAGCCAGGTCCTCCCGGGACTGGAAACAAGCATCCTAGGACTGGTTTCGGGGTTTTACCCCTCATCAGCCAGGATAGCTTGACTCCAGTGGCATGGAGAGCACGGGACACACATCTGGGCATACCCGTCCCACTCGGGGAGACAAATGCAAAAAGAACAATTGATGGACAGAATGCTGAACAATATCATACATTCACCCCAGTACAGAGATCTGGGCCTAAATCCATCGTTTTGTTTCTCCCCATGCCATTCCAGTTTAGACCCAGCCATATGCAAATCATTCTTGACCCTGTTCCCCATGGGAACAGTCCAGCCTGAACTGCCAAGCCAGGTCCTCCCTGATTGTGCCACCCTCTTAAGTAGCCCTTTAAACATGTCTCAGGCCTGATATTGCAGTGCCTGTGGGTGCAGTTGTAAACTGACAATTTGACTTGATTTAACAAAGTAAACCAGGCTCAAACTTTCCGTTTTAATACATATAAGTAACCCCTAGTGTAGTCCCCGGACAGCCAGAAGGTCAGGGTTCAGTGAATTTAAAAAGTTGGACATGTACTTTTAATTTACATATCCTGGTAGTAAAAAACTCTTTAAATAATTTTTCACTACTGCAAGGTCTAGCTCTCCCATAGGATAACGGTGGAGTTCCCTTATTACATTTGAGTGTAATTTCCAAATAGAAAGAGATAACCAGTGCATCACAATTTAAAATCCTAACTTATGGTGAAGTTGGATTTTAAATTGCAGTTCTGAAAATGCAACTTTTAGGAAGTTGGCATTTTCTTGCCTTAGTAATTTAGTGCCCGTAGCCTGCCTGTGGTCACATGACTGGGTGTAGCTTACAGTTAAGCTTTGTGTATTCCTCCTTGACAGCCATACACAATAGGAAGCTTAGGTGTGACTGAATGGGTCATCACTGGCAGGATGGCTGGGAGGATATGGGCACAGCCCTACTTACACTTGAATATACTGTGTCCTGCCTCCACACAAAGGTCTGTAAGCCCCTGATAGTTAGTCTGCATTCAGGACCAGGAAAACAGGGTATCTATGCACTTCAAAGGCCTGTCTCTAGAAGCTTCTCCTGACTTCAAAGGCACAACTCAGTATAAAAGAAGGACCTCAGACACAACCTTTTCAGTATACTTATTAACCTGTGGATACACTGCCAGGAAGAAGGACTTTGCTGCTACAAAGACTGCCACTCTGCTGGACAGCTGATCTAAAGGAACTGCTGCTCTGTGGTGCTGATCTGCTGCCCTCTTGCCTGGGGAAGAAGAACTGGACTTGCAAGCTCATCTTGAACACAGGACACCAGAGTTACTTAAAGGGCTAGTCTGCTGGCCTCCTGATATGAGCGTCAGGGACATAATAGCCTTCGCAAACAGCTCCTGGACCCAGCTTCAGCGAGTTCCTGACCCTAAGTGGTGTCTCTCAAGTCCTGGTCCCTTGGTGAGGCTCACAGGCTTTAAAAATCAAGCTTGCGGGTTCTTTGTGACCGTGAACGGGCCCGGTCGCACCAAGACCACACCACTCACACCGACAATCTGCACAAGCTGCCACCAGTCTCTTTGCACAGCAGGCATCGATCACCCCCAGGGGACCCCCAAAGCGAAGCATCATCCCGCCCGTCCACGATGCCTGACCTGCTCTTCGTGACATGAGACTCTCTCTAACATGAACAGGACTCTTGGCACAAAACAGGGAAAGGTAAACCTTCAGCAGGACTAATCTGGGACTGTATCTGAATCGTGCACCATTGCAGTTGGCCTGAACTTTTGACCTTGACCCTGTCCAGCATGACTATGTTTATGTTTATGTTTATGTTAGGGAATTTATTAAGCGCACGTATACCAAAGGTCTCTTGGCGCTATGAGGGGAGGGAGAACCTTCCTGAGGAATACTAACAATAGGCTAAAGTGAACAACCAAGTTTTCAGTTTTTTTCTGAAAATGGTGTACTCAGATGAAAGTCTGATGTCTATCGGAAAAGAATTCCAAAGTGTAGGGCCAAGAACAGAATAGCGGCGGTTGACGCTTTATGCTTTTAAATGCTACTTTTCATTTTATTCTTTAAAAATTCATAGCTCCGGTACTACTGATTCGATTTTTGATATTTTGGTCTTGTTTTATTTATTACATTTTGCTCTAAGTTTCTACCCTGCTGTGGGATATTTTTGTGTATAGTTTTCACTGTTTTACTGTTTGAAATGTTGCACAAATACTTAACACATTGCTGACCCTGACTGCTCTGTGCAAAGCTTCTGGAGCATTGAGCAGAGGTCAATTTGGAGTTTGCTTGCTGTTATATCCTAGCTATATTGTAGTTTATGTCATCCATTGCTCCACCAGTGGAACACTGTAAGAATGATGTAATGTAGAATGTTGGTCTCTGGAAACCACAGTTGGAGAAGGGCTGAGCGCCTTGCTGGCTGCTCCTGGTGGGGCTGAATACTGATGTACTTCTGATCTTCAATAAATACTCCTATTATATCTGAACCAGCCTGGAGTGATCACTACAATATTATGGCGACGAGGATGGGATAATCGTAAGATGGCGGCATGCTGAGCACGCCAACACGGGATGGCTCACGGCATGTGTGTGCGCCCCACGATGCGCAACAGCGAACAGTCCTACAGTCAACAAGGCACTCTCTACATGTCAGCTGAGATGCATATTATATTTTAAGTTTACAGCTTAACTTTTGTTTTATTTACAGGTTACCACGTGATGCACAAGTTTCCTACCTCCTTACGAGGTGCGTTCCATGGGGTGTCGTCCCTATTTGTTTGTGCACAATATTTTTAGTGTAGTACAGTACACAAGTTTTACCTTCACAGTGCACAATGTCTAGGTTTACATTTTACCCTACATAGGGTGTCTAAGGTTCTTACCTTCACACAGTACACAATCTTTACCTCAACACGAGGTGTCTCGCTGGGGTTTTTATCCCGTCACTACAGTGCACAGGGGTTTTAGTCCCGTCATTACTGTGCACATTGTCGCTACCTCCACACGAGGTGTCTCACAGGGGTTTTATTCCCGTCTTTACAGTACACATTGTTTTTACCTCTACACGAGGTGTCTCGCAAGGGCTTTAGTCCCACTACTCTTGTGCACAACATTGACCTCTCTACAAGGTATCTTTTTTTTTGTTTCGGTGCACACTTTCACACGTTGCGCGGACTATTGTCCCGCACATACATGCACATTTCTTGACCTCTCCGCGAGGTGTGTTTTTGGGTTTTTCCCTTTTTCATTGTGCATATCAATAGACCTCCAGTTGAGGTATATTTCACGGTCTTACACCCTCACTACTTAGTGCTATGTATAGACCTCTCTTGTGGTTTCCTATGCACATTCATATTTTACCCACATGGGTGTTTAGTTTGGTTCTTGTCCATTAACTATACTGCATTGGTCCACGTTAGACTGGGCGTTTTTTTCTCTCAACTCTGTTTTCTTCTTCATTCTCAACACTGTAGCCCAGTTCTTCTCTATTTTGTTCTAACTCAAATGTTTATTATATTATGAGAAGTATGAGTTATATAATGTATTTCTCTTCTTCTCTGTCGTCTTCGTTTCTCCTGATGTGGATTGCTCTCTTGCATACTTACCTGGCCAGTTGGTGTACAGAGAGTACTCATTGATGGTCTCTCTTTCCTTTTCTTCTGTTACATAGAGAAGGGAGGATGGTTAATGGATTATCTTTATCTGTTTTTCATGTTTCCATTGTTTCCTTTATTGCTCTTCTTGTCTCTCTCTGGCTCTCTCTACAATTTTATGCTCATCTAGCTTCTGTTTTCTTTCTAGTCTACTATTGTGTTCTTTTCTGTTTTCATTGCGTTCTTTTCTGTTTTCTCTTTTGGAAGAAAAGAGGATATGTTATATCCTAGCTATATTGTAGTTTATGTCATCCATTGCTCCACCAGTGGAACACTGTAAGAATGATGTAATGTAGAATGTTGGTCTCTGGAAACCACAGTTGGAGAAGGGCTGAGCGCCTTGCTGGCTGCTCCTGGTGGGGCTGAATACTGATGTACTTCTGATCTTCAATAAATACTCCTATTATATCTGAACCAGCCTGGAGTGATCACTACACTTGTGCTTTACCCTGACTAGGATAGTGGTTGCTGCTCAACCAGTGCTCACACCCCAGTTAACGAGTAACCCAAATTCTAACGGTATGTATTTTATGTTATTGCAACACTTTTATATATTTGCAGAGCAGATTTGAAATTTAAAAGATATACTTTACTGCATTAAGGCACATCAATCTAATTTACTATTGGTAAAAAATAAATTTGTAAAGCACCTGATTTATTTTTCAATGTAATCATTTTTTTTATGGAATACTCCATTTATGGTTCAAGGTGCATGACAAATAAATTATTAAGTTTGTAATCAGGCTTTGTATTTGAATGACACAAATTGGAGTTTGCCACATATCCAGCTTGACAGGAAATAGGGGGTAATGGGCCCCGCTCCTCAGTACTCCTGCGAAAATAGAGCCTTATAGTTTTAGTTCGCTTGTTCATAGCAATGGGAGACCCCTTCCCCATTGTTAAAACTAGGCTTGACGGTGTGCTAGAACAAGTAAGGATCATCACTCTTTTTACTTTTGGAAACAATTCCAATTGTTTAATATTCAGCAGTAGGGTATGCAACTCTTGACTCGTTCGAGTATTCCGAATCAGATATTACAAAAAACAAAAAACAGCCAACACGTGTTTTGTCCCCTTACACAGGCCGTCTGGCCATGGGGCTTCCTCAGGGCTGTACATACATAACGTCACATCAAATGATACAATAACACAGATGAAAACCATATTCATATAGGTAAAGTAGAGCAGATATGAAAAAAGGCTCACCCGTGACAGCAATATTGAGAAAATCCGGTGCAATTTGAGATGGTGGGAAGAGAAAGGGCCAGATAAAATTGTGGAAATTATAAGTAATCAGAAGAGAGAGCAAAAAAAAGGGGGAAAAGCGCAAATAAAAATGTGGGGAAAGAGAAAGAAATTGCAAAGTAGTCCACAGCATGAGATCAATAGAAAAAAGGCATGGCATGGAAAGAGGTATAATGTGGAGTAAAACCGTGCGTTCCCATAGTGTCAAAGGTATTCCCAAAATTACATTTTAAGTACAATACACAAAGTCATGGATACAATGCACATTCAAAGTATAACATACGGTATGTTGGTATCCAGGTCGAAAGGAGACGGGCCATAGGGGGAGAAAGAAACAGGTAAGCAACATCAACGAGTAGAGAATGGTTGAATTCTGTGTGTATAGAACGGTGAATAGTTGACAGCAGATCAAACATCTAGTTTTAATCATTCAAACTGACCTACTGTTTGATCAAGTGCTGAAATGGAAACCCAGTGTTTCCGTGATGGGTCGTAGCTAGTTGGCCTCTGTGAACAAAAATAATTAAAGACATAGGCCTGGTATTGCGTGTGAAAAACCCGAAGTCTACTCATAAGGCCCTAAGGGCATGTATAAAAGTCAATAAGGAAGGAAAAAGGTCCCGCAATGAGGGACAGCATGTAGTTATATCCCCCAGTATTGTGTAGGGATCTGCTCACCGTAGTAATAACTATTATTCAATTTGAATTCTAAGAGTTGTCGCAAATGAAAAATCTACAGGGGAGGGGAGAAAAGGCGGAACGTGGGGGGGGAGAAAAGATAAAAATAAAGGCATAGGTTAAAACGTGCCGGACTTTTATGGAGGTCTTGTGTGACAATAAGGTACAGGTCATGAAACAAAAATTGATTGGGTACGTCCGCATATGGGCCGAAAGACCGTATTGCCATAATCCACTTACTTACTGCGTCCAGTCGCTGTCCTTGAATTCAATTCCGTCGGCAAGGGCAAGGAGCCCAAGTGACGGGAGCCTGATAATGCCCGTGAATCGGAAAGGGATACCAGTTCCGGGTGACGAAAAGAAGTATGCTACAGTCAGAGCCATCTTGGGTCAGATAAGACCATGCCGATATTTCAAGAAGTGGAAGATAGGTGTAGGTCATGGAAAGACGGGATAAGATCCCCAAGCGCATAAAAATGTGGGGGGAATAAATGGTTGAGCAGAAATCAGTGATAGCGTGATAAAGGGGCTCTCAGCAGAATAAGGGTCTGCCCCTCTGCGATGCGTGAAAATAGAAAAGAGTGGCCTCTATATTGGCGCCCATTTTGGAGAGTGGTTATTGGGAGAATGATATGATAGAATACAGCAGAAGGGGGCAGCCCGTAATATACAGCACGGGGGCCTAGCAGCACGAGGGAAAAAGGTGACAAGGTTGATAGGGGTTGGCTCTAGAAGAATCTATATCAGAGCAAAATGACTATAAAAAACGCATAGGCAATGTGTTCATGAAGAACTGGTCGGTTTCAAAAATAGACAAAAGAAAATCAAGAAAAAACTAATCGCTGGATGCGAATTCAGACTATTGGGGGGACTACCCCGGGCATTGTGTTTAGGCCTGCGTGCAGGTACAGTAGGAGTCTAAGATCAGGATGACAGAGTTGTAGGGAAAGAACCATTCATTCATCACCCAACCAGACATGCATCCCTGCATCCTTATTGAGCCCAAGTTTGATTGTTGTATTTGAGAATGTGTTCACTCTCTCTTCTCCGCAGTTTTAGTTCCCGGTCTCCTCCTCGTTTTGAGGGGTGTATCACCTCAAAACCGTAGAAGGTGAAACTTTTATTGTGTGGATGAGCAGTGTGGAAATGATCAGTCAGTGGGTGACCCGTGTTATATTTGTGGATGTTTCTGTAGTGTTCCTGAATGCGTGTGCGTAGGGGTCGGATCGTACTCCTTATGTACGGTTGATTACAGGGACAGAAAATGACATAGATGGTGAACTTGCTGTTACAGTCAATCCATTCTTTAATTCGAATTTATCTGTTCTGGAGCATGGGTATAACTTGGGTTTTACTGATATCAAGTTTACAGATGTTGCAATTACGGCATGTGTGAAATCCTGCCGGTCTGTCCAAGAAAGTGGTTAGCTTTGTTCTTTTGCCCTCAAACTCTGATCTGCAAAGCATTTTCTTGAGATTTGGAGCCCTTCTGATGCTCATTTCTGGGTAGTTGCGGAGATGATCCTTGAGGCGCGGTGTGTGTTGAAGTAGGTGCCAGTGGCGTTTGAGAGTTTGTCTGGTGTTGTGATGTCCGTTATGGTAATCCGTAATGAACCGGATCCTGTTGCTATCTTCAGTTGTTGTCGTAGGTTTAGGGTCGAGTGTTCTAGCTCTCTCAATCTTCGAGATAGGGGTTAAGGTGTGTTGCAAACAGCTTGGATCATAGCCTCGTTTTTCAAAGCGTGTTATTGCTTCCCTTCCTTTCTCCTCAAACATCTGGTCCTCGCTACAGTTTCTCCTAATTCGAAGGAATTCTCCTTTCGGGATGTTTCTGAAATTGTGTCTAGGGTGGCAGCTTTCTGCTCTTAAGATGGCATTCGCTGCTGTTTCTTTTCTGTATAGTTTACTGTGCAGAAGGTTATCTTTCACATAAAACGTGAGGTCAAGGAAGTTGATTTGATTCCCCATGGGTTGTTATTTAGGTTATGTAGAAACTTTTCTAACAGTTGTTGTTCGCCCTGCCAAATGCAGAAAATGTCATCTATATAACGATGCCAGAGGACAATGTGCATGGTGAATTCAGAGAAGCGCGGGTCCCATAGCCAGAACTTCTCAACATGGCTCATGAAAACACAGGAATATGGCGGCGCGAATTTGGCCCCCATTGCGGTCCCGTGTACCTGTTTGTATATCTTTCTATTGAAGCTAAAGATATTGTTGTGCAGGCAGAAGTCCAGCATCTCAATTATCATCTTGTTGGATTCTAGGAAGTTAGCAGGTTGTTCCCAAAGTGATTGTTGGACCGATCTTAGGCCAACTTGGTGTTCTTTGGAGGTATATAGGCTTACTATATCAATGCACACTAGGATGAAGTCAGGTTCCCAAGTGATGTCTTTAACTTTAAGTAGGATGTCCTTGCTGTCTTGGATAAAGGAAGGGATGTCTTTCATCAAAACTTGCAATTTTTTATCGATAAATTCACCAATCCTGGAGCAGGGTGAATTAATGCCCGCGATGATAGGTCTACCAGGTGGTGGGTAGGTACCCTTGTGAGTTTTAGGAAGGAGGTAGAATGTAGGCATTGTGGGATGTTCAATATAGAGAAATGCTTTCTCTTCATAGGAGAAGTTCTGATCTGTACCATTTTTCCAATTTCTCTTTTAGTCTGTATAGAATTTGTGGCGTGGGGTCCTGAGAAAGGAGTTGGTAGCATGTGGCTTCTGTAAGTTGGCGGTGTGCCTCATTAATGTAATCATCCACATTTGGGGCCACTGGGTTGGCCTCCCGACGGCCTGTGTAAGGGGCCGAAACACGTGTTGGCTGTTTTATGTTTTTTGCAATATCTGATTCGGAATACTCGAACGAGTCAAGAGTTGCATACCCTACTACTGAGTATTAAACAACTGGAATTGTTTCCAAAAGTAAAAAGAGTGATGATCCCTACTTGTTCTAGCACACCGTCTAACATATCCAGCTTATACCTTACTAAAGGAGCAGTAACTTAATGATTTCAAAATATGGAACACTATTCCACTTAACAAAGGTAAACAAATAACACAAAATTAGTTAGAGAAATGACTATCCATTTTCCACATTATCAGAAACTTCTTAACCGATTCTCTAGAATGGTTGTGCAGGTAGCCATAGATCCTGGTCTTAAATACATTATTCTGTGGACCCTAGTGAACTGATTTGGAAGGATTACAGGATACTATAAATCATACAGTATCTTTGACTTTAAAAAACAAAATCAGAATATTACTCAGGTTAGTCTGTTGTATACAGTGGAGTACATTTGAAATTTTCAGAAATTTCATGGACAGTTGCCCCGAGAGGAAACAACTGGCACAGTTTTTCAAGAGTTCTCAAATCTATTTTTAATTATGATATGAAAGTTGACTGTTGCTAAATCTGGTGCCGTGCTCCTTTTGCTCTTTGCACAATACATCACTGTGTTGCAAGATGGATAGTACATTTGGGCCTGGGTTTACCGTGATTTTTATGTGTCAGGCTTTGGCAGACTGTTTAAGTATTTGTGAGAAATAAAAGGATCTTGTAAGTGGGACAGTTTTATAGCTGGAACAATATTCAAATGTCAACCCTTGTAGAAAGTTAAGAAAAGTGCGTAACATTTTCTCATGATGATTCTGCCAGTAGACTATAGGTTAGATTTCAATGTGATCAGACAAGATTTCAGCAGTTAAGTTAAAGGGTGTACTCTATGAGGGTTATTGCCAGAATTTCGATAGCCATTTTAAAATCCAGTTAGGGGTGAAAGGTTTGATGTTTAGCAGCAGCTTCAATTCAAACTAAATATTTTCAGGATTTCTTTGACATGAAGGGCAGCGTCTACTATGAGTATCAGGAAATTAGCTCAGTTTACAATTTTGGCAAATATGTTTAATCTCTGTAATTTAATAATCCACTCTGGAGGGAAGGCATTAGAACTGTTAGGTGATTGTAAGAGGAAGTCAGTTTCTCTAGGCTAAGTTTGAGATCATTTGTGACATATGTGCTGATTTCAGATACACATTGGGCATGTTCAGGTTACCGTGAGCAGCGTCTAAACAAAGGGGCGTGGCCACCATTATAGTGAAAGCGCGTATAGTGCTTCCATCTAAAGTTTATTAAAAAAAAAAGTATATTCAAAAACTTTGTAGCGCGGCCGCTAATGTGAAAGCGGCCGGCGCTGGAAATTAAATAATTAAATAGGCGCGGCCGCTAAAGTGAATGCGGACTGCGCCGTATATTAAATAATTAAATAAGTGCGGCGGCTATAAAGCGGACCGCGCTGTCATTTGAATAAAATATATTACAATTGAAAACAAAGCGGGCGGGTGCTCCGATGCACTGGGTCGAATAGCGGAAGAGCATTAAAGAAAATAGTGTTCACTAACTTATAAAGCAGACCGTGTAACAACCGAAGTAAAAGGGCCAGTCCTCATGGGAGGTTACAAGTGAAGACAAGGCGGTACTAAAGAGGGACTAACAAGCCTATGTACGAATCAGAAGCCAGACTTTACGAAGGCCAATGACATAAGCCAGTGACAAATATGGGCAGAGAGTGGGAAGGGTTTCAATAGCATACTCCAGTACAGCATGCCTCGCAGGGCGAGCAGCGCATGCGCGCTGCCCTTAAGCTCGACCTAAAAACCAATTAGGTGGCCATCCTAAGGTCAGGCTTGCACTCGTGGCCTGACAAAAACATTTTTTAAAACCTACTGCAGTAAAAAACACAAATACAAGAGTTGCTTTCTGTATACTATATATGCATGAGATAAAGAAATGAACGTGTGAGGACCGAGTTAATTTTTCAACTATTACATGCATTTGTGGCACTGTAGCGCCAAGACACCTCCGGGCATTTGTGTGCTTAATAAATATTATCAATATCAATGCAAGCACTTTATGGGGGAGAGAATGACACACCTACCAGACAATAGCATGAGGTGAAGGAGTATTAATCGTCTAGGAGACAAAACTCATTCTATCTATATTTTAAGTAATTGGAAACAACACGTGTACAGATTACCGGGCCAGGCCAGACCTAAAAATTGGATATTTCATGACAAGTCCATTAGCCGGCGCCTCTGAAAGGCCAGCTAGGTTAAAGGTAAACTGGCCACTGGAGGTGGGCAAGTGGCTGAAAGCTCGAGCCACACTGGAGCCTGAAACTCGAGGTCCTGTTAGAACCTCGAGCTCATAACGAGCCGAGATTTCATGTGGCTTCTGCTAGCCACCCTCGCTCAACCCTCATGCACAAAGATGTAAAAATCAAGAATTAACCTTTGAGGTAAAAGGAGAGGCCCATAGACACCCATTTGTAGTGCCTGATTTGTACTAAGTGAAACCAGAAAACCTGCATTAATTGCGGCTTCCCTGCTTAACCAAATTGTGTGATCTTCGGCAAATATATTGTTTTACTTAACCTACTTTTTCTTCACTATCGCATATGAAAGCACCTCCATTTTCGTGCATGTTTAGAATACAAGCTGTACAAAACCTATTGTGTTTAATAGTCTGTCATGTTGCTCTATGTTTAAGAATTTGTGCCACAGACAGGGTTTCATGTGACAACTGTCTTGCCTGGTAGTTCACTAATGGCACTGTCACCAGGATAAGGGCGAGGGAAGAATGGTTTTATGCTCATGTTTGAAAACTATCACTTTTAATAATGACTTCTTCTCGGTGCAGTGATAAAATGTGATGTATTAAAGTCGAAACATCCACATTTTCAGTAAATATACTTTTTGAATTTTGAGAGCCGGCCAGACCCTTAGCTCGGCTTGCCCTGTTACATTTGCTGTCTTGCCCACCTCTACTGGTCACGTACATGGGTCCAGCAGTCTCACCTCTCGTGGCCAGTCCTCCGGGGGGTGCTGCCTTCCTCCGGGGAAGGTTGTTCCCCCGCTGCCCTACCCCTGCTCACAGGTCCCCGGCGTGGCGCTGCCTGGCTGCGACAATAACATTACACCCCCTGGGCCTCATTCCGGATCGGATGTGAGACAACTTCCCTCCTGTGGGGTGGCAGTCCACACGTGCTGCACGCGGGTAGCTAATGGGGGCTTTCCTCGATTCCCTGACTTCTTATGGCTATAGAGCCAAAAAGCCAGAGAGGCACGCAAGGCCAGGAACGAGATCCCATCTCTGAAAGAAGGTGTAGTGTCCTGCCAGACACGTTCTAGTGTTCGGCAGGAAGCTGTACTCCCAGCTACTCCCTCGAGGGCTGGACACACTTGCACCCCCACACCCATCCATCACGGGTGTCACGAGTGACGTGGCCCCGCTAATAAAAGGGCCCGGGTGCACGTGCTCGTGGCCAGTTACTGCCCCACCTCGCCTGGTGTCTGTGCCCATCATTTGCATAATGCGGGCCTGAGGCCCAACACCACAGAAGGGATGTGGGGGGTAGGGGGCTGTGACAAAAACAACAGCTGAGATATCAAAGTAGGGAGGGTGAGATGCAGGCTGTAAGCCCTCCTTGCACGCCTGCACCCCAACCTGCGCTGCAACACACTCAGCTGCTGGAGAGGATGTGGTGTAACGGCCAAATCTGCCACTTTGGAACTGAGGAACTAGGTTCCAGTCTCGGCGTCGGCTCGACATGCTGTGATTCTGGGCAAATCACTTAATCTTCCTGTGCTTGCCAAAAATTAATGTGTACGTGTCTAATGTAACTGGTGCTCATGTAAATGCCGGGTTGAGTTGGCGCTATATAAAAATTGCAAAAAATAAATAAAAAATACCAGAGCACGAAACTCAGCGAGCTGTGGTTGACATCAGCGTATCTCCTTCGGAGTTGACAGTCAACCACTGTGTTTTTGCAGCATTCATGAACGATAACCTGTAGCGCAGGGTCGAGTTACCAACTGACAGCGCAGTTTGGAAGAGGCCATCAATTCGCACGCTCCCAAAGTTTCTATAGGAAATTGTACAGGGGCAGCACTAAAATAATCCGATTAAAGGCAGGACGCGAGCAGAAAACAGAATTATCGATGCAGCCATGGAGCAGAATTATCGATGCAGCCATGTCGTAGAGTTATCGATGCAGCCATGGCTCAGAATTATCTATCCATAATTTCCAAAGGGCAGACATTGTTGGGTAGGAGAAAGGGCCCTGCAGCTACAGCCACCGCCCTCGGAGCTGGGGAACCATTTTTGAATCCCAGCTTTGGCTCACCATCCTGTGATTTCAGGCACATCCAGGGCTTTAAGTGGGCCGGGTCTCACCGGTGCTGAGTTCCGGCAGTTTTTTAAAGGGGGCCTCGAAACGGGTCTCTATCGGGCTCTGTTTTGTGCCCTGGCACAGGTGGTCTGTTTTTCCCGGACTGCAGTGACAGCGGGCACGTCGATGTGCGCGTGCTCACACAGCTCATTTCTCACTAGTGGAGAAGTTACGCATGACGTCATGCCAGGTGAGCATTGTAGGGGAAGGGAAATCCTTTAAAGAGAGTCATTTTCTCTCTGGATTTCCCTTCTTTTTTTGAAACTCAGGAGCAGCAACAATGTCGTGGTGTCACCAGGGCTTTAAGTGGAAGCTTTTTCAATATTATATACAAGCCATAGTTGCTGCTTATTTATCTTATGCAACTAACAACCATTGACAAAGCCAATAGTCCTGACTTGGTGTAGGCATGATGTTACTTGTTGTATCATATATCTGGATGCAATGACAGAAACGGCAAAATACCAGTCGGGCAGCACACTATGGTAATCACAGATTTTTGGCTTACCTGTTTTAAGCCACGCCCTTAATTACATTGGCCACGCCCCTTTGAGAGACCCCCCAGTTTTTTTATCCCACTTAAAGCCCTGGGTACATCACTTTATCTCGCCATGCCTAGTACATGTGTAACTAGTCTGGCTTTCTTGTAAAGCGCTCCAGTGCAATCGGGCCAAATATGTAATACAAACAATACATAAAAAACAAGCATTTGCAATGCAATAGGACTCGCATTTACACAAGACCTATTGCATTGCCACACGGACAACGGGAGGGGTGGGAGGGATGCATGGACAACGGGAGTGCCGTGGGGGGAGGGGAGAGAAGGGGGCGAGAAGGCACGGACAAAGTAGTGCTCACAGTCTAAATAGCACGTACCATACCGTACAGTGTAACACTCGAAGTAAAGGGGCCAGTAGCCATGGGAGGGTACAAATGACTAGGTATCAAGGAGAGAGAGAGGAACAGGAAAGCTAGTTCTCTTCCCCTGAGAAAGTATGAATAATCAAAAGAAACTAGCCCGAAAAATGGAAGCCTCAAAATGTGTGTTTCTCAATTGAAAAAAATATCAATTTGTTTTGAAAGCCCTCATTCACCAACCTAGTTGGTGGCATGCTTCATCATCGGGCCCCACCCGGTGGCACCGAGCGTGCCCCGGGTGTGCTACGACGCTTGTTTACAGCGGAGCGGGTATTGGTAAGTGAGTGTGCAGTGATAGTGTGTGAGTATAAGTTAAAAACTGTCCAGGGGTCCCACTACCCAGAGGGTTGTTTTATTGGTGAGTCCTTGGCAGTATTAAAAGCAAGGCAGCGGATGTGCGTGGAGGTAACTATGGTCTCCCACATCCATTGTGGTCAACATGTTTCAGCCAGGCCTCGTAATGAACTGGCTTTTTCAGGACCTTTATGTGTGAAAAGTGATTAAAGTGTGATCAATAAAATATATATGACCAGGTATGTGACGCACTCGCTAAGGTGTGATATGGGTAAGAGGAGGATTTCCTCTATGGTTTTATTCTCTAGTAATTGTCAGAGAAAAACCTCATGAGTTTCTGGCAGGGGGGTCCGGCTTATAGTCACACTTTGGCCCTAATAAGGAGGGACTAACAAGCCTCATAATTAGGGATTCCGGTTTTATGGTATTTATTTTTTTACCATTTCCGTCTGTATTTATCCATATTTATTTTTTGGTCATTTTATCTGTATTTATCCACATTTATTTTTGTCGCAAGCAAATGAAGATGCTGCAGCTAGTATTTTTTCACATTTATGCGAGAGGGGCTATGGAGCGATTGTAACGACTGCACGCACTTAGAAAGTTAACAAACAAAATTGAAAACACTGGAAGACAGAGCATTCTATTTTAAACAAAGTGTGAATTTATTGTACTGACATCTGAGGCAGATTAAGCAGGTATCGTTAAACAGCGCGTTCTAAGAGGGAATGATGTTGGTTGCAGCCTCTCTTTTTGCAATGTTTGAAATAGTTGTTATTGTGATGGCATCAAACACGCACTGTGGTACAAAATCTCTCCTGAAAGTTACCTGCAACCTGTTCTAACCCTTCGTGATGCAGAGAGCAAGCGCAGCGTTAATGAGTAAGATGAGAAAAGGAATGAAGAAGGCATGAAAGCATGGGAAATTACTTTTGCAAAGGCAACATCAAACAAGCATTGGCATAGCCAATAGGTCTCGCTTTTGGGACCTTATAAGTGTTTAGCCATGCAACAGTTGATGTTGTTGCACCAAGGATATTGTGCTGCATAACTAAATACTTATAAGGTCCCAAAAGCGAGACCTATTGGCTATGCCAATGCTTGTTTTAGGACTTGTGCCCTGCAAACAATGCTTACGTTTTTAGAGCAAAATAGGACTAATGCTAAGGTGTTATTCAATACAGTCTTTATCAATACAGACTAAGCAGCTTATACGTGTATTTATTGTTCCTTCTTGTTATTTGTTAAGAGACAAAGCAAAGCAACAAGGCTAAAGAAGTGGTACTGATCAGTACAAGTCAAACTGCATCAGTGAAATATTCAGTACAAAAATACGAGTCTGGTTTGTCTGAGCTGTAGTACAGGTTTGACAAGATCTTAATTTATTTCTTTAACTATCTATATCTAACATTATACAGACAAACCCACGTGTGCCATGTTTACTACCTCAATTTGTTTCAACCTTGTAAGCAAACTTTAAAGACGATCTTCGTCAGGACAAGGATGATCTCAAAGCATATACAAGTGCCACCAGACCCCGTTTGCCTTCTGATGGTGCCCCTGGCAGTGTGGATCAGGGGAGACATGCACATCTGGGGTGTTCAGTGGGAGGGAGGGCTGGAGAACTGCATAGCTCTGTATGCAGACTATGTGCTCTTATTCATGGGGCGCTCACACACGACGGAACCTTGGCTACTTTGGGGTGTTGGAGCTCTTTATAAAGGCCTCGGGCCTCCAGGTCAACTGGTCCCCATCACTCCAAGTCTGGCAAATCCAACTCCAGATTCACCGAGATTCACGGACCACACTTTAAATATTTTGGCATACAGATTCCTCTGTTAGCAGATTCTTCCTGGACCGGCCTTAGGGGGGTCTCTCTCCACGTGAGGCTATCTCCCCCTTGTAGTGTCTTTGAATGTAACCATGTTAGCCATAATTATATTGTAAAATGATTCTATATCCATTATGCACTGACTTTCTTCAATGTATTGGTCTATGTTGAGCCTGTGATATATACCTTGGTTGGTTCAACCTAGATATAACACAAATATTAGTCTTATCAGTTGAAACTTATATTTTGACAGTATTTCAATGCACTAATCCTCATTGATTATTGTATGTACAGTGTAAATATTTCTCTTATAAGAAAAATTGTTTTCTTTCTATTTTTGAAAATTGATTGATAAAATAAAATCATATATTTTTTTAACAATTTCATGTTTTTGGTCAGATATTGCTCTCCAGTTCAGGATAGATCCACTCTGTATTCGTTTCCTACATGTTTATTTGCCAATAGTGTCTTTCTCCTTGCCAGACTCTCTCCCCAACCCACGTCACTTTCGTCCGTGTCTCTCCATGTCACCCGCTCTCCCCTCCATTGTGTGTCTCTCTTCACATTAGTCTCTTCCATCTTCAGTGCGGCTGTATTCCTGTCAGCGATCCCCCACTGTGTCTTCCTCCTCGTCAGTTTCTTTTCCCTGACACGTCTCTCTCCCTCTCAGTCTCTCGCCTGGGCCCGCCCCACTCAGTGTGGGCCTCTCTTCCTGACTAGTCTTTATACCCCTCTCTATTTCTCTTTCCCTGTCACTTTGTCTTGATTTCTTTCTCGCTCCATGTCAGTAACATCACTCTCAGTGGCTCACCCCCTCTCTCGTAATTGTCTCTCTCTCTAGCTCAGCTCTTGAGTCTCTTCCCACCTGTGCCTCTCTCCCTGTCAGACTCGCCCTTTACCTTTGTCTCTAATCTCCCTCCACACTGTCACTCCCCTCCCTCCTCACCTGTCCTCCCTGCTCTGTAGTAAGTAACCCGAGTGAGCTCAGCGCTGCAGTCAGTCGTTTCCCGCTCTCAGTCGCTGCTCGTCCCAAGTACGGACCCCGAGGGGAGAAGCTGCCCGTGAGAATGAGGCGCCCAGAGATGAGTCTGCTTTTGGGGTCCTCCTGGCCGACCTCCTCAGAGAAGCAGGTACCCGCTCGCTTTACGCACTCCATTCACAAAGTAATAGTAGGAAGGAAGGGACAGTGGGTGGCACAACCTTGCGCACCCTACTTCAGGAGGAACTGGATATTTAAACAAGCATTTGAAGGCACGAGCGGGGAGGGGGGGGGGGCGACGCGAGTGGTGCGCGCGCGCGCCACAGCGAGACATCTGGTTTTAATTATCGCACCCGTGTCAGGGCACGATAATTGAACCCACATGGCGCCCGTGCGGGTAACCGCAGGGAAAAGGCCATGACGCACGAGCGTCTGGTCAGCTTTTTCAAACCCCCTACTTAAAGTCTTCGCCAGAAGCAGCGCTTGCGAGCTACTCTAGGCTCGACCTAAAAAGGAAAGAGACTGCGATCCACACCTCTCGATGGAGAGGGCTAATTGGACTGAAGCAGCTCGCATTCCACATGTAAACAGTTAAAAAAAAAAAAAATCTTGTTTTCTTTAAACGGGGTCTCCATAATGTTTGAATTCCTCAAAGCCTGCCACCTGCTGTCGAGCACACCACTACCTGCTAACAGGCCTCTCTGCCTTGCCGCCACTGATTGTATTCATAGGCTACCTTATTAGCGCTGACCCCAGCAGGCCCCGCCAGATGATGCCTAAATTTCTATTAGTGAGCCGGCCTCCTAATGCACCTATTAACACCTCGTGCTCGGCTATTAGGCATTACTAGAATGGACACAGTGCTGCTTTAAAGGTCAAGTACTTGCATTTCTTACAGCGTCCCCCACCCCTTTAACATGCAACACCTACTACCACCTGCTGCTTTGTATTTCTACCTTAGCAGTTCTCTTAAAGGGGCCTAAGTGGTGTAGATTAGTAAGAGGAGTGTGGCGAGGTAACCCTGGGCAGGAGTGAGTCTGCGGCGCACAGTTTGTCAGTATTTTCCCGTTTATAAGTTATAAATACAGACAAAGGAAAAATAGTTTTCTGTTTGTATTTATATGTAAAAATCTGTTTAAACGGAAAACCGGGATCCTTACTCATAATCAATCAGAAGGCAGCATTATGAAAGACAATGACACGAGCCAATTAAAAACATGGGCAGAGAGTGGGCGGAGCTTCCACTGCATACTCCATTACTGCATGCCTCGCAGAGCGAGCAGCGCATGCGCGCTGCCGCTATAGGCTCGACCTAAACAGCAACAAAATACAATAAAAAAGACAGATTTTTAAAACGACATGGACCTACGAGCTCGGACTGTAGATTTTAAAAAGGCCCCAATGTGCAAAACAGCTTCATCGGTGGGTTATAACAATAAAAATCAAAAAACAGGCCTACATTGACCAATTTTTTGACAATTCTTTTTAAAAACAGAATTTAAAAAATCTCATGTACCTTGCATAACATTTACAGAAGAAAGTAAAATTAGGCATTGATTGGCCAGATACATTGTCACAGGGACATGGCAAGACACCTAAATTCAGTACAAAGCTCTGGGGGAACCAAAGCAAATATCTCCTTGTGTCCGATCTGAAACAGAATAACAATGAGCTTTCCCAACGACTGAGTGCACACCAAATATAGTCGGTGGAACAATAAGATACACTCAGACATAAATATTCAGTCACATTAGGCTTCTCCTTCATATCCCTTAATTGTTGTAATTCTTCATGGTCATAAAGTGCTTGTGCCACAATCTTTTTATCTACACTAGTGCAGGATAATGGGTCAGTAAATGCTGATTGCATGCCAATTCTACAATATTCCGCTTTCACATAAGCCAGCCAGGGGATAAGTAACCCTCTATCCAGAGAAACACAATCCAATATAATATCTTTGGATAGTGCAGCCTCTGAGTTCCTCCAGATTGCAAGCCACAGCAAGACTGGCCGAAACCTAATCTGATCTACTAAATTAGGAAGGCCACGTTCTTTGTGGCAGATGAGATGTGAAGCTGATATAGGGATAGACAGACGTTTCCTACCTAGTCAGTTCTCTTTGCACTGAATGGCCTTACAAATAGAAATGCCCCAAACCTCTGCACCATACATAGCGATGGGTAGACATTGTGCATTATAAGTTTACAAGAGGGGCCCAAGAGAGAGCCCCCCCCACTGGTTGAGGGAGGCTACATAGAGACCCATTTGCCATGGAAAATTTCGAACAGCGATGTGCAACATTAGGGGACCATGACCCTCGGGCTGAAGAAAATCACACCAAGATATAGAAAAGTGCTAGTCTGCTCAAACTCGGAGAGCCAATGGTCATGTTTGAGAGGGATTTACACTTGGGGCCACAAGACATAAAATGGGACTTTGCAGACTTAAGGCCTGATTACGATGTCGTACGGACCAGAGTCCGTCCGACATCGTTCTGGAAGTGGGACCGACCGACCTCCTGTCGGCGGTCCCAAACCAGCAATTAGGATGTGACCGAACACTATTCGGTCGTAATCCTATTCTTTACAATGGGAGAATGCATTCCAAATGGAATGCATGCTCTCATTGCAAAGAGCAGAGGTGCAGTTCATCCCTGCACCCCGTGGCAGGCACCTCAAGGTGCCTGCCACAGAGTGCATGGATCAATATGGGGGCACCGGCCACCATCTGGAGGCCTTGCACCCATGGGGGCCCTGCTGGGGGCCCCCAAAGGGAGATTCCCACAGCCTGTCTGTGTAGGAAAGGCCGGCACAGAAAGGCTGTGGGAATCAGCCATCGAAATCTCTTGGGTGGAAAGAGCCGCCCGAGGGATTACTGGAGGCTTTCCGAATGGCAGGCGGGCTCTCCGAGCCTGTCGGAAGCCATTCAGAAAGCTTGTTTGGATTCCTTTCTGACTGACCACATCAGAATTGGTCAGTCGGAAAGGATTCCAAATGGGACATTTTGATGCGGTCGGAACGGCTCCAACCGATGGCCTGAGCCGTTTCCAACCGCATCGAAATCTGCCCCTTAGTCTGCAGATCGATTGAGGCTATAAAATCTGCTAAAGCTTACAGTAACTGACACAGTGGTGCCCTGGGGTGCATGCCATGAGCATTGCGTCATCAGCGTAAAGCAGCGTAGGCAGTTGCTTGCCCTTTATTCTCGGAACAACGTGCGTAGAATGTGCTAAAAATGGATGAAGCTCGTTAATATAAAGAATGAATAAAAGGGGAGCCAGCACACACCCTTGTCTCCCCCCGATGTATGCCTATACCTCCAGATACCTCTCCCTGCTGATATGGACCCTTGCCCTCATATCCTTGTGTAAATATGCCAAGAAATGGACTAGTGCTATGCCCAAGCCCCGGCCTATGAGCAACAGTCACAGTTTTGACCGGTTCACACAGTTGAAGGCTGATGAGAGATCCATGAATGCTAAATAGAGGGGGGATTGTTTAGCAACTGTTCACGTTCCGAGCACTAGGTTTAGATTGAGGCACTGCTCAATAGTTCTCACATTGTCCTTAAACCCGTACTGACAGGAGTATAACACTGACTCATCACCTACCCATTCTCGAATCCTATTATAGATAACTCTTCCCAGGATTTTGGCAGTAATATTGAATAATGAGATCGGCCGATAGAAACACAGAAGTGATTGATCCGCTTTCTTAAAAATGGGCACAATAATGGATGTGCCCAACGTAACAGGGAGTGGGGAATATCCAAGGTTGTTAAAAACGTTAGTAAGAAGTGGAGCTCAAAAAATAATAATACTTTTTAACCAATCAATAGGGACACCATTAGGACCCGGCGCCTTGTCACCAACACTTTGATCGATGGAGTCTTCAACTTCCGTCAAGGTTGCCTGAAATCATGAAACTATCAAAAAAAGTGTAGGAAGTTAGTGGTGCAGCATATATTTTGCTAAAGTGCTCCTCCCACAATTTACTAGCCATGTGACACAAAATGGGACTAAGGGGCCTATTTTTATGCTTCAATGAGCCAAAAGTATTTTCTAATATTCAACTGTGATGCCTGCACTAACGTGTCCCATTGACTCACAATTGCCTCCTGCCACCGTCTACTCAAGAGTTGCACCAGTACAGAGTCCCTTGGTTTAGAGGCCAGGGCTGAACACAGTGCCCTATTCGCCACAGAACATTCGGTATTAAACCATCTTGGAGAATTCTGCATGGGGTGTGGGGGCTTTAGAAGAGCCTTCCTAATAATATTGCATAATGTAATGAAGGCATCCTCCACCAGGCGTTCATTGGTCCCTTCAGTTAGGCACTGCCCCACTGTCCCCTGGTTTGCTCTAATTATGGTATTAAAAAGATTGAACTGTATCTCGCAGGCTCCACACCAACCTCAGATTGTCAGTTTAAGGCTGTAAGTCACAGGCTCTAATATCCATCCTAAACGTTACTTTGAGCAAAGAGATAGTGTGATTTCAATAGGATTATGATCACTATAGACGGATGGAACCACTGTACCATGGATAAGTAAGTCCTCTAGACTGCAGTGACAAACACATAGTCTATTGTAGAAGGGCTACCTCTGCCCCGAAAGGTGGTCTTCGCATTCAATCGGCCCTACAGCTTCTAGTGTATTAACCAAATCAAGGGGGGAAGAAATGAGACTAATTCCGCACTACGCGGATCAGTGCTGGCAGGCGGATCAGTGCTGGCCAGCGAACCAAGCACTAGGTTTGTTAGGGAAGTCAAACATTAAAATAGCCAGCAAATCAAAGATACACTGTGTGCCCTGACAGTGCAGATCATCTACCATTTTAGAAATTAAGCTAAATATTGGTGGAAGCCTCGTATTTGGGATGCCAATGAAATCATTATTATAGAAGTTCACAATATTCAAACTCAAACCAAACCTTACAACTATAGCTTAGTAACTACTGTCCAATGTCTCCATAGGTCTAGCCTGTAGGGGCAATGGCTCCCAGGTTTACTTGAACAAAACAATGTCATAGCCCTTAATGAAATTAAGCCACTCAAGTATATTAATCTTTGCCCAGAAGTCTGCCACAATCAAATTAATATTTTAAGTGGTGCCCCGCCCCCATCCCCATAATTAGTCCCAGAGCTGACAGTAATGGGATGTGTTACAGGGTTGACATTGCGCATTCCACGGTGATGCAGCACTAGCATCCTAGGCTGTTGCCATTTAGAATGTCGCCCAGGGATAGTAGTGGCAGGGAGCGATGCATGTGAATCATTAGGGAATCATAAGATAGTTCTGGCTCTGACCACTCTGGCACATCTTGAATGACCTGCAGAAAAGCCGTAGAGGTGTGCCTGAGAAGAGAATCTGCCCAATTGGCTGCCCACTTTGGGAAATTTATGAAAGCTGCAGTAGCACTGCTGTTTTCACGACAACTGCAAGACACTGTTCATGACCCACAACGCTTAACGAGCCATTGAGGAGAAATCTGACTCATTAAATCCCCATCCCAAGACCTCGACCAAAGCAGAGGCAGACGGGCTGAAATGGTGAATTTTGGGGTTTGGGGGGATCAGTACACCTACTAACTGACCTCCTTTCGAGACATTTGATTGTAATACATCACTTGCTCTCATTTAAAGACTCACCTATGTGTGTTGTTTTATTGTTTAGTGCAGTTGTTTTTATTAATATGCCAAAAATGTATTTTTAGATCGCAATGATTTTAAGTAACCATGCAATAAATAAATCTGAACTTACACTACTCCTCCTCCTAAACTTACACTACTCCTCCTCACTCACTACTGACTCAGTGGGCCTGATGTTCTGAACGTTTTTACACTGGCAAACAGTCCAAAACTCTGTCTTGAATGAGAAATTGCAAACCCCATCGCCCCTCTCAACAGCCTCCCAGTTGTAGTTCTGGGGCTCCAGGAACAGCAAGGTAGGGCAGAAATGAAACAGGCCTTCTATAGCTTATTGCTTATTCTGCCTTCATCGATCATGGGCAGTGCCAAGGGTACCAAAGGCCAAGTCATTGGTAGCAGCTGCTACTGATGTCGACTCCTCACTGAAGTCCATATATGCGCCTCAACCTGACTTCAGGGAGAGGGAGACACTTTCACTAACTCCACAATGAACATCTGCCCTCGCCCCAGAAGGTGTTCAATGGGTGTTGGCATCCACATTATTATCATATATAATGCAAGTCATAAAACAAGTAACTTTCCATATCACAGCTTAAAACACAAAGAATCAAGACACTTGCAAGCGTATACTCTTGTAACAAACAAACTACATTATGGATAAATACATTCAAACGTCAATAAAAGCTGCTTTCAATTCTGTCTTGTAAATATATATAATTGTCTTTGGTTGTTCTTTAATAATGAATAATGTCCGTGGTCTTGGTGGGTCGGATGAGTCTGTACCTACTCTAGTAGGTATTTAGTTAACTGGCTGCCTTCTCACACAGAAGTATCATGGAAGGATTTGGCATGGGTGTCTGCACGGATATCAGAACTGTAGGAGCTATGTTTGGTGGCTGAGAGGATGGGCAACTGGGCCATCCCATCAGTAGAGCCTTACCCAGATAGTTAGGGCCAATCAGTGACTGGTTCAGTTTCCTAGCTTCAGAGACAATAAAGGAGAGGGATGTTCCAAACTATCGCTGCCCGCCATGCTCTATTTAGCAGTGGCTCTTGACTTGTCCAATGCTTGTTGATTCTTTCTCCACTCCTTGGAGGCGGGCTCTTATTCTCTTGATTATGTTATCAAGGCACTGGTGCACTAAAGGAAAATAGATGCATGTGATGGAGCCATGTTGACTTCATGCTGCTCTCATCTCACCAAAAGCTACATCTCTCCCAGTTTCACCACAATTACAGTATTGAGAAAATGGACATTAGCTCATGGTAATATGAATTTTATTTTATTGGCACTTCTCTAATACAAACAGCCTGGGAGCATCCTTGCTCCATCTGGCACCTTGTGTGAGCCACAGAAGACAGTCTAATCTTTCCATTACAAATAAACCTGCTCCCACAACAGTATATCTAGATTATCAGTGAGATATGCTGCTCAGAACCAATGGACCATCAGGCCAGAAAGAAACCACGCCATCTCTCATGATCTTCAACTACCATTTACTGCACTAGACCAGGGAATTATATAAATAATCGCTTTGATTCACAGAAAGGCATCTCCTGACAGAACCAACCCTTGAGCTGAAGACATCCTCTCCTTATAATTGTGACTTTAATGTTTTATTTGTCTTCAGAAATATAGAATGTCTCAGAAAATAGGTTTACGTTTTAATGATCCTCGAGCTGCTAATGACTTCGCTTCCGCACCTGCGGCAGTGCAGCTGCCATCTTTGGGGACCAAGCCTCAGGAGCCCAGATTCAGGCTTAAATGCCTGCGCTGGTGCATGGGTGTTAAACATGAAGGTCTGCCTCACTCCAGGCCATCTGTTGACGTAAGCACTGGAAGGAGCTTCCCCAAGCACTCTCGCAGCAGCATCTCGACATTCTGTGCACAGGAAGTGCAGCTGCTGCAAATGCTCGAAAGTAGGTACAGGCAGAGACGTTTTAAGGTATGGGCAAAGTGGGCGCAGACTTCCTGGGGGTCCCTCTGACAGGGACCTTGAATAATTCTTAAACAGATAGTTTTAAATACCATTTCCCTTTTATTTATTTTTAGTGTAAGTGATGTGTGAGAGAGTCCATTACAAACGTTTGCAGTGCTGTGCGGGCGCGGCCAGTGCAGGTAAGAGCGGCGGGGCAGGAGTTGGAGGGGGGGATGTCGACAGACGACGGGATAGGTAGAAAAAAATAAAAGAAATAAATAAAACCACTTACCTTGCGCTCCACCGAGCGCAAGGTAAGTGTTTTTTGAAATTTTATTTTACCTATCCTGTCGTCTGCCGGCTTCCACCCACCTCCCGCTATACCCGCTCCCGCCCCACCGCCTCACCGCTCTTACCTGTGTCGGCCGCACCTGCTGAAGGGCTTAGGTTTCATGCAACATCCATAAAAAAGTTTCTTTTAGATCAAAGCAGGACCTCACATATGGGAAGGTGACACAGAGTTTATCTGCAGTAATATTAGTCAGCTGCTAGTGTGTTAGAATATTGAAAACACTCATTACTATCCCTGTATATTTGATGTAAACACAGTCAGGAAGGGTATGAAAGAGCTGAAATTGAATCATAAATTCAAAGCTGTTCTGAACAGGGGCCCACAAAATACGTTTGACCCAGTGTCCCCAAAATCCTTAAGATGCCCCCTCTTACACCTGCCTCGGCAAACTTGAGGGCTTTTCCGAGAAGCAGATACTGTCTGGCTGTGTTGTTTGCTTTCTATGTTCTAGCCAGAAGCGAACACAGTGCACCTCATTCACAATTGCTTTGGACACTGTGCAGGGCATTTTGTTCTGGATGGAGACAATGTGGGAGCGGTCTGCCTGTCCAAGGAGCTGAGGGTGTCTAGGCTCGGGTACCACAAGAAACAGGTTGGAAGCCACACCTGTTCTAAAATAATTAGATGATACATGTGGTGTGTGTGGGGGATATTTAATGGCGGCTGAAGGTAGCTTCCACCATCAATGTCACATAAAATATTCCATTCGCATAAACAACTGCCACGGCATATTCAGACACTTATGTAATGCTGTGATACGGGTCCCTAAAAACGTCACTGTTAAGGTGTCATTCTTCTAGGTGATTGTTAGTCAATTTTCAGAATTATCCTGTATGTGTATTGTTCGTAGCTGAGACATAGCCATGACTTGGTCACATTGTGTCATTTGTATCTTACTGCAACATGCATCTATTTTCTAGATATTAAACAACACTGCCTTAATGAATGACAGTGGACTGTCAGGCCTGCAGCCAAATCTTCTTGTAAGTACTTCTTTAAGCTTAGTTTTACCATTTAGAGCCAGAGTTACTTAGGTTTTTTGCTGGCACCAACATGATGAAAAATGGCGTGAAGCGGTGTAAAGCAGGAACATTGACTGACTGTCACTTGCAAAAGAAGGGGATTTACTAGGACCATCAAAAACCATAGGTATGGAAGCAAAGCCCGATCAAGGTAGCCTGACCAGACTTTGTATCAAAGTCCAAGACCTACCGGAAGCAGATGCATCCAAGGGGGCTGCATGTGTCTTCCTCAGAAACCGCCATATTGCAGGTGTGCCCTAGTGCAGTACAGATGTCCAATGCAGCAGACCCTTCTGTAGATGCCTATGCAAAAGAACTTGATCTTGAAAAGTATGCCTGCGGTACAAATCTTCTGCTCTGTGCTATGGCTTGAGGCTATGCATTGTTCAAGGTAGCCTATATGAGCACCTGCACTTTTGATGACATCAGCAGCAGGCCAATCTTCATAGGTATGCTGCTGTGAGTTGTTTTCCTCTTTCCACATTCCCACAATGCAGTAAATTTGGTTGCTCCATTGCATGAATTCTCAATGAATTTGGATTTTATTGTTTATGATATGTGCAGATATAGTGGCTAGCCAACTGAGCAGTGTAAGCGTACCCCACACTACTTTTATCCATAGAATCTCCGCAGGAAATGAAGGTGGTGGCTGACACTCCATGCACATTCCGGACAGATTTACTAAGGGCTTGCATTGCTATGCATAGCCACCTTGGTTTGCTCTGCATCATTTAGTAAATCCAAGGCAACCAAAGAGGAGCATTTCACTGCCTTGTGTTACCTTGCAGCAGGGAGGCATTCCATTGTGGAGTATGGGCATTCCTTTGCATACACCCATGGATTTTGGGGCATTCCTAGATTTACAAAGAGTCGGAAACCTGGGAATGTGTCAAAATGGTACTCCTCCCAGACCCAGGCTTAACGAACAGAAATGTTTTTATTTCTCCTAGTTTCTTCCTTTTTCTATGTGTGATGCAGAATACATCACACATAGAAAAAGGAAAATACCTTTAAAGATTGTTTTTGTGCAGGAAGGTGACCCTTCTTGCACAAAAACAATGCTGGCACCTTTGTACCATGGTACAGGGATGCCTGCGTTGTGCTAGGCTGCACACAGTGCACCAACACAATGAGGAAGCAGAAATGCACCATATCTTTGTAAATATGGTGCATGTCTGATATCTCCCTTTCACGCAGCACAGCGCAGCACGTTGCCTTGCAGCGCTGAGTTACGTGAAGTGTTAGCATATCGGCCCCATAATCCTTGGTATCTCAGCTGTTTAAGATTTGGCACTTTGACCTAGGTGCACTCCTGGCCACATACATGGTTATAACATTGGATCCTTGTTTGCACTAATCCACACAGACTGCAGTTAACAGAGCAAACTCCATAGTTTGACACCGTAGTTCTACTGACCTACGGCTTGAACAAAGTGATCTAATCCACACATTGCTACCTATTACTGGGAACTACTCTTCCAAAAAGAGAAAATCTGCTCGCAATAATGTGATAATGTACTCACAGCTCTACATTAGAGGTGTGCGAAATATGCATATTTTGCTTTTTCGGAATTTTGTGAAATTGTGATATAATTGCCACAACATTTTGTATAATTACATGAATTGCAAAACTGCCCTTTGGCGCTGTATTTCAGTACGAAATGTGTCATTGTGCCACTTTAGTATAAAGATCATGAAAACTCACTGCTCAACACCCACTAGTACTAAGACATTCATTTTGGTTCCATTAATGTTAATTTTTTACAATGAATAGTGCATAATTGCGTAATGAGACATAATAGCATAATTTCAGGAGTTTTGCATGATAAGAGTAATGTGAAATTACTGAAATTACACAATTTTCACCAACCTACGCTATAGTTGCACCTCTTTTGCAGAAGGCAGTACATTTGCCCATAAAGGTATTTACATTTTTTAAAGTTCCTTTGTGGCTTAACACTTTCTACCATGCATCATTGGCCCCAGTGGCATCGGAGCTCGCAGTGCTCTCGACAGTGGTGTCTGGCATGTAAGAAGGGTAGTGGGGCGGGAGGGAACAAAATAAACGTTATTAATAAATAAACAAAAAATACACTTCCCTTCGATCCTGGCGCGACGTCCTCCTCGCTCGGGTCCAGGCAGGCAGGCTTTAACACAGGACCAGGAAGCTGCACTAACCATTCCTGGCGCTGCTTTCATGCAGCATGAAAGCAGCACCAGGATTAGAGGGAGTAACCTCTCTCGCCGCTCCCGAGGGCACTGGAGGCCTATGCTGTCTCTACTCTAACTCAGCTGTCTTAAGACAGCTGGGTGAGAGAGGTTCAAACTGCGCATGTCTGGCTGGCTGTCACAAGACGGCCAGCCAAAAAGACATGTGCACTTTAAACCTAAGTGCCATGCCTATCACTGCTTTCTGCTGCTGCCTGATTGGCAGCTGCAGAAACCAGAAAGCCTAGCCCCCCCCCCCCATCCTGACACTTGGTTGAGGATGGGGTTTGGAAAATTAAAACGGTTATAAATGATCTTTATTACCATTTTATTTTTCCATATTTGGGGGCAATTTGGTTAGTGGGGCACCGCTCCTCCGCCTTAATGGAGGAGCCGCCTCTGGCTCTCGATCATCCCAGAAAATTATTTGTATTCACAAGTATGCTTGCAAAGATATGAAGAAAATCTGTTGACTCGATATTCATGAGGCAATATGTTTCTGTGAATCCTGATGACGCACTTCTAAGCGCAGAGATGGAAGATCGCAAGGGACAACAAACCTAAGTCTATCCGACCTAAGAAGTGTTGGTATCACATCACCTATCACTTGCAAGGCAGGGGTTGTGATTCCTTATAAAGTGGCACACTGTAATCTGGACTGCGTAGGGTTCCTCTAGTGGTTCATGAGACCGCTCGCTGCTCCCTAATATGCACACATCTGTTATTTATTGGTCCAGTAGATACAGTGCTTCACAAACAGCTTCCACTCTGCACATGGTTAGGGACCGACCAGGGCTGTCCAGAAACTTTCAGGGGCATATTTATGAGAGGCTTGCGTCACGTTTACACCACATAAAGTGGTACATGCGTGACGCAAGCCTCTAAGTCCAATTTATGAAGCCACACATAGATGATAGCGTGGCTTTGAATGGCTTCATAAATCTGGAGTAAGGGAATGAAGCACAATTCGCTGCATTTCCTTACTCTGCACAAGGGAACATTCCATGGTCATTGCAGTGGGTGTTTCCATGCAACTCCAATGGTTTCGGCCACATCCCAGATTTACAAGGACTTGAAAACCTGAGAATGCGCCAAAAAGTGACGCCTCCCCAGGTGAGGTGCAATGCGGAGAAATATCTTTATTCCTCTTTTTATTCATGCTGAATTCTGCAGCACACATAGAAAAAGGAACATGCCTCGGGGACTGTTTTTGTGCAGGAATGTGCCCCTTCCTCCACTAAAGCAATCCTGCCTGCAACACAGGCCCCCTTACACCATGGCGCAAAGCGGCCCGTGTTGACACTAGGCCGCTAAAACTGCTCCAGTGCAGGGGGAAACAACAGGAATGCACCTTACTGGATAAATCCTGCACATTTCTGCCCTTTCCCTATGATTCAGGGCACTACAGCAAGCTGAATTGCGGCACTGCCCCACGCCACAATGTTCAAAAATATGCCCCTCAATGCTTTGCGACTGCCTGAGTGGTTTCAAACACCACAAACCTGAGTTCATCCATGTTTGCAAAGTGCGAAAAAAGTTTTACATTGCAAATGAATCACTCATCAAAGCAGCAATGCAGATGGGCAAACCAACACCGTCCAATTGGATAAACTGAGACTGAATCTAAAAGAGACTTTACATCTTCTAACCAGCCACCCTATTCATCTGGAGGGATCTTTAAACAGAATCTGATGCAGGAATTTCAAAATATTATGCTTTTTGTCTAAATCTCTTCATTTTGTCTATGAATAAACTTGCTATTTTAAGGAAATGTTTTGAATTGTGATAAATGAATTGATTTTGTAAATAAAAAACCATATGGGCGCAAAATAGCCTGATTTGCTTATCCACATTTAGGTAACACAACTGCATGGTAGAAGGTGAGGAGTTTTGTTTTGTGGACTAGATAGGATTACTTTTGCCCAGTTTTCTTTTTTCCCTGCTCCAGGCAGTATGTTCTTGAATTGCTCTCCACTGAGACCTGCAGATGGGCTCTTGGAACTAGAGAATACAACAGGCACTGAACTGTGGATGAAGGACTTCAGTGAGCTCGACCTCACCCCCTGTAGACACAGTGGAGATCGTCTTTATTCCAATAATGATGCTATGTCATGGAATTTTTCAGAGCTCTCTAATAAGTATATGTGTGAGAAGAGTCACGGAGGAAAACAGTGTAAAACAATGTAACAGCCTGTGTGGAGCTTGCCCAACCCCACATGGAATAAAAAACTTCTTCACACACTGATGGGGTCAATGTTATTCTTTTACTACATTAATACACTTTTTATTTAGCAACAGTATGTATGTGTGTGTGTGTGTGTATATATATATACATACACACACACACTTTAGGACAGGTGCAATGACATTCACCCCCTTGAGTTCCCATTGCCTTATAAATGCACTCTTCTCTTGCCGCTGTCTCGTGGCCAGCTTCAAAAGCAAGAACAGGCTGTTCTCATGTTTTTATCAAATACGTGAGTATTTGCTGGTCACCCTTTAGCAAGCTCATCTCCACTTTTGGATATTTGTTTTTGAGGCGACCCTCTTTTAGCCAATAGTGAGGAAGGAGAAGTCTTCTCGGCACTGTACCTGCCTCTCTGGAATCTTTGAGTTGGCTTAGATTCCACGAAGTCACGTCACCAGCTGGGCAGCCAATCACAGTTTTAGCTATGCGTTCAGGCTTGCTCCTAGCCAAGAGGTCAAAGCCTGCACTTGAACTTCAAATGCCGGAAGTGCCATGGCAGAGCCCGCCCCAATCTGTTCTATTTCCTCATTCTACCTTGAGATGAAGAAAAGCTTCAGCATATTTGTTAGGCTCTTGATAGCTAAGAACAATGGAGCACCAATCAGGATTATGAATACTACACTGCTGCAGTCTCACCTCCATCCCAGAATGCACTGTGGTGGCCAGTGTCTATGTGCAGCTAGCCAGCTAAAGACTTCAGCGTCTGCTCTTGGAAGGAATATGGCGAATTCTCCTCAAAGTGGTACTGGACAAAAGTTGCAGGAGAAGGAGAAGTAGGGGGGGGTACCATACTTTCTTCTCTGTGGGCAATAGCCGCCCTCCATGCTGCACTTCCTGTTTCATGCAAAGGGATGTTCAAGACGGGCCAAGGGTAACCCTGCTGGCAGATCAACAGAAGGAGATTTCAAAACTACTTCCGTAAGCAAGCATTCCGATGTCTGAGATCATTAATGCGAGAACTGTGCAAATAATGTTTGCAATCATCCTCTTTCACACAACAATAAACAAAAAAGCAGGGCCACATTTTGCCAAAATCACTGGGAATAATCGAGATAGAAAGTCCAACCTTGAAGGAAGCTACTGCATCCAAAAAATATATAGATGGTGCTGCCACCAGCCAGCGGTTATGCAAATAAGTCTGAGTAGGTATACCACCCTCAAGACTATGGGATTGACCACCATATTTAAGATTAAGGGAACCATTGATTTTAGGGGTCCCAAAAAAACAGAATCAGTTGCATAGCTGCACAAACCATCTGAGTCTTTCAAACTTATCAAGGCAGTATTGGTGTGGTTCGGACATTTAATGCAGGGGTTTGCCCATTTTTTAATAGACTTCACTTGCTTAGGGTGATGATAAAACATCATTGCTATTGCTAGATGTTGGAAAGTGGTTTATTAGTATGTGCAGGTAGGTACCTACAACTAATAATTACACCACAATCATAAATAAGGTACAGTCAAGTCTCAATAAATGAATCCTTGCTCAACCCTTGGTAGCTTGGGTCACCAGCACTCAAGCTTAACTCAGGGGACAGGTGTGTGAAGCATTTATTATCACCAAAACAGTAAATAAGTAAGACAATGGAAGCTGGGCAGCTGCTCACATGATTGTGATGCCACACACTGTACGTATTGCAGGATTTGTTTTCTGTGCATTCCATGAAATTAACCACTTCTGTGATTAAACAGTACTGCTGAAGCTTTCCTTCACCAGAACTCTCATCATTGAGGTACTGAGCTATTTTATTGTTGTTACAGTGATAATTACTTCATTGCTTTTAATCAAAACATCTTACTTCAGCATCATCTCAGCCATCTGACAAATCAAGTCTGTGCAGCAGAGGCAAAAAGCTTTCTCCACATGTCCCTCCCACCTCACTGGTGTGACCTTGTACTATGTGTCTTTGTGTTCTACATATCTTAGGTCAGCATTGACATATTCAATGGTAGACAACAACATATTGTCATTGTACTACATCACTGTTACAAATCTGTTTAACTCGATCATATACAGCATGAAAAACACTGAATTTAAAAATCCATGAAAACGAAAAAGGCTAAAGTATAGACTTAAAGTACAATCAACTGTTCAAAATGTAAAGGGGCAGATTTACCATTATTTCACACAGCGCAGTGCAGCAAGCCACCTTGCTGCAGAGTGCTGCGTGAAAGGAAAGGGGTAGGAATATGCTGTATTTAACATGATACGGTGTAGTCCTGTCATTTCCTTGCGCTGCTGCACAATGTGCTGCCTTGCACCAATGCAGGCACCCTTGCACCAAGTTCGGTTGCTGCACCGCGTTGCATGAATTAACAGTAAGTGTGCCCCTTAATATTAACTAGATTGTCTTAACTAAGATCCTAACAAGCACACAAGATACAAAGGGCTGGCAAAACAATTTGTCCTGACCAAGTACTGTTCATTAATGTTCAGACAGTAATACTCACATTTGCATTGTTTGAATACAATTGATAAAAGTATGCAAAAGAGAACATTTTCATTTAAGATTTGATGCTGATAAGGTGTTTTATCAAGTATATTGCACCTTTTTTTGTTAAAAAGCTAGGTGCGGGGGGGCGAGGCCAAGATGGCGGATGGATAAGACGTCCTGATCCCGTCTCTCCGTCCCTGCTGCCATCCTGGCCACCTAATAGCACATAGCCTGCTCGACAGGACCAGGGAATCACTCAAAAGATTCTGGTGACTCCGGTGCTGGTGCTGTAGGGGAGAAATAAATGCTCGGTTTGGCCCAGGGAGAGCGCACAGCAGGGACGATGAGAGGCCTCCAACCATCCGACTCGGGATCCAGCCGAGGTCGAGGCTGATGGCATAGACTCCTCCCAGCCATCTGGAGGAACAGTCCATACGAGGAGGCAAACGAAAGAGGGATGACTTAACCCCCAGAGAGGCTGCCGGAAGCTGGGGGCTGTTTCGTGAGAGACGTCGGAGCCTGCGAGGGAAGACCTTCTGTGTGTCAAGACCATGCGTAGATAGCAGGTTATACACAGACACTGCACTGGTTGTGATTGTGATGAGTGTATAAGGACTACATCTCCCAGAATACCTGGGGGGGAGCAAACACTGTCAGCACCAATGGCGAGGCTACATAACCTCCGCCTGCGAAAGATCAGGTGCTTGTCAATCTCTATTTCGAATCTGTATGCCGTGAGACCTTGCCGTTCATATGCACTGGAGCGCATTTCCTCGTTGACTGCCACTTAGTTACACCGTGCTGGTGCGCATTCGTTCTGTGGCAGTTTGGTGCACGCATTTTCAAGCCTTCGGTACAACACGCGCTGGTGCGCGTTCCGTGAGCAAGCCGTTGGAAGGCTCTAACCTCGCTGCCCTTGAAACTGACCCAACCGCGCTGGAGCGCCTTTACCCTCCACCACGCTGGAGTGCATTTAATATCTGTCAGCGCTGGTGCGCGGACAGACAGTGACCGCATATCCTTTTCTTCATCCGAGGGCCCTCGGAGACCTACGGAGGTCGCGCTGGTGCGCTGCCCCCTTTACCTTTTTTGCGCTCACACTGTGGATGAAAAGAGGCATTTCTATCCACGTTTGCTTCACGGTTCAGAGGCATGCTTACAGCCACGAAAGAAGCATTATTAGAAGGAGTACCAGTTCTGTGAAGAGAACAGAACGTGAGAGCGCGCTATATTCTAACAACCAAGTCCAGATAAGTACATTGCATGATGCAGAGTTACTGATTACCTTTCTCTTCATCTAAGGAACTTATGAATAAGACGTGTGTGTTCCCAGCTTGGAGGGTCGTCTACTCACCTCAAAACATTGAGAGCTTATTTGTTTTCTTTTCTTTATTTTTGTATTTTCTGTTTTTTGCATGAAGATGATTGCGGCAACGTGGAAGTAAGTACTTACACATAGTTATGTAATTATACTACGCATATGGGCATGTGTAGGTTGTACAATGTGTCTTTCTTTTGTCTTGCTACAGGGCACACAGGGCTAGACAGCCTGCTTAGAGAGAATAGGATTGAAGTCCTACATCCGGAGGAAGATCTCTCATCTTGTATTTTCCACAGCCACAACTTTATTGTTTCTTTTGTCCCTTTTTTCCCTTTCCCCTCAATATGGTGTTTCCTGTTTGAGTGATATCTATGTATGTACTCTCAGGACATTCCATGACAGGGGGTAGGGTTGTTTAGCTTCTTACATCGCCCCCGCTGCACTCAGGACCTAAGGTTAGTGAATTACCAGTCTGTACCTGACAGAGTGGTTGGGCTGCAGTTGCCGTCGCGGCCAGGGCTGGGCCCCCAGCTGTCTAGCAACTAAGTCGTGATCCGAGAGGAGGCGACCTGACTCCCGATGCTGCCACTAGGCCTTGGAGAAGAGTGGTGCAGCAATTGCCGAGGCCGACGGGGTGAGTCTTACCGGCGTTGGATCATGATCGCCGTGGAGACCGGGTCCGGACCTTCTGCCGAGCTATGATTCGAGGGGCGTGAGGAGGAGAGAGGGGATCGTCCCCACATCGGCAAATCTGCTGTGGTGCCAACGCGGAGCCCCGGAGAAGGAGATCAGATCAGTGGGGTGGGGCGTATGCCTGCCTTTGTGGGAGCCCAGCTGTGACCGAGCCTGGAGACCACGGATTTCCAGAGTTGGAGACCGGGCACTGATTCGCAATTGAAGAGCAACGAGCGGGGATGAGGATCCACCTCAATGCAATCACCAGCAATTGAGAAATTAGCAATCCGGTGACGTTGCAAACTGCACTGCTGAGGACCCTGGAGGGAGAGTGAGCCCTGCTGATCTGGTCGTGGAGGAGCGACAGAGGTAGGAGATAGAGGGCAGGATTGGCAGGCCTCCTCAGCGTGTAAGGATCCCTAGGCCCCAGAAGTGAAACACCCAATAGGCGGGGGCAGCTGTAAAGCACCCTGAATGTGAGCTGCTCCCCCTAAGAGACCAAAGGGAGGGGCTCCCAACCCAGACTACTGCCAGGCAGGAGCTACTTAGAAGAGATAGCCCACACTACACCAGCATTGGGAAATACCTCTAACTGCAGCGGGTGGTATCCCAGACGGGACAGGGCCCACCTACTCCCCGCATCACCCTCTGGTTCTTGGGAGTAGATTGCTGCTGAAGGGAATGACAGTACCCAATTAGTCAGTAACCAAGAGTTGAGGACACAACCTTAACGTGGCTGGAACCTGGGAGTTGACCTGCAGACAGAGTGTCCAACAAGAAACCTGGCCGACGTGTTCATAACCTAACAGGACCTCTATAGCAATCTGGACTGCACAGGTCAACAACAGAAATAGCATCCATACGCTTCAAAAAAGATTGCACAATAAAGGACATGCTTGTAGGGCCTGTGGGGGCGGCCGTCGGAGACCGGAAAGCCCCCCGGAGCTGCAGCGACCTTGAGATGAAGCCACAGCCTTTTTTTGAATCTCCTCCCTCAGGGATGATCTACAAGAGTTAAAACGAGAACTCTTGCAGGATATGCAAGAAGTCTGTAGAGATGTGGAAACACTAGGGGATCCCGTCACAACTTTAGAGGAATGGGGAGACAGGCATGAGGAAGAAATGAACATGCTTCAACAAGAGGTCCTTCAACTTTGAGAGCAACACCTTGAGCTGCAAGCCCACACTGAAGACCTTGAAAATTGGTCTAGGCGCAATAACATAAGAATACGGGGCTTGCTCTAAAGCCGAGGGAGACAACGTGTTTGCTTTTGTGGGGGACCTTTTCCGCCATATTTTAGGATCTCCACCTGAAACTGTAATTAAAATAGATCGCGCCCACCGAGTTGGGAGAACACGACACGAGGGGGCACCTCCAGATGACATATTGGTCTGCTTGCACAACTGTCCCATAAAGGAGGATATACTCCGTAAAGCCCGTGAGAGGCAGCCTCTTAGCTTCCGAGGACAAACACTGGTACTGTTTCAGGACTTAGCAGCCATCACCCTACAAAGACAGCACAAATTTCAACCTGTTACACAACATTTATGGGACAAGGGAGTGGCTTACACCTGGGGCCACCCTTTCTGTATTATCTTTAGACTAGAGGGCGGGCTCCACTAGCTGCGCTCTCTGACTGAGACCTGCCAGATCCTTGTAGTGGATCCCGAGCAAGGGAAACAGTTATCGGACTCCTCTTCGGCACAATTTACCGATCGTAGAAATCAAGGAAGGAACTGAGGAGGGAAGAAGAGCCCGACATGCCCGGACCCAGCTGAGATAGCAGAGGGGCAACAGGCGGCCCTTAAATCCATTCTGGAGGTCCTGGCCAAAACGGATGACGCACTTGGTCCCAGCTGAGCTGAGTACCGAAGAAGAATGCGGCTTGGTTGGGGCGGGGGGGAGGCGGGATTATTGGTCACATTATGGACCCCATACTTCGATTTCCAGACCTGGGGGACCGAGGTCTGCCTCAGGAACTTAAGTTTTAACGGTTTTCTATCTTAATATGTAAATTGTTTGGGTTTTGGGGTTTGGGGATTACTCATAGGTTCACCATAGTCATGCATCACATCTCACATTACACTTCTACGCTGAGGGTTAGTCCACTTCACAGTACTACACAGCCACACAGAATGCTACCCACCCTTCTCTTACATACTGATGTCTGACACAACTCTCAAAAATACTAACTTTTAACGTCAAGGGTCTCAATAGTCCAGTCAAATGAAAGGCAGTTTTGTCCTACCTCGAGAACTCTGGAGCAGACATATGCCTGCTTCAGGAAACACACCTCCTGTCTGGGGATTATTACCGACTCCGTTCACAAGCATTTCCACATCAATTCTTCTCCTCCGCCCCCTCTGAGAAAGCTGGAGTGGCCATACTTGTGGCACACTCCTTCAAGGGGACAATTGGGCATAGAGATATGGAGATAAGGGGCAGATTACTCACATGCCAGCTCATAGTAGGAAGCAGGACATTCATTGTGGGATCACTTTACGTGCCAAACGAAGGCCAAGAAATCTTTCTACGCAAAGCACTAACAGAGGCACTTTCAACAGCAGACACAGAGGTCCTAAGAGGGGGAGACCTTAACTTAGTTTTTAATACAGACCTGGTTAGATCATCACAACGACATGGACAAACCAGGGCATTATTGAAAAGAATTATAAATGGGTCAGGGACAAGGGGCTTCGGGATATATGGAGAGATCTTTATCCAGAGACACAGGAGTATACTTACTCCTCTCATGCACCCAAAACATATGCAAGACTCGATTACTTTCTTGCCACAAGAGACATTCATAGCTCCACCACAGAGATAGAAATTCTCCCAATAGCCCTCTCGTATCACTCAGCGATGATGCTCTCCATGTCTCTGCCCCAAGACAGCCTCCCTGTCGGACATGGTGCCTGCGTGAAACGATGCTACAACCCCCGACAGTAATATCCCAGATTCAAACAGCTATCCTAAACTATCTCACACTCAACAACACGCCAGAGATATCTATAGCGACATTGTGGGAAGCACTGTAAGTAGTGATTAGAGGGGAACTCCTCTCTATCGCGGCTGCCGATAACAAATTGCGAAGGGAAAAAAGGGATAGTCTCTCCACACAGGTAAAGGAATTAGAGCGCATTCATCAACGTACAGGGGCTCCAAGGGTGTGGCATCAGTTAACTGCACTATGTGCACAACTGGCAGGACTAGACCTCGATCGAGCCGAGTATGCAGCGATCCGCCTACGACACTCATACTACACTGGGGGGGATAAATGTGGCCAACTCCTAGCCTACAAACTGCGCATGAAACGCCAAAAGACAGGAATAACATCTTTACAGTCTCAGAAGAAGGACTTATTACTAGCAACAGAGATATAGCAGATGAATTTAAGGAATTCCATTCACAGCTATACACGGGACAAGACCTAGACACCCTAGATAGCACCATCTACCTTCAGGGAGCGAACACAACCTGCATCCCCCCAGAGCAAGCAGAGATCCTAGAAGAGGACATAAGACCAGAGGAGATAATCTCAGCCATCTCTTGTTTAAAATACTCCAAGTCACCAGGTCCCGATGGATACCCCCCTATTTTCTACAAGACATTCTGCAATGCTTTAGTCCCCACATTAACAAGGCTTTTCAACTCCTTCACACAACCTGGCACGATTCCTGCATCAATGCTTGCTGCCTCTATTGCGATGGTGCCCCAAACAGGGGAAAGACAGACAGCAATGTAGTTCCTATAGGCCTATTTCTCTGCTGAATGTAGATTTTAAACTATTCACCGGCATCTTAGCACACAGACTAAGTCCGCTCTTACCTGGCATCATAGACTCAGATCAGTCCGGGTTTATACCACACAGACAAACAAGCAACAACACCAAACGCATTTTACATATAATAGAAAAGGCGACGAGGATCTCAGGGGAGACAATGCTACTAGCCATAGATGCCGGAAAGGCCTTCAATAGGGTACATTGGCCCAACCTAGAACAGTTGATAGCACACTTTGGTTTAGGTGACAACTTCAAGACGCAAATTATGAACTGTTACCATTTCCCTATGGCGTCAGTGAGAGTGAACGGCCATACCTCAGAACCCTTCCAAATAGGAAGAGGCACAAGACAGGGTTGCCCGTTGTCTCCTCTATTATTTGCTCTATGCATGGAGCCCCTAGCCCAAAGATTGAGGGACAGCCCCCAGATACTCGCTGCCACCTTTGGGGGAGAGCAGCACAAGTTGAGTCTGAAAGCAGACAACATACTTTTCACGTTGGGTAATCCTGCCTCCACACTGCTGACACTCTTTGAGGAACTGGAGGTATTTTGACAGACAAAAGGTTTTAAAGTTAACGTTGAGAAATCACAAGCATTAGGCATTTCGATACCCCAGGAGTTAGTGACAAGTTTACAAACACAACACCCCATCCAGTGGCAATCTACTTCATTCCCTTATCTGGGAATTAAATTAGCACCTACCCTTCAACAGACCTAAAAAATAAACTACCAAACCCTATTAAGACAGATAAGGAGCAAGGTAACTAGCTGGAAACATCATCAGATCTCATGGTTGGGCCGTATAGCAGCGGTCAAAATGACTATCCTCTCTAAGATCCTGTACTTGTTCCAAACACTGCCCCTAGCACCACATAAAGGCATGCTTAAGACATTACAGGCCGAAATCTTCCAGTTCATCTGGTCCCGAAAGAAACCACACATGCGGAGACAGCTGTGCTATGTATCACCTAAAGATGGAGGCATGGGCATTCCAGATATCCACATGTACTTTCGGGCGGCACAGCTACGGTACCTGGTGGAATGGCATCAACCCAAGTCAGAGAAGCATTGGCTTTTCCAAGACAGAGCAGTGGCGGGTACCTCTCTGTGGAAGATCCCTTTTCTCAAGAAAACCCACAGACCAGGGAACCTCTCACCCATCATGCGAGATAATGGTTGCATGGGACAGAACAAATATCAAATGTGGTTTTACCTCCTTCCCCTCCCCCCTGATTCCACTATTCGATAACCCAGACTTTACTCCAGGGCTTGACCCCGGGGCATTTATGGAATGGAGACGCTCTGAGTGTCGCTCCATGGGGCACATGATAGATGAGGACGGGGTAATTCCCTTTCAACAACTGAGTGGGGATTTTTCCCTTCCCAAATCAGAGAGATTGCACTACTACAACTCAGGCACTGGTTAACACACCCCAGTAATAAACACTCCGTACAGAGACCTCTCATGGCGTACGAATACTGGTTGGTCACCCATACCTCAGGTAAACGTCTCATCTCAGAGATATATGCGCTCTTGATCCAACGCCATAAACCCACATACAAAGCCAGTCAACGCAGATGGGAGCAGGAGCTGGGGCGACAGCTAAAGGAGAAAGAGTGGGGAGACATATATTTTAGAGCAAGACATACCGCCACGAACACTTCCCTCACCAAAACCTTTGTTAAAATAACCACGTATTGGTACCTCACCCTATCTAGACTGCACAAAATGTATCCAGATCGCAGTGATGGGTGTTGGAGGGGCTGTGGAGCCCAGGGGACTCTGGTGCACGTGTTATGGGACTGCTCTTGACTTCAGTCATACTGGACTCAAATATTAGATGAGATTGACACTAACGTAGAGACTCAAATACATAGATTTCCAGCCTATGTTTTATTAGGGTTACCAAATCCTTTAACATATCCCTTGAAATCCAGGCGAAGCAGACAGATAGGCCTGGCACTGGGTGCAGCTACACAGAATGTCCTATCACACTGGGGCACGCCTCAACTACCAACACACACAGGATGGGTATACAAGCTATGGAACATACTAGGCATGGAAAGGATATCCTTCACACTCACAAACTAAGGCAAAGCTTTCAGGAAACTGTGGCGCTCTTATATATCTCTTCTATCGCAAGATTTTAGAGAATTGACATGCCCTAAATATCTATGACTTCTACGGCTCTCAGAAGTGAACCCTAATGTATAAAAGACTACAACTATTTGTCATTTGAACTATTTAGTCTTAACTATAAGAAGCAAAGTCAACCAAAGTTTGTGGGTGGGGGAGGGATCGGAAGGGGAATGTTCTTCTCCCTTTCTTTTGTGTAGAACTGTTTTTTCACTTCTGCTTTTCTTTTTATTTGTCTCCTTTGACTAATGCCTTGTGTACTAGCAACAGTGTTCAATAGCGACACTTGTAATGATGCATACTCTATTTGGTTGCCATTTTTTTCAAAACAACAAAAGATTTAAATTTAAAAAAAAGCTAGGTGCTATTGATTTTGCTTTTGACATTCAGAGTTTGTGTAGGGATGTATATGATAGAATGAATGTATCGAAAATGGCTAGCAGTATCAGTGTTTCACTTTTTCTACTGGCAAAAAGTACTTGATGTAAAAGCTCATTAACACCACTTCTACTTAATCAAGCCCCTAAATGTTTAGCCAACCTTATGCATTTACATTAAGCCTGGGCAAAGCACTACGCTACGCTCGCGTAGTTTGCGAAGTTTGCGCTACTTCGCACTACGCGAATTGCACGTAGCACAGTGCAAACACGCGTAGCGTAGCGTAGCGGTCATTTTTTGCTTGCTCGCGGTCCTCAACGTCAAGTTGGCGACCGCGAGCAAGCAAAATGACATCCCGGCGAGACTTTTTCCTCGTTCGCGATCAGCAACATCAAGTTGCCGATCGCGAGCGTGGAAAATAAACCTCCCGGCGAGATTCTCAACGCGGGGAGGTCAGGTTTCTCATTGCGAGTGGTTGCGCATGCTCGCGACCGCTCGCGATGAGAAACTACCAGTCCGCGTTGAGAAAGCTGCCGCTCGAGTAAAAATCTACTCGAGCGGCAGTAAAAGAGAGCTCGCACTGTGCAAGATGCCGTTTTCAATGATTGCACAGTGCGGACAAGCATCCGGCACTGTGCAATCAGTGCGAACAGCATTTTGCACAGTGCACTACGCAGTTCGCGTAGCTCGCGTAGTGCGAGGTGCACTTCACGTAGCTTCGCGTAGCGCTACTTCGCGAACTACGCCCAGGGTTAATTTACATGCACGAACAACTCAAAATTGAAGGAATGGACCTTGGTAAACAATGATATAAACATGTTCTTTGTGCTAATAATCTTGACTAGGTTTGAATGCAGGACTCAAAATAAACTTTGCTTATGGTAGCATTTTAGGTATTAAACTTAGGCAAAACAGGGAGGGTGAAGATGGAACAGGGGTGGCAGACAAGGATGGTGTTTGTACTGTTCCCATTGGGTCTGCCACCACTAGGGAGTGTTCACTGGAAGATGATTCAGAAGATGATGACGTAGAGTCTGCAGCATCCAGGGCACTCCCTCTCCCTCTGGCCCACTGACTTCCTCGCAGTCTGCCATCTCACGACTAAAGCCACTGTGGCCAGTTGCTTCCCCAATGATGTTGACCCCATCTCCTCTGCTTGCCTGGGATGATGCTGAAATGACATTTAAAATAGGTTCATTGTATGTGCCAGAACACACTGGACTAAAAGATTGTACCACAGAACATCACTAAAGTGCACAAAAGACTTCAGCTACAAGACCACTATACTGGCTTCAACATTAGCATGAGTACATGCATGCATGCATGCTACATGACCTGTAAACAGTTGCTCACAGTGAAGTCATAACCACAGACAGCTCCAACTGCATGTGTGAAGTTGTCTCCGCAGCATTCTCATGTATCTAGTAGGATGTCTGATCACCTTGTATACTTTGGCCCTTGTAGTACACCATAGTGACCTGATGTCATCAAATAAGATGGAAATGAAAAACTCATTCCTACAGATTCCACACAAGGCCCTGCAATCAGTAAATGGCCATATACCCAATAACACATCATGATGAAATGATGGTGAATTAATACAGCTATGTTGCAGCAATATGTGCAATAGGAGGAAGACAGTGACATGGAAATGCTCATTTCACACTGTTGACACTTCCTAATAGGAACTTCCTCATATGTCCACTGTCAGAATAGGCTTATGAAAGCTGTACTTAAGGAACATTGCTAAGTATCACTTGAGGCACAGCAAAGTAGGCTGGAGACAATCCGGGCCAAATGTCTGGGAGATTTGTCTACAAATATTCACAGCATGATGATTCTCCTAGGCCTGGGGACATCACTAATCCAGAATGGTACTGGTGATAACACAATTCTTACATTTCATACCTATAAGGCAATAGACCATTGAAGGTTGTTGAGGATCAAAGAATCTCCATTACATGAATAGGTGGTCCACTGTTTTCCTAATGGTACGGCACATCACAGTACCTTTTTGTCTTGCAAATAATAATTTCATTGTAATTCTGAGTATAGACACTCAAGTATGATCCCTACATTTCTGCATATCACTCCCTGATGCATATTACCGGTCAGTGAATGAACCTTGACAAATCAACACGTGCAATTCACATAACTGAATACTCCAACATCAATGGCATGGAAATTCGCTTTGTGACAAATTACTGCAAGTATACCTTTCATGACCTTCATTGCTTCAACAATTGGACGTGACTAATGGCATTGAGTAATGACTTAGGGTATGTGTGACCCACCCACCAATGTGCACACACTCCTGTCTGTGATAACACATGAACTGTATACCCATCACAAATAACTATTTTCAAATACAGATTGGCCTACACACACTTTTGTGATGGAATCAGACATCAACCTATGAAGACATGTACATCCTGTACGAAACAGTAGTGCTGATGATACTGCAACAGGGAAACATACACATGCCAACATGTAGGCACTAATACTGTTGGCACCAGTGATATTTGCTATCTCATGTTAATGTGGATTCCACACGTACCAAGGGGAAGTATTGCTCTGTGACTGCATCCAAAGTGCTCTCTATGCTATGTCACATGTAAGTGGGCCACCATCAAATGAGACACAGTAGTGAGGGAGCATCACTTATGACACAATGAAGACAAGTGCCCAGTTTGGGACAACTGTCACCCAGAACATCAAACAATTTTAGGTGATTTATGACTTTAGTCATCCATGTGCCTGCCTAAGTGCAACAATTGGATTGTGACTGGACTCTGCTTTATTCCTGGTCAAAAAGACCATAGGCCAAGTATATCATCATGCACCTACTACCAGCCCTACACATTCAACAACTCTTCAAGTGAGTTGGACATGGGTCACCCTCAATGTTGATGGGAAAATGGCTGCCTGTAACCAAAAATAGGACTACGTAACTTGTAGATTTCTGGTCAAGACTTACCCTCTTGTAGCTGCTGTTGGGCCTTCAACTGCCCATCCACGAGTGCTGGCTGGTCACCCATACCTCAGGTAAACGTCTCATCTCGGGATAGGCCATAACCAGTATGCAGGTCATTAGGGAGGTCAGTGTGCAGCACACACAGCGCACACATCGAGAGGACTCCCCAGCTGGACCTCTGCGATCTTCCAGGTCTAGCACCTCAGGTCCTTCCACCTCTTTCGGCAATAGACGCTCCGCAGCTTGAAGACCCTTGGGCTCCACACCTGCCTGGCGATGCCCTTCCATATGTCCCGCTTCTGATGGGCGTTGACCTGTATGGATATAGGAGAGGAAAAACCAGTTGGTAAATGAAACTTTACGTATATCAGTTGTGATGTCATACATTGCAAATACATTTAGCACACTCATTACTCAAAAAATAACTCACAACTTGTGTAGTTTTCACATGCTGAGCACTACTTATACATGGATACACACATTTGTAGCAGTATTCTGACTATCTTCATACCTGGGCATGTCCCCAACTGACTAAGGCAGCCCACTAACATCATGAAGGCCAGGCTCATCTTGTATGTACTGTGATGTGAGGTACTATGACTCCGGAGAATACAATGTGGCCTAATGCAGGCAAACCTACTTTAGCGTTATTGTACTGACATCGTTACAGCCAGGCCCATTGATATTATGGGTATGAACCATAGAGCCTGGTACCCTGATATACAGGAGATCCTATGACTACGTGTGTCAGTGAGAGCTGCCTCTCTGGGGATGTCTCGACATGTGGACCGATAGATGGGATATGTGACAATGGGTGATAGAGTACGTGTGGCATGTCCTAACATGGCAGGACACACCTTTTGCCATATGTGGCACAGGGATGACATTAACATATCATTGTATGTCCTTTTGGATTGGTTGAAGATAAATAAAGCTGGTGAGTCACCTACAGAACACCTATTATGAGGTAACCTACTATTTTCACTGCTAATGTGTCACATGTGAGATATGGCTCTACAGTGCAAGCAATACTCATGGAACAGTGAAAAGAGACATGTGGAAGTAAGGTGCCTGTCATTTGGAAATAGCATACCTGGGAAATGCTGGTCAATGGAACAGTGGTACCACTTCAAAAGGTAATTTCAATCACCATTACAAATGTAGTCCATGTGACAACCATCTGCGGGAGTACTGTTGGTGCCAACTCAATTTATGAGCAACCAAAGACCTACAGGTCAGCAGGGATGTCACTCTGTGCATCAGTTGTATTGCCACAGAGACTCAACCGCAGGCTGGCACACGGTTCTGAATGTGCACAGCTTATTGTCAGGCCTTGGTGTCCTGCAGGTTGAGCATGCAGCTGTCACATGACCAACACATTGTCAACATTTCTAATTCCAAAAGATGGTGTGTGGCCCTCCACTGAGTGAACTCAAGGCTGTGTGGCATTCTGAAGAGGTCTGTGAGTTATTGCTAGCTCCCAAACAAATGTTTGGAGAGCCCTGATTGTGGCCAAGTGATATGTGTGACTGTACACATAGTTAACAGCATCCTCATCTGCTCCAGACAGAGAACATGCATGGCTCATGCTGTAAAGGTTATCCAATTGTCTTCACATTTCGGATTATCAGAGTTGTATCAACATCAGAGGGACTATGAAATAAATGAATGCATAGATGGCTACATACATACCAAGAAGAATATAGGGCTTTCAAAACACTACACATCCCAATGGGGATACTACAATACCAATGTATAGTGCTCAACAATCCCTAACATGATTGTCCTATGTAGGGACCAACAAATGAGACAACACTTAATTGACCTAACTATGGAAGTCAGGGGCACATTGTAGGCCATGGAAATTGCAAAGTGGGAGTTAGACAGAGTAATATATGTATGTCGGAACTTACCTGCTCCTCTGATGAGCCATAGAGCTGGCCATACAGGGGTAATTCCTCTTCAGTAAGCAGATCCAGATCCTCTTCAGAGAAGGCTGGGGCCCTCTCACCTGCTTGGCCTGGCATGATTGCTGCCAGAGGTGGCAAACAGCAGCTAAATTGGAGGTGGTGTTGATGCCAGCAGTGTCAGGAGGCAAGTGAGTTATTTTTCAAAACGCTGCGTACATGTACGCCATGTATGCCGTAATCAGCGGAGACAGACTCCGCCATTGGCCTCTACCTTCACATTTACCAACCTTAGCCTATGGCTGTGTCTGTCGTGGACTGAACAGCCCACCGTGCGGTCGCCTTCCACCCGCAGTGCCAGATTCAGATTGTCTAACATAAGTAGTTAGGCATCCGTCATTTTAGCAGCTGGAAGGGCAGTGTTGGAGACTGATAAGTGCTTCACCACCACTCTAAATGAGGTCTAACATGTTTACAAATTTACTACTGCATTGCCATGTGTTTTCCATGATACATATCATCTGTGTAGTGCATTACTGGTCATAAAAGCAAAATATGCGGGGTGCACTGTACACCACTTTGACAGTTTTTAACCGGAAATATCTTAAAATTAATATTATTGTGCTAAGACTACATTTCTGGATCTATAATTTGCAAATATTTGTTTCAGACACCTGTGAAGGCCACAATGGTGATTGCTGGTTGATGTTGGACAGTAGATAATTATTATGTTGAGAATGTGTAATGCTTTTTGACACAGTTATATTTTGTAAAGTGAAAAAGTATTCAGTTTGGTGTCCAACCTCGCTGTGGATCACCTTCAGCAAGATTTCGATTAACATACAGTCTCAAACGCACTTTTATCCCATACACACAACCCCCACAGTTAAAATTAGTGTCACAGACTTCTCAACTGTATCAAATATTTAATATAAATAAATTTCTTCACCAAAGATCAAGACACATCAATAATAATCTAGTAATTCACATATATAAAGAATGCAATTCTTAAGAAAGATAAAAGTGATAAAAACATGTAACTAAAAAGATTATTACACCATAAAAATCCAAAACACAAATAAGGGAAAGAGAGCACATAAGACAATAAACTTTGTCATTCATTCATCTGCTAATTTGTGCAAATAATCAATACAGGCAATTGATCAGTACAAGGTTCTCATCTAGCGTCCCGGTATGTTCCACAAATTTAGCCTCATGAATGCGTTGGCGCGTTTCGGTGGTATCCAACAAATTCAAACCACCTTCTTCAAGACCACAAATATATCTCTCTTATGTCAATATTTGTCATTGATACCAAGTGGGCCTCTTAGTTGGTCCCTGTTGTGTATATATTTTCCATCTTTCTTTCAAAGCCTTAACAGGGATCTCAGCCCCAAAACCAAGCGATCCGCCTAAGCCTCTGCGATACTGGAAACCCCTTGTGTAGGTTCGAACTTAATCTTGGGAAAACCTTTCAACTCCTCGTAGATTGTACATGATTCCTTAAATAATGTAGACACACCGAAATCGTGGCTACTTCTAGCAAAAGTACTGGCCTCCTCTTGCCTCAACTGGCCACCTGCTATCTCAAAAATTAATCGCATAGCGCTTCTAAGCGTCTTTAGGTCCTGATTGTGTATCACAGTTATATTTTGTCACATTAGTTTTGACTCACTCTTCACATATGTTACTGTGGACATTGTGGCCAATGTTCAAAAACTGTTTGCATTTCACACAGAGGTAGCCTGGGAGAGGGAGAAGATGACAGCCCCCAGTGTACCGGCCATTTCCAGACCTTCAGACCATGGGAGAAAGGGATGTCATAAAGAAGTTTCATTTGAATAGGCTAACAATGCAGGATTTATGTCATCAGTTGGAGCCTGATCTCCTTCCTAAAAACACTAATCCCACATGTGTCCCACCAATTGTGAAACTTATGTCAATGTATCATTTTCTGGCCACAGGTTCCTTTCAATACACTGTGGCTATATCTGGTAGTATGTCACAACCAATGTTCAGTGGTGTACTACAAGACGCGCTTTCAGCAATTATGAGACACATTGACGTCTACATCCAGTTCCCCATACATGAGGATTTAGCCAAAGTAAAGATTGACTTCTATGGATTTGCTCGCCTCCCAAATGTGGTTGGAGCCATTGATGGCACCTATATTGCCTTAGTACCACCGCAAGCCAGGGAACAAGTGTACTGCAACAGGAAGCACTTCCATTCCATCAACCTGCAAGTTGTCTGCTTAGCGGATTTGTATATCGCAAACATCTGTGCCCGGTTCCCGGGATCAACCCATGATTTCTTCGTACTGCAGAACAGCACCATACCCCACCTGCTGTCACAACTGCTCCAGGAGAGGGCTTGGCTTGTTTGCAAGTATGATCTGTCCTAACTTTTTGTGGGTAATGTCAGGTAGTATAATCAGAGAGTATGTCACTTTTTGTTGCACTTATGTCAGTCTTTCATCAAGTAGTCTCAGTGTATCTCAACCGTCCATGGTTGTTGACACCGCTAAGGAATCCAACAATGCCAGGGGCAGTCCACTTCAATGAGGCTCATCGAAGAACACAGTGGCCAGTGGAGTGGACTTTTGGGATCCTGAAGGCCAGATTCAGATGCCTGGACAAGACTGGGGGAGCCCTCCTCTACTCACTCTGGAAGGTGTGTCAAATCACAGTGGCCTGCTACATTCTCTGCAACATTGCCCTGCAATGGAACATAAGGGATATCACAGAGAATGATGACCAAGTGCCGCCAGGTGAGGATCCTGAAATGCCAAATAATGACGATAGTGGTGAAGAGGAAGAAGCTAAGTTGCATCAAGATCTCATCAACAACTTCTTCTCATGAGTTTAAGTATGTTGTGAAATGTCATGATTTTGACTGTTACAGCAACTTTTGTTTTGATGATGTGAGGAGTATGTTAAGGGAAAATATTAGGAAGGTAAAGCTCTTGAAAATCCTGGTGAAAGGTGTTTGTGGAGGAAGGTGTTGACACATGGTCATTTTGTTAGTGCTGGTTTGTTTAGTTTAGATTTTTGTCATGGAGTGAGTAATCCAGAAGTTGGCAATTTGAATTGTGTTATGTGCATAGCTAATCTCTTTGTTTTGGTCTGTTTTAAGTACCTTTGCCATGACATCTGCTTCCTTTTGGCATTTCAGGTTTGTGACATTAGCAGGTAAATTATGCTGTTTGGAAGTACGAAGGGGACATGGGTTGTTCTTGGGAATGTCTGTCGCTGAATTTGGGTGTACAAATCCTGTACCAATACATCTTGAACATCGATAGGATAGAAGTAATGAGGAATCCATTGAACTTGATCCTTGATGAGTTGTGGGGCTACTGCAATATGTGTGCCATTATGTGCTCCAACAAAATGTTGTGGGGCCAAATCATGCTAGTCTCACCTTAACATTAGCTAAATCCTCATTGTGTATTTACTGAATGTAGCTGTTGATGTGTCTCCCTATTATAGGTCAAAGTGTTGGTGGCACACCACTGACATTTGTTTGTGACATTCCACTAGATGTCACAACACTAGATTGTACTGCCATGTGTCTGTATATTGATGCTAGTGATGTATGATACCATTTGTTAGCTAGGCAATATGGCTCCAGCTGATGACATAGAGCAATTTATTTTACCTATTCAATAAGAAATTGTCTGATGTATCCCCTCCTTCCATGTTGTCTGCACCTGAAAATTTGATCACTGACACTGAATATTTGAGTTGTGTCTGATTTGCTTTGTTTCTGACATAATGGCAGCCTATGGTTTGAACAATGGAATAATGATGTTATAAGACACTTGTATGTATGTGTTGCAGTGACATAGCTGTGATCCTGAGCAGAACATTGTGTACATGCAACATATTCATGTTTACCCAAGTCAAATTTGTGGCATTGTAAAGTTCAGATGGGAGTACATCTATATCTTGCTAGATGTAAAATATACTACATCAGACAATGAGTTTCTGACTTTTATATTTATTGAAGTGGTAAAGGTGAAGAGATGCATTGTGGAAAACCTAACAGAAAAAAGTGAAGTAGTCAGTCATGGTGAATGAAACCATAGTTGTAGATGCCAAATTGTTTGAAGTCCATAGTCCAAAATACTACTTCCATCAGAAAGGGAAATGTGTCCAGAAATAGTCCACAGAGTGAATGTGTTGCACACACTGGAGATAATTAGGGTCAAGGTTTCTTGCTGGTGGTGGTGGGTATCTTGCCATCCGCACCTCCTGGATTTTTGCGTGGACGTCCCCACTTGCTAATGCGGGGGGGTTCCACTGCTGCAGGGACAGGGGTGTCTCTTCCTCTGGCAGGGCCTCCCTTCCTGTGGCTGCTGCAGATGTAGATGGGCCAGATGTAGTTGGACCACAGGAAGAGGTAGATGGTGGTGTAAAATTCCTGCACAGGGTTGTGTTGATGTCCTGCAGCACCCCAATTACAGAGGCCATGTTGGTGTTGTGTGCGGCCAGCTCCTGGTATATGTCCATCTGCAGTTGCTTCATCTCCTGAATTCCAGTCAATACCATGATAGACTCCCAAGACTTGGTCAATGGTGGCCTGGGTGTGACTGGCCCCAGTGGGATCAGCCAGCCCACAGTGCCTCTCCCAGGACCCCTACCCCCACGAGCCTGTGCCCTTGGCCCAAGGTGCCCTCTCCCACTAGGTCCTGAATCCTCTCTAGCTGAACTGATGATTGTAAGCTCAGGATCCAGGACTGGGGGCACACCATGGTGGTAACTGTGCTAGGTACACAGGTTGGGGGACAGAAGTTGGATGAGGTGTTGCAGCTAGGGTGAGAGGTGTTGGTGTGGGCACAGTGAGGCTCACCGTTGCCATCTACCCAGGTAGACCAGATGGACCATCACTGTCATCCACGTCCACATCGCCAGGAGTGTTGTCTTCACTGAGAGCTTCATCCTGGGGTGGAGAGGGAGTCTCTTGGGTGGCCAAGCTCTCCCCAGGTGCTGTGCCAGATCGACCTGTTGTGAAATGGGGAACATTGTTATTGGTGAAAGTGTGGTATCTACATCCAAGTATTTTGTGACACAGTAAGTAGAGACCTTGGAAAAACAAAATAGGTAGAGGTTCGCTTTGTAATATATTTCCGTGGTATTGAACTTGTTAAGAAGACATCTGGAGACATTCAATACATGTACTTGAATTAAGCAGCTCATTAGATGTCCAGAGATGTTGCATTTTGGATTAAAGAATGAACATGACATCTTCCAAACATTTAAGGCAACACAGTGGAGAGGTAACGTGTATTTGACCTTCCCAAGTCCTAGTTGTGTACAAAACAGGTGATCACACAACTTGGTTGTATATTTGACCTTCGTCATCATGTGAGTAGTGCAGAGTCAATGGGACACCTGCCACTTCTAATCAGCTGAGTTACCTTCATGCATTACAAATATTTGAGCTGCACACTTGGTATGTTGTCAGTCATGCCATCAACAGTTTCAGCTGAGGAGACCAGGACAACATAAAGTCAAGTAGGCAGAACTGTTTCGGAGTAGATCATTGTATGTAGATTGCTCAGTCCATGTGGAATGAACACCAGTTGTAACATGTCAGACAAGTGAGAATGGGCAAAATCACATTCACATTTGCTTCTTGTTTTCTGTTACAGAAACAGGGCCTCATGGTAGTTGTAGTCATTTCAATCTCTACTTGACAACCCTTGCAAAATGTATAGTCTTACATATCTGTTGCCAAAATGCAGTTGGGCTGAACTATACATTTACATATTGACACATATCATGAGTCCTGGGATGCTATTTTCGTAGTAATACACTTACAGACAGCATTCCAACAAGTTGCATGTAATGGAGATTGATACATGAGCTCTTATATGCAACAATACACATTGACACAGAAAAAGCAACTTACCCGACTCCACTCTCCCAGATATTCCTGTCAAGCCCTGAGAATGTAGGTTGGCCAAAACCTTATCCTCCCTGGGAAACAGATGTATTGGGGTGCTGGGAGGACCACCGCCAGTCTTCTAGGCCTCCAGGTGTTGTTTGGAGGCCAGGAAACACACCTTCCCCCTCAGGTTGTCCCACTTCTTCCTAATTTCCTCCTGTGTGCGCAGGGCGTTACCTACAGCATTCACTCTGTCGACTAACCTGGACCAGAGTCCAGAGTCAATGGGACACCTACCACTTCTAATCAGCTGAGTTACCTTCATGCATTACAAATATTTGAGCTGCACACTTGGTATGTTGTCAGTCATGCCATCAACAGTTTCAGCTGAGGAGACCAGGACAACATCAAGTCAAGTAGGCAGAACTGTTTCGGAGTAGATCATTGTATGTAGATTGTTCAGTCCATGTGGAATGAACACCAGTTGTAACATGTCAGACAAGTGAGAATGGGCAAAATCACATTCACATTTGCTTCTTGTTTTCTGTTACAGAAACAGAGCCTCATGGTAGTTGTAGTCATTTCAATCTCTACTTGACAACCCTTGCAAAATGTATAGTCTTACATATCTGTTGCCAAAATGCAGTTGGGCTGAACCATACATTTACATATTGACACATATCATGGGTCCTGGGATGCTATTTTTGTAGTAATACACTTACAGACAGCATTCCAACAAGTTGCATGTAATGGAGATTGATACATGAGCTCTTATATGCAACAATACACATTGACACAGAAAAAGCAACTTACCCGACTCCACTCTCCCAGATATTCCTGTCAAGCCCTGAGAATGTAGGTTGGCCAAAACCTTACCCTCCCTGGGAAACAGATGTATTGGGGTGCTGGGAGGACCACCGCCAGTCTTCTAGGCCTCCAGGTGTTGTTTGGAGGCCAGGAAACACACCTTCCCCCTCAGGTTGTCCCACTTCTTCCTAATTTCCTCCTGTGTGCGCAGGGCGTTACCTACAGCATTCACTCTGTCGACTAACCTGGACCACATTTCCCTTTCCCTACTGAGAGGAGTATGTTGGATTTGGGCTCCAAACAATTGTGGCTCTATTCTTATGATTTCATAAACCATGACTGACAACTCAGCCTCTGAAAACGTGGATTTTTTTGGCATGAGATGACTCTTAATTAAAGTGAGTGACAATGTAACAGAAAGCACTAAGGGATGTGGGAAAAATGTGCAAGAAAAGTGATTGGAGAGTGCTAAAAGGGATTGGGAAAAAATAGAGATGCCTTATCTCACCCAAAAAGTTGGATGTTTGTCTTGCTGTGCTGCAATGGAGAGGCAAAGGATCATGGTCTGGAATGGAATGTTTTTTATAGTGTGATTTGCAGGTGTGTCCACTTGGCCAATGGACATCAGCTGTATTGTGTTTGTATCCATCCAATGGCCACTGTTCTGGTGCTTTGCTGAGAGCATACCACGACGGCTGACCGCCGTAGCAGAACTGCCACAAGGTAACCACTAGTACAACTGTGTTTTCGTGAAAGGCTCAGCGTTAACCAACAGCCCTGACAGCTATGGAGTATGCATCCCCAACACTGCAGTCCACCGCACCACAGGCAGAAAGCACTCTGTGAACGCGGTCGGTGGTTCAGGCTGCATGCATCGTAATATGGGGGGAGGGAGACTGCCGACTTGGCGGTCTTCTTGGAACCGCGGCTGTACGGCGGTGAGACCGCCAAAATTATAATCAGGCCCTTATTTCACTGCATCAACAATGAGTTAGAAATCCCATTTGCCCACAGTGCTTACACTAGTCAGTCAGCCAAAACATACGTTTATTTAGACCTAAGTCTTTAAAAACATTTACACAATAAAACTCATTACATCAATGTATTACATAAAATGATAAACCCATTTCGAACTAAAATCAATTTAAACTCATGATTAATAATATAAACTTTATCCCTGACCTATATTACAAGAAAAAGCTCAGATTTTTTGCTAACACTTCATTCACAAACAATAAAAATTACCCCAAAGCACACATTAAATCCAAAAAGACGCATATCCAATAGTAATTTAACTGCTTGACTCCTTTCTCTACTATTGTATTTTTGTAAAATTGGCCTCAATAAAAATGTCCGCCGTGGTATTAACCATTGACAATTCACTTAAACATGCAGTAAATCCCCTTACATTTTAAAACCACATTTACACATTCTTCCCTTATCTAAAAGGGAGCCTTATGCTTGAGAGGTTAAAACCTGATTAACCCTGCGTCTAAATTTCAAAAGGGACAGACTTAAACATGCATTTGGTAAATTTTCTAGATAGGGTAATGTTTCCTCCTCAAGCCATGAGTTCATCAGAAGAGATAAACCTGGGAGCTTTTTCTCAAAACAAGTGCGGGAGCCCGCACTTTAAAAAAAAAAAATCGCAAATTTGTCGAAATTTAGCAGCAGATTCTTTTTTTAAAATTATTTTTTGCCCTGGCGGTATCCCTCTGGGAACCCAGGACCAAGGCTAGGGGGTCAGGGAATTTGTACCCTGCCCACTTTTCTTATTTTTCACTTTTTTTGAGTGACTCTGCTGAAGCTGAGCCCCAAGATGGCTGCCAATTCAAAGGGCACAAGTGCAGGGGAAACGGTAGGAATGCACCATATTGCCTTAAATATGGCGCATTCCTGCCCTTTCCCTGTCCCGCAGTGCAGCGCAACAAGGTGACTTGCTGCGCTGCAATGCGTGACATTCTCATAAATAGGCCTCTAAATGGCTTATACTATTGGACCAGAAAAAACAGGCATATTTCATCATTTTCAGCTCCCATGTACTGCATTTGACCTGGTAATTCATTAAATAATCACCTGTAGACAACAACCTTTTTACAGTCATAGTCCAAGAGACAACATGGAGAAAGTCACTCCTTACAAAATTAACTTTATTTTTTTAATCCAACTTCATAAACGTTTGATTGCACAACTTTGAACAGTGAGCTGTTAATATCGTCACTAATGCAGTTGCGCAGCTAAGGCTTTGGGGACCATGCCTCACGAGACAAAATTCTGACCACAGAGCTGGCTTGTATCACTGGGCTCATGAAGAATGTACAGGGTTAATAGTTCTTAAAAACGAAGGTTTGCTTCACTACAGACCACTTGATTTACTCTATGCACTGCCCTCTATCATCGAGTCGACTGAGCCTTCCCCAGAGCTACAGACCTTATCCTTTGTTGACTCCTGCTACAGACCTTCTCCTTTGTTGACTCCTGCTACAGACCTTCTCCTTTGTTGACTCCTGCTACAGACCTTCTCCTTTGTTGACTCCTGCTACAGACCTTCTCCTTTGTTGACTCCTGCTACAGACCTTCTCCTTTGTTGACTCCTGCTACAGACCTTCTCCTTTGTTGACTCCTGCTACCTTCTCCTTTGTTGACTCCTGCTACATACCTTCTCCTTTGTTGACTCCTGCTACAGACCTTCTCCTTTGTTGACTCCTGCTACCTTCTCCTTTGTTGACTCCTGCTACAGACCTTCTCCTTTGTTGACTCCTGCTTGCATCTGATTTTTCGACTTTGACAGCATTTCAACATCCTGCCGGCAGGAAGCTTGCCCCTGATTTTTCTCCTCGGGGTTAAGTAGAACTGCCTTAGCAAACGTGAGGTGCCTTGATGGTGAGGGCACGTGCAGGGGAATTGCTTTTGGGGTGGAACTGTTTAAGAACATTTGATAAGGTTTTTCCCTAGCCCAGTAGTTTATGATTAAAGAGTCATTGAAGGTTTGGGTCATTTTTTCAGAGAGCATAGATGGACTGGAAGCAAGCAGGTAGAATAAGTCACTGATGATTCAAGAGATAGTTAAAATGAACTAGATGGGGAACAGGTGGGGATGAATTTCAGTTCGCTACACAGCAGACTACAGACTTTCTAATAATTACACATGAAGATGTCATTTAAATAGACACTTACCACTGCCAGCTGTAACCTGAACATGCATGAAATGTGTATTGTTTGTCGGTCAGACATGACACTCACAGTTGTCACTGGTTTCTTAATGACATAATATTACGAAGCTTTCACGTTTGTCAGGTGCACGATGGGTAGCTCATCCAGACCAACATTTGTCTTTATATTCTGCAACTTGTAGTTCTGTTTGCTCCATTATAAAACTTGATTACAACACTGTATTCAATAGAGGTGGGGCAGAGGGTGCCTGTGCACCCTGCAACATTCATACTCCCTCTCATGTCTCCCAAATACAGAGGGGCACTAGGCTGGCTAACCATCCTGCATCCTTCAGGGTTGTCCCACAATCATGGGTGCTGTCCTGAGGCACTGTGGATACAATTCTCATGGTTTCAGCCATCTATGAAGTGTAAAAGATGTGCCTGTCAGTGACTGGAAGGGGGGAGCTGCAGCACAGGAGGGTTCCTGTGTAATGCAACTTCAGGACCACGTTCACCTGTAGAGATGCAAGTTAAGCTACATGTTGTTAAGTGGCTTTGAATGTGTGAATGAAAACCGAGCTGGAGTCCTGGACTGAGAATGTGCATTTATTCTTGATTTCGTCTTTTAGTTCACACACATATTGTTGGATTACTTGAGATCAGTTGATAGAAATATAGGGAGAGTTTGATTTGCCCTGGATCAAACACACTGTTGCTTGCCCTGAAGGATACACATTTACAAATAATAGCACTTTGGTGAATATACTTTGAAAATGGGCACTGTCCCCTCTGCTCCAAGTAAGAGCTAGACCAGTTTTATTTGTCATCACAATTACAGCAGCTTATACATTGATTTAAAAAAAATCCCAATCTTGTCTAATATGGAGTAGAGGAAGTGGAATTTTAAAAAGTGATTCACCAAGAGCACAAACCTTGGCCATGTTAACAACACATGGCCCAGATTTGCTAATTCTTTCTGCTGGTGCCTCACAAAGTGATGGAGACCAGCACATGCTATTTACTATCCAACTCAAAAGTGTTTTTGCACTGGAAAGGTGCTCCTTTATCAGTACAAATACCACTTTCCTCTGCTTTCGTTCACTTTGCCTCCAGTAACATTTCCAGGGACGCAGCAGCGTGAACATTCATAAGTTTTGACACAAAGCCTGCTCTCCTGCGACAGCCACGCTGTGCTTTGCATTACAACCTACTGTGTTTGAAGCAGATTCAAACAAGGGGAAATGTTTGTATTCATTGTTAACCTGTGAGCTAATGGTGATTCTGAGTTTGCCTATGCATGGGAATGTGAATTGGGAGGGTATGCTTCCAGTATAAATACTTTGCCAGATAGTGCACACTTGCCGCTGCAGCATGGTGCCAAGCTGTGTGTTATGCAAGGCAGCCTTTTCTGTGTTCAGGGACTGGTAGCATCAGCAGACCCATCTTAGAAGAAACAGCTCTGTGCTGGGTTAATCCCTTGTGCAATGAAGCACAACAAATTTGAATGTTGCGCTGCATTGCTGAAAAATGTAATAATTAAATCTGGGCTAAAAGTACCAGACTGCATTGAAAATGCCTGGGCTGGATGAAGGACTCAGAATCAGCATTAGCCTGGGAATATTGAGTGCTGGGTTTAGTTTCTAGATTGTAAGCAGCACTTTTTGAATGAATGAGTGAAAGCTGTCCAAATTCTGAACATTGAGTTAGAGACAGGAATTATAATTTAGTTTTCATGTTCAATACATCTGATAAATGCAGCTATGACAATAGATAAATTGTCAGTACAAGAGTCTCCCAAACTAAACAGCTGCACAATACTTAATCAATTAACGCTAACACGTGTTGTAAAGTTATTAATATAGCCTTATAACCTGCTGCAGAGGCCTATATTGTTGTTAAAGGCCCTGAACCCGAGTTATAGGCCCTTCATGGTCCTAGCCACTGCATGACCCTTGAAGCCCCTATGATTTAGGTAGACATTTCCCATTTTTCCTTGTTCCCTCCCCCTTCCCCAAATTGCATGTTCACTTTGTGGTGTGGGTAGCTGTGTGCTCCTTCTCTGGTGGCACAGTAGGAACATTTGGCCTTAACAGACAGTTAACTAAACTCAATAGTTTGCTGTTTAAAATCCATAAAATCACTCCAGAACCTTGTTAACAGTGACAGGTGCACCTATTAAACAAATTCATGAGGAGAAACTCTCAAGAATAATTTTTCTGCCCAATCTGAACATTCCATGTCCCTGGCGGGCAGCAGCAGGTGCACTCCAAGACTAATTGCTTTGCTCATGTTGAAATTTCCATGACCCTGGCAGCAGCAGCATGTGCACTTGCATTTGGGACACTACAGTATAATTGTGACGACATCCATTGAGTGATTCATTGTGAATCCATACTCCAACTCCAAGGTGACACAGGCCTTCTGACCAGAAAAACAGAGCACCACTAGACATCTGTTTGGGGTATGAACTAATGACATACAAATAAGTTTTGATGATTTTGTTGAACAACTACATTGTGAGTCAAATCACTGTTCTTGTAATGTGCAGATACTGTTCTGACCAGGCATTCATACAAGATGGATGACAGGCCTTTTGAGACCTCACCGTAGCTGCCATGGAGGAGCATCACAGCCTATTGTTTGTCTTTCTCAATCCTAACCCCCTTTCCCCTTGGGGCCTGCCACCAGTACAGTATCATTTCCTGTCACCGGAGGAAGACCCTCGGAGGAACTCAGGGATCTAGCGTCACCACATTGGAACTGCCTGCGATTCAGGTGAGTGGCTCACTACAGACCCCAGGAGGGTAAAGGCCTTTAACAACAGGTATAGCCTGAGTCATAAGGGCTATAAGTCTATTAGAACTAAGGGTATAATGTTCTAAATGTAAAAGGGAGAAACATTAAGACAAATATTGGAATGTTGGAGTTCCAAGTTTATAACCACCGGACCACTCCTTTGTCTTTAATGGAGCCCTCAACATTCCAATGTTCTAATAAGCATTGCAACATACAACATACCACACAATTTCAGCCACCTTTTGGTAGTTAAAACATGAAATTATTATGCTAGTAAATGATCACAAAATGCAATTGATCAACTTTGTGGATAGCGACAGAGTTTGACTCCAATTTCGTAATTACAATATCTATACATTTTACAAACCTCCAGGCCTACTTTACGTCCTTGATATTCAAATAAGAAGCACAGGTTTCTCTGAAACATCAGTGAGTATTTAAATCAGATGCTTCACAAGAATAGTACGTTCTATATTAAAGAATGGGCAAAAGCACAATAAGAGTTCAATTACCAGTTCTAGGCACCTGTCCAGGTATGTATGCAACCCTGTAGTTAATGTTACCTGGGTCAGATTCATTCTGAGGGGGCCGAGTTAGCAGGTATTCTGAGCAAAAGCCTGAGGTTCCACTGTGAAATGATAAAGTAGTCCTTAAACAGCTTAAAGCACTAGTGGAACCACGCCTTGTCTGCGTGTTTCCACAGTCCTTATACTTCCCATTGGCTTGGTGATTCCTATTCCTGAACCCATCAGAATGAACAGGCTATTCATAGTAAGGGCCTAGGTGAGGTAGAGTGTTGCACCTAGGGCCACAAATCCTGCACCTACTTCTAGTGAAGTCTGCTATATAGGCATCTTGATGTACACAAGTGAGAACAGACCAAAGCGTAAACTCAAGTGTGGCTTTTCTTTGCCATTGCAAATGAGGTGCACACAGACAGCAGCAATAATAAGAGACAAAGAAATTGTGTTTCTCTTAACAAGCTACAGTATTCTTAAGAGACAGGCACTCCATAAGCATCTGGTCCACTGTTTCTCTGTAGCCGGGTTCTCCACCGTTTTTTGTAATAAGAGATACTTATGTTCATTGAAAATTATCTTGAAATACTAATATCATTAGTGTTGTAATAGTTAGAATGTCAGACAAGATTACATTAGTTACCATCCTCCTCACGTTTATCAACAGAAATCATGCCAGTGCATCAGACAGGGTTACCAGTAGTAATGTAAAAAAGGCTTTGCCACTTTGGAATGCCCTAACATGGGTAATACATAACAGCCATAGATCCAATGCCCCTGACACCAGGGTAATAATGTTAATCATAAGTGACCCCACTGCCACATGATTTTCCACTTAAATATCAGTTTTAAATATATTAAAAATTCAATATTTTTCCCCAAAGATCAGCTTATGAGTTCCGAAAAAGTATACAAGTTTTCATCTCTAAAAAACACTATTCAAAGTTGGTATCCATATAATAATCCAGCTAAGCAAACACTGCTAATTTATTAGGCTGGACTACACACATGAGAACTACTCACAGTTAGCTGGAGAGCTACCAGTAGCTGACAAGCTATTCATTGAAGAAGTCTGCTCCATAGACAATAAACAGATTTGACACTTTGATCTACATGCTCTCAAACTATGTCAGCCTTGTTGCCAATGGTCAGATTCGATTCAGAACCATAGTGCTCCATGCTGCAACCAATAAGCCATACACTGTTTATTTACATTGTGAAATATACTACGTGATGTTATACTTCACTTCCAATGTGTTTTTGGCAAATGTGATCTAATATGAATTAGAGCACTGTACTATGTGGTCTTGCCTTTTTGGCTGAATCAGATACTACCCTTTTCACTTTCCAGTGAAAGTCTACAAGTAATTGCCCATAGGCTCTGTTGGAAAGTGGATTATTAGTAGTGATAAGTAGTGACTTACCACTAGTAATAACACCACAAACACAATAAGAGGGTCAGTCAAGGTCTCATTAAATTATTCCTTTGCTCAACTGTTGGTAGCTGTCAACAAGCAGGTAGGCTTAACTTAGGAGACAGGTGTGTAAAACATTTAAAAACACCAATATGTTAAAAAGTAAGGCACAACACACAATAAAAATCCAACTCTAATTTATAAAAATAGATTAGATTTTTATAAACAAATAGGCACCAAAATGACAAAAATCCAATTTAGGGAACGGGAGATATACATTTTTAAGGAATAAACACTTTCTAGTGCTGAAAAACATATAGCACCACTTTGAGATATCTAGTTGTACTTGACAGGGACAAAGTCAAAGTTTGAGGCCAACCGCGATGAAGCCCTGGTCGGATAAACTAGGCAGGAGGCCTCCGTCAGAATTTTACCTATGGACTTCAAATTTTCTCTCGACGTCGAACGGTTCCCTTCAGCAGACTGATTTTGATGCTATGTCGTAAGATTGCTTCTCCACGAGGCCTCAGTAAAATCCTGAAAGTCCAGGGCTTTCAGCGGGACGAACCTGAAATCCAGGCTGGGCCACGGTTGAAGGTAGCCAGCTTGACTCTCGACGTCGAGGCGGTCACCTTATGGAGCTTTTTCCAAAAGTTGCTCCAAACTTCTGAAACTTCTTCTTGAAGTTCCTCTTGAAGGTTCGAAGTGCCCGTAATACAAATCCAAGGGTCTGGAATCTCCTAGGTGGTCTTTGGGATGTCTGGACCACAGTGCATCTGTCCAAATTCTTAAAAGTCAACTGGACGCACTCCAGGATGGGTACTCTTGGTGGACACGATGCAGGTGGGCTCTGTTAACCTGTAACTTGCAGGGAGTCTGCTCCTTAACCCTTTTAGAAGCAAGGCAAAGTCTTTAGGGCACTAGTACCAGATTGTGCAGCTGGTGCAGTCCTTCAGAGTGCAGTCCTTTGGGTGCAGATCCAGATTCCAGCAGGACAGTCCTTTTCCTCCTTGTAGTTTCAGGCAGCAACTCTGAAGAGCTATGCAGCTCTTCCATATTTATCCAGTGTTCCTGGGCATCAAGCAGGGGGCACCCCTGACCAATGGGATGCAGGGTGCCACCGAGGTGTATGACCACTTCCTCCCAAGTGTGACATATTCTTGTCCCAGAAAGCACTATTCCCTCAAAATCCAAAATGGAGAAAGTCTCTCCAGAGGAACTGGATCAGGCTAACCCAACTTACCGGTGTGGATAATTTTCCTAAACACTCCCCTTCCAACCCTCTCGCTAATCTATTTACAGGGGCTCCTGTGTGGCTGGTGTGGCAGGATGTGGGGGTCAGCTTGTGCTGTCCTAAAGTGTCATTCTCCCTTTGCAACTAGTTTGGCCACCCCTCACCTCTTCCTGCCATCTGCCCTGCAACTTGTACTCCTTCGCCCACAGGGAAGTTATTGTCTTTCTAGCAGGGATTTTTACACCTCATTAGAGCAGCCTGGCCAGCTTGGACAGAGCCTGGCCAATCAGGAGAGCAGCTCTCGCTTGGACGTGGCGCTTAAGGGGGGTCATGTGGAGGTATGGTTGGAGGGGGGATCAATAGGTGGTGTGGAGCACGTCTAGGAAAATAAAGCAGAATCTTAGGGGTTTATACTTTGTTGGGATTTTATCATACAGGGAGGGCTCATCCAAAATATGGTACCAGGGTAATGGGTCCTTAAGCCAGAATCATATTGTGTAATGGCAACGGAATGTCCAACAAGCAGAAGTATGGGAGATTGATTAGATGGCTAACTTCTTTTCCCCCACAATTTTTACTTTTTCAGGAGATTCAACTTAAGAGCATCTCACCAAAGCTTATTATTCTTACACATTACTCTAAGACATATTTTGCTTCAGGTGGGTTAGCGGTAAGTGGAGTTGCGGTTTATCTGGGTAAAAGGGTAGATTGGTTCATTGCTCAAGTACGCAGGGACCCTAACCGCAGATGGATCTGACTCTCAGTTGGTGCAAATGGTAATCCTCTGAAATTGGTCAATTATTTTGCCCTGATAGTGGATGACCCGAACACAATTAACAAGATCAATAATATGGCTATTGGAACAGTAGGCCCAATAATTCTAGGGGAAGATTTTAATTTTATCCAGGACTTAGTCTGGGCTACATCTAATAAAACTAAAAAACAATGAAGCCAAATACTAAAAAGGTGTTAGATGTAATGAAGCAGGATTACCAAATTACTGATCCATGGCATAGAGGCCACTTGGGAATCTCACAATATACCTGTTTTTCGTACCGTTTTCAGTCAGCTTCTCCTATTGACTATTTCCACATCTCCCACTCTCTGAAATGTAGAGGTTCAGATATTTGGGCAAATTCATTTTCAGAACACTCTTTGGTTACCATTGAAATTGTACTGGAGGTAAGGGAAGGGGAGAGGTCCTGGTGGCAGATGGATCGTAACCATCTTGCCAATTACAAGTGGTTAATAGGTATGAAAACATTAATTGGGGAGTTTTTTCAGTTGAAGAAAGGTACAGCATCACTGTTTTCAATCTGGTGAGCTTTTAAGGCACCTGTCAGGGGGCAGATGATTGCTTTATGACTCTACAATCTAAAAATTGTACGGCACATATAGCCAAGCTCCAATCCGCCGTGGATGTTGCTCTACAGAAGTAGAATTGCTCACAGGGGCCACAATTATCAAAAGACACTCAGCTGGGTAAAGCTAAACACGAACTGAGGGAATTTTTCATTTTAGAAGAGATCAATAGCTTGAGGGCTTTCCAACAGCGGGATAATAGGGAAAGCCAGATGATTGCTAAATTTCTTGCATGGTCAACGTGGGTTAAACAGGATGCTGCACTAGTCACTGAGTTGCAAAAACCAGGTACTGGGGTAATGGTCTGTGATAAAGACGAGGTGTCAAACATTTTCTTACAACACTATATAAATCTGTATGAAAGTAAATACTCAGGCTCTTCACTGAATGTATCCCGCCATGGAGGATTGTTGCTTTTTGCTGCCAGCCACAGGGGATGGGCAGCTGTTTACATATTTTTTATACCTGCCAAAGGGGTGCACAGTTTTAGGAAGAGGTGTTTTTTGCCCTAAGCCTTGGTTTGCAGATTGGGATTTACCCAGACGCCTGTGTGGCACTCTTTGGCTTTTAAAGTCAGAGGCAGAACATCTTGCTAGGTAAAGGGGTCAGGCATTTATCACAATAGACACTTTAAATGCTCACTCCTTGATATTCCTGAATTGGAACACACCTAGAGTACCAACGTATCAAGACTGGCATAACAAAATGAATCGAACTTAAAAGCTTGAAGAGGCATATGCGAAATGGGGTTGAGTACATTAAAAAATGTGCTGCTTCCTGGCAGTTTATGGAGGCAATAGAAAATGCTAAAGTAGTAGGGTAGACATCAAAGGCACGAAGGCATTTTTCAGTGACGGATACTGCTGTATATGTACTGTATTATATCTTTTCTATTATCTTGATGACAGCTATATTATGTAATTTATCAAAAGCACGGTTGCACTTTCACTGTTTGATATTCCTCAATATGTACCGTACAATATACTTTTTGTTAATCCTGGTGGCTGCTATAATATTAACATCAAAGGCTAGTTACAGGTTGGCTGCAGTAATATCTGTATCTTAGGCACGATTGGAATTTACCACTGGTAAAATTAAACCGAAAAAAAAAATTACACAATTAAAACTTATTTTAAGTAAAATTAGTTTACTCCCCACCCTTTACCCCTAAAAAAGTAAAACCCACACACACAAAATATAAACAACTACCCTAATTAAATATCCATTATTTAACATTAATGATCAACCAATTATTAATTAATTAAACATAAATTACTTCCCACACTTTACCCCTATAAACCTCATAACCCACACCTAAAATTAATTACACAAATTCCATATTTAATTTTCCATTAATTAATCAATATTAATTAAGAACTAATTATTAGTAATTACAAATAAATTACTTCCCACCCTTTACCCCATAAACCCCACAACCCACACCTAAAAAAATCGCACAATTACCATAATTAATTATCAAATAATTTGTTAATATAAATTAACAACTAATTATTAATTAATTACACATAAATTACTTCCCACCCTTTACCCCTATAAACCCCACAACCCACACCTAATATTAATTACAAAATTTCCATAATTAATTGTCAATCAATTAATTAATATAAATTAACAACTAATTACTAATTAATCAAAAATAAATTACTTCCCACCTTTTACCCCTATAAACCCCACAACCTGCACCTAAAAAAATACACAATTACCATAATTAATGATCAATTAATTAATTAATATTAATTAACAACCAATTATTAATTAATTATGAATAAATTACTTCCCACAATTAACACTATAAAATCTAAGTTAAATAAATAAAAAATAATCATTAATTTATTATAATTAAATTACTTCCCACCCTATTCCCCTAAAAACCCACAACCCACTACTGAACTAAAAAACGCAAAATTTAATTAAAATAAAATTGATAACTACTAAAAATGTAACACATATATTAAAAACATAAACAATACTTATACAAAAAACATACATCACATTCATTTAAAATATAAACTAAACTACACAACACTGATTAAAAAATCGATATTTTAAACAACTATATTTTTTAAAACAATATTAATGACTTCTATATTTTAAAAAAAGATATTTCTTACCTTAAATTCGATATTCTTGACCAAGATATTCTTGCTGTCGATATTTCTGAATCACGATATTTCCAACTCAATATTTGTGTAAGTCGACATTTCCAACTCGATATTCTGTCTCAACACCATCCCTGCTTAAAGGTACAAGGCACCCTACACCTGGGGTGTCTAGGCTAGACCTTAGGAGGGATTTATATGTAAAAATAAGATGGTTTGAGAATTTTGAAGTACCTTCAAATCCAAAGTCGAATTTGCATATAAATATAAGGTAAAGGCAGCCTGAATTGCAGTGCTCCCTTTAAAATGACAGCAGGCACCACAGTTGTGCACACTTAAGTGCATTAAGTATACTGAGCCTCTAAACCTACATGCCCTATTATATACTAGGGACTTACAGCTAGGTTGTCAGTACCAATTATACTTACACCTAATTTGCATTTCCTTATAATCAGAGCACTGGCCCTGGGCCTGGTAAGCAGAGCCCAGGGCTCAGTCAGAGCCAATTACCACCAGTACCAAGCAAAAAAGCGGGGTGATCACGGCAAAAAGGATGACTTTCTCACAGGCTCTGTAAGAAGCACGCTTCTTGAATGCCTCAATGCTTTTTCTAAGCAATATTCTAACCATGAAGCTTGGCATTGCCAGCCTTTGTTTCAAGTATGAAACACCTTTGAATTATACCTATAGAAACAAAAGCACTGAACCTGTGAAGCAATGCATGTACTTGCAGCCACATAATACCATCACATTGGTCTTATTTGATTTTAGCTTTAGGAAGTGGCTGCCATCAATTGTTGTTTTTGCATTTGTCACCCCGAGTGGGACGGGTATGCCCAGACGTGGGTCCCGTGCTCTCCATGCCACTGGAATCAAGCTATCCTGGTTGATGAGGGCTGAAAGCCCGAAACCGGTCCTAGGATGCTTGTTTCCAGGTCAGGGAGGACCTGGCCTGGCAGTTCGGGCTGGACTGTTCCCATTGGGCACAGGGTCAAGACTGATTTGCATATGGCTGGGTCCAAACTGGAAAGGCAAGGTGAGCAAAAAAACGATGGATTTAGGCCCAGATCTCTGCACTGGGGTGAATGTATGACATTGTTCTGCATTCTGTCCATCAATTGTTGTTTTTGCATTTGTCACCCCGAGTGGGACGGGTATGCCCAGACGTGGGTCCCGTGCTCTCCATGCCACTGGAATCAAGCTATCCTGGCTGATGAGGGCTGAAAGCCCGAAACCGGTCCTAGGATGCTTGTTTCCAGTTCAGGGAGGACCTGGCCTGGCAGTTCGGGCTGGACTGTTCCCATTGGGCACAGGGTGAAGACTGATTTGCATATGGCTGGGTCCAAACTGGAAAGGCATGGTGAGCAAAAAAACGATGGATTTAGGCCCAGATCTCTGCACTGGGGTGAATGTATGACATTGTTCTGCATTCTGTCCATCAATTGTTGTTTTTGCGCCCATCCAATTCTCAGCTTCCAATATAAAAAGTTGGAAATTGTCTCTGGACACTCCAGGCAATTGTACTACTGAATATCTACATCAAGTATCTCGACGTACAAGAATATCAAAGATTGAATATATAGGGACAAAATATGAAACGTTAAGTGCATATAGGAAAGTATACATTTACTACTTCTAGCTTCATTTCTATATATCTTGTAGATACATGTACTGCATAGGTAAGTGAATGGGGAGTTAAGTAGAGGAAATCTAGACTTAATTGTCTGTTGATATTATTTTACAATAATTTGTCCTCGATATGTAGTACCATCGATATTCTGACTTCAATATTTGGTATGCACCCCCTCCAAGGTAGTCTCTAATGCAAGGGTATTCTGACTGTGATCAGAGAGGAGCCCTATGGGACACCACAAGTCATCTATCAGAGCTCAGTGCTAAACTACTTATGCTCACTCCCCCATAAACATGGTTAAATTTACTTGTAACCAAATGGAATATTTAATTTACTCATAAATCTCTTGTTGAGTGATATACTGGCCGGTACATTAAATGCTACCAGTAGTCCTGCAGCACTTATTGTGCCATCTATTAAGTGGCACCTTAAATCTAGGGGTGTGCGATAAACTCCACGCTGCTGGTGGATTTCGCAGAATTGTGCCCACTTCGAATTACGCTTGTAGCGCTGAGATCAGCATAACTCCACCAACCACTGTGCGGCAGAGTTCTTTCTCGTGCTATGCACACGAACATTAAGTTAGTGAGTGCGAGTGAGAATTTCTGTCCCCTAGTGCGGTTTTTGGGTGCTAGAACGCCAACATGCAAGATTTTTTCAGCACGGGCAGTCGTAGCAGATTGTGCCCATTCTCATTGAGAAAGCTGCCGCTCGAGTAGAAAATCTACTCGAGCGGCAGAAAGAAGTAGCACTCTCTGGCGCGCAGTGTGGAGTCATTTGTGTTAATTTTACAGTGCAGCATGAGCTCCTGGTGCTAAAAAGCAGCGTGAGCAGTGCGACGTGCCGAATTCCGCCCGCTCACGGGACTCAGTTTTTATGTAACTCCGCAGAATTCCGCAGAGTGAAACTCCATGAGTTCTGCCACCCCTACTTAAAGCAGATCCCAGGCCTACCACTGCATCCTCAATGTAGTTTTAAACTGCCATGTCAACTTGGCACTAAACCCCTTTGCCAAGCCTTAAACTCCTTTTTTATTACATATAAGTCACCTCTGAGGTAGGCCCTAGGTAGCCCATAGAGCAGGGTGGTGTGTAGTGAAAAGGTTGGATATGTACTTTTAGGTTTACATGTTGTGGTAGTGAAAAACTCGTGAATTCATTTTTCAGAACTTTGAGGCCTACCCCTCCCATAGGAAAACATTGCTGATTCCATATTACATTTGCCAAATTTTCAATTGGGAGCAAGTAGCTATGTCATGTTTGGCGTCTTTGGAATGGTAATGAAAACCATATTTAAAGTCGGGTTTCCAATTATAATTTTGAAAAATGCCACTTTAAGAAAGTTGGCATTTTCCTGCCCGATCCTTTTTGTGCCTGTAACCTGTCTCGGCCCACATGACTGGATGTAACTGACAGAGTTTGTGAATTCCCCCCAGACAGTCACTCAGTAGAGTGATTAGGTGTGCCTGAATGGGCCATCTCCTGCCACTGCTCTGAGAACCAGGAGGAGACCAGTACCAACCTCCTCATCTATCCACCCAAGGTGAATTGCCGGCCGGATTGATTTTGCAGCTTCTCCCGCTATGTTCTTTTCCGCGATACAAATATGGCCATGTCTGAACTGGGGTGGTGGAGTGAGCTAAAGAATGATGATGGATTAAACCCAGATCAGTTGACTGGGGGTGAGTGTTTGATTGGCTCAAACGTTCCGTCCATCATCCCCTTTTGTATCGCTTTGTTCGCCCTAAGTTGGCGGGGGTATGCCCAGACGTGGGTCCCTTGCTCACTTTGCCACTGGATTCAAGCAAGCCTGGCTGATGACGGCTGGAATGCCAGAAACCGGTCCTAGGATGCTTGTTTCCGGTCCAGGGAAGATATGGCTTGGCAGTTCGTGCTGGACTGTTCCCATGAGGCACAGGGTCAGACTGATTTGCATATGGCCATGTCTGAACTGGGGTGGTGGAGTGAGCTAAAGAATGATGATGGATTAAACCCAGATCAGTTGACTGGGGGTGAGTGTTTGATTGGCTCAAACGTTCCGTCCATCATCCCCTTTTGTATCGCTTTGTTCGCCCTAAGTTGGCGGGGGTATGCCCAGACGTGGGTCCCTTGCTCACTTTGCCACTGGATTCAAGCAAGCCTGGCTGATGACGGCTGGAATGCCAGAAACCGGTCCTAGGATGCTTGTTTCCGGTCCAGGGAAGATATGGCTTGGCAGTTCGTGCTGGACTGTTCCCATGAGGCACAGGGTCAGACTGATTTGCATATGGCCATGTCTGAACTGGGGTGGTGGAGTGAGCTAAAGAATGATGATGGATTAAACCCAGATCAGTTGACTGGGGGTGAGTGTTTGATTGGCTCAAACGTTCCGTCCATCATCCCCTTTTGTATCGCTTTGTTCGCCCTAAGTTGGCGGGGGTATGCCCAGACGTGGGTCCCTTGCTCACTTTGCCACTGGATTCAAGCAAGCCTGGCTGATGACGGCTGGAATGCCAGAAACCGGTCCTAGGATGCTTGTTTCCGGTCCAGGGAAGATATGGCTTGGCAGTTCGTGCTGGACTGTTCCCATGAGGCACAGGGTCAGACTGATTTGCATATGGCCATGTCTGAACTGGGGTGGTGGAGTGAGCTAAAGAATGATGATGGATTAAACCCAGATCAGTTGACTGGGGGTGAGTGTTTGATTGGCTCAAACGTTCCGTCCATCATCCCCTTTTGTATCGCTTTGTTCGCCCTAAGTTGGCGGGGGTATGCCCAGACGTGGGTCCCTTGCTCACTTTGCCACTGGATTCAAGCAAGCCTGGCTGATGACGGCTGGAATGCCAGAAACCGGTCCTAGGATGCTTGTTTCCGGTCCAGGGAAGATATGGCTTGGCAGTTCGTGCTGGACTGTTCCCATGAGGCACAGGGTCAGACTGATTTGCATATGGCCATGTCTGAACTGGGGTGGTGGAGTGAGCTAAAGAATGATGATGGATTAAACCCAGATCAGTTGACTGGGGGTGAGTGTTTGATTGGCTCAAACGTTCCGTCCATCATCCCCTTTTGTATCGCTTTGTTCGCCCTAAGTTGGCGGGGGTATGCCCAGACGTGGGTCCCTTGCTCACTTTGCCACTGGATTCAAGCAAGCCTGGCTGATGACGGCTGGAATGCCAGAAACCGGTCCTAGGATGCTTGTTTCCGGTCCAGGGAAGATATGGCTTGGCAGTTCGTGCTGGACTGTTCCCATGAGGCACAGGGTCAGACTGATTTGCATATGGCCATGTCTGAACTGGGGTGGTGGAGTGAGCTAAAGAATGATGATGGATTAAACCCAGATCAGTTGACTGGGGGTGAGTGTTTGATTGGCTCAAACGTTCCGTCCATCATCCCCTTTTGTATCGCTATGTTCTTTTCCGCAGCAGCAAATCCAGTTCAGTGGTCCTTCGAGAAAGGTTTATTCAGCCTTGTTGAACTGTCATCGGCTATAGACCCTCTGCGATTTCCCGCTGGAGATTTTTGACTTCCAGAAAAGAGACTAAGGGCCTGATTTAGATCTTGGCAGATGGGTTACTCCGTCTCAACGGTGATGGATTTCCCATCTGCCGAAATATAAATCCCATAGGATATGATGGGATTTATATTTTAGTGAACAAGATATCCGTCAACGTTCTGACAGAGTAACCCGTCTGCCAAGATCTAAATCGGCCCTAAGTCTGAACGTAGAAATCTTCACAGCAGCTCTGACCTAAGGCTATCCAACAATGACTCTCCCTTCTCGGACACCTCCTGCAGCCTTGCCCCACTGAAATTTACCTTCTCAGAATTTTTTTCGCAAAGTGTATTTCAAGTCTGAAGGTAATCGCTGACCAGGCCTAATCTACTTCTGGTATCCAAACTGCGCTCCATCGCGGTTGGCCATATTTTTTTACTTTGTCTTAGTCTCGCGCGACTAGATGTCTGCAGTTGGGGCTTTGATATTTTAGGTGCTAGTTTTCACTAAAAAAAATTTAAATAATAACTCCGGTCATTTTGGTGTCAAATAATTTTTTTAAATGTACTCGATTTTTCCAAATTGGTATGAGGGTTTTCTTATGTTGTTGTTTACTTTATTACTGTTTGTGTGCTGCATAAACACTTTACACATTGCTTCAAAGTTTAGCCTGACTGCTTTTTGTGCCAATCTACCTAGGGTTAAGCACAGTTTAATGTAGTGTGTTTTTGTGGTTCACCCTGCAAGGGATTGTGGTTGTTGCTTAGCCAGGGCTCACACCCCAGTCAATCAACAACCCTGTTTCTCACAGGATCTAACTGAAGCCGGTCTGTCCAGGAACATCAAGAAAAAAAAACACTCAACACTGTACTGCTCCCATTAGATGTAAGTTCAGCAAGTGGGATAAATATTAAATAAGATTTAGAACAAAAGAGTCTAAGAGTGTGATATTGGAGGTGCACACCACTAACACTCAACATCCATGAATAAGGGTTTAATAATTTCTGAAAAAGTGGTTAACCATTGAGAAATGAGCACGCCTTGACTTTATCACCTTGAGCAATGACATTTAATTGAGGCCAAATACAGTTACAAGGAAATAGAACATGATACAATGATTAAATTATGACACTCCAGAAAGACTGGAGCAGTCTTTAACTGTGACATAAAATATCCAGAAGGATGTTCTATACTAACAACTATATTATCACCAGTATTCTCTGATAATGTCCCAACTTTTAAACTATTCCTCTGTTTTATTTGCTTCCCTAACTTTTCACTTGAACTTTTAATTTCATTTGTGCACTAAATCTTTGAACTCTGAAAATGATATTACCTTTTTCATATTTCTTGGCTGGCTGCTCCTTCACCTACATGATCAGATCCACTGGCATTTTATGACTGCTAAATCTCACCATGGTCTTTCACAACCTCACCTTTCTTCTCTCATTGTTCATCTTCAGTTTCTTTCTGCTGTTGCTCTCATTCTTTCATTTCAGACTCTTTAACATTAAATCTTCTAATTAGCTGAACTAACTTGCTTTCTAAGATAACTCTCTGTTAACCCTTAATATCTTTCACTCTCATTGAGATATATTTTTTTCTCCTGCGTTCAATGGCAATTTTCTAATATTTAATTTGTGTGTTTAAATGACCTTTGTCCATCAGTTTTGTACACATTTATAATCTCTTTACAACACTTTGGCAAGGTGCTTTAGCTCTGTCTTAATGATAGATTAAATATAAATAGTAATTTTAAAGGCACCCTACAAAAATCATTCAAGCTTCAGGGTCATACAATGGTGCTCATCCAGATTGCTGTGCTTTTCTACTTTTTAGGGACTGGAGCCCATCTACCAGCATGGCTGCCTCAATGGGCATAAAGTTAGTGAAAATTAAGCTTGGGCGTAGTTCGCGAAGTAGCGCTATGCGAAGCTACGCAAAGTGCAGTTCGCACTACGCGAGCTACGCGTAGCACTACGCGAACTGCGTAGTGCACTGTTCACAATGATTGCACAGTGCCGGATGCTTGTCCGCACTGTGCAATCATTGAAAACGGCATCTTGCACAGTGCGAGCTGTCTTTTACTGCCGCTCGAGTAGATTTTTACTCGAGCGGCAGCTTCTCAACGCGGACTGGTAGTTTCTCATCGCGAGCGGTCGCGAGCATACGCGACCACTCGCAATGAGAAACCTGACCTCCCGCGTTGAGAATCTCGCCGGGAGGTTTATTTTCCACGCTCGCGATCGGCAACTTGATGTTGCTGATCGCGAACGAGGAAAAAGTCTCGCCGGATGTCATTTTGCTTGCTCGCGGTCGCCAACTTGACGTTGAGGACCGCGAGTAAGCAAAAAATGACCGCTGCACTACGCTACGCTACGCGTGTTTGCACTGTGCTATGTGCAATTCGCGTTGTGCAAAGTAGCGCAAACTTCGCAAACTACGCGAGCGTAGCGTAGTGCTTTGCCCAGGGTTAGTGAAAATACACAGAGCAAGTTAAATGCCCTTAGAACCTTATGTTTCTGTATAAGGAGGTCTGCAGTGATGTTCCATTCTCCCAAGGAACACAAATGTACCTGCATTATTTGACCTCAAGCCGCAGCTCTAGTACTCACAAAAAACAAGGACGGCATCATCTTCGTGATCATCTCCCAGTGCTGCTTATAGATAAGTAAGAAGCTGACACTTAGGCCTAGACTTACTAAGCCTTTGCACCACCATTGCATGACGCAGGGCAATGCAAAGGCTTATTTGGAATTTATGAAGCTATGCAAGGCCTGATTTATGTTGCCTTGTGTGGCTTAGTTAAGAAATGCAATGCATCACAGCTGCTTGGGAGGCATTCCATTGGTGGAGCATGGTCATTCCCAGGCATCCACCCATGGGTTTTGGCACATTCCCAGATTTACTAAGGTTAGTAAACCTGGCAATGTGTCATAATGCTACGCCTTCCCCAGTGAGGCGTAACAAGACAAAGTATCTTCCTTTTTCTGTGTGTGATGCATTCCGTATCAAACATAAAAAGAGGAAAATGCCTCTAATGATTGATTTGGTGCAGAAACATTGAGTGTACTGGTGTACACTGTACAGATGTGGAGTGGCATAGAGGGGAGTGGCGTAGAGTGAAGTAGTAAACTGTGTACTAGCGTACAGTGGATTGTCATACAGTCCAGTGGCATATATTGGAGTGGAGTTCAGTTGAGTGGCATAGAGTAGACAGGTGTACAGTGCAGTAGCGTAAAGTAAAGTGATGTACACTAAAGTTGTGTACAGAACAGCAGCATACAGTGGATTAACATGGAGTGTACTGTTGTAGAGTGGATTTGCGTACAGTGGAATAGCGTAAAGTGGAGCAGCATAAAGTGGAGGGGCGTAAAGTGGAATGGCGTACACTCGAGTGTTATAGAATGCAATAGAGTAGTGTAATATCATACAGTGGAGTAGTGTAGAGCAGAGTGGCGTAGAGTGGAGTGGGGTAAAGTGGAGCTGCAAACACTGAATTACTGTAAAGTGGAGTGAAGTATGGTGTAATAGCGTACAGTGGATTGTCAATCAGTGGAGTGGCATATAGTGAAGTAGCATAGAGTGTAGTGGCATACAGTAGAATAGCGTAGTGTCATAGAGTAGAGTCACGCACAGTGGAATAGCATACATTGTAGGGCCGTAAAGTGAAGTGGCATAGCCTGGAGTGTCATAGAACAGAGTGGGGTAGAATGTAATAGGATACTGTAGAGTGGTGTAAAGTGGAGTGGGGTAGAGTGGATTGGCGTACAGTAGATTAGTGTGGAGTGGAGTATAGTGGAGCCGTGTAGAGGGGAGTGACTTAGAGTGGAGTGAGTTAGAGTGAAGTTGCATAGAGTGGAGTGGAATAGAGTGGAGTAGTGTGGTAATTGAAACAGACATAGCATGGAAGTGTTTGCATGCATGTAGGTGTAATGCAGCAGGAATATATATTATGAGGTGCAAATAGTAAATTTTGGTAGTATTTGTGAATAGTGCAAGTACTGTTAAAGTTATTAGTTTTAAATACTTAGTTATATATAATGCCACAGTATACCGTGGTAGGTTTGCGGTTTACCGTGCTACATGCAGATGAGAAGGCTGTATGTGACTGGCTAATGGCTGTGTTTATTCAATGTAAAAGGCAGGCATGGCATCTTCAGCACAGTTTGGCTCCATTCTGTGTTCTGTCTTTCTATGCGTTCTGGGTTAGGGTCTTAAATATAGATACTTTGCAGGTTGTATTGCTGTTACCAGACTATTACCACTTTATTAAAGTGGTAATAGGTAGATAAATGTATTTATAATTTTCTTTTTTTTTTAAAATATTTTTATTGCGTTTTCCATTTATATACAGCACCACTTTTATCTGTTAATTACAATTACATATGAGGAATAATCATACCGATTTTTACAAACAGCATTTCATAGAGAAGCACTTTAAAAAAAAATGTTCTCCCTTTTTCCCCCTTTTTTCCCTTTAAACAAACAAGCTCGCATATAGGAGGAGTAAGAAGAAGAAAAGAAGAGAAAAAAAGACAAAGGAAAAAGGAAAAGGAAGAAAGACTGAAAGTTATCTTTGTTGAAAAAAAAGGAGACAGAATCTCAAACACATATCCAATAGGGGAATATTCAGGCGGACGGATAAACAACGGGGATATGTCACAACAGTGATTAGCTGCCGTTCTATTACTATAATCTAGGACCCAATATAAACCTGCGATTCCTTCCAGCTATAAATAGGTGCCCAGGTGGGTCCGTAACTGGATTTCCACGTTCATCTATAATCTCATTTATCTCACTCACAACACTCCTTTGTCTGAGTCTAGCTGCCAACGTGTGCCCAACCCGTTCGCTAAATTCATGGCAATGTTCTCTTTTAACTAAGAAAAGCTCCGCTGCCTTCGCGGCAGCCCGATCTCCAATTTCTGCCTTAGCCCAGGCGAGCCTGAGCAAAATATCATCCGTTAATAAACCAGCGTTCACCGCTATTGCCAACTCTTCTTCGATTCTAGCTAAATTTTTATAGAGCGTTTCCACCCGGTGCGCCTCCCTCTTCTGTCGATAAAGGCTAAAACTAAATGTCTCCCCTCTGACCCCAGCTTTAAAAGTGTCCCACACCACACCGGTACTAGCACTGTGTCTGTTTATATCCCAATAAGTCTTAATCCACCCCTTCATGTGGAGGACATATTCGGAGTCTGTTAAAAGCCCCCTTTCAAAAGTCCATGTCCACTCACCCCGCTCGCCATTAGTAAAGACCACAGTGAGGGCTAGGGGGTTATGGTCAGATAATATCCTAGGGTACTTCTCTATTTTAGCCCGGTGCGCTAAGGAATGTGATACAAAAAAATAATCGAGTCTGTAAACTGCCTTGTGTGGGGCTGAGAAAAATGTACTGCCGGGATCTTTACAATTTAAATGATTTCATAGGTCGATGAGTCCATGATTTCTTACCATATTAGTAAGTGCCTTAAAGACCTTTCTCTTTCGTCCGGAATATATATCTCCAGCACTACCCCACAGTCCACCAAGCCCATTAATATTAAAATCACCACATATTAATAGTGGGGTATGCCATTTAACTAACTCATCATCTAAATACTCAAGTACCTCTGGATCATCTGCAGTGGAGCCATACACCGAACACACAGAGAAAGGCTCACCGGCAAACACGCATTCCAATAATACCCACCGACCCCACCTATCTGATAGCTTCCTTTTAACGATTATGTCATTCCTTCGGGTGAGGATAGCGACCCCTCTGGTCTTAGTGCCTTGTTTAGTGGCCACCAATAACCTAAACCCAAGTTGTTCAAGGACCCCTCCTCTAGTACCCTCTATATGAGTCTCGTGAACGCTTAGAATGTCGGCTCGCATGGTTTTCAAGATAATAGCCGCCCTTTGCCGCTTGGCTTGGTCGTTAAGCCCGCAGATATTGATTGTAACAACTCTAAGATTAGTAGGATTCATAAAGCAATTTTGGGTAGCTTTCCTTCGGCGTAAAATTATTTCTTTGCCTCTCCTTTAATACCACCATGACCTCCTCTTCCTTTCTAGAAAAAAACCATCCTATATGCTTCCTAAGACCTTTAGCCCCATGTTTCCTCATACGTTGTGCTGTGCTGTGCTGTGACCTACCCCCCCATACCCCGAACCCCCCCTGGACCAAAACCCACCTCCCCCCCTACATCCCATACAGGCAAATAGGTCAGTCATGACCTATGTGTGGCAACCGATCTCACATCTCAAGTTACCGCTAACTCCTCTCCCTCTACACCCATGTATGCCACCACCAGAAAAAAACAAATAAAGCCCCACCCATGCAGCAACAGATAAAGATGTAGAACGGTATACAAAATAAGTAATTAATAATCTGTTGTTCTGCTATCGAGCCACCCTTGCATTTAGCAAGCTACATCCCCCCTCCCTTTTGCCTCCTTCAGCTCTGTCATAAATTCTTGGGCTTTGATTTCCGAAAAGAACATTCGAACCCGCCCATTAACAATGACCTTAAGGCGAGCAGGATATAGCAAGTAAGCCTTCCAGCCCAGTCCCTGAAATGCAGTTATCAATTGTCGAAGCCGCCACCTACGCTCCACCGTGGCGTGGCAAAAATCTGGACGCGCAAAAAAGGTATGTCCGTCAAAGGACCGCTTAGCATCTGGTCTTGCCTTATCTATTAAAGCTTGTCGAAGCAAGAAATTCCCAATGTATATCAGGATTGCTCTAGGGCGCTCTTCTTGCCTGGCTGAGTTATTCCTCTTCTGCACCATTGGAAAGCGATGGGCCCGCTGGACCTCCATGTCCCAATTCCAATGAACAAGATCCGGAAATGCTCCCTTTAGCAAAGATACGACAAAGGGCATTATGTTTCCCCCTTCCGCGTTTTCGGCAATCCCAAGTAATCGGACGTTATTTCTCCATTGTCGATTCTCGAAATCCTCGAGTTTCCAGCACATGTCCATTGCCTGTTTTTCCTGCTGCCCCTTAGATTCCTGTAATTTGTCAACTGCTTCCTCTAAAGCAACTGTTCTATCCTCCACATGAGTAACCCTTTTGGCCATTTCGGTGCATAACTTATTTACTTTGCAAATGGAAGCCTGCAATTTTTTAGTTGCTTGAAGCAACCTCCTGCTTTCCGTTCTGGCCTCACTCTGCATTTGTTTTAGGGTAGAATATACTAAATCAGTGAAGGAGGGGCAGAGGGACCGGGAGGTACTGCTGAGCCACCTGATGCCGCTTGCCCATCATTCTCATAGACCATGCTTGTAGCTGAATAGTCCCATTCCAATTTTCGCGCAGTAGCCAACTCAATTTTTGCAGGGCTTACTCTGGACCTTATTCTACGCCATTGAGAGGTTGGCTTACTGCGATAGCCTTTTTGCACAGTTGAGGACTCTCCGGAATCCGTTTCGTCTGAGGTATTGAAATCGCGGAGGGCCGGAGAATCAGAGTCATCGTTGAGCGAGTAAAATTTATCCCCCTCGGGGGATCCATGCGTTGTCATCTCCGGGCTCTGTGGCATATGTTTAGAGTCACTGTCTAGAGCATTATCAGCAAGCGCGCTAAGGCGTACCCCCTCAGTGACAACAGTGTTGATTTTGCCATTACAGTTTATTCCATCAGTCTCAGCCCAATTCTTATCTCGAGCCCCCAGTGACCCCACCGATTCCATTGGGCCACCGCCTTCAGATGCAACCCCCGCATTATCTAACAGCTCACTCGTTTTCTCCAAGGAGGAGAATTCCAGTTGTGGAGGCTCAATGAGTTCTGATGGATTTGCACAATCTACCTGCAAAGTTTCAGTTTGCTGACCCGGATCCACCTGTCAGTCCTGCTCCGGTCCAGGTTGTGCGTGCAGCCCTGTTCCCAGGCTGGGCTGAATGGCTTCCACAGTCTCTGTTACTCCTGCAGCCATCAAGCTGGGGGTGTTCTCCTTTGTTTTTTTGTTTGAGGCAGTGGGGGCCGAGGGTGAGGACATAGAAAAAGCTTCAACCACTGTCGATTGTCTCAGCGTCCCTTCCGCGACCGCCGCTGCTGCTCGAAGCCGAATCCCTCCAGCAGCGCCCACATCCTTCAAACCGCCGTCAGCCCTTTTTGCTGGACCTCCTCGTCGTGCTAGATTCGGCCCCCACGCAGACACAGGGGCGGTATTAGCAGCCTTGATGTTGGGAGCGCCAGGAGCTCCACCGGCTCCCCCTGCGCCCACAGATGCGTTTAGAGGATCTTTCTGTGCACCTTTGGCCGCTTTATCCGCCTTATCCACCCTCTCCGCTTTCGGGGCCATGATCCGCTCCGAGCGCCGACAATGCTCCTGAGGCACACCAGGAGAGCAACGGGCGAACCGGGTCAGCAAGTGAAGAACAGCAGCCAGCAATCAAGCTTTCAACGGAGTCCCAACGCCCAACAACCTCATAACATAACGAGGGGTAAGTACGATGAAAAAAAGGGGTGGTTTTAGCGTCCTGCTACAGCAACATCCTAAGAGAGTGCAGAGGGTGAGAAGCCGCAGCAACTCTCATCGAGGTCAGTCGGCCATCTTGCCTTCTGCAACACTTTTGTATTTATAATTTTCTATATATTTTTAAAGCAGTTTAGGGAGAACTGCACATTTTGTTTCATACATTTTAAGTAACACAGTAATTTCTAGGTGTCACCGCAACATTTTGTAGACTTTTTTGTGATACTTTAAATATGTTAAAAATAGAATATACACTGTAGTACACTATACTTGTAAATTTCCAAGGCAGTACCGTGGTACTCTGTAATTAAAAAAAAACATACATAAACTTTTTTTATTGCATTTTGCTACTCTTACATGTAACATACAAATAACATGCCTTACTCACAAGTGAGGTACAACTTGTACAACGTACACATCGCCCAGCCCGTATCGCCTACCCACACCATTTTGAAGGACATTAGATATTAACAGTAATCCCATGCACCACACAATTCTATAAAAGCAGAATCATCCAGTGACAGATACCTCACTTTCTGCCTCAGACATGGACAGCAAATATACGACTGCAGGACCCCAGAAGTCTTTAGGCTGTGGTGCTATTGGCAGCTCCTCTGCATAAAATTCCAATTGTGATTTACAATAGACCATGTCAGATAACCAGGCTGTCTCTGTAGGTTTAGCTGTACTCCCCCAGTGAAGTGCTATCCTCCTCTTTGCCAGAAGAAGGTTCACCGGTAGAAATCTCCGATTAAACTACTGGAAATGTTTAAGTAGTCCCAAAAGACACACCTCAGGTTCAACTCTTACCTGCTCTGAAATCATGCCCGATAATGCGTTCGTGATGTGTGTCTAGTATTGCAGCACCAATGGGCACCAGGTGCATGAAATGTGCATCCCCAGCCCCACACCTTGTACAACTTGCCCTATCTTTTAGGCCATATTTATAGAGGTTCAGGGGGGTGTAGTAAGGTTGATGTAGGAATTTGAAGTGAATTATTCCCAGATTACAGTTGAAGGTGAGTGTGTGTAGTTGCATACAACAAAATTTCCAGTCAGTGCCAGCTAGAGGCTGTGGAAGCACAGCATTCCATTTCACAAGCGTCCCCCTGCCCATATGTGTTCTGTCGGTTTGTGCCTCATTATAGAGTTTAGGAATGAGATGTTGGCATGAGGTACTAGTAAGGAGAACCTGCAGAGTGGCGAGCGTAGGAGGCTCATTAAGGAATTGCGGGTTAAAAGTGCACATGGCCGCATGTAAGCGGTAATATAAAAATGTAAGCAGCGAGGTGTTTGCCTGCAGCATTGTAAACTCCTCACGTGCCAAGAACATATTATTAGGGTATACATCCCCCATAGTCTTCAAGCCCGATTCGTTCAGTAGCGAGAATGACTTGTCTTCTTGGGTACTGATATGTCAGGGTGGTATTGTAGAGGTAATGCTGGAGCATATAGTGGAAGTTTCCCTGCTCACTTTGCCAGCCCACACCAGGCCATCACCGTGGTATGTAGTGTATTTATCTGCGAGCCCGGAATCCCGGGTAGTTCGCTTGGTAGTATGGCCCTGAGTGGGATTGGGTAGGCATCATCATGTTCGACCGCAATGTGCGGTGTGAAGTAATGCGGTGCGTACCAATAGTGAGCGAAGTGCGCCTGAGCGCAGATGTAATACAAGTGGAAGTCCAGGGTGCAGAACCCTCCATCAGCATAGGGCAGTGTAAGAGTGTTCCAACTAATCCCCTGCTTCTTACCCGCCCATGTTAGTTTGACCAGCAGTGATTGCAGCTTTTTAAAAGAAGGTCTCTGTCAGGTCTATGGGGATATTAATAAACAAATATAGGAATTTTGGTAAAACTACCATCTTGATAACAGCAATTCTGTCTTGCAGGGATAGTGGGAGTGCCCTCCATCTGGTAATTTTATCTTCCAACTTGGAGATCGCCCTACCATAGTTCGCCCTCAGGACTGGTTCTGGGTGCCTGTGTATCCAGGCACCGAGGTATCTGACAGGATCTGTTTCCCACACTAGTGGAAACTCCAACACACATTGCTGTGTATCAGGCATGAGCGGGAATATGGTGGATTTTGCCCAATTTATACTTAGTCCGGAACAGTATTCAAATTTGATGTACTCGCGAACTACAGGGGAGAGGTTTACAGATGGATCTCTGACGTATAGCACCATATCATAAGCATATGAGGATATGTTTAATGGCCCTAAGTGGAATTTAAGTTTGGCATCTGCATGCTTCGGTCTTATGATGCATACCAATGGCTCTATAGTAAGTGCAAACAAAAGTGGTGACAGAGAGCAGGCTTCACGCGACTCCCTGCCGATCTGGAAGGCATCTGACGTATATCCCTTAACCCGCAAATGGGCCATCAGTTTCCCATATAGATGGTGTATCCAGCAAAGGAATGTCTCAGGCATTCTCATAAGGCCCATGACCGCAAACATGTAGTCCCATGTGATGGAATCAAAGGCTTTAGCAGCATCCAGAAGAACTGGTGCTGCCTGCATTGTGGGTTCCACCTGGTGCAACAACACAAAGATGGTACGCAGGTTATGGGTATTCGAGCGAGCAGGAACAAAGCCAGACTGATCTGGTAAAATGAGATTCAGAATTAATGGCTGTAGGCACACTGCTAGCACCTTAGCTAATAGTTTTGCGGTGATATTTATGAGGGAGAGTGGCCTTTAAGACCCACAGTGCTCTGGAGCCTTGCCCAGCTTTATTAGCATCACAGTCAGGGCCTCATGCAGAGACAGTGGAAAGATATGTCTCTGATATGCTTCTTCATACATGGCATGCAACTGCAGCACTAGTAGTTCCGCAAATTCTTTATTAAATTCTCCTCTCAGCCCATCCAGGCCAGGTGCCTTCCTATTAGGGAGAGAGCGTATAACCTTTTTAATATCTTCGACTGTCACAGGCTGAAGTAGATATTCCCACTGGCCAGGTGAAAACCATGCAAGTGCTACATCTCTAAGATTTTGAACCATTTCAGTCTCGAATAAAACTGTTGAAAGGCCGACAGTACAGATGGAGTAGAAGATGTATACATGCTTCCACATCTATCATTTTTACAATAGGTTCTGCTCCTCTCTGCATTTTATATTTTTGTGTGAGGTTGTGACTGGGCCTACCACCCTCCCCATATGTTTGTTCGACATGGTGCTTGGACAGGTATTGCGATTCTTATTCTGCAAGTGAATCAAACTCTGTTAACTGTTCCCTAATGGATGCCAATGTAGCTGCATCTGGGCGGTGCTCGTATTCCCTCTCCAATGAGTGTAGCGCATCTTCGACTTTTTGTAATTGTGTACGGATAGCCCTCAAGATCGAGGTATGTATTTGATTCCCCTCCCCCGAGAATATTATCAGGCGAAAGGAAAAATATGTGTCGCCAGGTGGACAGAAAGAAGTCAGGGTCATCAATATTTGGTGCATATGTTTTCACTAGTGTATTAGTGGTGCCATACATGGTCTCCTGAGCTATCGCCAGTCTGCCCTGTTCATCAACAACTGAATTTGTGAGTACAAAGGGGATCCCGCGGTTAACCAGCAACAGTACTCCCCTTGCAAATGTAGAATAGGAAAAGGCCAATTGGTACACCGCCCACTTAGAGCCGATAGTGCGGTCAGTATGTCTTCGTTAGGTATGTTTCCTGTGATATGCAACATGGACATTATGTTGATCCAAATAATGAAGCACCAATCAAATCTTTCGGGGATTATTGAGTCCGCGAACATTTCATGTAATGAGATTTATTTTACCACCAGAGTGTGCCATTAGTAGTATCTGTATATAACAGGGGGCGTGTGTGTGCATAGGCTGTATCTTGTGGCAGGCTTAATAACGAGCAATGCGGATGCCATATAGGCGATCAATGGACAAGCAACTCACAACTCCCACCCCACCCACTTCAGCATATCCACCTGGCCAAAGACATTCAAGAATAGAACAAAAACAATGAACAATCAAACAATGACAGTAAGATGGTAGTATACATGTTAAACTCATCTGGGATGCTCCCACATGGGGGTCGCTAGGCTCCCGCTCTACCTCCAGTATACGGAGGTGGCCAGGTAAACAGTGCACTAACAGGCCATCTCATTCAGTCTCTTTGGAGACACAGTATCTTCAAGTTACCACATTGTAAAGTTGATGAGACAACTTGCTCCGTTGGGTGATGACCCCTGCGTGCACATTCCGCCACCAGAGCATCAAAGTTCTATGTCGGCAGCTCTCTAAATTTCCTCCTCTGCTGCAGCTTCCATTCGTTGGTCTCGTTTTCAAGGTGAGAGTGTCCTGAGGAACTCCTTGGCTGCTTTTGGCGTATTCGACGAGCAACTGTGCCGGTTATAACATGGCATATGGGATGTTAACTTTTTGTAGCTGGCGCTTCACCGGGAGGAGTTCTCTTCTAGTGGACTGAACCACTACTGTGAGGTCCGGGTAGAACAGGATCTGATTTCCTTGATACTGAATGTCGCTCTTTTCTCTTGCCAGGTGGAGGACCATGCTTCTATCTCGATAGTGTAATAGTTTCTCTATAATTGGATGTGGAGTTGTGCCAAGTGGAGGCCGCACCATGATGAAACGATGCGCTCACTCCACCACCAGGAGCTGGGACAAGTTGTCAGCCCAAAAAATTGAGATCAGCATGTTCTCTACAAATGTTTCAGTCTTGCCTGTGTTTGTGTATTCTGGAATCCCAGTGATGCACAAATTATTTTGACGCGAGCGAGCCTCCAGGTCTTTGTTCTCGGCCTGGATAACCGCCAATACATGCTCCATGTTTAAGCATTTCGAGCTTACAGCCTCTGTGATTCGGGAGGATTGTTTATCCAATTACGCCGCCATGTTGTCCATTCTTAGATTTAATGAGTCTGTCTTCCCACCAATAGACTAGAGACTGTTCTGCATTGCCAATAGCGTTGTCTCGTGGGTGGGTCCCGCTGTGGAGCCTGACATATGTCCCCTGTCTGAATCAGCATCCTGTGGTGGCCGAGCAGAGCTACGTGTCTCAAAAGTGAGACGAGTTTGGTTCTTGTCTGTCTTCCCTTTGTTGAGTGCTTAGTGTCTCAACCAGCTGGAGGGACAATCCTGATATTGTGTTGTTATGGTAGCTCACTGGGTCCCCAGCTGCTCAGGGTGTGCAATGTCCCATTGAAACCCTTGTGAACCGATAACCTGGGCGTCACTCCCAGCCCTGTTCAAGCAGCCAGCCACTAAGGGCCCCCAACTGTCCCACAGCTGCCAGATCTCCAGGGCACCCTCCAGGCTCTCCAGAGTAGCTGTGTGCAATGTGCCCCTAGGCTGCTGTCATCTAATCTTCTCCCTCGGGGGCTGTGAATTGTACCAGCACGGCCAGTCCTAACGAGTATCCCAGCCGCACCCGGTCCATGGAGGCCAATGAGTTCAATTTTAGAGCATGAGACTGTGCTTCCCTTGGGTATAATGTTCACCTCTGCACCAGCCAGTCGTCCTTGTCAGCGCCAGATACCGCACTCCTTCCGTATCGCGTTGGGCGAAACGCCACCAGCCGAACTCACCCTCTGCAAAGCAAACAAGCATTGGCATAGCCAATAGGTCTCGCCTTTGGGACCTTATAAGTGTTTACACATGCAACAGTTCATGTTGTTGCACCAAGGATCTTGTACTGCATAACTAAATACTTATAAGGTTCCAAAGGCGAGACCTACTGGCTATGAAAATGCAATAGGTCTCGCCCTCGTTTAAGTTAAAGCAGTCCTGTTTGTAATTAGGCGGCTTTTTAGCTTCGCTTTTATTAGTGTTTTTCAAACTTTCATGTACATAACATGCATATGTATGCATATATGTATATGTATGCATGCATATATTTGTATTTATGAGAGGTAGAGGTAGAGAGTGAGCAGTAGAGAGTGAGCAGTAGAGAGTGAGCAGTAGAGAGTGAGCAGTAGAGAGTAAGTAGTAGAGAGTAAGCAGTAGAGAGTAGTAGAGAGTGAGTAGAGAGTAGAGGGTAGCAGAGAGTGAGTAGCAGAGAGTGAGTAGCAGAGAGTGAGTAGTAGAGTGAGTAGCAGAGTTAGTAGACAGTGAGTAGTAGATTGTAGTAGAGTGAGTAGTAGAGAGTGAGTAGAGAGTAGAGGGTAGTAGAGAGTGAGTAGCAGAGAGTGAGTAGCAGAGAGTGAGTAGCAGAGAGTGAGTAGTATAGAGTAATAGTGTGAGTAGCAGAGAGTTAGTAGACAGTGAGTAGTAGAGAGTAGTAGAGAGTGAGTAGTAGAGAGTGAGCCGTAGAGAGTAGTAGAAAGTGAGTACCAGAGAGTGAGTAGCAGAGTGAGTAGCAGAGAGTGAGTAGCAGAGAGTGAGTAGCAGAGAGTGAGTAGCAGGGAGTGAGTAGCAGAGAGTGAGTACATTACAATTACATGTGTAGCATTTTTATTTATTGTAGTATCTTTCCAGCGCCAGTCGAAGAGAGTGAGTAGTAGAGAGTGAGTAGCAGAGAGTGAGTAGCAGAGAGTGAGTAGCAGAGAGTGAGTAGTAGAGAGTGAGTACATTACAATTACATGTGTAGCATTTTTATTTTTTGTAGTATCTTTCCAGCGCCAGTCGAACGGAATACGGTTCTTTCACGCTGAACTGGAACTTTGACTTTCACAGAGGGGAAAGGTGTGTCTAAAGCGTGAAGTATAAACGACTTGGGGTCTGTTTCCTGTGCCAGGAGCAAGCAGTTGAGAGATCTTAAGGGCTGCACCGAGATTTCCCAGTAGACTAGAGTTTTGAAAGCCCGAGAGGATTGGGGAAGCGTCAACTCAAGCCTGGCTGGAGTATCTCTTTAAAATGTCTGTCTGCACGTTTATTTTCTGAAGACAAGTTGGTTATTTTTTTAGTGTATTGGTAGATCATAACGTTTTTCAAATTATCGTGCCCTTTTGGAACAGACTTTGTCTTGGGCAATGTGCTTAAGAAACACTCAGGGAAGCTCTTCACAGAAAGGGCGGTAAAGAGTTGAAGGAAGCCGGCGTGAGAGAGTAAATTGTCCACATCAATAAACGTCCACAAAGCCTCCAAGCAGGGGATGTGAAGCCCCATCCCACATACACACAGTGCCAATAAAACCTCAGTAACAATTTTCCCTGAATCATTCCAGATTGTCAGTCAAATAACAGCTTTACATTTCATTGGGAATGCAATGCTTTTCTCCCTGGCATAAACTTTTCAGTGTCCAAATATCTTCACATTGTTAAGAAACACAAGTTGTGCTTTCTGGATAGCTTAGCCCCAAACAAAGTGTGTTGTTTCAATTACGAGGTGCTGTCTGTGCCCTGAAATGCCGTAACATGAAAAAGGGCCTTCACTGCCGAGGTTCTAGTATTAAGGAGAGCGCACCGTCAGTTCCTGGTCCTGCATGAATCAATGCGAGGAATTCATGAATGACCGCCCAGCGAGTATCATGTATGCACGAGGCGCGCGCCGCTAGTCGAACGCTGCTAGTGTTGCACACAGTTAACCAGTGCTTACACAAATGCTTCATCGTTTAAACAAACCTCATCAATGCAAATTTCCATTCGTGTGAAAGGAAAAAAGCTGCGACAGGTGTCCTTCTCCAGTGGGGGGATGAAAGGAGTTGGTGGAAATGTGAATTCTTAAACGTGGCTACAGAACTCCCTGCCGATACAGCCAGTACAAGATCACACGCTTTGTTGCAGCGGAAGTGGGCACCGGTCGGCTCGTTCAAACTACAAGTGGGAGAAATGATTTAAGGTGAGTTTAACTAAAGTGTCAAGCACCACTACTGTAGAGGTCGTCACCAGCAGAGAGGGTGCCAGGGTCTGCGTGGCACAGAATGCCCCTCCCCTTACCTCGCACATCTTTGTGGGTGAGGGCTGGCACGGGTACCACGGGGCGGGGGTGGGAGGGGGCTGGCACGGGTACCACGGGGCAGGGGGTGGACGAGGCTGACACGGGCAACACGGGGCAGGGGTAGACGACGGCTGGCATGGATTCCACGAGGCCGGGTAGCTCCGTGTGTCATCCTTCAGAGGTCGGCAGGGTCGCCAGCCCACCCCGCAGCAGAGGGCTTCTTCTGAGACAACCACACGTGTCTGCTTGGCACTGAGGGCACTCGAGGACGCACAGTGGAAACGCGACAACACTGCCGATGGAAAACCCCTTCCCTTGGGTGCCGACGCGTGTGTGGCTGCACCTTTCCTTTGCACACACTGGAAAGCACTTCGTTTTTGACCTTACATCAGTAGTTTCACGTACGTTTAATATGTTGAAAGCTTCTTGCAAGAGATTGCTGAAAATACACAAATGTGTGTGAGTGCGCGCGACCTTTGCATGTTTGCCCTCTCGGTGGAGTTCCGTTCCCGGTCTCACACCCTGATTTTATAGCGTTCTGCTGCCAGGGTTCCCCCAATATCCATGCATGTCTCCGTTCAGTAATCCCTCCGATGTGACCGCTCAGCCAGTGACGCATCGTTGCACTCAGTGCCAGGAACTTCCGGCCCCAAGGCTGGCGGTGCTCATCGTGTCAGCAGTGGCGGTGGGTGCCCTTTAACACTGTGATGGGACTCTAGCTTCAGCCCCTGCCCGAGGTGTGGGTCTTGAATGTAAAAGGCGCAAGCTGGCCGTGCCGGATGGCACACGGCATGGCTCTGATCTGGGGGTGCGCTTGACAACCTGCCCTTTGAACCGAGAGTGATGCGGTCAGGAGTGGCAAGTGGTGTGAAATGACCCTCCTGGTAGCACCGGGTCACACATTCACCACATCTGTGTCTAGTGGTGCTTCCGTTCTCCTGTGCTCAGCATGGCGCAGGAGTCGGCGGCGGGAAGAGGCATCTCTGGGAACCCCAAGGCCCCGCAGGGGTTCGGGTGTATTCGGCGGAGTAGATCTCTTTTACTCTGAGGGCATGTGCTGGAGCTGTGCTTGGCGTTGGCCACGGGCCGGGAGCAAGGGTTGAGTGAGTGAGTACTCCACCCCAGCATCGGGAACCTTCTGGCAGGATGACTGATCCCTGCTCACTCCCTCCGCCCCGTCCTCTCTGCAGCATCCTCCTTCCTCGCCGGAGATGTATTGATCGATCCCGCCTCGGAGGTGCGGCCGGGCCATGCCTCATCCCGACAGAGGAATGAATGCGTTCGGACAGCTCCCTAGGACCGGAGGGTCCCCGGCCTCAACCAGCTCTGCGCCGCTTTAGGAGAAAGGGGTCCTGGAGCCGGCCAGCTCCTCGGGGGCCCTGGAGCCGGCGAGAGCCTCGAGGGCCGAAGCGCCACAGCGTTATGCAGAAGTATTATAAGGTGAGCAGGGGTCGTCCTCGGAGGTCAGAAAGAGAACAAGCACTGAAACACAAGTGCGGCCCGCGCCGCAAAAGTGAAACAGTACTCCGGGTGGAGGGGTGGGGGGGAGTGCGATTCCCTTGCGGGAGCTAGCGGCGCCAGGAGCGATAATTGCTACCATATGGCGCCAGCTGCTCGCTCCCGCAAGTGAATCGCCAAACGTGCACGCGTTGCCATTGAAGGCAATGGAACGCGTGCACGTTCTTGGCTGGAAAGCCGAATCGATTGCAAAAGGTCTTTTTGCCTATGCAGCGCTTGCGCGCTGCGTAGACAAGACCTAAAAAGGAGTCCAGTGATTTTTTATGCCAGTTCCAGGCGTACAGTTCATTACACAGTCTGTGGCAGTCTCTTACACTGGCAAGTCTTCTAGCAGAGGAGGGCACACTTATCAGCACTACCACATCTACTTAATCTAGGCCTCGCAGCAGGTGCCAGCCCCCATGCTCCGTCATAGTCCGGCAGCAGGTTATAAATAGGGCACCGGCAGGTGCCAGATGCGTCGATTGGTGCAGGGGGTCTAATTGGCAGCCGCCAGGCCCTCAGCACACAAGGATCCTCAAGTGGGCAGGTTCGCGCACTGATACTCCTCCGCAAGTGCCAGCAAGGCCCCAGGCATGCGCACTCACCGCTAGGCCACCTCAAATCCGCAAGGCCCAGGGTCTGCCATCTGCCTTCTCCTCTGAGCTGCTCCACGTGGCCCCCGAGACTAGGGGTGTCTGCCATCCAGCTGCCACTGAACCCGCAGGTGCCCCACTGACTCTGCAGCTCACCAGGCAGTCAGCATCGCCATGAGGCAGCTCCCAGCACACAGATGCAGCAAGACCCCACGCACCAGCATGGCCCATGAGGCAGTTCTATTTGTCCCACTGCCACCTCTCCTCTTGCAGTATTTGTGCCCTCGACGAGCACAGGCTGGCAGACAGCCCCCACTCCACTCTTCTGGCTGAGCCAATAGGGAGGCAGGATCCCCAGGCAGCGGTTCAGGTTATTTCGGGTCTGCTGCCCACATACACAAGGCCCAGTCGGGGTCCTCACCTCCCTGCTCACGGGCCATTTTCACCCGCCTCAGGTCGTCTCCGCTCACTTTTTCTCCGTCTCCCAGTGCCCGAAACTTTAGAGCACTTGTTCAGCCAGTTTTCAACTGCGATGGGCTAGGATGGCAGGATTATGGATGGATTGTCTTTACCCAGCCGGCAGAGGTACACTAAAGTGCAGCCATCTTGCAGTTTGCTCTCTGGCACCCCCAAATGTATAGAAACATCTAAATATTTTTCCCTACCTATTACCACTTTAGCTAAAGTGGTAATAGCTAGGGAAACATATCTAGTCTAATACTTACCTATGTATACCTAAAGACAGCATGGCTTCCTTTAACTTTTATAAAGGCAGTCATTAGCCAATCAATTAAAGCCTTGTCATTGCTATATAATGGGATACTTCCACGAAATGCTGCAAAATACTGTGAAAGTTTGTGAAACTACCACAACAATAGATATAAGCTTAAATGCCTTTTAATGGAGAAAACATAACCTACTTACCTTTAACACTGAAAGGATTATCTGCACACCATAATCTACAATTCTGCCAATTTCATGGAAATTCATCTATACGTTTGGCTGCTACACTTGCGTACAAAGTCTATGGGAAAATGCATTGGTGCCCAAACGTGTTTAGAGACCGTCCTTTTATCTTTGCTCTCCCTTGAACAATCACTGCGAAAGTTTTCATCTTAAGCCAATGTAAAAAAAGGAATAGGTCTGGAATGTTTTGTGGACATTTGTCAAATTTGTTGATGGTGAAAAGTCTGAGAAATTTATATCTCTGGTAGCCCTAACTATAACTACATAGTGGCTATATATTCACTGTAAAAACCAAGCTTGAAGGAACCTAATAGTTAGGTGAATAAGTCAGTGGCAACATTAAAGTTTTGAACAAAAAAAAAAACCACAGAAATTCACCAGCGATAGTTAGCATAGCTAATTAAAACTTGCGCTCCGACATGTATTGTTTATGACCTAACATATTACATCACTCATGACATGTTCTGTGACTTATTTATGCTGAAACTCATAGAGGAAAAGTACACCTCAATCCGAGGGCTCAATGTTTATGTGGCATTCATAGATTTTTCTACTGCCTTTGGCAGGGTGGACCGTCCAACACTATGGAGAAAACTAAAGAAGTTAGAGATGCCCGATATTCTCCTGTCATTAATAATTGCCCTTCACTCCTCCACATAGTGGCAGCTGTTATTGGGGGGGAGGGGTCGAGGCCTATCTCTACATTTTTAACTAAAAATGACCCCTTTACTTTTCTCATTGTATGTCACAGGCCTTCCTCACTGATTTGCATCTTAAAGGAAGATGCGCCCAAGATAGGTTGTCGTCCGTTCCCTTGCTTAATGTATGAAGATGACATTGTGATCATGGACTTAACGCCCAAGGGCCTGAACAACAATTTGCTATCTTTACAACAGTATTTCATCCTGCACTATTTGAAGGTCAACATGTCAAAAAGCAACGTAATGATTCTAAAAAAGTGGTAAGTCTGTGAAGACTAGCAAATTTGTTAGTGGCTAAGGTAAATAGAAGCTAGAGATTGTAAAGATGTGCTCTTATTTAGGGAAAATTGTTGCAGGTAATATGCTGGAAAAAGCCCATATTGAATTTTGTTCTTCTGAGGCCTCCTCGCATGCTGATGGGTTATGTGCTTTTTATAATGCAATGGGGAGAAGACATTTTACTCACCTGTTAACCGTTTTTAAGGTGAAAATCCCTCCGACCCTATTATATGCTATAAAATCTATTAATGTGTCAAAATAGGATTTCTTAGAGAAAATAGAAAGGTGAATTTTACGCAAATTGTGTAATTTTAACTCTTCTGTGTTGAACCCGGCAATAAGGTTGGAATTTGGTTTGATAAACTCCTATGTGCAGGGGTTCGCCACTATAATTCGGTGGGGCTATTAGCTCAAGAACAGTGGTAAGGACTCTATGAGGGGTTTCATGAATAGTGAAGTAATTGACTCAGAGCGGGGTAAATGTTCCTTCACACTGGATCTTGCCTTGGCCCTGAGTTATTTTGACTTGCAGGAAAAGTTCTGGCTTCCCTCTCTCCTACACAATTTAAAAGCCATTTGAAGGTCACAACTACCTTTGTTAGGTTTCAGAGAGATTCTAAGCATTGTTGGCTAAAGAAAAGGCTGGTGGTGATAACTTCATCTTGTCTCCCTAAAGTAGCTCAGCAGTAACTGACCTGGAATTTAGAACATGGACTTCACAAATTTTGGACACTATTTTGAATGAATTTGCACCCGCTAAATAAGCTAAATGCAAACAGGTCTTCTTCTAGAAATTTGGGGAAAGAGTGTAATCCGTGTAATGTGGGGATTCAAGATCCCAATTATGTGCTCTTTGTTTGTCTTGCATTGTCTTTTCAGCACTGCCTTCTTTTAAGGCTAATAAATAATATTAAATCAGTAGAGATGGCATGTGAGTTCCTCCTTTGTCAACCTAGGGCGCGCAGATTTATTTGACAAACCAGGGATAATAAAGTCAAAAGATATAAGCGATATTAAAACTCTGTACACAACGTTTGCAATGGCGCAGCGTGAAACTGTTGAACTGGGGAAACACTCGGTGAGAGATTATATTTTAGTTAAAACGTCAAAGGGCATAGGGCCCCATGCATCATCCGAAAATCGGAGTCAGCAAACGGGCAGATTCGCAGAATCTGCCCCTTTGCGACCTGTATTTTTGCATTTGGGATGCATCATCCCAAATGCAAAATCGCAATTTAAGGAATCGCAAATTGCTATTCCTTAAATGCAATGCAACAAAGTTAAAAAGTTAGCGATTTCGCTACTAGGGGGCGCAATTTACCATGAAGTTGAACTTCATGGTAAATTGCAAAAACTTTGAGAAATGCACTAAAGTGCATTTTTCAAAGTTGAAGGTTACACACACACATGTCCTTGGGACATGTGTGTGTGCAACATATGTGCACGGATCAATTTCAGGGGTGCAACAGGGTGTCCTTTGGATACCCCTGCACCCTTGAAATTGCATGCGCAATAGGTACTCGCAAATAGCGCTCGCAATTTCCCATTCATTCCTATGGGCCTGTAGGCCCATAGGAATGAATGGGAAGCCATTCCATATTTGCGACTCGCAATTTGCGAGTCGCAAATAAGGAATGTGAAGGAATCGCTATTATTATAGCGATTCCTACATGCATATGATTTTGCGAATCCTTAATTGCGAATCCTTAATATTCGCTATTAAGGACTCGCAAAATCCTAGCTTGATGCATGTGCCAGTTAGAACCTTACCTAACAATAATGACTAATGCCCATGATCGTTTTTTAGTAACCCGTTTTAGACTGAATTACATCCATCATTTATTGGCAGTCCCGGCAGGTTTTATTATAAACTCAGAAGATAGAGGGCCCTGCGGCTGCGACATGAAGTCTCCGCAGGACACACTTCATCTAGTTTTACTTTGCCCGTACTATGCCCACCCCAGGAAACTGTTTCTGAAAGAGCTGTTAAGACAAGCTAGATTTAGGCAGGCTCGGGTAGCCTTGCTATTTTTAAAAATGTCAACCAATGTTTTTACCCTTTATTGTGTGACAAACTTTTTAAGAGCCGCTTTAAAATTACGAACAACAAGGGGGGATTGAGTATCAATGAGTTGTTTTGTAGTCCATTTTAGCTAATTATACTCCTGTGAATTTTTTTAATGACTGTTATTTATATACTTTTATGGTTTGTCGATCAAATCGAATAAAGTTGATTATTATTATTATTATTATTATTATTAACTTGCTGCGCACTATGATTAGGTCTAACCATTCCTGATGTGTGGCATGCAGAGGGTCCTAGTTGATTTTTATTTTTGTTTGGCACCTAGAATTACTCAGTGAGCCTACCACATGCAAAACTTTAGGTTACAAACTGCCTATTATAAAGAATCCTAACAAGGCTTGCCAATGCTAACCCCTAGTTGTTTTACGGTGTTCCAGTTACTCGTTTGTTGGGAACTTCACTCCACTCGTCTAAGATTTACCTGCCCTTCTAGATAACTGATTTATCTAACCTTCTAGATCGTTTTTTTTTTTTCGTGAATTAAGAGAATAAAAACGATAAGAGCTCTTTACTGGGCACTATTAGCCAATTTCCTCTCTGCTATATCTACGAACTTTAAGAATCTGCCAGTAAATTGTAAAGATTCTCCCTATACCTGCTTGACGACATGTTCGTATAGTTTGATGATTAAAGTCCTGCCTTAACAGACTTCTGCGTTCAGCTGTTAGAGCTGGGCAACTACAAACTATATGGCAAATGTCTTCTCTCTTGTAATTGCAGAGGCGGCATGTCCTTTCACTACTCAGCTTTTTCCAAGCTGCTGCGTCACTGCGAAATTGAAAACTGCCAAGTTGGAGTCTCAAGAACTTCAGCTTAGCATTTAGACCATTCAGGTCCACTAGATAATTCTGAGGGTATAGCTTGCCATATGATGCAATTACTCCCACGCATGGTATCTTTTCGCCAACACCTCTCTGTCCAATAGTGAAGACATTTTTTTACTGCACCCATTGATGACTCTGTTAAATGCCGCCTGAGAGAGGGGTAAGGCCCATAGTTGTTCTGCCTTGAACGTAGATAAAGCCAATTTGAAATATTCATGGGCCTGGTGTGTTTACAATCACTTATAGCCTCCCAGACAACTGTCATAAATGTAGAATTATTATCACTTCTAAGTTTGTGGCAGAATTTCAAGTATGCCCCTAGGCTGTTTAAATTCTGTCTTTTAAGCCCAAACTCTAATCGAATTTGTGATGGCGAAGCCTGCTGAAGAAGATTGAACAGGCGACGGTAGGTTCCTGTCACAAGCTTATCTATGATGTTAACAACCTTCCCTCTTAAAATCTCCACGCCGTATGTCAGAGATGGAACATGTTTGACTGACATAACTTGTAATAGTGGCTTGAGGGACAGCCCTTTTAAGCTATTCCGGAGGGTAGCAAATGCTGCAGTTAAAGAATTGTTCCTTCTCTGTAGTGCAGCATACTGGTTCTTAAATGAGCCCCTCGCGTCTAATATGACACCCAAGTATTTATACTCTAAAACCGATTCCAGCACGGACCCTTCTATGCTCAGTATTGGGCGAGCTGCTATACCCCTTGACACCAGCATGGTTTTTGTCTTATTTAAGTTGACCTTTACCCCGTGGGACGAGGCGTAGAAAGCAGTTTCACTAATTAACCACTGCAGCCCCACCTTTGTATAGCTCAGCAGAACAATATCGTAGGCGTACAATAAGTGAGTGACCTTGAAGCCAGCCACCAACGGACAGTGTTAGTTAATGCTATTCAAACCTAAAGAAATATCAGCAAGATACAGATTGAACAAGATTGGGGCCAAGACACAACCTTGTTTCAAACCATTCATTATTAATATTTTTTTGAAATGGTTGTGCCCTGGCCCAACCTTACTCTTGTCCAAGTATTCGTGTATAGCAATTGAATCGCTCTCAGACGTTTAGGTGAAATTCCCAATTTCGATAACTTATCCCAGAGAATATTCCTTTGCACCGTGTCAAAGGCAGAACAAAAATCAATAAAACACAAATGAAGATTCAGAGAGCGACGCCTCGCCAATTCAATTGTGAGTGCTAGCATTTGAATATTAATAATAGTACCCATGCCTTTAATAAACCCAGTCTGATTTCTTGGCAGCACGTTTTTGGAAACCACCCAAGACGTTAGGTCTACCAGCAGACATTTGGCGAAAAACTTTGCCTCACAGCCTATTAAGGCTATTGGCCGATAATTGGCAGGGTCCGTGGTTTGTCCAGCTTTATAAATCGGGGCCAGAATTGAGCCCCTCCAATTATCTGGAATTTCTTCGCTCACCAGAATATGATTAAATAATATTGTCAGTTTTTTTGCCCAATATTGCGGATTTTCCTTGTAAAGTGCTTGGGGGAGACCTTTTGGCCCCAGGATACCATCCCGGCGGCTGTTGCTAATAATTTTCTCCACAGTTTTAAGATGGATCTCTATCAGCAAGTTTTCCCTTGTATTATTACACATTCCTTCTTCTGATAGTCTAATTGCTGTATTTGTAACCCCTGACATAGTGCCCAGGTGCTTTTCCCAAGCTTCTTCAGATATATTTGACGTTGCTTGTTGAAATTTCCTACCGGTGGATTGGTTTACCAATCTCCAAAACTCTCTCGCGTCTTTACGTTTAGCGGCATAATGGATTTTACACCAGTACTGATCAAGCTCGATTTTTGTTTGGGCCCATACCGCTTTTTTATAGAGTGTCCTTAATTTTGGTAGAGACGCACACCGGACACTAGTAGACAGATTATTTCTTAGGACCCTCAGGGCATGATTTAATTTCCTTTTGGCTGTTTTAAGTTGCACTGAAATTTTCTTAGGAAGTGAAGTAGCTGTTGATACTCTGACTCTGGGCTGAACGACATTTTTCTCCACTAGGCGCTTTGAAAAATGATCCCAGTGGATCAAAAGATTTTGATCTACGTCATGTAAGTCTTCCCATAATTCTCTTGCTTGGTGTTCAATTTTTTCTATGCAGGCTACCGACCATTGTAACTTTTTATAATTTTGTCCTGTAAGATAACCTATTTCTGGGGATGATTGATCGTGTAAGGAGATATTTAAGTTAAAACTGATCATTTGCGGTTGGTGGTCGATTTCCAGCCTGTTGCCCAAAATATAGCTTATAACCATATGGTATAGTGGTAATGATACCGAGGAGTAGACTATGACTGCTTGGGATTTTTCCGAGTACTGAGACGGTTTTTCCAGAATGTCTGGAGACATCTGGCCATTAAATACTCGTAAGCAATGGTGCTCCAGGTTACACACCGCATCCTTCCCCATTCTATCAGATTTTTGTTTAAATGCTTCAGTCGCCGGAATATGCCAAATATGGTCGATAACATCGAATATTTGATCCCTAGGCGTAACCTGAAAAAGGTTCATATTAAAGTCTCCTGACAAGAAAATCAAGGGAACTGGATTCATTGCACATTGAGTTAACATGAGAATAAATATAATTTTGATAGTTTCTTTTTTTCTACTTCCGAGGGGGTGAATGTAAGCATTTATTATCAACAGGGGGGGGTCACATTAACTGGAAAAAGGGACCAAACCTTAATCGCTTGTATATTCGGGTGTTCAATTCCGACATCTTTAATTTTAATATTAAGAATCACTGTTACCTACAATGCCAATCCCCCTGCAACACGCTCCATCGACTTTTGTTTTAATTGCTGGTTCTCAAAAAGTGAGAAGAATAAATTAAGGTTGGGTGTAACTCGCATACCAAATAATTCTGTGAGATTACGTGAAAGTACATCTGTAGAGTAATTTTGCATTTAGTGCTATATACTTAGTGCAAAAATGCCCCCTCACACCCAAAATGGGTATTAGGATGTATGTGTTTTAAGAAATAGCGCTAACTGCAAACAGAATATAAATAGCTAGCGTGAGCAGCCGCTTGTGCTTGCTAAATTTGCACTTAAGGTAGTATTTTCCCCCAACTTACTCCCAGCATTTTGAGCTAGTTTCTTGAAGCAAAATTCACCATCATGTCCAAAATAGATGCAAGTATACATTTTATGCTAATAAAATAGCACTAAATGCAACAGAATATAAACAGCAGCATGAACAGCTCACTAAATGTACTCTTGCATTAGGAATTTTCTCCCCAAATTACTCTTAATTATGCAAACAGGCGTAGTTGCATTATGATTGGTAATTCAGCATTTAAAAGTAATGCAGAATTATTGAAATTACTCTGATTACTCTAAAATAATTGAAATTGCGTCCAGCCTTGAAAAAATACATGACAATCAGAAGTCACTATTCATGGTTCACCGGGACCTAAATGCGATTTAAGGCAGACTGCTTACATGCAGATTTACAATACCCCATGAAGGTTATATTGAGCAAAGATTTTACCTTCTGACACTTGGTCTCTCAAATGGAAGTCAAAATACTCTGGCTAGGTAAGGCTGAACGCTGTTACAAGTGAAGTCCCTGTGACGATGGATAGCATTTGGATGAGGTCCCACTGAATCTGTTGTTTTTGGCAGGAGAAAACTCAGAGTGGGTTAACTCTAATTTCAAGGTTGCCTTTGCGTGGTATAGATCTCTACCTTTGGGTTCAGTCTCTTTTTTTTGGAGCTTAAACCCCTCTAGTGGGTCAATGCTGGCAGCTGAATTCAAATAAGGCCTCTTGAAGTTGGTCACCTTTCTGTGAGGTCCCGCTGACACGACAGAGGTCTTGGCAGTCTCAGCTTTTCAGACTTTCTGGAACAGTTCCACTTGGGCTCTTCAAAGTCTCTTAGGACCTCAAGCACAGTACTTAGGGGCCAAGAATAATGCTAGCAGAGGCCAGCAGGTTACAGTCCAGGTCCAATTGCCTCTTGTCAGCTGGAAAAAAGTCTTCAAGAAGCATGTTGTGTCTCCGTAGCTGCACAGAAGGTAAGCCAATTGACACTTGAAGTTCACTTCTGAGTATTGGATGCATGTGGGAGCAGGTTCAGTCACTCTGATCTCCTCACAGTTACAGACAGGTGATGCCATACACTTATGTTCTTTCTCAGGTCCAGAAGTGTTATGATGAGCTGTGGGTGAAGTGCTACTTTGTAAGTTTTATTGGCCAGTGGGTAAAGTAAATGCTTGTCTTTCCCCCCTGCCCAATGACAAAAGGATTACAAGGGCAATCCTTCCCACATTTGCAGCACATCCTAATTGCCTTTCTGCAAAGCATCTCCTACCCCCTCTTGGACCTACCTAATCGTGGCTGCAGATGCACAGCTGGCACTCTGCTTGCGTGCCGAGGGTGGTCCAAAGGCAGCCTATCTTCACCATCGTCTCCCTGCCCAAAAACAGCACCAGGAACTCTGGCCATCCTCGCATCCACTCCCAACCCAAGATGCTATTTGGCCACTGACCTCTACACTCTGAACACTGGACGCCCTTGAGCTCACTGCTCACTGCTCCCTTGCATCCGCCTACAACACTGAAGGTGTGTTCTCCTGGGCCACCTGCCAATTCTCCTAAATGCCCTCCCACCAGCAACCCCTGCCCAACCCAATAATCCTCACCCTATTCTCATACACATATTCCACGCACCACTGCACACAAATAACACTCCACTCTGACTTACTTTCTCAGCAACACTCGCTCAATTGTCAGACACATCATTAAAAGTATGGGACCTCCTGTACTACCTTTCCTTAGACTTTCTCTTCCTGATTGAAACCTGCCTCTCCCTGACTTAGGCCCCCGACTTTGCAGCAGCAATGCCCTTCAGTTTTAAGTTTGTAAGCCAGGATAGAACCTGCTAACCCACAGGTGAACTAGTCAGTACCTATAAAGAATACAAATACTGCACCAGCACCTCAGGAAACTCCAGGGACCTCCTGGCCTGAGATCGAACTTCAGAAACACCATCACAGAAGTGATCACCCAACTGATGCTTGACTCCAGCTCTTTCAACTTTTTCAGGATTCTCAATTTTCACCTGTAAGAGAAGCCCAACGAAAATACGAACAATCTCTTGGAAAAGTTAAATGCACTCACACTCACCCAGTGAGTGAAGGACTTCACTCAATCCGCTGGACACATCCCTGTTTTTATCAATTTCATGGTTAACAAGTCCACCCCCTCACCTTGACCGACCACTGCCTCGTCTGCTTTGATCAGCACCTCCTCCTCCAACACTGAACCTCACTCTCCAAAGCCACCTGATGCAATGGCAACAGGTTTGCCGAGGAATCAAGGAAACCCAAACCTGCCACCTGCTTCACCAAGACCTCTTCTGAACCATCATCAACCTCAAGGCCTCAATCACCTCCTTTGCAGACTCCCCGGCCCTGCTCAAAACTATCAGCACCCCAGGACCAGATCATAAGTTAGCTGGTACACTGAAGAAACTCACAATCTCCACCACAGTCAAAAACTCCCTCACCACAGCCACTTTCCCAGATTTCTTGAAGCACATCACCATACTACCTCTTCTGAAGAATTCTTCAGCAGACACAAAGATGTTGGCAAACTACAGACTCATCACCTTTCTCCTCTACCCAGCCCCAAATTACTTGAAAACTCAAAAACAAACGCCAGGACGACCACCTCTATGACAACTACCTCCTTGTTGTCAGGCATTCTGGTTTCAGGCCCAATCACAGTGCCGAGATCAGCCTCATCGCTGGCACCAATGACTTCCACCTGATCATAAACAGAGGAGATGTAGCCGCTCTCATCATGCTCGACCTCTCAGCCACATTTGATACTGTCTCCCACCCCACCTTCATCCAATTCTTCCAGGAAACTGACATATGAGGACGTGCTCTCTGATGAATTAGCACCTGCCTCACAGGTTGCACCTAGTCTGTCAGACTGGCACCATGCCCCTCTGCTGGTGCCTACTCAGTATGCAGAGTATCTCAAGGACCCTCTCTCAGCCCCACGCTGTTCAACATGGCACAGCTCGTCAACATAGTGTGTAGACACAGAATCAACATAATCTCATCTAACGATAACACACAGGTCATCCTTTCTCTCTCCTACGATGATTTCCCCAGCACCCAGATGAAGTACACCTCTTGCATGTCTGAGGTCACCAACTGGGTGAAGTTCAAATACCTAAAACTCAACTCCCATAAGACTGACGTGGTACTCTTCAGAAAGCAAACCTTACTGTGACCCATGGCTGGTGCCCTCCTGAAATAGGAAAACAACTCAGGAACCTTGGGATAAAAGTGGATTCTTATTCTCTTGACCAGGAAGATGGATGGATTGAGGATCAAACTCTGATGACTTTGGTCTATTTGTAAATCTGCCTTCTGTAACCAACATACTTTCTGGTGCTTGCAGATTAAGAAGATATGTCGCGCTTTAGAAATTGAAGACTAGCATTGTGGTGCTCAGAGTTTAATTTGGTGGGATGGTAAACTGGGGGCTGATTGTCCATGAGATTTGTCCTGCTCTTTTGTGGCTTTTCATAACAGTGTAATATTGGTTCAATAAAATAAGGACATGGCTTACCACTCTCTCCAACAACCACTTTCTGTGTTGCTCTTAGAAAAAAGCAATGATAGGTACTAATCCCAACCACAGCAAGCACAAGTGAATGAAGGAAAACATTTATAGTTAATAAACAAATACCCTGAACCAATAAACTGTAAATGACCATCCACATCCAGCTTTTTGAGTCCTTATTCATCATATAGTTCCATTTTCTCCTATACATTTTTATTCCTTCTCCTCCCCATACATTTTACACTATCACAATAAGAATGTCTGCTAAGTCAAAAAATCTGGACGTTCCTTAACAATGAAGAGCAAAGCTTTCTGATAACTATGCCTGAAGTTTCACTAATCATATTACCCGAACCTCAGTGGGATACCAGCCAGAACAAATTGGTTTACCTAATTTGATTAGGGGCTTTCATTGCCTCAGCCTTACTGAAAGGAAAGAAGCAGGGAAATGCATATGCCAAAACTAGTGCATGATAGGCAACATGAGTCTTGGCCTTTAAAACCTCTTCTCCTGTACTCTTTCTGGCAGCAGAAGAATGGGAAGATTTGAAGCTCATTTAATGGCCACGATTGAGCAGCATTCATCTAGACTGGGATTGCAGAGGCAACATTTTACCTATGTTTTAACTTCACCTGTTCCACACTGTGCCTATCTGTTTGAAAAAATATTTTAATTTAAGAAGTATGAACTTTGTAGCTTCAATGACAGAGCAATGTTGTAAACATGATTATTTACAAACGAGCAAAAAAAGCCAATGGTTTACTAACACCACATTCTCTTTCAGGCTTCTCTGCAGCATCTGAAGACTTTCCCCCCTCAGCATCCCTGCGATCTTCCTGGAAAGAGGGAAGCGGAATAAGTAATCAAAACCTTAGGCCACATTGCCTCATTGAGACTTTACCAGTATTAGTTTGCCCTACAAATATTCCTCATCCCCTACCTTCACATATTATTCAGTATCATTTAAAAGGTTTCAGAATAGTTACAAAATATGGACCGTCATATAAATGATGCTTATGTGCGGGGGAGGAAAATTAGTCAAAGAACCATTCTATATCACCTGGCCACCAATCTTAAGTTCTTCTTTCTCTTGCCCTTAATAATTGCACACTCCAAAATTATAAAATATCAAATAAGAAAACAATTACTAGAGTCCAGCTATAACCCTCCCTATCCTAAACAGAGCGCTCTTCCACCCAAATGTCCCTTGCATTGTGCCACTCAGTCAACCATCCCACCTTCATAAGCATCCTGAAGTTGCAAGTGGGAATCATCTGTAATGTCCTTCAGTGGTTCTACTCCTACCTTTCCAATAGATGCCACTTTGTTCAGCTGGGCATCTCGAGTTCCCAAGAAATCCCTATCACCTTCAGCAGTCCCCAGGACGTCCAATTGAAGCCTGTCTTCCTCAGCCTCTAAGTGTTGCCACATGGGACTCTACTCCACTGTGCAACTGGAACTTAGCTACACCTGGCTGATGAGCCCTTATCAGGGCAACACCAGTGCTAGGTTGCTTGTATTCCAGTTCAGGGACGACCTGACTTGGCAGTTTGGGCTGGACTGTTCCCATTGGAGCAGTTTCAAGACTGATTTGCATATGTCAAACTGAACTGGCATGGTGGGTGAAAAACGATTGATTGGAATGCAACCCTGAGTAATTGCCATTGGCTGAGATTAATTCAAGCATTGTATCCATTACCATATTGTTGTTGCAATTTGTTCTGCTGTGCATCTCCATTTACCAAAAGATCCCTATCACCTTCAATCTCCCCCAGGGTTCCATATTTTCTCCTGTCATCTTCATCCTCTACAAAGAGCTACTAGGTGCTCTACTCACAGAAAACAGGATCACGATTCACCAATATGTAAATGATACACAGCTCTACTCATCTGCTTGAGTCATCCAGTGACTCAAACATTGCCAGCTCATCATCAAAACATAGAAGCCAAGTGCCTGCCTGAAACTCAGCCCGACCAAGACAGAATTCCTGTTATTTACTTAGAACAGGCATGAATCAGTACAAACCTGGCTTGATGACATATACCTTGATGACTTCGAACACCAGATTTCACTGAATGCCAAGCCACTTGGATTCAATTGCAGTAAAACCCTTGAGCACCTTAAAATAAATAGTAAAAAAAAAATGGGTCAATGTGGATAATCTTTATTCCTCGATTTTCACTCGATCCAATTTCTATTTGTCTTTTATAATAACCACGTTATACTCAAAAGTAAACAGAAAAGATGATGAGCAGAACAGTATCTTCTCTTCTGACTGCTATTAGCCATGATAGAGTGGAACCTCCATTAAAGAAATACAGACAATTGTCAAGTTTCATAAGAAGCTTTATACGTGATTCACGGGAACATGAGCAAAGCAGCATGTTCAATTTACAGGAGTTTTCTCGGTGTTTTATACACAAAAATCACAAAAGGCGTGTTTAGTACAGATCCAATCATGATACAGAAAGGGGTGGTTTCTTCAGCATTATGAATAAACACATGCTGTGTTGCCAATCAGAAGAAGCAAGAATTACGCATATAACCAAGCACAATTAAATAAACAGCTCATGATACAAGATGGTGACAGGCAAGGTGTCCACATATCCTGAGGGATGAGATCATCAAATGTGTCAGTACAGGGGTTTACACGATACCTGTGCAATCAACTTTCAACATTTGGATTTTGCAATATGTGGGCATAGATTGAAGGCCTTATCATTAATGAATGTCACATGAAATGGGTTTCTACAATATGATATCCGTAGAACCATGAGCTTGCTTTTGAGGGAAACATGGTGACTCTAGAACACAATACTGAGTATAACTACTTGAAGCTGTATTAAACTGTCAGTTGATTCATTTTCATTTGCCCTGAGGATATCTTTAAAGGACGAAACTCGTGTTTAGTTTTTAGTTTATTAACAGTTTGATGTCATGCCTAGAAAGGCCATACAAACAGTTCATATACACACATAACTCAAATCATATTTTAAAACTTTGGGCCCGATTCACAAAGGTAAACTGAGATGAAAGTCTTACTTTACGACTTTCAGTATTCACAAAGGGCATTTACAAGTAGTAAAGTTAGACTTTTGTCTCAGTTTAACTTAAGTTGTGGTCTTAAGTTTAACTAGGACCAAAAGTCTAGTCTCAGTTAAACTTAAGACCAAAACTTAAGTTAAACTGAGACAAAAGTCTAACTTTACGACTTGTAAATGCCCTTTGTGAATACCGAAAGTCCTAAAGTTAGACTTTAGGGAATCAGGCCCGTAGACTTTTACAATTGAGAGAAATGTTTGGGAATTAATATACAAATATACTCTTATCCGCCCACATACAAGCAATTTAAAATCAACAGGTACTCGTTTTAACCCTGACCCTTCTATGTCTAAAAACCTTATAATCTTTCATTTTTCATAATAAGACGACAGACATTAACCCCCTAGCACGGAAACATTTCTTCCATATAATTTCCATATGGGGATAACATTATCTCTGTGCAGAATACAATCCGGCAAACTAATGCAATAATTTCATGGATGTGATCATTTTTATCTCTTGGGCAAGTAATCAAAAGCCTTAAATAAAAGAATCACCAAGTACAAAGAACAATTTCTTATATTAAAAAAAATAATAACATGGTAATTTGAGAGAAATTATAATTCAACAGTCCTCTCTAAACTATATACCCTTAAATAAAAAGACCTTACACTTTTTTATACTAAAAAGTTTCACTTATGAATGTATAGAAAGTGCCTTTTCCTTTGTGCAAGATTAGACAACAAAGTGCATGTTCAATTACTACTACCTTCTCTTGCACTACCCTTTGATATATTTGGGGATATAACTAAAATATAACAATCTTTGTACACCCATTTAATCTCCCAAGTGCGGCAAGCCTTTTTTCTTATTTAACTGATCCTGAACAACGGACCAAAATTTCCCAGACTGCATAACATACGGGTATATTATCACATCCTAAAATTAATTGAAGGAGACCCTTTGTATGTCAAATCTGGGTCAATCTAAAGGTCGGTAGCAACAATGTTCTTCTACTAGCTACAAAACTAGGACAAATTATAAGTAAATGCAAAAAGGTCAGTGGTCCCCTTAGACAGAAGGGACACATTGTTTTCTCCATCCTGGGTTGCTCGACCAGCATCCACCATATAAAAGCTGGTACTTGCCCCAATTTGACCCTCAATGCACACCTCCTTATGTGTGTGCTCTTTATATCCCGCGAGTAAGACTGAATATGCCCCCCGTACCTTAAATCCTTTAAATGGCACAGGTTATCTTTCTTACACACATCTTCTAAATCACTCCTCCTAGAGCCCTCCTTAACTAAATGCTTTACTATTTGCTTCTGCTGTGTAATGGACAGCCCTTGGATTTTCTCTCCTACTGTACCATCTAATGAAGTCTTAATATCTAGTAGGTTAGCCACCCACTTATCGGCATACTTTTCCTGCAGGCTGGATTTTATAATTTGCCTTAAGGAACCCTCTTCCGCTCTAAGGAGGACAATCCAATAACTAAGGAGCTGTTGCTTGTACTTAAATAGGACATTTGTTACTCCCAGTTATGTTATGTTATGTTAGTAGAATTTATACAGCGCACGAATACCCATAGGTGTCTTGGCGCTTTCAATGCTACATACTGTGCTAATTGCCACTACTGCTGAAAAAGCCAGGTCTTCAGATGTTTCCTGAATTCAAGAAGGGAGGAAATTTTTCTGAGATATAAGGGAAGAGAATTCCATTCCCTGATGGTGTTAAAGGTGAAACTCCTACCCCCCCAATTCGACTTTTTAATCCTGACTGGCGACATCAGATGTGCATTAGCCGAGCGCAGATTTCTATTTGGGGAGTGCCAAAAAAAAAGGTTCTCTAGAAATTTCGGCCCTTCTTTGTGCAAAGCCTTATGGGCCATGCAGAGTGCCTTGAATTTTATCCACTGGCCAACTGGCAGCCAGTGGAATTCTTGCAATATTAATCTGACAGACTGATATTTTGGTATGCCCAAAATCAGTCTTGCGACCGCATTTTGCACTGCCTGTAACTTCCTTAGAAGGGTGGATTGCAGATTAATATACAATCCATTGCAATAGTCAAGTTTGGACAATACTAAGGAGATTACAACCAACTTTCTACAAGATTTTGGAATGAAGGGCAGAATTTTTCTTATGGTCTTAATCATAAAAAGGAAGAGGACACAACCTTGGACACTTGAGCTTTAAAACTGAGTTTTTTGTCTACAATAACCCCAAGATTTTTTGCTTTATCTACCGGGGTCGGGAAGGGGCCAAGATTATCCGGCCACCAAGCTGGGGACCAGGTGGAAAGAGATTTCCGAACATAATCACCTCTGTTTTGTTTGAGTTTAGTTTCAAGCAGTGAGAACTCATCCAATGACTTAAGGAAAGCATACAGTCATGGAGTTTTAGTGAGTGGTTAATGTCCTTATCTACTGTCGAGATCACCAGCTGGGTGTCGTCGGCATATGATGTAGGGATCAAATTAAAACTTCTTATCAGTGGAGCTAATTCCGCTACATAGATATTAAAAAGTGTAGGGCTCAACGATGAGCCCTGCGGAACACCACATGGGAGAGTAAAAGAAGCAGACTTAAATTTACCCAGATGAACTGATTGGGTCCTCTCTGATAGGAATGATGTTAACAGGGAGAGGGCTTTACCTCTTATCCCAATTTCCTGTAGACGATAAATCAGAAGAGAATGGTCAACCGTATCAAAAGCAGCGGATAGGTCAAGCAGCACCAAGGCTGCTGACCCACCGCTGTCTAATGAGGACCGGATTTATTCTGTAGTCTTGATCAAAGCTGACTCTGTGCTGTGGTTAGCTCTAAAGCCAAACTGGCTATGATCTAAAATTTGGTTCGTTGTAATAAAGGTAGAGAGTTCCACATTCATGGTTTTCTCAATTATCTTGGCAGGAAGTGGAATTCTCGCAATGGGCGAGTTCAAGTCTCAATGCACTGTTTACAGTTCCTCTGGGTAGGCCCATCCATTTCTTCCAAACATTAATTTTGATGATTTGCATTCTTCTTTGCAAATCTTATGGGAAAAAGCTCACATCCATACAGCAGCAAACTCACTATTTTTGCATTGTATGTCTCTCTGAGCACTTCAGTGGATTTATGACTAAGTGCAAGATCCATCCTAACCAATGCTCCTGCAATGGCCTTAACCCTCCCTTCCTGTATATCTAAATGCAGAGTAAAATAAGATTATATCTAAAAAGAAGGCCAAGATAGCAATATTTATTTACCTCCTCTACTAGAGCTCCATTTAGCCAGCCCTTAGGCCTTCTCTTGTGTTCCCTCCCTTTCATAAAAACCATTACCTTAGTCTTAGCCGGATTTTTTTTCAAAATGTTAGACCTGCTATACTCAGCAAATGCATCCAATTGTCTCTGCGGCTCGACTGGTGTCTGGTCCAACATAACTGTATCAACGGCATAAAACTTTACTGGGATAGCCTCATTTCCAAGTTTTGGTGGAATTGCTCAGACCACACTTAATCTACCATGGTGTCTGTTATATATATAGTAGGCCTGGGCGGCGAACTCCACTCCATTCGCTGAGTTTGCAGAGTTTTCTGCACTCCGTGGTCCGCGGAGCTCGCAGAGTGCAGAACTCCGCTCTGCGTAGTACAGCGGAGGTTTTTCCCCACTCGTGCTCGCGAACAGTACGTTTTTGTTCTCACTTCACGGAGTTCCACAGCGAAACTCTGCGAACTGCACCCAGGCCTAATATATAGCAAACAGAAACTGGGCCAACATACACCCTGCCTTAATCCATTAGGGGTATCTATGTTTCTTGTTGATTACCCCCCCCCCAATTCCACCCTCGTCCATGAGCCTTCGTGTAGCTGGATAATCAGTTTTAGTAGACCTGATGGACACTCTGATTTCCTCATCTTCTCCCACAGTAATTCCTATTAATCTTGTCAAACAATGTTGATAAGTCAATGTATGACAGGTAGAAAGTTTTTTTTATTTAAAAGGCATACTTTTCAGCTAAAAGATTTAATATAAGACAACCAACCTTTGTTGAATAACTTTTTCAAAACCCAGTTTGGACTCTTTGGAGAATATTAACTTTGCTTACCCAATCTTCTAACAACCCTAGGAGATGTTTTGCATATATCTTACTGAGAATATCAAGTAGATTAATAGATAATAATTAATAGATAGTAAGATAATTTGACGGTAGGTCCTGTTTCCCTTATATTACCTTTCCAGGTTGCTGGATTACCCTGGCCATTTATTATAGCTCCAAACACTGGTACTAATACTTGAGCCCACAATTGTGAATCAATTTTAATTATGTTGGAGAAGAGACCATCCGGGCCCTGGGCCTTTGAACTTTTTAGCCCTTTTACAATGGTTTCTTTCTCCATAACAGATGGAATCCAGTGGCAAACCTCTTCATCTTGCTCCAACTCCTCAACCCACCCACCCACTCCCTACCCCTCTGTAACTTTATACAACTCTGATAAGTAGCTTACCCAAGTTTCTTTGAGCACCGGGGCTGCTATGGTACTTTTTATCATCCCCTGGACTCTGTTTACTATGGTCCAAAAACCCTTTGTATTTCCGCCTCTCAACAAAGCTATTGGTTTAATCCATATATTCTCCTTCTCTTACCAAGCAATTCTTATAATCTTTTTCCTATAAGTTCACTTGTAGCCTTTAATTAATTAAGTACTCCCTGTTTACCCTGCCTCCTTTATAAGCTTCCCTTATGTTCTTATTTAATTCTACCGTAGCCTGTTTTTTTGCACAGTCCACCGGATCCTTCCAACCCGTTTCACCTTTTATATCTTCTGCTGCCTTTTTGCTTATGAAGGTGATTATGGTCTCATACTCATGTACCATAAGCAGTGGCTTCAGAGAGGATTGTACTAGCAATACTTCCTTTATTATATTTTGTTTGTAACTTTTCATCTTGTCTGTCCAAATTAGCCTGCATTTATTCAACCTATATATTGCAGAACTATTTTGCCACTTATCTCTTAAACAATACATCCCTTTGCAGAGATAGAATTATTGGCTTATAATCAATACCTGATAATCCTCCTACCACTAGGTCCTTTATTAAACCAAAACATTCGGTAGAGATCATGACATAGTCTATTAATGTAGCATTTTTACCATTGTCAAAGGTACTCTGAGCAGGCTGATCTCCTACACATCTGCTGTTCACAATAGTTAAATTTAAACTGTCAAGCAACAGACCACGGGGCATATTTACATGGAAGTGATGGAGCAGGGCATTAGCCTTCTTGGCTTAACGCAGCGCTCTGCCACTGTTGACACGCAGGGCTGCACCATATTTACAACAATACAGTGCAGCCCTGCGCATCCCCCTGCGCTGGAGCTAAATGTAGCTGCCTAGCGCCAACGCAGGCATCCTTGCACCATAGTGCAAGGGTGCCTGCGTTTTGGGGAATTATTGTTTATGTGCAGGAAGGTGTCCCCTCCTGGACATAAACACTCTAAAATGTTAATTTGTAAGTTCTATGTGTGCTGCTTTGTGCAGCACACAGAGAAGTTGCAACTCGTCATTTTTAAAAATGATTGTTTATGTGCAGGAAGGGTCATCTTCCTGCACATAAACAATCATGCATGGCGTTTTGCTGTTTTTATGTGTGCTCCACAAAAAAGCACACAGAAAAACAGCAAAACGAGGAGAAATAAAGCATTCTCCTCGTTGTGCCCTGTTGAGACCAGGTTTTCCCTGGTCTTAATTATGGCGCTGCCCCATATTTATGCTACCCTTGTAAATATGGGGCAGCGCCAAAATCAATGGGTGTTGCGGTGGAACACCCACCGCAACACCCATTGCCCACCCCTTTCACGCTAAATATAGAGTGAAAGGGTGCCTCATTTACAAGGCAGCGTTAAGCCATGTTAAGTGGCTTAACACCTCCTTGTAAATAAGGCGAAGCCCGTATCTCCACCACAACATCTTATAAATATGCCCCCTAGCTTCCTCCCTTTCCAATCACTCCGTTGATACACCAAGTGGTGATGTGGGATTGCCAGGGTGTTTTCTTTCTCCTTATGAAACTCATCCTTTACTAAGTTGAAAGGAATTTTAGCATTAAAATCTCCCATTATAAAGATGGGAACCTTTGGAAAATTTAAACTCACCCAATATATCAAGTCTACAAGCTTCTTCAACTAGTTATCCAATATTTTATTCGGATGAAAGTAACAATTAATTAAGATTAAGGCTCCCTGTTTTCTGTTTTTACTGATTTTTACAGATAAATATAGACAGAAAACATTCATTTTCTTTCTGTATTTATTTTTAAATGTGGATAAAAACGGAAATTGGGTTGCTTTTTGAGTAAATCTAAATACTGTCTGCCAGGCCAATAGATGTGTGGATTGATAGATTGGGGGTAAAAAGAAAGCAATTTTAGTAAAGAGGCTTTAACAGAAGTAGATATGCTCAAGGTTGATACTGAAATTTTCATATTTTCATATAAGTGCACTGATTTATCTTCTGCGGGTGTTCACAGCACTGAAACCTGGCAGACATTCAAGCATGAGTGCATATTTATCGGTTAAATAAATGTGGAAATATTCTAATTTCAGCTTAATTTTTCCACAAAACCCAAAATAAATATGGATAAATACAGATAAAATTAGCAAAAAATAAATATGGATAAATACAGACGGAAATGGCAAAAAAATAAATACCATAAAACCGGGAGCCCTAATTAAGATAAAATCTAGGCAGCCTTTTGCCTCCTTTGCACCCTGTGTAGAAGGTAATATTCTGGAAATTAGTATATTCTTGAAATAAAATTCTCCCCTCAATATAATATTTTACACCAATCGTTACTGCCAGCCCTCCAGTGGGACGGCCAAACTTTATAATCACTCATCATCACCTTGTGCTCTACCCAAGTCACCTGCAATGGGATGATCATAGCGTTTCTATCCTCTATCCTCTATGACCCCTCGCAATGTTTCTAGATTCCTTTTTAGGTCCGCAATATTCCATGAAACCAACTTAACCCCTATATCATCAGGATCTAAAAAATAGGGGTCTAGAAAACACCTTTTTCTCATTTACTGCTCCCGCAATCCATTCCCAAGTATTATCGCCTTGTTTTACTGTTTCTTTCTCTTTTTGAAAAAATCTGCCTTCCCTTTTCAGATTTCACTATGAGAATATTTTCAAACTCAACAGGCATACAGGCCCCTGGCCCCCCCAACAAGGAGACATACTTAAGTTGATACGTAACAGACCCTCCACCTACCCCCTGGATCTTCTCCTGAGTTGCTAACACTACGGAAGGGGAGGGCCCATAAATAAATGAATCATATACATCACAGCCAGACCTTTGGAGTTCATCCACTGAGTCCATGACCTTATCTGCCATGATTCTAGAATAAAAATAAATCCAGGCACATGGCCATGATGCTGCCACCTCACTTGCCTTGGGGAGAACCACAAAAGAAATATCCTTTGAAGAAATATTTGATAATTGTGGAATTGATTCAAACAGAGATAAAATGCATGGCCTATTAAAAACACATTCCATGCCTGCAAAAATATCTACCAATTGCACAACCCACTCTACTTCGTCATAGAGTCTAACTACCGAGACTTCACCCCATCTTTCTTCTACTTCTGGCCTAAAAGGCTCTGCTTCCACATTTAAAAGGGAACCGGCCCTATTGCCCCCACCCCATCATGTGGACGAGGGATCTCCGCTGAGGGGATTAGCCCAACCTGGGCATCCTTGATGCTTTCAATTGCAACTGGTTGCCCAACAAAGGCCCCTTCTTGTGATACCTCAGCTGGGAATCGAATCCTCCTTGCTCTTTTTTTTTTCAACCTACAAATTTTCCCTTTTCTCTTATTTGTGCCTCATTTTGCTGAAGGGTTCTAATTTCTTCCTATTTTTGTACTTTTTTAAAGATTGAAAAAAAATCCTTTTCTTGTGTTAGGCCTAGATGATCTTCCCTCTTAACCCCTTAACCGCGGCGCAAATTCTCCCGCAGTGCGGGAGAATTAATGAGTGGGTGGGGTTTCGACGTCCAACGGACGTGCGCCGCACCAGGGAGGTAGTGCTTGCGTCGGCCATTGGCCGACACAAGCACCAAAGGGGTTGATAATACCCTTGCGGCTTGACATATCTTGTTTTTTGAGAGAAGATTCAATCTGGGATATGTTCTCTAACAACCCCCACTTCGTGTCCACTATTTCACATTCCTTTTCAGGACTCCTGTTTGGACTCCCACTTCCCTACTGTAGCATATACCGGAGCTTTTAACACTGACAGCACTACTCTATTTGGCTATTTTCAATGGTAATTCCTTAAGTATCACTGATAAAATATCTAATATATGATCAGACCTAACCATTGTCTTTTCTAATAAGAATAAAATTGATTACAAAACACATTCCAGACTTATCAAAGAGTTAGAGAGACACATATAATTTGATGGCATATTACTAAGTGAGTTCAATACCAGATTAGGGGACCCTGACATATCAGAGAAAATGGAGGCTATATGACTTGGATTACAAGAAAACATCTCCAGCGATTTTCTTAGCTCCTTTGGGTGCCTCATGCAACAGTACTGATTCTTTATTTGTTACTTCCTCATTCATATCCGGTAATGTATAGTCCATACTATAGTATACTCAGGAGCCCTGTAAATCCCGAGTTTCAGCTACTGTAGTACAGGTAGGAGGTTGCTCTCTTTTGAGTTCATTTTCCTCCCTCTTATGCTGTCGATGGCTTAGCTCAATAGAATTCTCCCATGCTGCTCCATCATCTCCGACTTGTGGCCCCTCAACATTTCAGTCTGCATCAGGACTGAGCTAGAGCAAGGGATCTCTTCAGGAAGGTTTTGGAGGTATGTTGCTATAATTCCATTCCAGTTTAAAGCTCCCAAGTATGGTGCCTTATTTCTCAATGGATTATATTTTGTTTTTTTAGCATACTCTTGAGGATAGTATTCGGCCAGATCTCAATTTTCCTGCCGTCAACATGAGGGGCTAGTAGGGGCTGTCTCCCAGTTCTATAGGGGCACTGGCTGGCCTCTTACTCTGGTAAAACTCTTCAGCACCACCTCACTTTCCCTGTCCACACCACCGAATCCAGCACCACACCAGAGGCCACAAAGGCACAACAAAACCCCACTTGCCCCACTCTCTGAAAGCGGCAACCACACCCCTTCCACCACAATGGTGCTGTTACTCTCTATGGATTATAGATTGCAACGTTTTAAAACTGCTTTTTTATGGATGGTTTTAGCGCAGAAGGTGGCAGGATAATGCTCAGCTACGCTTCCTTAACTGTACCTAGCAACTGCCCTCAAAGCGCCTAATGCAAACTTAATCCAATTCCTTTCAAGATTTAGGATGCAACAACAATGGGCTCCCAGAAGAGAACTGTTAACCAGATTAGGGGAATGAGGCAATTGAAGTAGGAGTGCGCCGTGCGTGGCCCCCCAGGAGGATCGAGCAACACCGGCCTAAGCCCGGCTGCTTCCACGCCTGCTAGGACGAACGCAAAGGACACAAGGGAAAAATATGGTGCCTAGGCTCGAGAATAAAAGGGAAAGAGAAAGGGTGACTGTCAACAGGGTGCCTCTGAGGGCGACGTAAAGGACCGACCTGAATGGTGTACGCATTGGTAACCATTCGGGGAGTGCACAGTCAATGTGCTGGAGCTGGGTAGCGTCTTGGGAATTCAAGGATCATGAAGGGCGAGCACCTCGCATGGCAGGGGCTAGAGGCTATGAAAGAAGAAACCGAAGGGTCGCGGAGGCCAAAAGAGGGTGATCTACTGAACCCTGAGCTTGGTAGTGGCACTTACTTAAGGCGTAGGGTGCGCATGGGTTGCTGTGGAGGAACCGGACGAAAGGCGCCCGGAGTAAAGGGTCCGTCTGTATGGAGGGAGGAACATGGTTTAGTGAATACCGGGTCCGGAGGCCACCGGAGAGAAATTACGGGAGTCGCACTGTGAACGTGAGCTAATGGTCCGGGAAACTACTTACTGTTTTGAATTGGATCCCTGGAGGGGCAAGAATGAATCTGCTTCAGGGGTCTGGAACAAGTCACGCCGGCGTCAGTCCGGTGGAAGAGTCAGTCGAGTGGTGACTCGGCAGATAGTGATGAACGAACATGGGCGGAGCAGTAAGGGACGTAATCCCAATGCATCCAGAGCGATAGCAGAGAGGAAGAGAAGGCTAGTGAGGGTTATCCGGGTAGGAGACAGGGAGGGGTATGAAGAAAATACACTCTATCCCGAGCACGGCATCAATGATAGAGAAAGAAAGCATAATGAATTAAGCAGAGCAGTGAGAGAGAAAATTGCAATAAATAATATACAAAGTTATACCCATCACAAGCGGTACAATTAAAGTAAAAATTTCATCTGTAAATACAAGAAGGCACAGTAAGGAATGGATATATGAGCGTGTGTTATGAATAGTCCTAGTATACAGAGGAAAATAGATAAAAGCTTGATAACATTGTTACATAGTACATTAATTGCATGTATAAGAAATAGCATGATAAAGGTAGTGACATTTTACAAAGGCAAACCACTTGATTATGATAGCCATTGGCAAGTTCATGAAAGGTCATCATATAAGTAGCATGTTTATTAGGGGAGGAACATCATTGACACTGTATAGCTTAAATAGCTTAATTCATGATTTAAGACAGAATTTAGTCACTAGATTGCCTCTGGGAATTACTTTCAATTGGATGATCAACATATATGAACAGAGTGGCCTATAATAGAAAGACAAGCGAGCTTTAGATTCATTTTCTGGCAGTGCCGAAAAATCGAAAAGGGAAAGGAATGCAGAGGGGCTAGCATAGTATGGTGTTATTCCATTCGTCTAGAGTGTTGAGACCATGTTCCACTGTATGACAACGGGCTATCCATCTGCATTCACATCTGTTAAGTAGTTGTTGCAGGTTCCCGCCCCTCAGCGGTAGTGTAGGTTGATCAATGACTTGCCATATAAAGTCTGTTTCATTATGGCCATACACGGGCAGCGTATTGTCATTATGGACATTGACAAATAGGACACTGAAATAATGCGACAATTGAAAAATACAACTCATTATCAGGCACTAGCCACTAACCTACTACCTGGCAAAAGAACCAAGATTCAGACAGTTACCAATGAAGCCAGAACCCTTAATATCATTACAGATAAGGAATTAGCTTTTCTCAACAATGGCTTCCCCAGAACCCCTGTAATATACATACTCCGAAGATACATACAAATGTGCACAATCCTCAGGGCAGACCAATCGTCTCCAGCTGTGGATCAATCCTTGAACCCATCAGAAAATACATGGATGCCATAATTAAGGAATTTGTCCCTCTAACTGATACCTATGCTAGAGATAGCATGGACCTCATTATTCTTATAGAAGATACCCCGTTCATTGCTGGTATTTTCATAGAATGTATTATCTTCATACCCCTCCCTGTCTCCAACGCGGATGAACCTCACTAGTCTTCTCTTCCTTTCTACTATCGCTCTGGACCCAACGGGATTACGTCCCTTATGGCCCCGTCCACGTTCATTCATCACTATCTGCCAAGTCACCACTCGACTGACTCTTCCACCCGACCGATGCCAGCGTGACTTGTTCCAGACCCCTCAAGCAGATTCACTCTTGCCCCCCTAGGGATCCAATTCAAAACAGTAAGTAGTTTCCCTGACCATTCGCTCACGATCACACTACAACTCCAGTAATTTCTCTCCGCTGGCCTCCGGACCCGGCAATCACTAACCCATGTTCCTCCCTTCATACAGATGGACCCTTTACTCCGGGCGCCTTTCATCCAGTTCCTCCACAGTGACCCATGCGCACCCTGCGCCTTAAGTAAGTGCCACTACCCAGCTCAGGGGTCAGTAGATCCACCCCTTTTGGCCTCCATGACCCTTCGGTATCTTCTTTCATAGCCTCTAGCCCCCGCCATGCAAGGCGCTCGCCCTTCATGATCCTTGAATTCCCACGACTCTACCCAGCTACAGCACATTGACTGTGCACTGTCCGACTGGTTTCCATTGCATACACCATTCAGGTCAGTCCTTTACGTCGCCGTCAGAGGCACCCTGTTGACAGTCACCCTTTCTCTTTCCCTTATATTCTCGAGCCTAGGCACCATATTTTTCCCTTGTGTTCTTTGCGCTCGTCTGGTGCTACACGACCTTGTGTAGTCATTTAATCGCCCATCCAACTGTCCCCTCTGTCTTCCCTCCCCCCCCCTTTTTGCCTCACCCCTTTTGCCTTCTCGGCATTTAAATTGTGGCTTCCAAGACCTAGTCTCCTATCTCTAAATTTCATGGTCCACCCTTGAATTGGATTATCGCTTCTTCTCATACAGCACTGTTGTTGTCCTCAAAATTCGTAACCTGGTCCTGCTAATGGCCTAAACTGTATACAGGCTGTAAAGCTGTTGACTTCTACAGCACAATTCATGGCGCCTTCCTCTTGGTTCCCCAAAAAACTACCTCTATGCATAATGTATCAAGTTTATGGGTTTCACTAAGAGCTCATTGTATATATTATTGTTGTTTCTGCGCCGTATTTCCCGCTGTACATATTCCTTCACGTGTCACCAGTGGCGTTCACCATTTCACGAGCATCTGTGCACACCTGAGTATGGGTTACATGACATTCAATGTAACACAGTGCTTTTGTATATGTTTTCCTTGATCTTACAACTAAATATATGAAAAAGAATTGCACCATTCAATTGTTCTTGGTCTCTTGTCTCCCTTCTTCCCCATCCATTGCAATTAATTTTGCTTGTCTTTATAAATTGTCTACTAAATAATACCTGTCGAGGTGTTACAAAAAAGACATAAAGTTATTCATCCACATCCAGCCCATTTGGCTCTTTACTATCCATCAAGATCAACCTGGCCTCCAATCTCCTCAATTCCCACTATATTTCAGTTTTATTTAATCTTTACCATGCTCTTGCTCAAAATACTTAGCCACTGAGTAGTTGGTATCTCTATTCCTTATTGCCCTTATGTGTTGCAATATCCTCTCATGTAATGGTAATGTAATACTGCCTATATAAAACTTTGAGCAAGGGCAAGTTAGCATGTATAGTGTAAAACTGGTCTTGTATGTAATCCTACCCTTGATACTTATGTTCTTTATAAATGGTTTATCATGTGATGTCATGTTAACTCTGTTTACATGATTTGCACCTGTTGCATTTTATAAATCCTTCTCGGGGTTTCAACCATGTTTCTTCTCTTTACAAAGTATTTGAGATCACTTCTTACTAGACGGTCATGCATTGATCTTGCTCTTCTGCAGCTAATCAAATGGTGTCTCTGCATTTTCTGTCCTATAATCAGATCATTTCTAATTAAGTGCCTATGTCTGTTCAGGGCTGCTCTGGCATGCAAGTGTTGACGGTTGTATGTCTTAATAAATCTATGATCCGTCCTCTCCAACTTACCAGATTTCTTGCTAAACATTGCTATTTCGCTTTTGCACTTTGTTGCTCAGTCTGAGGCTCCCTTCAGGACTTCATTGGAAATCCTCTTTGCTTAAATCTTGTTAATGTATCTTTTTTGGTTTTCCCATATTATAGTATATTCCTAATTAGCGAATAAGGGTGAAAGCTGTGCACATGTAACATGATATACCCTGTTGTAGGCTTCCTGAAAAGAGTGCTGGTCAGTTTCTGTTATTGCACCTTGACTAACACATCTAGAAATTCCCTTTCACATTCAATGATCTTACTTGTGAACATCAAGTTCAAATCATTCCTGTTGACCACCTCCACCAACTCCAATGATGACACTTGACTCCCTTTCCAAATTATAAAAAAATCATGAAACTTACCCAAAGCACTATGCAATTAGACACATTTTCAATCTCTGGGCCTCGAACCACCTGCTCCTCCCACAAGCCCATATGCAAATGTACATAGCCGGGGCAAAGTGAGTGCCCATCAAATTGTACAAATATTTCCTCATTAAACATGAATATGTTTCTTTTGAGACAATACTCACACCATCTTCATGAGCATCATGCTGTGCTTGTAAACCTTTATTGGACTCACTCTTTAAAAATGTTTCTTTGCCCTCAAACCATCCTTGTGGCTTATGCTAGTACATAATGATATTATGTCCAGTGTTACTAACAGCATGTCCCCTTGCCAGTTGATATCAAATATTCTACATAAGAAATCTGACATATCCTTTATATATGAGGGAATACTTGATACTTGTGGGTTTAAAGAAAAATCTATATATCTGGACACGTTCTCAAACATACTTCCCTGTGCTGCTATAATGGGGTGTCCAGGAAGGGGTTTCAAATGTTTTTGTGAACTTTAGGGATGAGGTAAAAGATGGGAACACTTGGGTGATCTTGCTTCAAGAACTTCATTCATCAAAATTTATCAAGCATTGGTCTGTCCTCTCTTTTAATTGATGACCAATTATTTTTTGGTTTCCAGGTATTCCACCATAGTCATTCTTTTATAGCAATTCAAGTCAAGAAGATGGCTATATGCTTCCGACATATACATTTCCTTTGATCATAGGACTACATTTCCTCCCTTGTTAGAGCATCTTACTACCATATTATCACATTTCTGCAGTTTCTCAATTGTACGCCTATATGTTTTCTCTCAGTTACTATAATATTTCTTCCTACTGGAAGCACTGTTCCGTATGGTTTTCAATTCTCTAATCATAACTTCAGGGAAGTTACCAATATTATGCTGAGGGGTTTGTAGAACAAACTATGACTTGTCCTTAAAATCTTTACCTCTTTCTTCAACATTCAAAGTGGTCAATTCCGAAGTCGAAATCTTGAGGTCAACATCAGATACCAGAAGATTACTTTCTGTGGTTTTAACATCACAGGCAATACTCTCATGTCTTTTGTCTTTCATACCCTTTCATTCATCATATAGTTTCATTAGTTTTAATTTCCTAAAATATTTGTATAAATCAACTCTTCTCTGAATATAATCAAAGCTTGATTCAGGGCAATACGATAGTTCCAATGGCAAGATCTGAGTTTTAGCTGGTGAGAGAACTTCCCTTGTTAGATTTAAAACAGTTCTTACCTCAGGCATTACTTCCTGCTGTTCCTCGTTGTTCCAATGCTCTGTCCTCTACAATTTTCTTTTGCCCTGTCCTCTCTTCTTTGTTTTCTCCTTCTTTTGGTTTTCTGGTCCTTCCAGTGGGTCTGTGATTTATCCTCTGATTCAACCTTAGAAAAGGAAATTCTTATGCTATTGAAGTTCGAGCTGCCCCACTTGTGAATTGTCTGCAGGCTTGATCTTCCTGTTCCACTTCAGAGCTAGTATCAGAACTGAGATCACTCACGGAGATATCCTATTTTCCCCTATTATAGTCCCCTACTCTTTGTCTCCTGATCGAATCAAATCTCTTTGCAAATGTATAGATCTGAAAGAGCAACTCATTCCTTTCAATGTCCACAAATCTGATGAAAAATTCTTCAACATCCCCATGGAACTATTCACATTATTCTCTTCCCATTCCTCGAGGAGATCAGGATAAGAATGCTCATAACTAGGTGCTATCATAATTCTTAGTCCACTTGGTCCCCGTCCCACAGCTATATATCTGTGCAATGATGCACTCTCCCGCCATCACACTTGGAACCAACGCATCACCACCATTGCATGGAGAATCTCGACATCTCGCCCACTGCATGGCTTTACACCAATGCATCGCTGCGGCTGCACCTTGCATCTTCTTCGATGTCGACTCAAACCTGGATCGAGGTATTGTTCAGTGGGCCTAAGTGGGCCCATGTATCAGTCCACGCTCCATCGTGGCCAGCCCAAACATTTGACTTTGCCGTAGTCAAGTGTGACAAGATAACCTATTAAAGCGCTTATTGCTTCTAAACACTAATTTACCCTATATTCTTTGAAAATGCACATTTCAACTTCCACATATTGAGTTTTGTAATTTTGGTTTTGTTGCATTCATACAATTATTCTCTATTATGCAAACCTGGTGTAGAATCTTTTCATTGTGTTTTCACTGTGTTACTCTTTGAAGTGTTGCACAAATACTTTACACTTTGCCTCTTAAGTTAAGCCTTACTGCTCTGTGCTAAGCTACAAGACGGTGAGCACAGGATAATTTAGGGTGTTTTGTGGCTTACCCTGACTAGGATTCTGGTTCCTGCTTGGACAGGGTGAATACCTCTGCCAACCAGAAACCCAATATCTAACAAGTACATTACCTCCCCACACTCTACTACACACACACGTCATCCGAGGGAGAGCTCTCTGCGGAGAGGTCAGACCCTCTCCATATCATTATACACACATTCGTTATACAAGAGATCTCATGTAAGAAGCAAGTCCCTCCACATACCCTACTACGCACACCTCTCATCCAAGACAGAGGTCTCAGCCGTGAGGCCAGTCCCCCACAACCTACTAGGTGCACTTGTAGGGGAAGACACAGGTGTCAGAGGAGAGGCCAGTCCCTCTCACACCATATTATGCACACCTGTCATGCAAGAGAGAGGTTTCAGAAGAGAGGCCAGTCAACACCCCCAACCTACTACGCATACCTGTCGCCTTAGGGAGAGGTCTCAGCAGAGAGACCAATCTTTCCCTACATTCTACTATGCATACTCGTCTTATAGGAGAGAGGTCTCAGTGGAGAGGCCAGTCCCTTCCCAAGTGTACTACACACACCTGTTGCACGGGGGAGAGCTACCAGTGGAGAGGCCACTCCCTCTGCACAGCCTTCTACACATGCCTATTACCCTGAGTAGTTACACTTAGGTCAGCGTTTCAATAGAAAATTAATTTTTTGTGTTTCCAATCACTTTGGCACCATTTGACGACTCTCTGTGAACCTTTCCAAAAAAAGTGCTTTTTTCCCCTAGTTTGTGCATGGAAAGTTTAGAGGGCTAAGGTAAAAAGGGGTCCCAAAACTCAAAAACCAAGGCATTTTTCATAGACTTCTTTAGGCAGGGCTATAGCAACAATTGCTGACAAAATGTCATCAAATTTGTCATGAAGCTAGATCTTGGACCGCAAATTGTGCTTTTTGTGATATGGTGTAAATCCATTTAGTTGATTTTGAGAAATTAAGGTTTAAAAATAATTGAAGATCTGGACAGTAGGGGCTCCCCCTGAGTCCCCCAAGGTGTGTTTGGTGAGTGCCCCGGTTGGGCACCTGGGCACCCACCTTTAAATAATGCAGGCCCCGAGGATGGGGTCCCCGGGGCCAAAATAAGCTTGAAGAGGGGGGCCGCCTTCTAAAAAAATACAGACCTGGCGATGCTTTCTCCAGGTCCCAAGAAGGCGAGGGATGGCTGCTTGCCACTTCTCCCCTTTACAATAAGGCACAGCTCTACGGGATGAGGTCCTTGGGGCCTATAAAGGCTAGAGGAGGGGGCTGCATGGCCCCCTTCCCACTTTATTTAAATTTCAGCCCCGGCTGATGGGGTCTCCAGGGCCTAGTTAGGCTCAAGGAGGAGGGTCACATGACCCCTCTACTATTAATTACTCGGCCTTGGTGGATGGGCTCTCTGGGATCTAATATGGCTCGAGATGAGGACCATGCCACTTACAATACTTTTTTGTAATTGTGTTTATCATTTGCAATTCAAAGTTAATTATGATTTTTACAACTGATCAAAATTCAGTGTAAGTTGAATATTGTTTGTCAGGCAGTAAACCATAAACTAACGGCATTGTAGTTTTGATAATATTTGAGTGAATAGCATAAATTTGGGTGACTAGATGGGGAGCAGAATTAAAAGTTCCATCCATCATCCAAATTTCGCTGTGCTTTAATTCTACTGTGGTTTGCATTGTACTAAAGATTAACATTCGTTTCAGAGGGCTCTCATTATCATACAGTAGAAAAGGTTAATTAGTAAAAAATACAGTTAGTTTAGGGGAAATGTAAATGTCAGAGTATGTTTGAGGAGTCATTCTTTTGAGGATTACTCTCCTGTTTTTGTTGCTGGACCATTCTTCTTAAATTTGTGATTGAGAACATACAACTGGCAACATGCATGGGTATGTTCTGGACTACCTTACTCACAACTGAGCCCCAGGGCTCATTGGAATTGGCCGCAAGTGACTTTATTTGTTGAATATTTTTCCTACCTTCTATCTCCATTGCAGAGGCAGAGCGATTATGAACTGTGGTTCTTTTCACTGTCTCACCAAGAGTAACTACTCTGCCTTTGAAATGGGATGAGAAATATTCAACACACCTCCAATGACTCCTGGTCTCAGTTATGTCTCCTTACAATAAATGTATCCACACAGGACCAGGAGTCTACTTTCACATTTGGATTGGATATAGCAAGCTTGTCATGCATTTTCCACTTTGAAAAACCAGAAAAAAAATTATGAATCTGATGTTTTGATATTGTATTGTATTTATTTATTTTTATCTGGTCCTCCTGAGAGATAAAAAAAATAAGGTTAACTGATGTAATCTGTTGAGAAACAAAAAGTTAACTTCAATTGTTGAACTGAAGAAATAAAATATATGTTAGCTTCCTGTTTTAAAAGAAGAATGTGGCTATTATTTTGCATGTTGTTAAAAATATTACCAGTTTACCTGCTTTTTTTCATCAAAGTTGTTAAGATGCTATTCTTGAATTTTTAGAGGTTTTCAGATCCAGTGTGGTCTTTGTTTCTTTGCAATGTATCCAAAGTTACAAAGAAAATGTAAAACTATTTTCTGTTTTTTTGCAGTTCTGAAATGTATATATTTACTTTGCACTTTTAAGTTGTTGACCTTGATTTCAGTGCTTTTCTTTTGGTATGGATAAGTTATTTTATGTCCCTTTTTGATTGTAGAAATGTTTCCTTCCTTCTAAGATTTGTTTTTGTGTTGTACTGATCTAAACAAAAGTAAAATGTGTTTGAAATTACCCACCCAGCCACTGTCTAGCTCCTTCCCTGAGTTTGCAATTGGCAGAGTTAGATTATTATTTCTGCCCCCCCAAACACTGTCCAGCACCTCCCCTGAGTTTGTACTTAGCGGAGCTAGACTAGTAAATCTGCCACTGAGCCCCTGCCCAGCACCTTCTCCGAGTTTGCACTTGTCAGAGTTAAAATAGTAAGGGCCAGATGCATCAAGCATTTTTCTCCTCTCAAATGGGCTGATTCACAGAATCGGCCCGTTTGTGTTCGCAAAATATGCTTTTGCGATGCATCAAACCCAAGTTTGCGATTCGGTAACCTGTTACCGAATCGCAAAATGGGTTTGCGATTCACTATTTGGAAGGGGCATGTTTAGGACGTCCCTTCCAAATAGCGAATCCTAATGGTATGCATGAATGTTTTGTGACCGTGAATGTGGTCACAAAACATTCGTATTTTACCACCTACTTCAAGTAGGTGGTAACCCATTCGCAAATGGGAAGGGGTCCCCAAGGGACCCATTCCTCTTTGTGAATGTTTGTTAAAGCATTTTTTAGAGGAGGCAGTGGTCCCACGGACCACTGCCTGCTCTTAAAAAATGAAAAGAAAATTTTTCATTTTTCTTTTTGTAAAGCATCTCGTTTTCCTTTAAGGAAAACGGGCTGCTTTACAAAAACAAAAGATTGCTTTATTTAAAAGCAATCACAGACATTGTGGTCTGCTGATCTCAGCAGGCCACCATCCCTGTGATTTTTGCAATTCCTAGGGGGTCGCAAATTGTGACCTACCTCATTATTATTCATGAGGTACGTCATTTGCGACCCCTTAAGAATTGCAGAAAGTGTACTACACACTTTCCTGCAAGCCATTTTGAGATTCCCTAATTGCGAATCGCAAAGATTAGCAATTAGGGAATTGCAAAACAATTTTTCTAATCATCTGGCCCTAAATCTGTCCCTCAACTACTGTCCAGCACCTTCCCTGTGTTTGTAGTTAGCAGAGTTAGAATAGTAAATCTGCCCGAGTCACTGTCTAGCCCTTACCAGAGTTTATGCATGGCAGAGTTAGAATAGTAAATTTGCCCCTCAGTCACTGTCCAGCACCTTGCCTGTGTTTGCACTTTGCAGAGTTAGAATAGTTCATTTGCCCCCCCCCCCCCCAGCCACTGTCCACCACCTTCCGTGGCTAGGCACTTGGAGGACTTAGAATAGTAAACCTTTACCCCTTTACTGTCCAGCAAATTTCTTGTTTTCATTTAAAAAAAAAAAAAGAAATATGTGCATTACAAGGAAAGGAAATTTGTAAAGGTGGCCAAATGGTTTTGTATTGGAGATTTAGTTAATCCATAGAATAAATGTCTGAAATTGTAAAAAAAAAACAATATTAAATGTTAGTCATTATTGTATGCTTTACAATTTGTACATGTAAAAACTGTATAAATTATACTATACTCCTCTTCACTCTGGTGCGTGTGGTCACTTCAGAAGGCAGTATGCCACTGATTACAAAAAGATGGATGCTTGAATTTATGTGAATGATTTTCATTAAGGTAGATTTTGTTCTTAAGCAAAATATGATTAAACCTTTAATTATTTTGCTAGTGAATGTTATTGTATTTTTACCTTTCTCAGAGTGTTTGGTAGCCATCTTGTTTGGGGACAGAGTCATAGGTTGTGTAGAAACGCAAATGCTTTTGCAATAATAGTCTTTAAAATAATTGAGACACGTTGTAATTTGCTGCATTGTGATATGTTCATGTTGAAAACAATTGTGTAGTGTTGCAATCTCTTGCATTGTGTTGTGATGTGATATGTTGATGTTCAGTACATTTGCACAGAGTTGGGTAGAGATATGATGTTAAACCAATTTGCATATGTTGCGTACAGTTCAATAGGCTGCATTGTGTTGTGTTCTGGTGCATACGGATAAGTTTGCCAACAGTAATTTTTATATAAAATGGTCCTAAAAATAATTCTGTACATTATTGTTGGGATGTGGTTTAATAGTAGGGGTAAGTAGGCACCTACTACTAGTAATAAGGCCACAATCACAATATAACTTTCAGTCAAGGTCTCACTAAATTATTCCCTTGCTCAACCCTTAGTAGCTGGCTGCGAGCAGGCAGGCTTAACTTACCTGACACGGATGTAAAGCGTTTGAAAACACCAATACATTAAAAAAGTAAGTCAGAACACAAAATAAAAATTCAGCACCAATTTATGAAAATAGGAGATACGTTTATGATTAAAATGACACCAAAATGAAAACAATCCAATGTAGGGAACTGGAGATCTGAATTTTGAAAGAATAAACACTTTCTAGTGCCTAAAAGCCAAAAGCAGTTGTGAAAGCATGTTAATTGCAAAAAGGAGGAGACAGTGAAGCATTAATGGTTGTAGCAACAAATGTAAAGAGCGGTCTTTATTTGAACAAAGTAAAGAGAAAACAATGACGGCACTCTATTACATTGAATGTACGTGTAACCTGTACAAGCTTGTGCACATTTGTGCTCGTAAAAAACAAGTTGAACGGCGCAAGTGACAAGTGAAAACAGTAAAGAAACGGCGCAAAGGGGACAGAAATGTCAATTTCTACAAATAACTTTTTTGTGGTTCCAATTCATTTGCACAGAATTAAAGAAGGTAGGTAATGTTGATGAACCATTAAAGTTACACCCAAAATTGCGCTTAGAGGTCGACAGCGTTTCGACCTGTATTCAGTTCAGGTCATCTTCCGGACCAGCTTACGAATTAATGATTGCTGCGTGAATACTGGAGGCTAATTCCAGTGGGGGAATCGAGTTGCACCTTGGTCTTGGTGTGCTGAGGGAGAGGGTGTTGCCCGGGTCCTATGAGGTAAGTCCGATATTCGTGGAAAGAGGGACCAGTGTCGTAGGCAGGACATCCGGTAGCAAAGACTGGTGGATCGGTCAGCTGGATCAAGATGAGCAGGGCAGACGTCAGCCGGAGTGGGCAAGTTCCTCTGTAAGCCACGGCTGCTACGGTGTGGGTCCGGAGTGGGGGCCGGCAGACTGAAGCTCCACGAGTAAAGGCGAGGAGGCCAGAGCAACGTCACGACGGCATGTGTGCGTGACGGCAAGGGGGGGGGACAGTGTAAGGAGGCCGATTCTGAGACGAAGGAAAAAGGTGAAGGATAGGAATAGGGACAGAAGGTACGTTATGTCTATATTCTATGTAAATAATGGAGGAGAGTGATGAAAAATAGGAGTAGGGACAGAAAGTATATAGTATATGTACATATTCCATGTTAAGTCACATTTACATAAGAATTATAGGGGCAAGTCGAATGATTCATTAAAACCAAAGAAAACAAACATAATAATATGTGACTCAAATTAAAGGCAATTGCCAGTTGAGAAAGGAGGCAAACATTTGTAATAAATCAAAATAAAGGCAATTGCAAATAGGAAAAAAAAATCAGAGGAGAGGAAAAACAAGGACATGAACGCATGTTAATTACTGAAGAACACATCAGATTGTATACAACTTGTAGTATGCTGCTACAGTAAAAAAAAGGAACAAAAATAGGTAGCCACATCAATAAAGAAGCACATTACTCTACAGCAATAATATTCCATCATGAAATCTTGTAATGAAGCTATTCGGAGGAATAGAGCAAATGGGATGAACACAAAATTAATCAAATTAGACAGGTGAAAGGCATATATACATAAAGTGGTCGCTGTTCACGGAAGCAGGTGTGAGAAGTTGGCCTGGCATATGCTGTCCACTAGTTATAGTGGGCACCTTGCACCAGTCCAAACAACCCCTTATGGATGATAGGTTAAAGACAACCTTTATTGAAAGCTATCCTAGTGCTAGCTATGGAGAGCAGCCTTCAGGCTAAGGGGCCGATTCCGATTCGGGCCGGAAATCTCTCCGACCGAGCCGGACCGGGAGAGATTTCCGACCGAATCGGACCCTAGCAGTCCGACCGAACGAGTACGATGCGTTCGCATGTTATCGGACTCGAGTCGGTCGGACTCCCATTGAAGTCAATGGGAGCCGGTCGTACAACGCGTATGCGGGCTCCCATTGACTCAATGGGTGCGAGGCGAACAAGGGCGCCCCCTACAGCGGGTACGCGTCAACGCAGGTCGTGCCGTACATGCACAGGTAGGGGGACCCATGGGTCCCCCTGTGTGCGACTCGCGCGGCTACGGCGTACAGGGGGTCCGACACGGACCCCCAAAGTGCGGCTCCGACTGCTCTTTTGAGCCGGACGGCGCGAGTCGGTCGGACTGCTCGCGGCGCGCATCGTACTTACCCGGCCGGGGAACGTCTCCATTGCGCAGTGCGAGTCGTGTCCGAGCGAGTCGGTCGGAGCGCTTGAGTCCCGCGAATTAGTTGGTCAGCGATTTCGCGAGCGCTCGCATCGTACTCGCTCGCCCGGACGCACGTACGAATCGGTCGGGAAACAGGGCTCCGAATCGGATCCGGTAAAGCCGAATCCGATTCGGAGCCCTATTGGCCGAGATCGAAATCGGCCCCTAAGTCTTAGAGGAATGTAAAGCAGCTTGTTTTACCAGTCTATAATCTCTTGAGTGACCAAATGAAAGAGGACCACACCAGGTATATATATAAAATATATGTATTTAGTCTTAAACACACCCCTCTAGTCTCTTTATGAGGCTAGAGTTCGAAGTACATAAGTTACAAGGCGAATATCAGCAGTTATTAGCACAATACACGTTTGAGCCCTAGGGGCGTACCAAAACCATATACTAAAATAGTGGTATAAGAACCACGACTGAGCTAGACACAAGGCCTAGAGCCTGTAGAAGTGCTTGGACCCCAAGGAACCACCCAAGGTAGTGACACAGGGGACCCACGGGGGACGCGTGCAGTGTGAGAACACAGCCGCGAATCGCCGTTGACTTCGATGGGGAAAGTCGCGGTTGGATTTTTAAAGAAAAAGGACACTTCGGAGAGGATTTCCAGTTAACCCCTTTAAACTTAAGAGTTTCTAGGGCCCACACCCACGTGAGTACCGAAATACTCGAGTTACCTCACCCAGGGAAGCTGGGTGCATACGTGTTAAAAGGTGTCGGGAATAGTCGTTGTTTTCAATGGCGACCTCTTGGAAAGTGCTGCTGCCGTGAAGAGGAAGAGTGTCCGGTGTGATCCAAGCCTGGATTGAGGAAGAGGAAGACCTGAAAGTAGAGGGGACAGAGTCTGGGTCACTAGCCAGTGACCAGGGGCACGATAGTCGAATGCCCTCAGATGTCGGGTGCTTCAGGTGAGTTGACGGGTGCCTTGACTCTTCAGCCACGAGGTCCAGGAGGCGTCGACGATGACCAGGAGCTGGATTCGAGCTGTACCACAAAGTCTGTTGAGTGCTGCGGTGTCGGCGACCGGATTGGACCCAACAAGCCTTGGCAACGGCAAGTCACGGGGAAATGAAGAAAATGCTGCGGTGCAGACCAGCAAGATCTGAGGGACTCACCCAGCAAGGGTAAGTCAGGGCACTTCTGGAGCAACCAGAAAAGCCCAAGCAATTGAAGAGTTGCTTTCGTGGGGACCCACTAGCCAACAGACTAGAGATCGCAAAGGAGCCTCAAGCGGTCGCACTTGGAGCTGGCCCACGGAACACTCGCGGAGTGTAGGCCAGTGATCTTTACTGCAGTTGGTGCTCGGGGCTAGGGCTACTTGGAACCCAAAGCACGGCTTCGAGAGATGTCAGGAAGTTGGTGCACTTGCAAATGTGCTCGGTGTCCAGGGGTCACGGTTCCACATTACCCACAACAGCTACAGGCCTCAGCTTTGCTGGGGACTCAGGGCAGCCTCGGGGAAGTCTGGAAATCTACCTCTGGTGATGCAAAGACTTCGGCGTCCAGCGGGAGCTTCAGAGATGCAGACTGGACAGATGCTTCACTGGTGCCTGCCAAGCAGGGGAGTCACTCCTTGACCCCAAGGTAGATTCTTCGGTCCTCTAATCTTGTTGTAGAGCGTCGAAGGTCCAGGATTCATCTTCAGAGTTTTGTCCAGGGATATCTAAAGTCCTGTTGCCAGGGTTCCCTTACTTATACTAAGAAAAGGGGTTGGACTAACTCTGGGACCCACCTATGGGAGGGTTTGGAAAGAGGGGTGGCTACACCCATTTCCTTTGTCCAGTTTCACACCAGAGCAGGGGCTGGCAGCCCCTGCAACCGGTTTGAACTGGGGTATGCACGAGGACACCAAATGTGCCCCCAGTGCAGGACTTCAAAGCACTCAGAGAGTGCACCACCCAGCCCTAACCACTAAGGCCTGTCTGGGAGGTGGTAACACCTCCCTGAGACAGGAAACCTATTGTCCAGGCCTCCCCTGCCAGAGTTTCGGTCAGCAGCAGGAGGCCAGACTCGTGTCTGTGGCTGCAGCATCCATTTTGTGATGCCAGGCTCTGTTTAGTTGGTACCGGGTATACCGGTGCTGTCATGTCTCTCCCTCTAGAAGGGTGGGATCATATTCCCACACCAGTTAATGGTGTGGGGGTATGATTCCAAGGTTTTTGACACCAAACACGACATGTTTCCGTGCAGCCATCCCAAAGTTAGCATTTACCGTTTAAATATAATGCACTTTAAGAGTATATGGTCAGGCTGCACCACAGACAACCCCGGAGAGGAGATTCCGAAGGCTGCAGAGGGGCTCTGCTCATGCATGGGCACCCTCTCACATAAAACCAAGCACCCTGCCTTCAGGATTGATAAGGCCTGCCATAGGGGTGATTGATAGGTTTGTATGTGCAGTGATAGGTGAGATATAGTGAACCTATATCTCTGTAAGGGGTGCATGCACCACCTCACTCAGGCTGCAGTAGCAGTTCTGTGGTGTCATTTTGGAGGGCCTTCCAGGGGTGGCACAATACATGCTTCAACCCCTGGTAGGCCTCTGGGGTACCTATGCCCTGGGTACATAGTATACCATATACTAGGGACTTATAAGGGTACATATATAACCACAACACCCAGACCAAATCTGGGGTAAGGGAACGAGAGGCACGGGGTACTGGGAGTCGGCAGCCTCCAAAATAAACTGTGTACCACAATGAAGCCGCTCCCAGTAGGGTGTCACAAGTACTAGTGCAGTTTTAGTCTGTGAGTGAAGACATCTCACATAAAATGAAGGACTGGTCTCACACACCACCTGGTGTCATGCTTCATCATTGACCAGTCCTCGCCCTCTAAAACCTTGGTTTGATAGAGGGCGGGCATACACCTGACGACAGGGATGCACTTCTAAACTAAGTGGGGGCCCAAAGAAAAATAGTGAGTTAAGAAGCCATTAAAGATGTCAGCTTAAATTTAATGGTGCTGGCATCTATATGGTAGTTAAAAACAAAGTGATCGGTGTAATGGGGATATTATTGTCCCCCACCGCTGTCAATGGAGTCGACATGTTTCTGCCTAAGGCCCAGTTGGGTCCGCGGCATTCATCAGGACCATATTACAAAAGTTCTATATAACGGGCTCCACTCTTACCACACTATGGTGAAAGGATTTCCACGCAGTGGGGTGATGAAGATCACGCTACCACTGTGATATGGCTAAATTCTTAAGCCTGAAAGATAAAAACAAATATGTGCAGACAAACTGTCAAAATTGCATAGGACACAAACATAACAAAACAAATAAGCCACATACACCCTAAATCTATCGTGAGTGGCTATAGGTGCAACGATAATGTGACAAAAATCTATGCACCCACTTGGAAGAAAATTCCTCCAAAATGCTTACCCTAAAATGAGGACACTTGTGCCCCATAGGAGGGTGAGGGCAGGAGACCCTTAGGTCAGAACGCTAGAAAAATGAGGAGAAAACACAGGAACACAAGATGTTTAAAGAGATTGTAAAAACACAGGAGGTTCTAAAATACCTCCATAGTACGCAACCTGTAAAGGAAGTCAATCAGCCCCACATTCATACTCTTACTGTGACTGGACGTGATCTCCGCCTCTGTGCCTAGATCTGTGCACCTCAGCTCCTCGTTGTGGACTGAGTGAGCTGGCGGTTGGTTTTAAATAGTGTCAGCATAATGAGTAAATTACTAATCACCGCTAAATGGAAAACTGCAGTGTGGGATCCGGTGTCCCAACCTTCTGGTAAATAGGAGGTCCGGAGGCTTGCCTGACCTTCCAAATATGGGTTGCGGATATAGAGCTAAATCCGCAAAGGAAGGCAGGAAATTCATGTCCTGAGTCGGGCCGGCGTTCACATGATGACGTGGGGAGTGTGAGCGCCTTGCACATGCGCGTCAAGGAACCAGAGTATAGCGCACAATGAAATAAATCTTAAGCTGCGCATGCGTAAAGAAACAACCCCGCGTCTTTGAGCAAAGCTCAGATAAATAAAACTGGGACCAGCCAACAGCGTGGAAAGGAGTGTTCACGCGCTGTACATGCGCATCAAGATCATGGAAATGCTCACGTTAAAGTGAGCCTTCCAACGCGCATGCGTGTTACAAACCTAAAGTCAAAAAGTGGGACTCCGGTCTGTACTACAAAAACGGGTGTGATATCATAAAATAACCAGCCCTGTGCTCAAACAGAACTCTTGAAATAGCCCAATTGTACTTAACAGAGTTGTAGACACACACTAAGGGGAACAGTTAATAAATACATGTCCCTAGATGCTTTTAAGGGGAAAGTAGTCTAATACCAGAAATAACCTATGCGCATACATTACGTAGTCATAAATCCATGTGGTAAAATATAGAGAATAATGTTGAGTAAGATGGAAACAAAAGTGATGCGCAAATTACCAGTCCCACACTCCTAAACCAGAAAAGTCCGAGCCGAAGTGCAATGGTCCAATAAAATTAATTTGGTATCTCGTAAATAGGACCGGGATTTCTGAACTATAGGTTTAAGAAACCAATCACAAACATTTTCTGGAACAGAACCATAGAGATACAGATCTAAAATGGGTAGTCCTGGAGGTCATGAAAAAACAAAAGATAGACCTTAGCAGGCCACTTCATGTGAGGGAACAGAGATGGGTTTACCGTCTCCGTACATGGAAAGAAGGCTTGAATGACGATATTCCCTGGCTTCAGTTAGCCCTGTAAATATTAGATATACATATGACCTGCATCCAATCCATCACGAAACACCAGGAATTTCTTGGCTGTTTTTAGCCTTTTAACTGCCATGTCTTTTTCCATATCTAAAAACCATCTATATGTAAATATTGTTTTTATCGAGCCCTTCTTAGTGCACTGGATGTTTAATTTTATTGGACCATTGCACTTCGGCTCGGACTTTTCTGGTTTAGGAGTGTGGGACTGGTAATTTGCGCATCACTTTTGTTTCCATCTTACTCAACATTATTCTCTATATTTTACCACATGGATTTATGACTACGTAATGTATGCGCATAGGTTATTTCTGGTATTAGACTACTTTCCCCTTAAAAAGCATCTAGGGGACATGTATTTATTAACTGTTCCCCCTTAGTGTGTGTCTACAACTCTGTTAAGTACAATTGGGCTATTTCAAGAGTTCTGTTTGAGCACAGGGCTGGTTATTTTATGATATCACACCCGTTTTTGTAATACAGACCGGAGTCCCACTTTTTGACTTTAGGTTTGTAACACGCATGCGCGTTGGAAGGCTCACTTTAACGTGAGCATTTCCATGATCTTGATGCGCATGTACAGCGCGTGAACACTCCTTTCCACGCTGTTGGCTGGTCCCAGTTTTATTTATCTGAGCTTTGCTCAAAGACGCGGGGTTGTTTCTTTACGCATGCGCAGCTTAAGATTTATTTCATTGTGCGCTATACTCTGGTTCCTTGACGCGCATGTGCAAGGCGCTCACACTCCCACGTCATCATGTGAACGCCGGCCCGACTCAGGACATGAATTTCCTGCCTTCCTTTGCGGATTTAGCTCTATATCCGCAACCCATATTTGGAAGGTCAGGCAAGCCTCCGGACCTCCTATTTACCAGAAGGTTGGGACACCGGATCCCACACTGCAGTTTTCCATTTAGCGGTGATTAGTAATTTACTCATTATGCTGACACTATTTAAAACCAACCGCCAGCTCACTCAGTCCACAACGAGGAGCTGAGGTGCACAGATCTAGGCACAGAGGCGGAGATCACGTCCAGTCACAGTAAGAGTATGAATGTGGGGCTGATTGACTTCCTTTACAGGTTGCGTACTATGGAGGTATTTTAGAACCTCCTGTGTTTTTACAATCTCTTTAAACATCTTGTGTTCCTGTGTTTTCTCCTCATTTTTCTAGCGTTCTGACCTAAGGGGTCTCCTGCCCTCACCCTCCTATGGGGCACAAGTGTCCTCATTTTAGGGTAAGCATTTTGGAGGAATTTTCTTCCAAGTGGGTGCATAGATTTTTGTCACATTATCGTTGCACCTATAGCCACTCACGATAGATTTAGGGTGTATGTGGCTTATTTGTTTTGTTATGTTTGTGTCCTATGCAATTTTGACAGTTTGTCTGCACATATTTGTTTTTATCTTTCAGGCTTAAGAATTTAGCCATATCACAGTGGTAGCGTGATCTTCATCACCCCACTGCGTGGAAATCCTTTCACCATAGTGTGGTAAGAGTGGAGCCCGTTATATAGAACTTTTGTAATATGGTCCTGATGAATGCCGCGGACCCAACTGGGCCTTAGGCAGAAACATGTCGACCCCATTGACAGCGGTGGGGGGACAATAATATCCCCATTACACCGATCACTTTGTTTTTAACTACCATATAGATGCCAGCACCATTAAATTTAAGCTGACATCTTTAATGGCTTCTTAACTCACTATTTTTCTTTGGGCCCCCACTTAGTTTAGAAGTGCATCCCTGTCGTCAGGTGTATGCCCGCCCTCTATCAAACCAAGGTTTTAGAGGGCGAGGACTGGTCAATGATGAAGCATGACACCAGGTGGTGTGTGAGACCAGTCCTTCATTTTATGTGAGATGTCTTCACTCACAGACTAAAACTGCACTAGTACTTGTGACACCCTACTGGGAGCGGCTTCATTGTGGTACACACTTATAAGGGTACCCCAGAATCCAATCTGAAGTGTACTTAAGGTACAGGGAATCAATTTAGAGAGGAAGCAGCTAGGCTGGGGTCCTGGATAGCAGGGCCCCAGCCAGACTAAAGTCGAAAAACAGTGATACACCAGCAAAAAGTGGGGGTAACCATAAGAGGCAGATCCTACTCTCCTACACAACCCCCCAAATGCAGGGACATTAAACTAACCTTGACCAGTTAAGTCTTCATGTTCTAAGTGGAAATATCTGGAGAGTCCATCTGCATTGCCATGGTTACTCCCAGGTCTATGTTCCACTGTATAGTCCATCCCCTGTAGGGAAATGGACCACCTCAAAAGTTTGGGGTTTTCACCCTTCATCTGTTTTAGCCATAAGAGGGGCTTATGGCCTGTCTGAACAAGGAAGTGAGTGCCAAACAAGTATGGCCTCAGCTTCTTCAGAGCCCAAACCACAGCAAAGGCCTCCCTCTCAATGGCTGACCAACGTTTCTCTCTGGGGGTCAGCCTTCTGCTAATAAAAGCTACTGGCTGATCCTGACCTTCATCATTCAACTGTGACAGTACAGCCCCTACCCCCAACTCAAATGCATCTGTTTGCACAATGAACTTTTTGGAGTAATCAGGACTTTGCAGAATGGGAGCAGTGCACATGGCCTGCTTCAGGTCCTCAAATGCCTTTTGACAGCTAACTGTCCACTGGACCTTTTTGGGCATTTTCTTAGAGGTTAAGTCATTCAGGGGTGTCACTATTGATCCATACCCCTTGACAAATCTTCTGTAGTACCCAGTCAGGCCTAAAATGGCTCTCACCTGAGTCTGGGTAGTTGGAGCAGCCCAGTCAATGATGGTCTGGATCTTGCTCTGCAATGGTTGAACATGGCCTCCACCCACAAGGTGGCCCAGGTACACAACCTGACTCTGCCCTATCTGGCACTTTGTGGCCTTGATAGTTAGGCCTACCTTCTGCAGGGCCTCCAATACATTTCTGAGGTGGACCAGGTGATCCTCCCAGGTGGAGCTAAAGACAGCAATATCATCTAGATATGCTGCACTATAGGCTTCCAGACCTGTAAGGACTGTGTTCACCAACCTCTGAAAAGTGGCAGGTGCATTTTTCAAACCAAAGGGCATCACCACAAATTGGTAAAGCCCACCAGGGGTAGAAAATGCAGTTTTTGGCTTTGCATCATCAGCTAGTCTGATCTGCCAGTACCCAGCTGTTAGGTCAAATGTGCTTAGATACTTGGCTGAGGCCAAAGTGTCTATTAGCTCATCTGCCCTGGGGATTGGATGGGCATCAGTCCTAGTGACTGCATTGAGGCCTCTGTAGTCCACACAAAACCTCATCTCTCTCTTACCATCTTTGGTGTGAGGTTTTGGCACCAGGACCACTGGACTAGCCCAAGGGCTATCTGAAGGCTCAATGACCCTCAGTTCCAATATTTTCTGGACTTCTGTCCTGATACAGTCCCTGACCTGTAAACTCAAAAAAGAAAGGTACTCTACCTATCTAGTTCTATGGACACGGAATGTGACTGATGGAGCAAAAGGCCCGAAAACTAGAGAATGAATCCACAAGAGAACAAAATAAAGAAAAGGATATTTATAATTCAAAATTCAATTTATTAGCTATAATGTACATAATATCAAAAATTTCAAATGGCATGAATAAATCAAACCAAGACACTTCCCACACAACATTCATTCAAATCACAATCAAGCCAACAATCATACTCGGAAGTGCTTCATACCAATCAACCAACGTTGCACTAAAAATGACAACAACAACATTCATAGCAAAAGACAGTCCCCATATAAATACAAATAAACACATGTACATATAGATGACTAATATCTGTATGTCAAAAAAAGAGAAGAAAAGAAAATCAAAAAAATATATAAAGATGAGACAAATATCTCAGATAATAAATAAGGTAGTTACAAAGGAAAAACTCGTTAGGCTTTAACAAATAAATATATAACAAATCACAAAGATTTACAGGCAACCTGGTCAGGTTGCCTGTAAATCTTACTTTTAACAGGCAGACTGTCCCCAGTGTCCACTTCATGAGTGCACCAGGTGGTCTGACTTGGAGTCAGAGAGAACATGTGTCTGAACTGATTGAGCACCTGTCTACAATCAGTTTACTGCTGGGCAGTGAGGCTGCCTGCCAAGGCTACACCATCCACTGACCCATCATCAGGGTTCTGGGAGAGCAGGTCAGGGAGAGGGTCACTCTCCTCCTCCTGTCCCTCATCAGTTGCCATGAGCAAGCCCATGTCAGCCCTGTCCACATATGGCTTCAGCCTGTTGACATGGAGCACCCTGTGGGGGCTCCTGGGAGTTCCCAGGTCTACCAGATAGGTAACCTCTCCCTTCTGTTCAACAATGGTATGGGGCCACTCCATTTGTCTTGGAGGGCTGCTGGGGCCACTGGCTCCAGCACCCACACCTTCTGTCCTGGCTGGTAAACAGTCAGCACAGCCTTTTGGTCATGCCAGGCTTTCTGTAATTCCTGGCTAGCCTCAAGGTGTTTGGTTGCCTTTTTCATATACTCAGCCATCCGGGAGCGGAGACCAAGTACATAGTCCACTATGTCCTGTTTAGGGGGTTTGAGAGGTAACTCCCAACCTTCCTTCACCAGACACAATGGACCCCTGACAGGATGGCCAAACAAAAGTTCAAAAGGGCTGTAGCCAACCCCTTTTGAGGCACCTCCCTGTATGCAAATAAAAGGCAGGGCAAGAGTATGTCCCATCTTCGCCTAAGCTTTTCTGGGAGCCCTTTAATCATGCCCTTCAAGGTTTTGTTGAATCTCTCAATGAAACCATTGCATTGTGGGTGATAGGGTGTGGTGAACTTATAAGTCACCCACACTCCTTCCACATTGCAGTCAAGTAACTGGACATAAAGTTTGCAACTCTGTCAGATACTACCTCCTTAGGAAAGCCCACTCTTGATAAAATTCCCAGGAGGGCCCTTGCCACCACAGGAGCTGTAGTGGTCCTAAAGGGAATGGCTTCTGGGTACCTGGTGGCATGGTCCACCACCATCAGGATAAACCTGTGCCCAGATGCTGTTTGGGGATCCATGGGACCAACTATGTCAATCCCCACTCTCTCAAAGGGAACCCCCCACCACAGGTAGTGGTATCAGGGGGCCTTTGTGGTGCCACCTGCCTTCCCACTGGCTTGGCAGGTTACACAGGAGCGACAAAACGCCTTGGTGTCTTCAGACATGTGGGGCCAGTGAAAGTGAGGGACAATTCTGTCCCAAGTCTTGTTCTGGCCCAGGTGACCTGCTAAGGGAATATCATGGGCTAGTGTCAATAGGAAGCCCCTGAACTTCAGAGGTATAACCAACCTCCTGGCTGCTCCAGGCTTGGGGTCTCTACTCTCTGAGTACAGGAGTCCATCATCCCAATATATCTTATGGGTGCCACTAGCATTCCCAGCAGCCTCAGCAGCAGCTTGCTGTCTGAGGGGTTCAAGAGAGGGGCAGTTCAGCTGCTCCTGGCTCAGATCTGCCCTGGAAGGGCCCCCTGTCCCCAAGAACTCAACCTGATCAGGTTCAAGCTCCTCTGGGACAGTTCCTTCTTCAGGCCTGAGATCATCTTCCTCAAAAGATTGATCTGCTTCCTGAGCCAAGGGGGAAGGCACTGCCTTAACCCTACTGCTCCTCCTCTTGGGAGGCACCTGGTCCATTATTCCAGAATCCAGGGCCTGTTCAGCTTTTGACATTTTTGCCTGTGACCTAGTCACAGCAAAGACATGTGCAGGGATCCCTAGCATTTCTGCATGCTTCCTGAGCTCCACCTCTGCCCAAGCTGAGGTTTCAAGATCATTGCCAAGCAAGCATTCAACTGGTAGGTCTGCACTCACCACAACCTTCTTAAGGCCAGTTACCCCTCCCCAGGAGAAGTTAACAACTGCCAGAGAATGGTCTGTTCTGACATTGCTAGCATTGGTCACTTGGTACATTTCACCAAGTATAATCTGCCCAGGATCCACAAGATCCTGTGTCACCATGGTGACACTTGCTCCTGTGTCCCTGAATGCCAAAGCCTCCCTTCCATTAATTAAAGGCTGCTGTCTGTATTTGCCCAAATTATTGGGACTCACAAAGGGGGACATATCCATGCCCCCATCACAGACTAGGACAGCCTGAGTTGGCACTCTGACTAGGCCAGAGCCCATCTCTGTACCCAGGGTCAACCCTACTAAACCCTTATTCTGAGTGTTTCCACCACCACTTGTAGCTGGACTAGGGGGAACAGTTGCCTTAGGGGCAGTGGTGGCTGGTTTGGAGTCTTTGGACTTGGTGCAATCACTTGTCCAGTGAGTCTTTTGCTTACAGACTTTGCACCATGGTTTCTTTTGGCCTTTTCCTTTATTAGATTGGGATTCCCCACCAGATGCAGATTTTTGGGGACCTTGAGAAGACTTCTGGTCTTTACCCTTTTCCCCACCCTTGTCAGAGTTTTTAGAATCTTGCTTCTTCTGGTCACCACCTTGGTTCTGTGCCTTCTGCTTCACCCTGGTTCTGACCCATTTGTCTGCCTTCTTTCCCAATTCTTGGGGAGAGGTCAGATCAGAGTCAACCAGGTACTTATGTAGCAACTGATTCTGACAGTTATTAAGAATCTGCTCCCTCATGATTAAATTATAGAATCCTTTGAAGTCACACACCTTACTGCCAAGTAACCAGCCTTCCAGAGCCTTGGTAGCACAATCTACAAAGTCCACCCAGTCCTGTGTCTGTGCCTTTTGGGTATCTCTGAACTTTAACCTGTATTGCTCAGTGGTTAGGCCAAACCCATCTATCAGGGCACTCTTCAGGACTTGGTAATCATCAGCATCCTCTTCTCTTACAGTGAGGAGCTTGTCTCTACTTTTGTCTGCAAAGGAGAGCCACAGGATTGCTGCCCACTGCTCATTGGGGACCCTCTGAACTTTACAGGCCCTTTCCAGTGCAGTTATCCATTTGTGGATGTCATCCCCACTCTGGTAGGGAGGGACAATCTTGCTCAGGTTTCTATGGTCATAAGACCTTTCTCTACCACTAGGGAAGTTGCTGCCACCATGGGACTCTAGTCCCAACTTTCTTCTTTGTCTATGAAGCTCTAGGGACTCCCTGTCTATAGCCAGCTGCTCTTTTCTGATCCTAAGCTGAGCTTCTTCATACTGGAGCAGTCTCTTTTTTCTCTCATTAGAGGTCTCCCTCCTATGAGAAGAAACAGAGGTCCCTACTGAGGTGTCAGAATGGTTAGACTCCTGAGAAGGAGATCTGGACCTTCTAGGCACACTCACAACTCTTCCTGGTGGGACAAAGGGGAGGTCATTCTGATCCTCCTCCTCATCTGCAGGAGGAGCTGGATTGTCCAGGGCAAGATCATTTTCATCTTCCTGGCCAGTTTCAGAGGTCAGGTCCTGGGTATTTTCACCCCTGTTCCCTTCCTCATCTTCTGCCCCACCCTCTCTGCCTACCCCTGCAGACCCTAGGGTCTTCTGAGATCATCCAGCAAAAGCATCTCCATGAGACGTTGGGTGTTGGCACTTTTGCCTGTCTTCAGCTTCCTAATCTTGCACAACTCTCTCAATTCCAAGAATGGGAGGTTGTCATATTTGGAGGCTAGGAGCCCACTGGTTCCTGGCAGGGACCTACTGATTCCTGGCCCTGAAGACTTTACTAGTGAGGTGTGGTGTATGCACTACTTACTCTAGTGTGGCCTACTAAACTCTCTTGAGTTGTAGAAAGGGTGTGCTAAGCCCTTGACACACAACTCTAAGTTCAGTAGAACTTACTGTATTTCTAAGCTTGAATTTATATGTACCTTAGGTACCTTTAGTGGTTTTCAGTTAGTCACTTGAGATTATCTGGTAAAACAATAGCAAGCTGGAATCCCACACGCTGCACACCAATGTGAGAAGTTGGCCTGGCATATGCTGTCCACTAGTTATAGTGGGCACCTTGCACCAGTCCAAACAACCCCTTATGGATGATAGGTTAAAGACAACCTTTATTGAAAGCTATCCTAGTGGTAGCTATGGAGAGCAGCCTTCAGGCTAAGTCTTAGAGGAATGTAAAGCAGCTTGTTTTACCAGTCTATAATCTCTTGAGTGACCAAATGAAAGAGGAACACACCAGGTATATATATAAAATATATGTATTTAGTCTTAAACACACCCCTCTAGTCTCTTTATGAGGCTAGAGTTCGAAATACATAAGTTACAAGGCGAATATCAGCAGTTATTAGCACAATACACGTTTGAGCCCTAGGGGCATACCAAACCATATACTAAAATAGTGGTATAAGAACCACGACTGAGCTAGACACAAAGCCTAGAGCCTGTAGAAGTGCTTGGACCCCAAGGAACCACCCAAGGTAGTGACACAGGGGACCCACGGGGGACGCGTGCAGTGTGAGAACACAGCCACGAATCGCCGTTGACTTCGATGGGGAAAGTCGCGGTTGGATTTTTAAAGAAAAAGGACACTTCGGAGAGGACTTCTAGTTAACCCCTTTAAACTTAAGAGTTTCTAGGGCCCACACCCACGTGAGTACCGAAATACTCGAGTTACCTCACCCAGGGAAGCTGGGTGCGTACGTGTTAAAAGGTGTCGGGAATCGTCGTTGTTTTCAATGGCGACCTCTTGGAAAGTGCTGCTGCCGTGAAGAGGAAGAGTGTCCGGTTTGATCCAAGCCTGGATCGAGGAAGAGGAAGACCTGAAAGCAGAGGGGACAGAGTCTGGGTCACTAGCCAGTGACCAGGGGCACGATAGTCGAATGCCCTCAGATGTCGGGTGCTTCAGGTGAGTTGACGTGTGCCTTGACTCTTCAGCCACGAGGTCCAGGAGGCGTCGGCGATGACCAGGAGCTGGATTCGAGCTGTCCCACAAAGTCTGTCGAGTGCTGCGGTGTCGGCGACCGGATTGGACCCAACAAGCCTTGGCAACGGCAAGTCATGGGGAAATGAAGAAAAGGCTGCGGTGCAGACCAGCAAGATCTGAGGGACTCACCCAGCAAGGGTAGGTCAGGGCATTTCTGGAGCAACCAGAAAAGCCCAAGCAATTGAAGAGTTGCCTTTGTGGGGACCCACTAGCCAATGGACTAGAGATCGCAAAGGAGCCTCGAGCGGTCGCACTTGGAACTGGCCCACGGGACACTCGCGGAGTGTAGGCCAGTGATCTTTGCTGCAGTTGGTGCTCGGGGCTAGGGCTACTTGAAACCCAAAGCACGGCTTCAAGAGATGTCAGGAAGTTGGTGCACTTGCAAATGTGCTCAGTGTCCAGGGGTCATGGTTCCACGTTACCCACGATAGCTACGGGCCTCAGCTTTGCTGGGGACTCAGGGCAGCCTCGGGGAAGTCTGGAAATCCACCTCTGGTGATGCAAAGACTTCGGCGTCCGGTGGGAGCTTCAGAGATGCAGACCGGACAGATGCTTCGTTGGTGCCTGCCAAGCAGGGGAGTCACTCCTTGACCCCAAGGGAGATTCTTCAGTCCTATAATCTTGATGTAGAGCGTCGAAGGTCCAGGATTCAGCTTCAGAGTTTCGTCCAGGGATATCTAAAGTCCTGTTGCCAGGGTTCCCTTAATTATACTAAGAAAAGGGGTTGGACTAACTCTGGGGACCCACCTATGGGAGGGTTTGGAAAGAGGGGTGGCTACACCCATTTCCTTTGTCCAGTTTCGCGCCAGAGCAGGGGCTGGCAGCCCCTGCAACCGGTTTGAACTGGGGTATGCACGAGGACACCAAATGTGCCCCCAGTGCAGGACTTCAAAGCACTCAGAGAGTGCACCACCCAGCCCTAATCCACTAAGGCCTGTCTGGGAGGTGGTAACACCTCCCTGAGACAGGAAACCTATTGTCCAGGCCTCCCCTGCCGGAGTTTCGGTCAGCAGCAGGAGGCCAGACTCGTGTCTGTGGCTGCAGCATCCATTTTGTGATGCCAGGCTCTGTTTAGTTGGTACTGGGTATACCGGTGCTGTCATGTCTCTCCCTATAGAAGGGTGGGATCATATTCCCACACCAGTTACTGGTGTGGGGGTATGATTCCAAGGTGTTTGACACCAAACACGACATGTTTCCGTGCAGCCATCCCAAAGTTAGCATTTACTGTTTAGATATAATGCACTTTAAGAGTAGATGGTCAGGCTGCACCACAGACAACCCCGGAGAGGAGATTCCGAAGGCTGCAGAGGGGCTCTGCTCATGCATGGGCACCCTCTCACATAAAACCAAGCACCCTGCCTTCAGGATTGATAAGGACTGCCATAGGGGTGACTGATAGGTTTGTATGTGCAGTGATAGGTGAGATATAGTGAACCTATATCTCTGTAAGAGGTGCATGCACCACCTCACTCAGGCTGCAGTAGCAGTCCTGTGGTGTCATTTTGGAGGGCCTTCCAGGGGTGGCACAATACATGCTTCAACCCCTGGTAGGCCTCTGGGGTACCTATGCCCTGGGTACATAGTATACCATATACTAGGGACTTATAAGGGCACCCCAGAATCCAATCTGAAGTGTACTTAAGGTACAGGGAATCAATTTAGAGAGGGAGCAGCTAGGCTGGGGTCCTGGATAGCAGGGCCCCAGCCAGACTAAAGTCGAAAAACAGTGATACACCAGCAAAAAGTGGGGGTAACCATAAGAGGCAGATCCTACTCTCCTACAGCAGGAATCACAGTTTACACAAGGGCGGAATTGGTCAAAGCACACCCACAGTATGGACATATATATGTACATGTGTGTTAATAAGCTGTCCTGAAACATCAATCGTTCTAATAATGAAGATATTCGGAGAGGTAGAGCAAGGGGGATTAACAACCAAAATGAGTCATCAAATTCGACAGGAGAAAGGCATATATACATAAATTAGTTGATGTTCCTGGGTGCAGGAATCACAATTATGACAAAGGTGGAATAAGTCAAAAAGTACCAGCGGGCGATCCATCTGCACTCGCATCTATTCAGAAGTTGATGCAAGTTGCCCCCGCGTTGAGGTAGTGTTGGTTGGTCAATGACCTGCCATGTCAAATCGGTCTTGCAGTGGCCTTTCTCTAGATAGTGTGTAACAAGAGGTGCATTCTCCACTTACAACGGATGTGGCTCTTGAGTCGGATAATACATTGTTTGACCATCTGTGTAGTCTGACCTATATATAATATAATATAATATAATAGGTTACAAGGGCAGCATATTGCAGAAATCACATTGGTGGAGCGGCAATTGGTGAAGCTTTTCAATTGGTAGGAATGATCATTCACTTTGAATTCTTTGGTATTGATCGTCAAAGGGCAGACCACGCAGTTCTGGCATTTGTAGTGTCCCAGGATGGGCTGGAGGTCCCATGCTGATGTGATGGATTCACCAATGTGATTTATGCTGCAAGACCGATTTGACATGGCAGGTCATTGACCAACCGACACTACCTCAACGCGGGGGCAATTTGCATCAACTTCTGAATAGATGTGAGTGCAGATGGATCGCCCACTGTAATTCAGTAGACCACGGACTCAACACCCTAGACGAATGGAACAGCATCATAATTGTCCAATGAGTTTTTTTCCCCTGATCTATGAATTCACGAGAGCATATTAACGCACACGTACATATCTATGTCCGTACTCCTGGTACTTTTCGACCTATTCCACCTTTGTCATAATTGTAATTCACTGTGTTAATATTAATGTCTCAGTATCTCTACATCATATCCCCTTCCACCATTCCACCAGAGCAGAATACAACACCTGTAATTCAAAAATGGTTATAGACTGAGTCATTGAAGAGGACAAGGAAACTCTGTTTGTATCACATAGTGCAATTCCCGCAGTGGTCCGATGCCGCCTAGAGATATGTGTGACACAGTCTTCTATGTTATGTAGAGATTGCCATGCTGATACGATTCTGTCTAATAACTCAAGGCTGCTTACAAAAGCGAATATCTACTGCATAGATATCTTACTCCTGCTAAAAACGTTTTCTAAAGAACCTAAAAACCTGTTTGGAACACAATAAACACAAGTCAACTGTCACCTGCACACAGAGCTACTCTTGAATACAAATATTTATAACATGTTCAATACCTCTACACACCTGTGGTGCATTAGGAGAACGTGTGTTTTGTATAAACTTACACTTATTAGCTGGAGCCAGGCTGTACAAGATTAGGTAGACAAGTAATATGGTACTTACCCGCCACTATGTAAACTATAAAACAAACTAGCACACTCATTGGATGATGTCATGTACGATGCCATAAATTATGTCATAGAACATGTCATGAGTGATGCCATATGTGAGGTCATAAGGTGATCCTATCATCACAGGTGTATGTAGCAGGGATCCAGACTGAGCTCTACAGTTGAACCTTAGTCTTCATCACCCCCTGATGTTTTGTACGTGGTTAGGAGCAACATTTGGCATCTCATCTGGCAATGCATGATGAGCTGGTGCCCCCTCAAGAGGATTCTATCCTCTGTGACAGCTCATCCAGTATGTACCATACTAATGTTAGTTCACATTGGTAGGCACTGTCATGATCATGACAAACTAGGGGACATTTCTCCATTGATTTTACAGAGAGGCCACACACGCTCATTGGAGGCAGGGGTCTCGTCATGTTATTGCTTCAGCAATGTCTGAGAGCCTCTCAGTTTGAAAGCAGTTGATTGCTGAAGCCAACTCTATGTATTCATCTGCCTCTGTAGTGGCATCTGGTGATTTGGACAGCCTGGGTCTAGGGTGTCAAGATAAATAAATAATAGGCTAGTTGGTGCATCTGTGTATGTACCCCACTGGGTATAAGTATTTCTGAAGCTGGAGCAGCCATTTCTCTCTGTGGGGTGGAGTGTGTGGTGCCTGCAAACAGTGGCATGAGGTGCTTCAGGTCCACGGTGGCCTTGAAGGTGATACAGGTAAAGATGAAAAGGGGTGCATAACTCTGCATACAGTCGCTATATCCATGATCAGCTTTCTTCTATCTCTTATGGTCTGCTGTTACTTGGATTCCTTTTTTTGTATTCGCCCTCAGTACCCTCCCCACCCTCTAACACCCTCCCCATACATTAAAAGAAACAGTAAATAAAAATGAACAGAACAAGGTACTCAGATGAGGCTAAAAGGAGCATACTTTGAGTGGGAATATCTTCCTGAACACAAAATTGCTCTGCAGGACTGGAAAAGAAACATCATTCATGCCAGCAAAGGACGGGTCGCGGGAGAGACACCCTTTAAGAGTAGCCAACGAATGGGACCCAGAAACCTTCAATATTCCTGGGATCATATCCAGTTCCATTAGCTCTTTCTCATTCTCTCAGATAGCTTTTAGTACGCTTTATAACCTGGTGGGTAACAATACCTTCACTCTCAGCAACCATGAGAAGCCTACCGTAGCTATATCAGTGTTCATCGTTCCCCTGTTCTCCATGGTGCACCACTATATAGGACACTCACAATGTATTACCAGGACGAGAAACCTAAAACATCCTTCTTTTCTTCCGCCAACCACATTTCCTCATTGTACTACATCCCCTCCCTTCCCTCGGCACATGTCAAGGAGGGGAGCAGCGATCAACATCTCATGGTATTCGAGTGAGGAATAGAGATGCTTGTGTCACCTGGGGAATGCACTTTGCGTCAAGGGTTGTTATTTAGAACTGGAAGAGGTGCAATGCCCATACCCTTGACAGGCAGACTATGAGATGAAGCCCTCTTGAAAGGAAGCTAATTAGGGAGCCCAATAATATTCAAAAATTTTAATGTCATCCCTGAAGATGTCGCTCATTCTTTCTATCGTGACTGCCTGGCACAAGCAGGCATGCAACTGTGTCAAGGCTGGTGCCTCCTTCTTCTTCCAGGCAGCAGATATCACTGTCTTCGCTGCCCCCAGACAAAGTCATAGTACATCCCTGTCTGTGTTCGTTTGGTATTTCAAAGAGGAAGCCCTTAGCCCCAGGAGTGCAAATGTTGGTGTGTCTGGGATCAGGTACCTAATATGTCTTTAATCTGAGCCAAAATGTCAGTCCAGAAGAGGCGAATGATCGGACAGTCTCAACAGATGTGACAAAAGTCACCTAGGTGGCCACAGTCCCTCCAGCACACATCCAACATACCTGGGAAACACTTTTTCAGTTTGGTAGGGTATAGGTACCTGTCATATAGTATTTTGTAGTGGGCTTCCCATAGGCCTAGGGAGCAATTGTGTCAGGGTATGTCTTTTCTTAGTGCTCTCCAGCACCCCTCTGAAATGTCATGTCCCAGAGTGTGTTCCCAAAAAGCAATGTGACAAGGTAGGTGCCCCTAGTGCCATTGGTTCCTTTAACAAAATGCTCCAGTGGAGTGAGTTCCCCTGTGGCCACATCCCGTGTATCTGGTTGCAGTGCCCAGTGAGGCAGTTGCCAATATCGGAAGTGTTCCTCACCTGAGAGGTGAAAATCCTGTTGGCAGTGCTCAAAGGTGAGAATGTCCGAATTGTGAAAGAGGTGTGATAGTGTAAGACAGCCCCCCTCCCTCCATGCCTCAAAAGGACCAGGTTGCGTAGCAAGAGGAAACAATGGGTTGTAACGAATTGGGGTAAAGGGGGAGGGAAATGTTGTCCAGGTAGCCCTTTTGACCAGCTCTCAGAGTAGCTCCTCTAGGCATGCTGAGGTAGGCATTAAGGGGGCGATCTGCCTTTGGTTTCCACAGTAAATCCCAGATTACTGTCCCTGCAATTGCTCTGTCAATATGGAGCCAGTGCTTATCTGACTCTCTCTGAGACCATCCGGTAATGACTCTGAGTTGGGCGGCTTTGTGATAGAGACTAAAGTCTGTAAGTGCCAATCCCCCTTCAGTTTTGGGGCATCTAAGCATTTTATATGGGAGGCGAACTCTCTTGTTTTGCCAAATGAATTGAGTTAACAGCATCCTGAGCGTCTTCAAGTAGTCTTTTCCAAGCTCAATAGGTAAGCTTTGGAACAGATGAAGGAACTTAGGCAGCACCACCATCTTGATCGCATGTATCCTACCCAACCATGATAGGTAGGTAGGGGCCCACCTCTTAAGGTCATCTTTCAACTGTTGCAAGAGTGGCTGGGTAGTTGGCCTGAAATAGCTTTTAACCAGGAGTTGGTTTGATGCCCGGGTAAGTGAGTTCTTTCTTCGACCACTGAAAGGGCGTCGCTGCCACCAGCGACCCCATCTCCATGTCGGGGAGCGTTAGATTGAGCAGAAAAGATTTGGACAAGTTTATGTGTAGACTCCCATTCCATTCCATAGTGTAAAACGAAATACACTGCATTTCACTATCACGACATGTCACACACACCAGTACATGTCCTACCTTTCACATATACTGCACCCTGCCCACAGGGGTACCTTGGGCCTACCTTAGGTGTGACTCACATGTAATAAAAGGAACGTTAGGGCCTGGTAATTGTGTGTACTTGCCAGGTCGACATGGCTGTACCAAACTGCACACAGACACTGCAGTGGCAGGCCTGAGATACATTTGCAGGCTACTCATGTGGTTGGCACAATCAGTGCTGCAGGTCAACTAGTAGCATTTGATTTACAGGCCCTGGGCACACATAGTGCCCGGTACTAGGGACTTGGTAGTAAACCAAATAAGCCAATCATGGAAATACCAATCAATAATAACAATGTACATAGGGAGCACTTGCACTTGGCACTGATCAGCCGTGGCAAAGTGCCCAAAGCATCTAGACCAGCAAAAATGAAATCGAGCACACAGCAAAAATTACAGGAGGCAGAGGCCCAAAAGACAGGGTAAACCACGCCAAGCATGCCAGGTCTAACAGTCACGCAGAGAATCGAGAAGGTCATCTTTTGTGAGAGCCATTGTGTCCTCTACCTCCGCTGCCTGTCAGTTGTTGCAAGAGTCTGGGGGGGCAAAGTAACTGGACACCCTGTTGTTTTGCTGTTTTTTTGGCGGCATAGAGGGCATCTACATGTTGCCAAGTGGGGTCAGTGAGTACCATTCAGGCGTCCCTCCACGCCTGCTCCCCCTACCCAGGCTGGTCCCCTCCCAGAGCAGCCAACAGGGGAAACGGACCCTTAGTGGAACCCACCGGGGGCAGTGTCTCTCATAGGTTTGCTTTAGGAACAGTCCCCCAGTTGCGGCTTCCGTTGGCCCCTGGGCCATCCATCATGTCCCCCCCCGCTGCCCCTCAGCCTCAGGTTCCTAGCGTTAATCTGCGGACCCCCCTGGTGGTCTCCGGGCCCATCGAGGAGTGTTTCTCACCTGCTCGATACTCCCCACAAAGTCATCCCATGTCATCTCCTGTGTGTAAACTATGCCAGCGATCTGATTGAATCCCGGATGGAGCAGCCACCAGTCTCATGGTGTTTTCTCAGGGCCCCCATGTCAGGGTGAGTCACTGGACCCACAGACATTGTTGTGGCTCCTATTTGGCCTATGAGGACAAACTGCCAATTAAGTACCCTGCTCAAGCCAGGCTCACCCCCCAGCGTCTCCTGCCAAGCCGTTCCTTGTTGTTTCACTCACTGTTGTGATGCGGCCCTCTTAGCCACCATCTTGGGGTCAGGCACGACTCCGTTACCAATGGCACTGCCCGACTCTGTTGCAAATGGTGTGCCCACCACTCATCAACCCTCCACAACAGGCAGCCGGTGCATTCACAGGGCTGTGATCAACGCCGGCAGGGGAACATCTGTGGGCCAGCTCCCAGCCTTCCTCGCTCCCCCACTCACCGACATGCTCCCAGCACTGCCTGCTCAGCCTGGTACACTAAGGAAGCTCGACCGCAGCGAGTTGGTCTGCTCAGAGGTTCGGTCTCTCAACTCTCTGCGAAAGCACTCCTCACTGAGACATCGACTCCCCTCCACCGCGAGTCCCCAAGTCCTGCATCCTGCCAGTGTTTATGCTGCGCAATCTCCCTCGCTCCGCATTCAGTGGGGCCCAGCATCATACGCCCACATCTGGCCTTTCTCGGTCCCCGGGAGCCTCCGATTTCACTCAGACTTCCTCTGGTAAGCGGGGACTCTCAAATTGTTGGTGGGTAATACGGCGTTCATGGCTGATTCCCTGCAATTCTTTGTCGGTGGTAGCGGAGTCATCATGGATTATGTCTACTCGGCCACCTTGGCTGGCCACGCCCCGTGTTTTCCATTTCGCTTGGATATGAGCAACCTAAATTCCAGCTCCATCTGCTCTGCTCCATCATTGTAGAGCTCGTATGAGCAAGCGAGTGTGAGGATCTCATTCAGAGACATAGCTGCCTTGTGCCGGATGTGGCATTTCAGGGTCACTGACCTGACCGCGCCGCTTTCTGCGGATTGTCATGCGTACATGTATTGGAATTTCTCTAAGTTGGGGGTAAAATAGGTCACTTGGGGGCATATCAGCAAGGCCAGGCGATAATTATCGCTAAGCGCACTTAGCGCTAGGATAATTATCGCCTCCTAACGCTGGTTCCTATCGCGGAGATTGCGTGCTATCAGCAACGCATATCTCCAATGCGATAGGAATCAAGCGTCAGCTGGAAAACAGTGTGATTATCGCTGGAAATCCAGCGATAATCGCACTGCAACCAGCGATACCTTGCTGATAGGGCAGCGTGTTCTTAGCCATGTAATCCACCTCCCATTGGATTACATGGCTAAGTCAGAATACAAGCAGGCGTAAGTAAAGTAGCGATAACCGTAGTTAGCGCTACTTTGCTCATCGCTCTGCCTGTTAGCGTCCAGCTTGATAATTGGAGAAATGTCGCTTAGCGACATTTCTCCAGTTATTTCGGGGAGGAACGCCCACTTTGCATCTCATTAGAGATGCAAAGCTGGGCGTTGTCGTAACTGGCGCTAAGTCAGCAAGACATGCGATAGCGTGTCTTTGCTGATAAGGCGATGAAATTATCGCCGCTTTTCGCCCGAAAACGGACGCAAAAGCGGCGATAATTTCATAGCGCCGCCTTGCTGATATGCCCCTTGATTACCCCTGTCAATGGCTAATGTGGGGGAGCTTAAACAACTCAAAATCATGGTTCATTTGGGGATTGAAATAGGTGTTCAGAGCAGAGACCACCTTGTTGTAATTGTTGTCCCCACTCGTGTCGGGGAGATTCATCAATAACTTAAAGATCCCTTCTCCTGCGTAGTGAAATAGTAGGGCTCTCTTTACTTCTCTATCCAATTCCTTGGTGGCCTTGAAGTAGATGTTAAGGTATGCTACCCACATGCACAAGTGGGGTGGTGCCGTGACTGGGTCATTGAGCTCACTGAAGGGTGGGACAGGGTTGCAGACTCCACCCGGTGTGATGGGTGGCCCCAGTTCCAAGCAACTGACTCTAACCCTCCATGGGGTACATACCTTTGGGTTTGTGGAGCAGTTCTGCCCCTCTTTGCTAGTTATTGCATATAGTCTTGGGGTAAATCATGATATGGGTCAAGACGGTGCACATTCTTGAGGCACTGTGGTGTGAAGTTTGTCAAGTCTGTCCTTACCTTTGCCTTTTATTGTGCTGAAGCTGCGACAGATTTATCCAGGTAGGGTGGATTATGACTTGGCCCCCTTTTCTAGGAGTAGACTTGAGAGTTATATGCCCCTTGTGATGAGAGTTCTTACCTGTGGAAGATGTCGATGTTCGGTAGTTGCAGGGCTACCTCTCTCTCCTGCTCATCAGACAAAGAGCTACCTTCCTTGTTGCTCTCTGGTGCTGGGATGATGTCATCACACGCTGGGCTTCAGTCACGACACCCTCTAAAGCAGTGGTCTTCAAACGTTTTAATGCCACGCCCCCCCCAGTTAGGGAAAAAAATCATTGGGCCCTCCTCAGAATTTTTCACAATTATTTTATTAAATTGCCAAAGTTTAATTATGTTTATACATATTTAAATACTGCAGTTACGTTCTGTTACTGTTTTAAAAATGCAACAAAATACATGATTGCCAAACATGCTATTCTGGTCAGGCAGGCCTTACTAACACGTAGAAGTATCCACAGTGTGAAATGAGGCTGGAGGGGTTTGAAGAATATTTGAAGTCTCTCCCTTTTTGACACCTTTTCCCAGCCAGGATATAAATAGCAGATGATGTTAGTGATGGCCCATTACAGAGCCGTTTGGTTCCGCTCATTCTTTCAGCTTACAACAAAGCACTGTTATCAGCGCAATGCTTCTTTTGGCCATAGCCTGGCGCCCCCCCTGGGATCACTTGAGCCCCCCCTAGAGGGGCTCGCCCCCCAATTTGAAGACATCTGCTCTAAAAAGTCTGCCCCTAATATCAAGTTGCCAGGTGCATGATAAACAATAGGTGGGTGGCATTCCTTACTCCTCATTGAACAGGATACTGTAGCCTGCAGAGGCGGCACCTCTTCGACTGCCCCCTCACATTGTGTCTGCCCCACTGGCAGGGCTGTGATAGGGTGGGCACCGACATGTGTGCGTGCAGCGTGCAATGGCAGCCAGCACAGGTAAACGCGGTGGGCGGGGAAGCCGACAGACGACGGAATAGGTATAATTAAATAAATAAATAATACCTATTCCATCATCTGTCGGTTACCCCCCTGCTGCGCAATGCCCCGCCCCACCACGCTTACCTGTGCCAGTCGCCACAGGCAGTATGGCAGGCAGTCAAGTTATCCTCGCCAGTGTGGTGGCAGCGAACGGCGCCCCAGCAGGGACACAATTAGGGAGTTGGTACCACTTTGTGGGGAAAAACTTAGCACGGCCGGAGCAAATGCATACCACTGCCTTGTACTTCCATAAACCCTCCTCCCCCAGCCCCCAACACTGCTCCCATCATCAGGAAGCCTGCGTGCATGTCCTGCCATGTGTGGTCACAGAACATGTCATGTGACACTACAGGGATAAGGCTCCACATTCTTGTGTCATGGGGGATCAAGAACGCATGATGTCACATCCGATGAATCAACGCTTTTGTCAGCACATCCGAGAGCAGTCAGAAGTGAGGCCACACAGGATGGTCCTCACTAGCCAGAGAGAGAACGGTTCAAGGAAATGAATTCACCTGACCTTTACCCTCAAACATAAGGATAGCTTATCACAGAGTTCCAGTCAGGGATTAACAACAGAGGATATTGTTTCTGGTCCCCAGAGAGACTAATACACTTTGTTGAATCAGTTTAAATTCAGGTTGCATGAAGTACATTTCTGACTACTGCCCAACATCTGTGTTTATTAACATCATTTACAGCCAAAGTCACATGAATGTTGTATTTATTTTCAGTGTTTCCTAGCTGCTAACTCCCTAATCAAATGAGGAAAGGCAATGATACTTCAGAAGAAGGCTTTCTGATTTTGGGATTTTCGGATTTTCCACAGCTGCAGGTTCCCCTTTTTGCTGCACTTTTGATGATTTACACAGCCACTGTGATGGGGAACATTCTTGTACTGGCAATAATTTACTCCACTTCACATCTGCAAACGCCAATGTATTTTTTTCTATCAAATTTGTCCTTTCTCGACATTGTTTACACCTCAGTCATTTTTCCACTGGTCCTGGCCCACTTCTTTCTACATGGCACACACATTTCTTTTACTGGATGCCTGCTGCAGGTGCATTTTTCCATGGGTCTGGTGACTTTAGAATTCATTATACTTACTGTCATGGCTCACGATCGGTATGTGGCTATATGCAATCCCTTACTTTACGTCATTATCATGAATAAGACTTTGTGTATTCGACTAGCTACTGGAAGCTGGGTACTTGGCCAGCTGCTAGTAACAACACACACTGTACTCATTTCTGGGCTTTCCTTTTGTGCATCTCATGAAATTAACCACTTCTTCTGTGATGTGACAGCCCTGCTGAAGCTTTCTTGCACCAGCACTCTCCTCGTTGAGGAAATGATCTATTTATTTGGTGGTCTAGTAGCGATGATCTCATTTCTTTTAATTGGCACATCTTATATGAGCATCATTTCAGTGATCCTGAAAATCAAATCTGTGCAGCAAAGGAAAAAAGCGTTTTCTACATGTGCCTCCCACCTCACCGTCGTTATCTTGTTCTTTGTGACGGTGTGTTCAACATATCTGCGACCACCCTCAACTTTGACAATGTCAAACAACAAGATATTGTCGCTGTTCTACACAAGTGTTACCCCACTGTGCAACCCCATCATTTACACCTTAAAAAATACAGAATTTAAACATGCTCTGAAGAAGATAAGAATGAAAGCATGTTCATTACATTAATGGAATCTTTATCATAGAATAACAACTATTATTTTGCTAACGTCTATCAGCTGTGCACCAGGCAGTGCTAAATTTGAGATGGTGGTTTCAGGTGTGGCCTGCGGGCACCTATTTTTGAGGGCCACACTTATTTTTCCTAAACAGACTTAACACAAGGGTATCTATTTACTAAGATTTAATGGCTTGTTTGCATCACAAAAGTGAATCAAAACAACGCTAAATCTTTTGTTACCTATTTACTTTCCAGTGTAAAACCTGTTTTACGGTGGAAAATCACTTATAGTAATGCAAAGCAGCACATAGGGGGGCGTACCATGTTCGGTACATGGACGTTCCCATACAACCACCCAAGTTTTCTGATGGTAGACCCTATTTACTTAAAAAAGTAGACATGGTTTCGCATCAGAAAATAGCACCCATTTCAGATAGGCGCTATGAAGGAGAAATGCTTTTTTCTCCTTTATTTTCCGACTTTGCATGTGTGCTGCACAGTACAGCATACATACAAAGTGGGAAATTGTTTAGAGTAAGTCTAAGCATAGTATGTTGTACAGGAAGGGTATCCTTCCAGTACAAAACCTATGCAGACTCAAGAGACACCCTTGCACTCTGGTGCAAAGGTGTGTCCGTAGCACGCTGTCACACATTTTTGCACCGGTGTTAGGGGAGGAGAGTGCTATATTTCTGTAAATATGGTGCTCTCCTGCTCTCTTCTTCTCACTCAGCGCAGCCAGCATTTGTGGCTGCTGCAATGCTCTGTGAGAGAAACTGGTAAATCTGGCCCTAGGTCTTAAGGAGGAGGAATAAAAAGCCAGAAAAAACTGTGACAAAGGAAGAAAGCTGTGAGAAAAAAAGAACCTTCTAGAGTAAGCTGAAGAGGCAGGGATTGTCTGAGGGTGCATTAAAGAGGCATGAAATGGAATAAAAATGAAGGGCCTGATTACGAGTTTGGCAGTGTGGAAAGGGCAGCCACGCCGGCCCCCGCTTCCAAACCGCTAAACTCGACCGCTGGCCCCCGCCAGATTACGAGTTATTTCACAGTCTGGCAGGCGGTCCTATGGAGGTCCCACAGTGGGGCCAATTAAATCGGCACAGCAATGGGAACGCCAAAGCCCGTTCCTGCATGGCATGACCTGTGCAGTCCCTGCCATGCAGGAAAAGGGGTGCATGCAGACAGGGGGGCTCACCATGTGCCCCCCTACATACATCCCATGGCCGTGAGGCAACATGGGGCCCTGTAGTGCCTCCTTTTGTTTCCTCATCGCAACACATTTAATGGCCGGCTCACCGCCATGAAAAGTGAGGCGGTCAGGAAACTCGTAATATGCTTGGTGGTGTCGCAGCAGCCCTGCCAAGCATATTGTGGCCTCACACCACTGCAACACGTCTGAGGGATCATGGATCATGGATCCCCGGTAGTTGCAGCGGTCCTTTGGCGGTCCGACTGCCAAACTCATAATAGGATGGTCAGACGGCTGGGGCAGCGGTGCCTGCACTGTCTTAGTGGCTACAGCAGTCCATTCGTTTACAAAATTAAGCACTGCCAGTGGGCATGACATATCATTTTTACAACTGCCGTACCTTGCTCAAAATGCAATGTCATTTTCAGAATGAATCACACCAGCATTTTCTTTTGAAACACATGATTTAAAGATTTCCAAATTTGGTGCCAATACTGTCAAAATCTGCCAGCATTCTCAAAAAAGAAACAGACCCGCACTCAAGGGAGGAAGTACCAAGTGGAATGTATTCAAATGTGACAAGTTTCAGAGATAAGTGCCTTCCTCAGACAATCGCAACAATAATGGTAAACTGTGACAACGTAAATGGCAGACAGACAATAAACAGTGAAAACATTTCCCACAGTATCATATACTCAGTCTTTCTTCTAATTTGCATACGTAGAGATCATATTTTGCTTAACTTATGCGAGTGCAAAAATACATACATAATGAATGTTAGGTCAAAGAGCTTCTGTAACCCATTTCTTAATTCATTGCATGATCTTGTCATTGAGCCAAATTCATCAAACAAGAAGGAAAAGAAAGTAACCATGGTTTATAACGACCAATAAGTAAAGACAAAAAAGTGCAGTTATTTACAAGTGTGCCATTCTAGGTCTAAAGGGAGTGACAATACATTATGATGACTGAAATAATTGGGATAATACTGACCTAGTTGTCCTTACTAGAATCAGCAGTGTCCTTCACAACTGGCTAAGAGAATCTGCAATTTTATTACAGGACAAGAGGCTCTTATTATAAATTTTGAAAGAAAATCCACTACGGTTTATGCTGCATGTTCAACCAGTTTTCAATAAAAAAGTCTTAGGGCCAGATTATGATGCCGTTAGGAAACTATCCCGAACGAATCAGGTCCGGACGACCGAGTACGATGCTTCCCAACATTGTTCGGTCTGACTCGCATTGACTTCAATGGGAGCCCGTGTTCAGAACGAGAACACAGGCTCCCATTGAAAAAAGGAGTGGTTGGGAAAAACCTTGCACCCCATGGTGCCTGCCACATTGTGCATGTCTGGGAAGAGGGGTCCCATGGGTACCTCCACGGGATACATCCGTACGTCTCTGGATGAAGGGGGGCCCGCAACAGGCCCCAAAGACCGATTCCGGCAGCCGTTTTGTCTGGGGCAAACCGATTCAGAACGGCTGTCCGAATCGGTCATCGTACTAGCTCGCTCGGAGACCGAGTCCATAGAGCTGTACGATTCGGCTCCGAAAGGCCCGACTGGTCCGGATGCCTTTCGGAACCGATTCGGACACCCTGTACGGTTTCTGGGCATCGTACCCAGTTGTCCGGAACAGGGTACGATTCGGTTGGAAGCAAGGGCTCTGAATCGGGTTTGGGCTTGCAGAATCCGATTCAGAGCCCTTCCTAACAGCATCCTAATCTGGCCCTTAAATGTTGAAGTTTTAGACCAATCTGCAGCCTATAAGGTATCTTCTAACCTTTCTCGTGCCCAAAAGACTTTAGAAGCCTTTTTTCCTAGAGCTGATTGGGCCTCAATCTGATCTAGGTCCACACCAGCTAAATACATAATGTACCAAATCCATCTACTTACCATGATGGGAGACATTGGGGTAAATGATTTACGCAAGGCTATTGGTAACTTCTGTGCTCTTGTCCATAAGTTCCTAGTTACATCAATATATCTAGTAAGGCATCTCACTTCACGTAGTTTTGCATGTGAAGGAAAACTCGAGTTAATGCGAATATACGTAAAAGAATATTTTGTATGTTGCACAATGTTAAAACGGGCACCAACATGAGTAAAACTCATGCCCTGAATATCTAGAGCTCTAACATCTTAAACTCTCCTAAACTACACCAAACACAATAACATTGCCATTTTAGCAGACAGGAGATTGGATCAGAGCTCCTCATTATCCACCCAAGATTCAAACAAATTGAAGACCTTGTTAACAGTGGCGGCTCACCTACGGAGTGCTGCGGGGCGGTGCGGCGGGGGAGGGGCAGGGTGGGGGGTAGTGGAGTCCGACATATGACGGACAGGAGTAAGGTAAGTAATTAAATAAATAAAACAATTTACAGTGCGTGCGCTGCATTGCCAACTCGGCGATGCAGCGCATGCAAGGTAAATTGTTTTATTTATTTAATTACTTACCTTACTCCTGTCCATCGTATGTCAGACTCCACTACCCCTCCCTGCCCCTCCTCCGCCCCACCGCCCCACAGCACTCCCTCGGCGACCCACCACTGCTTGTTAACATCTCATATGGAAGTATACATAGATTTTGTAGGGTTCATAGATCTAACCCCTTACATCAACCTACAAACAAGAGAAGGTTTCAGTTTGCTATGTCCTGCAGAGATAGCTCATCTGTATCCATGAATGGGTCTGTAGGACATTTGGGCAGCTGCTAAGGATGCTAAAGAATTCAGAGCACCAACTACATCCCCTGAAAAGGGATTCTCAGCCCTTTCCAAACACCAGCTACTCCAAGCTGATATAAGCTCTAGGTGTTCATCTGGCCAATGCAGTTTTGATGTAGCCTGAAGTCAATTCTGAAATTCTTGGCAAATCTGTGATTGCCCTGAGAGATTCCATACCACCAGCTGCAACTTACCTCCCACAGATGCGGGTTTAAACCTGCAAGTTCCTCAACATTCGATTTGTGGAAAAACCGAGAGCAGTATTGTAAAAGTCGCTGACAATTATAGTAGTATTGGGTACCAAGGCTGGGTCTTCCAAAGTGGATTGATCATGACCACCCTGGTAATTTGTCTGTGAGTCTGCCTTAGACACCTGGGTATTATTGAGCACAAAGGAAAAGCATAATGAATCCCCCTTGACCATTCCTGAACAAACACAACCATAGACAAAAATTACGCAACCGTTCTCCAGCTAAAGAAACTGGCTCATTGTGTTGTCAACCTGGAGGCAAACAGATCTATACCGAAGGGTCCCAAATGTTCTGCAAGTGCTTGAAAATAGATACCTCCAGCTGCCACTTGCTGATTTCATTAAGACTCTGTGAGTACCAATGTGCTGTAGTATTTTACTTGACCTGGTAGATATTTTGCCCTTAAAGAAATTTGATGTTGAAGGCAGACACCCCAAAAAGATTTGGCTATCACCATTAAAGGCCTTGATCTTGTATCCCCTAGCATGTTTGTATATCTTACTAAAGGTGTATTGTCCATTCACAGGAGAATCACACCCTTCCACAGTGCCACATTTTGTGTCCCTTCCTTAAAGACATGGCTTCCAATTCTAATACTATGTTTTGGGGTCATAGGGAAGATGGCGTGCCCGTTCCAAGGCTCCATATGATCTAACCATCATTATATTTCTTCCTTTCATTCTGCGTCTAGCAGATTCATTTGAGAGTATGTCAGGCTTTGTTAATGCCTTTTATTTTCAATCTTTGGGGCACTTTGCAATGTAATGGGCCTGGCAATATTGTCTGGATAGAGGATACTAATAGGCCTACTTTCCTTGCCAGATGTATAAGAGATATGAGATGATACTTTAACTTATTCCTCAATTTTTTCCATATCATATTCAGTTTTTGGTATAGGAGTTTTATCACCCCTTTTTAGGAGGTCCACAAAAAAGCCTAAGAAATCAATAGTCCTTGAAAATACTGTATCCTACATTTCTGGATTCATGATGAAAGTTAGATTCTAAATTAGATTTACTGCCTCCTGCACCTGTGTTATTAATAGATGGTTGTCCTGTGCCATAAATATTATGTCATCCAGAAAAACAATCATTCGTATACCCCCTGATCTGAGGAAGGCTGCCACTAGTTTTAGTACTTTTGTGAAGCACTATGATGCTGAGGAGAGACTGAAAGGAAGGGACTTGAACCTTTATGTGTGATCCCCCAAAAGAAATTAGAGATACATTCTGTGTGGGTGAAAGATGGGAATCGTTACAGATGCAACCTTTAGATTTCATCTTATAATCCTGCTCCCTAAGCAAGAGTATATCCTTTAGGGCTATCACTGTTTCCATTTTCTACTGTCTGTAAATTGTGATATGGGTTTAGATCTTTCAGGTGTATTATTTGTCTGAATATTTTGGTCTTTGCCTGTACCAGAATGATATTGTTGACAAAGTCCATTGCATGCAATCTGCATTTCTCTAGTAAACCCTTGTAAAGGAGATCTTTGACTTTCTTAGATATTAAATCCAACCCTTCTTGACAAAAGCACATTGAAAAATGTTTGTTGTATTGACAAGGGAGAAACAGAAAGTTTGTTTGAAACCTTTTTGCAGTCTGAAGAACTCAAGGGTCCTGCAATAGAATCTATAACTCTTGGGCAAAAAGGGCAAACCTTCCACCCACTTTTGCAAAGGCTAGGGTAAGAACTCTTACCTTGGGTTCCCCCTCTCCTTGCTTGTCAGTCAAAATGGCCAAAATCTCTGCCACTTCTTTGTAGGAAGAGCAGGGTTCTTTGCACAAAATCCATGATTTCCTTGGGGAATAAAGAGTGGTCATGTCTGAGGTTGCTGATACCATCTGGTGCCCTGGTAAGTGTAGGGGTTCAGATGGGTCACTGTGAGCTAGCTATGAATTAAGCCAGACAATTTCCTAACGATATATGTGGGCAGAGTTCCCATATTCTGACGTTTATGTTATCCAGATACCCAGCCCTACTTAATTCCTAAGAACCATATGATACCTACAAACTCTACTTTGGTGCCCAGAGCAGTTTTTCCAGAATAGACCCATAGAAATACTCACACACGCACTCACTCATCCATACAGCCACTCATACAACCCCTCACCCATACTGCCACTCACATAGGCACACACTCACCCATACAGATACTGAGACATCCACTTATTCACCCATACAGCCACTCACACACCCACTCACTCACCCATGCAGCATCTCTACACAGCCACTCACTCATCCATACAACCACTCACCCAATCACATTCCCATACAACTGCTTACAAACCCATTCACACATCCATGCAACTACTCACGCACCTGTTCACTCACCCATATAGCCACTCACACAGCCACTCACTCTCTAATACAGCCACTCATACACAACTCACTTAACCAAACATCCACTTAAACAACTATTCACTCACCCATACATCCACTTGCACACCCAGTCACTCACTCAAACAACCACTTACACAGCCACTCAGTCACCCATACAGCCACTCGTACACCCACTCACCCAGGCATACAGCCACTAACACAGAAACTCACTCACCCATACAACAACTCACACACCCAGTTAATGACCCATAGAACCACATACACACTCACTCATACCCCCACACAATCACTCATACACCAGACTATGAATCTGTGTTCTTGCCTGAAGGAAATTGCCCGCTGGATGAGCTCATCTCACCTGAAACTCAACGGTGACAAAACTGAGCTCATGCTTCTGGGCAACCAAGCAAGCTTTGATCCAAACACCCTGTGGCTGATCTGCATGGGCTCTGCCCCAACGCCTAAAAAAGAGATAAAAAGCTTGGGCATCTGGCTTGACCACGATTTGTCATTCCGTGCTCACTCTAGGAGAACGTCCGCCGCTTGCTACGCTCTGCTCAGAACCACCCGGAAAATACTTCCCCTCCTACCAAGTCACTCAAGAAAGCTCCTGATCCAGACGCTCATCCTTTCCAAACTGGACTACGGTAACGCTCTCTATTTGGGCGCACCTAACTCAGCCATTGCCAAATTGCAGGTGGTCCAGAACTCGGCAGCTAGACTCATTACGGGCATAAATAACCGCTGCTCTGCAAAGTCAGCCATCCGTTCTCTTCACTGGCTCCCGGTAAAGGAGAGAATCCAGTTTAAAGCCCTCTGCATTGCGCATAAAGGTCTGCAAGGCAGAGGTCCTCCCATTATTAAGCATTTGGTCAAACCATATAAGGCCACGCGCTGCCTCCGCTCGGACGCGCTCTACCTGGCAGAGGTCCCCAAAATCAAGAGAGCCAGAACAGGCGGCCGGCTCTTCTCCCATAACGCCCCTAGGCTCTGGAACTCCATGCCGCTCCCGATCCGCAAGGAAGCCAACCACCGGACATTCCGGAAACATCTGAAAACTTGGCTATTTCCATGATTCCACCTATCCTCCTAGTCACCTCCGCAGCGCTGGGATGCCTCTGGGTAGCCATGCGCTATACAAGAGCCCGTTTCATTCATTCATTCATACACAGCAACACAATGGCTGACACACCAACTCACACACCAATACAGGCACTCAGACAGCCACTCATACATAGATACACACATTCAGTCACATAATATATGTTAGATATAGTATCACTCATTAGTAGTACACAAAGTATAGTAATATACCTTTGTAGTAGCTTAGCATGTATCTTTAACTCTCAGAAACTTTTACAAAACTTACTGGATGGTCTAATCAGTGATGTCATCAGGGTTGTCACTGACCATGTTATGAGTGATGTAATATGTGAGGTCAAAGGCAGTGCATTGCGGTAGCGTAAGTTATACTTAGGTCAGGTATCTATAACTGCTAAATTCCACTGGTATTGTATGAGTGAAATCTGAGCCTAACTATAATGTCCCCGTAACATTTGTTTTTTTCAGTGAATTTCTAAGGTTTTTCTAAATTCTATTCCCTACCCATAATGTCCCTGTAACCTTTGTTTTTTTTGTGAATTTTGAAGGTTTTTCAGATTTTATTTCCTAGCTGTAACCTGTAACCTTTGTGAGTGGGTGTGTGATTGGCTGTATGGCTGTGTGAGTAGTTGTATGGGTCTGTGAGTGGGTGTGAGTGGCTATACAGATTTGTAAATAGGTGTGTGAGTGGCTGTATGGGTGTGTGATTGGGTGTGTGAGTGGTTTTGTGGGTGTGTGAGTGACTGTATGAGTTACATACTACTAAGGTAGATGGAGCAGGGCCAAAGAGGTGATCCCTTCACATGCTTTTGTACTTTTGCACTCTCATAGTCATTTAAAGGAAGAACCATGAACTCTCCTCTCACCAAGAGAGGCCAAGAAAGAAACCACTTGTCACAGTCTCAACAGATTGCTTTCCAATAGATCAACGATGCATTCACCTTCACCAAGGGTTTCAGATCATTTTTCAATGTGGAATTGCTGAGAGAACACACTTGCTATGCCTTCGCCAAGCCCAGGAAGTTAGGACCATTTGTTTTTTACAGAAGTTGAGCTTCAACTTGGGCACCTGCTATGTTATCTTTGTAAGTGATTCCTGTTAAGGTTTAATTTCTGTGAAATGAGCATCAGGGTCAGAAAGGAACTTCGCCTGCCCATTTATCCAACAAAAGTGCACAATTTTTGCTCAAAATGTCTGCCCAACTGTAGTATAAATGAGTTGTGGGAAATTTGCTGTAAAAGAGAATAGTCAAAGGTTCATGTGTCAGAGTAGGTTGTGCTCCGATAGTGGATGCATGCAGAGGATGAAAGGGAAAGTGAGGCATATTTGAAAGAAAAAAGAAAAAGGGAGAGTCGACAAACAGAAGTTTTATATAAAGGACTGTTTTTAATGCAGGATTTAAGGAATAAAGTGAATATGTTTGAGACAGCATACAGTTTGAGGGTGCAAGAATGTAGAAACATTATTAACTTGGGAAGTTTGGGCTGTATTAGAAATCCTTAACAGGCACTAGAATCAGGTAAACCATCCCTCCATTGATAGACTACTTCCAGACCACTGATCCAGCCATGTCAGTTGATCAGCTCAAGGTTTGAAAGTGAAAAATAATGGCTGGACTCATGTGTTGAGAAACTATATAGAAAATAATGTACACAGTGAAAAAGAGAATCTGGCATTCATCCTCAGGTTCGACTCAGAGTAGGAATGATCCTGCCTGCTATAGGCCAATTTCCCTTATCGATGCTACAGCAAAGGTATTGGGGAGGGTAGTCCTTGCCCGACTTGAGCCCTGGGTGACCACCACAGGGATCATGTCAAAAACGCAATATGGCTTTAGGAGGGGGATGGGTACCACAGAGCAGTACCTCAATTTGTCCCTGATTATAGGCAAGAAGATGCAGGCCAGGAGGGGTTCTATCCACCTGGCCTTCATGGACTTGTCCAGTGCCTTTGATACCATCAATCAGGAGAAATTGTGGGCGCTAATGGGGAAAATGGGTGTTGAGGAAGCACTGATCTCTCTTTTGCGTATGCTATATGCTAACACCACTGTTGCCATAAGATACGCCCTTAAGGGGAAAAGACCAAGCCTATTGTCTCCACTGAAGGTGCTCGGCAGGGGTGCATTTTAGCTCCTTTTCTCTTTTTAATTTACACCAATGGCCTAGAGGCATTTTTATTAGATAAGGAAATTGATTTCCCCTGAATTGGGAGCAATGCGGTCCCGCTACTAATATATGCAGATGACACAGTGTTAATGGCTCTGACAGCAAACAGCCTCCAGAAATCGCTCAATGCTTTTACAGATTTTATGTCGGAGCTTGATTTAAAAGTTAATTTTATTAAATCGTACATTATGGTGTGTGGACCTAAACTGACTAAAACTAGAAATTTTGTTGTAAGGGGTAAGAGCATTGACAATCTGAATAATTTTACATATTTAGGGAACATCTTTAATAATATGATGAATTGGGAACCACTTGTCACTGCAAGGGTGCAACACACAAGCAGGGTTGTGTAGGGGCTATTCCGCTTTGCCTGTAAGCTAGATCACAAGCTGTGACAGAGCTGGTTAACCTTTACAAGGCCAAATGCTTGTCTGTTGCATCCTATGGGACAGGGGCTTGGGGCTACCACAAAAGCTGCCCCCTACAGGTCTTGGAAAACAAGTTCATAAAAAGGCTATTGATGACCCCAAATAGCACCCCCACACTCTTTTGTCATCGAGAGCTGGGGTTGGAATTTTTAGAGGATCACATAAATATTGCCCCTTTGCTCCTATGGGCAAAAATCTGGCTGTCTGAGGAATTGATGTTCTCAAGGGATGTCATTAAAGATTACATTAATCTAGATAGTGCACTGTGGATCCCTTGGCTCCGTTTCGTGAGAGATAAATTCAATGAGATAGGCCTGGGGTATTACTATGACAATCCTGCTAGTATCCACACAAACGCGAAAGCCATCATAAAAGAGGCGCACTATTCTGGGGCAAACATGCGCCACTCACAACCTGAGGCAACAGGTCTCCCATGCTTGTTCCCTGCCCAACAGCAGTTTCATCTAACTTTTACCACTAATGTACAGACACGATTTCTTTTAACTAGACTTCGCTTATGTACTTTGCATTTTTTAATGGCATTCCCGAGACAATCAGGCTGGGTTGATAAATTCATGCCCTGTCCGGGTGATAACTTGGCAGCTCAGAGCAACTTGCACTTTATGTTATTTTGCCCCCTTTATAAAGAGCCAAGGGGAAATTTTAACTCCATTTCTAAGAAAAATCCGGCCGTGTACATATATTGATGGTTTTAATTATCTGCACTCTTTGGCTACCTCTGCTATTTGCACTGCGGTTTATAATAATATTAAAGTTGCAATGGCTATTAGAAAGCGGTATGAGCTTTAGTAGACAAACAGGAATGTTGTGATCTTTTTATGTACAACTTTTATCCCATGAACTTTTATGGTCGGTGATATATCTCATTGCTGTGGGCCTTTTGTATTATGGATTAGACCCTGTTTTAACTGTTTGAACACTATGAATTCTTCCTTTTACTAGTTTTATCTATGTTGTTGTACAAATATGTCATGGAGAAAAAAAATCAATTGTAATGTCTGTTTGTCGAACTTTTATGGTCCTTGGAACCAAATAAAGTTATTTTGACTTGACTTGACTCAGAGTATTAATTATTCAGAAGAGTGGGATGCATTTAAATGCATATGGTTTGCAATGGCACAAGATGGAGGATGAGGACAGCTTCCCATTCAGTTGAAGTACATTACCTGCATTCCAGTGGCTCGAGGGCAGGGGATGCAATCACTGGTGTGAGTGAGGAGATGGTGACAGGGCTCCCTTTACAAATTCAATGAATAGTTTTGTTAGCAAAGACTTCCTGAAGCTCTGCCCTTTTTGAAGATGTTATTGGTGAGTATGGGTGGAGCTGCAGGTTGAAGGGAACCCTTTAGGAGAGGCCAAGCATTTGTCTACCTTAATCACACTTCAGTGAAGAGCCCTCACACCTCTTTGTGCCTCTGTTGTGGGTGTTCCAGGCTGGAGACAGCCCTGCTGTGAGGGGCATCTCTACACAAAGGCTGTGTCTGAAGGGCAGCCTGGAAGACATTTGAAATGTAAACATATTGAAATTGAAATTTACCTTTCCTTATTTTGAGGATATTGGCAATCTTAGTAAACAAGTCATCGCTATTCATGAGAGCATTTCCTTGCTGCTACACAATTTGCAAAATATCTTCCTATCTTTTCTAGACATAGAAGTGTATTCCACATATTTTTTAAAAACTTGCTATAAAAGCATCAATTGCTGCATCTCGCTTTAAATTCGCTAATGAGCAATACATGCACCTACATAGTATGTTTACATTTAAACACTGGTATCTGAAAAACACAAATGGCGCATTTGACTGTGTCAGTTCGGGTGACAGAAGCAATACATTGAATCTTCCACATACTCTTGTACGATGGAGGGCAGTTCACAAGCCATTCAGGCTAAACAGGACCATTTTATGGCTGCCCTGAAGCCCCTGTCATTCCTCCAGGGTTAGGGAACCCGAGCTTGTTTTTAATGCACGAGCATGCGGTGTAATTTCACAGCCTGTCAATGCAGGCCTCCCCTGCACACAGGGCAGAGTTGGCAGCATCAAAGTTGGACCACACCTCAGCCCCACATGGTCCTTTTTTTCCGTATATTTTCACTTTTCATAATTGAGTAAATGTTCTACTTCTCATTATTTACATATATATATATATGTATAATATATATATATATATATATATATTACCTACTGGCGGTCGCCAGTAGGTAGTTATAGTTAGGACCTAGTTTCCATAGGAAAAGCGTTTATTGTTTTCCCAATAACTTTGGCGCCGGTAGACGAATCTTCGCGAAATTTTCAAAACTAGTGATCAGCTCCGGTCAGCTCCTGTCTTGAAAGTTTTGGGGTGATTCGCCGAGAGGGGGCCAAGAAAAAAGGGGGTCCCAAAACGCGTTTTCCCCATGTAATGTTCCATAGGAAACTTTAGACAAAGCTACAGCCCGAACTGCTTAACGGAATTACACCAAATTTGGCAAAAAGGTAGCCTTTGGTTCAGAAAGAGTCCTTTTTGTTAAATGGTGTAAATCCGTTCAGTAGTTCCTGAGAAATTCAAAAAATAAAAAGTTTTGATATCTGGGCGGAGCCTAACGCCCCCCGAGCACTAGCTTGCCTCTGATTGGCTGCCAACACTTCAAACCAGGAAGTGTTGGCAGCCATCTTGTGCCTCGGATGGAGAGAGAAATAAAAAGGTGAGAGAAAGATTAAAAAACAAAACAAGGGGGCAGGGTAAAAACACCCTGACCCCCCAGGCCTGCTCAGGGGGTCCCACAGGGACCCCCAGGCCCAAAAAAAGCATTTGTTTAAAAACATTTTCGGGCGGGGTCACGCCAGTGCACGAATCCGTCTGAAAAATTTTAAAAAACGAAGCGCGGTCTCCCGCGCTTCGTTTTCAAAGCCCCCGGGTGGGCCAAGTCCCGGGGGCAATTTATTTATGTAGCGGGGGCCCCCGCAGCCCCGGGGACCGCCACCTCCTGGGGCTATAAGAGTTATAATATACAGGAGGGCACGCGGCCCTCCCGCAGCCCCGGGGACCGCCACCTCCCTGGGGCTTGCTTTTTATTAATGTGTGGGGGGCCTCCAAGGCCCCCCCAAGCCCCAGGGACCGCCAACCCCTGGGGATTTTCTTAAATATTCGCGGGGGAACACGGCCCCCCCGCTGCCTTGGGGACCGCCACCCCCTGGGGCTTCTATTTTTTTAAAAATAAACCTGTGTGGGGGGCTCAAGCCCCCCCACACGCCCCGGGGATCGCCACCTCCCCGGGGCACTAAGTATGTAAATGCGGGGGTCCGTTACGGACCCCCGAGCCCCGGGGACCACCACCTCCCCGGGGCAGTGCACTAGTAGGGAGGGGGGCCGCGCAGCCCCCCTCCAGGAGCCCTCGATGGCCCTGGGTACCGCCACCCCCCAGGGCCGTCTCCTGCATTGTCCCGGGGTGCCCACCCCCGGGACACTGCTGTTTGCTATGGCAGGGCGGAAGGCGTGCGGCTCCCGCCCTGTCATAGCAAACTCTGCTTTGGATTTTGGAAGCGAGAGCAGGTTTCCTGCTCTCGCTTCCAAAATCCAAACCAGATTGCTTTTCCACAAGGGGAGCTGCATGTCAGCAGCTCCCCGTGTGGAAAAGCAATGCAGGCTCCCGCAGGACACGGGGAGCCGGCGGGACCGTGGGGGAATTGGGGCTCCCCCCACCGTCCCCAATGGAGAGGCCAGGCCCCGGGGATGGGGGCTGCGTTGCAGAGAGGTGGTTCGAGGCCACGCCCCTTTTTACACCTCTCTGCAACGCAGCTCTGTGGCGCTTACTGGAGGTACCTGGTGGGCTAGTTGGACCCCAGGGACCCTCAGGATTCAAGTGGACTTAATCCCCCAACTTAAAAAGCGCCACGGGGTGCGTTTGCACACTTGTCACATTAGGCCCCGCCCCCTCCCTGCACCACTGTTCAAACGCGCCCCGTGGCGCATTTTAAGTTGGGGAATTAATTCCCCTTCAATCCTGAGGGTCCCTGGGGGCCAACTAGCCCACCAGGTACCTCCAGTAAGCGCCAGGGAGCTGCGTTGCAGAGAGGTGGTCCAAGGCCATGCCCCCTTTTTACACCACTCTGCAACGCAGCTCTGTGGTGCTTACTGGAGGTAGCTGGTGGGCTAGTTGGCCCTCAGAGACCCTCAGGACTCAAGGATTTAATCCCCCAATTTACAACGTTTGGACAGTGGTGCAGGGAGGGGCGTGGCCTGATGTGACAAGTGTGCAAACGCGCCCTGTGGCGCGTTTTAAGTTGGGGGATTAAGTCCCCTTGAATCCTGAGGGTCCCTGGCGGCCAACTAGCCCACCAGGTACCTCCAGCAAGCGCCAGGGAGCAGTGTTGCAGATAGGTGGTCCAAGGCCACGCCCCCTTTTTACACCACTCTGCAACGCAGCTCTGTGGCCTTACTGGAGGTAGCTAGTGGGCTAGTGTGCCCCCAGGGACCCTCAGGACTCAAGGGGACTTAATCCCCCAATTTACAACGCACCAGGGGGTGCGTTTGCACAGTGGTGCAGGTAGGGGGCGTGGCCTGATGTGACAAGTGTGCAAAGGCGCCCTGTGGTGCGTTTTAAGTTGGGGGATTAAAGCCCCTTGAATCCTGAGGGTCCCTGGGGGCCAACTAGCCCACCAGGTACGTCCAGTAAGCGCCACAGAGTTGCGTTGTAAAGAGGTGTAAAAAGGGGCGTGGCCTCGGACCACCTCTCTGCAAAGCAGCTCTGTGGCATTACTGGAGGTACCTGGTGGGCTAGTTGGCCCCCAGGGACCCTCAGGATTCAAGGAGAATTAATCCCCCAACTTAAAACCCGCCAGGGGGCGCGTTTGCATAGTGGTGAAGTGAGGGGGCGGGCCTGATGTGACATGTGTGTACTTATCCAATCACTCCGCCAAAACCCAAGGACTTATAAATTCACCATGCACTCTCCTTGCAGCACTCTAATCATCCAGTCACTACCCATGCACTCATGCAATGACCCATGCACTAACTCATGCACTGCTACAATACCCTGAGCACTACCCATGCAGTCCAGCCATCTCCTTGTCACTACCCATGCACTCCTCCAATCACCCAGCCAGTTCCATGTCCTTATCTAATCACTGCGCCAAAACACAACCACTTATAAATTCACCATGCACTCTCCTTGCAGTACTCTAATCATCCAGTCACTACCCATGTACTCATGCAATGACCCAGGCACTAACACATGCACTGCTACAATCCCCTGAGCACTACTGATGCAGTCAAGCCATCTCCTTGTCACTACCCATGCACTCCTCCAATCACCCAGCCAGTTCCATGTCCTTATCTAATCACTGCGCCAAAACACAACCACTTATAAATTCACCATGCACTCTCCTTGCAGTACTCTAATCATCCAGTCACTACCCATGTACTCATGCAATGACCCAGGCACTAACACATGCACTGCTACAATCCCCTGAGCACTACTGATGCAGTCCAGCCATCTCCTTGTCACTACCCATGCACTCCTCCAATCACCCAGCCAGTTCCAGGTCCTTAACTAATCACTGCGCCAAAAACAAGCACTTATAAGTTCACCATGCACTCTCCTTGCAGTACTCTAATCATCCAGTCAGTACCTGTGTACTCATGCAATGACCCAGGCACTAACACATGCACTGCTGCAATCCCCTGAGCACTACTGATGCAGTCCAGCCATCTCCTTGTAACTACCCATGCACTCCTCCAATCACCCAGCCAGTTCCATGTCCTTATCTAATCACTGTGCCAAAACACAAGCATTTATAAGTTCACCATGCACTCTCCTTGCAGTACTATAATCACCCAGTCAGTACCCATGTACTGATGCAATGACCCAGGCACTAACACATGCACTGCTACAATCCCCTGAGCACTACTGATGCAGTCCAGCCATCTCCTTGTCACTACCCATGCACTCCTCCAATCACCCAGCCAGTTCCATGTCCTTATCTGATCACTGTGCCAAAACACAAGCACCTATGAATTCACCATGCACTCTCCTTGCAGTACTCTAATCATCCAGTCACTACCCATGTACTCATGCAATGACCCAGGCACTAACACATGCACTGCTACAATCCCGAGCACTACTGATGCAGTCCAGCCATCTCCTTGTCACTACCCATGCACTCCTCCAATCACCCAGCCAGTTCCATGTCCTTATCTAATCACTGTGCCACAACACAAGCACCTATAAATTCACCATGCACTCTCCTTGCAGTACTCTAATCATCCAGTCACTACCCATGTACTCATGCAATGACCCAGGCACTAACACATGCACTGCTACAATCCCCTGAGTACTACTGATGCAGTCCAGCCATCTCCTTGTTACTACCCATGCACTCCTCCAATCACCAAGCCAGTTCCATGTCCTTATCTAATCACTGCACCAAAACACAAGCACTTATAATTTCACCATGCACTCTCCTTACAGTACTCTAATCATCCAGTCAGTACCCATGTACTCATGCAATGACACAGGCACTAACACATGCACTGCTACAATCCCCTGAGCACCACTGATGCAGTCCAGCCATCTCCTTGTCACTACCCATGCACTCCTCCAATCACCCAGCCAGTTACATGTCCTTATCTAATCACTGCGCCAAAACACAAGCACTTATAAATTCACCATGCACTCTACTTGCAGTACTCTAACCATCCAGTCACTACCCATGTACTCAAGCAATGACCCAGGCACTAACGCATGCACTGCTACAATCCCCTGAGCACTACTGATGCAGTTCAGCCAACTCCTTGTCACTACCCATACACTCCTCCAATCACCCAGCCAGTTCCATGTCCTTATCTAATCACTGCGCCAAAACACAAGCACTTATAAATTCACCATGCACTCTCCTTGCAGTACTCTAATCATCCAGTCACTACCCATGTACTCATGCAATGACCCAGGCACTAACACATGCACTGCTACAGTCCCCTGAGCACTACTGATTCAGTCCAGCCATCTCCTTGTCACTACCCATGCACTCCTCCAATCACCCAGCCAGTTCCATGTCCTTATCTAATCACTACGCCAAAACACAAGCACTTATAAATTCACCATGCACTCTCCTTGCAGTACTCTAATCATCCAGTCACTACCCATGTACTCATGCAATGACCCAGGCACTAACACATGCACTGCTACAATCTCCTGAGCACTACTGATGCAGTCCAGCCATCTCCTTGTCACTACCCATGCACTCCTCCAATCACCCAGCCAGTTCCATGTCCTTATCTAATCACTACGCCAAAACACAAGCACTTATAAATTCACCAGGCACTCTCCTTGCAGTACTCTAATCATCCAGTCAGTACCCATGTACTCATGCAATGACCCAGGCACTAACACATGCACTGCTACAATCCCCTGAGCACTACTGATGCAGTCCAGCCATCTCATTGTCACTACCCATGCACTCCTCCAATCACCCAGCCAGTTCCATGTCCTTATCTGATCACTGCGCCAAAACACAAGCACCTATGAATTCACCATGCACTCTCCTTGCAGTACTCTAATCATCCAGTCACTACCCATGTACTCATGCAATGACCCAGGCACTAACACATGCACTGCTACAATCCCCTGAGCACTACTGATGCAGTCCAGCCATCTCCTTGGTACTACCCATGCACTCCTCCAATCACCCAGATAGTTCCATGTCCTTATCTAATCACTGTGCCAAAACACAAGCACTTATAATTTCACCATGCACTCTCCTTGCAGTACTCTAATCATCCAGTCAGTACCCATGTACTCATGCAATGACCCAGGCACTAACACATGCACTGCTACAATCCCCTGAACACTACTGATGCAGTCCATCCATCTCATTGTCACTACCCATGCACTCCTCCAATCACCCAGCCAGTTCCATGTCCTTATCTAATCACTGCGCCAAAACACAAGCACTTATAATTTCACCATGCACTCTCCTTGCAGTACTCTAATCATCCAGTCAGTACCCATGTACTCATGCAATGACCCGAGCACTAACACATGCACTGCTACAATCCCCTGAGCACTACTGATGCAGTCCAGCCATCTCCTTGTCACTACCCATGCACTCCTCCAATCACCCAGCCAGTTCCATGTCCTTATCTAATCACTGCGCCAAAACACAAGCACTTATAAATTCGCCATGCACTCTCCTTGCAGTACTATAATCATCCAGTCACTACCCATGTACCCATGCAATGACCCAGGCACTAACACATGCACTGCTACAATCCCCTGAGCACTACTGATGCAGTCCAGACATCTCCTTGTCACTACCCATGCACTCCTCCAATCACCCAGCCAGTTCCATGTCCCTATCTAATCACTGCGCCAAAACATAATCACGTATAAATTCACCATGCACTCTCCTTGCAGTACTCTAATCATCCAGTCAGTACCCATGTACTCATGCAATGACCCAGGCACTAACACATGCACTGCTACAATCCCCTGAGCACTACTGATGCAGTCCAGCCATCTCAAATGTCACTACCCATGCACTCCTCCAATCACCCAGCCAGTTCCATGTCCTTATCTAATCACTGCGCCAAAACACAAGCACTTATAAATTCACCATGCACTCTCCTTGCAGTACTCTAATCATCCAGTCACTACCCATGTACTCATGCAATGACCCAGGCACTAACACATGCACTGCTACAATACCCTGAGCACTACTGATGCACTCCAGCCATCTCCTTGTCACTACCCATGCACTCCTCCAATCACCCAGCCAGTTCCATGTCCCTATCTAATCACTGCGCCAAAACACAAGCACTTATAAATTCACCATGCACTCTCCTTGCAGTACTGTAATCATCCAGTCACTACCCATGTACTCATGCAATGACCCAGGCACTATCACATGCACTGCTACAATCCCCTGAGCACTACTGATGCAGTCCAGCCATCTCCTTGTCACTACCCATGCACTCCTCCAATCACCCAGCCAGTTCCATGTCCTTATCTAATCACTGCGCCAAAACACAAGCACTTATAAATTCACCATGCACTCTCAGTGCAGTACTCTAATCATCCAGTCAGTACCCATGTACTCATGCAATGACCCAGGCACTAACACATGCACTGCTACAATCCCCTGAGCACTACTGATGCAGTCCAGCCATCTCCTTGTCACTACCCATGCACTCCTCCAATCACCCAGCCAGTTCCATGTACTTATCAAATCACTGTGCCAAAACAAAAGCACTCATAAATTCACCATGCACTCTCCTTGCAGTACTCTAATCATCCAGTCAGTACCCATGTACTCATGCAATGACCCAGGCACTAACACATGCACTGCTTCAATCCCCTGAGAACTACTGATGCAGTCCAGCCATCTCTTGTCACTACCCATGCACTCCTCTAATCACCCAGCCAGTTCCATGTCCTTATCTAATCACTGCGCCAAAACACAAGCACTTATAAATTCACCATGCACTCTCCTTGCAGTACTCTAATCATCCAGTCAGTACCCATGTACTCATGCAATGACCCGGGCACTAACACATGCACTGCTACAATCCCCTGAGCACTACTGATGCAGTCCATCCATCTCCTTGTCACTACCCATGCACTCCTCCAATCACCCAGCCAGTTCCATGTCCTTATCTAATCACTGCGCCAAAACACAAGCACTTATAAATTCACCATGCACTCTCCTTGCAGTACTCTAATCATCCAGTCACTACCCATGTACTTATGCAATGACCCAGGCACTAACACATGCACTGCTACAATCCCTTGAGCACTACTGATGCAGTCCAGCCATCTCCTTGTCACTACCCATGCACTCCTCCAATCACCCAGCCAGTTCCATGTCCTTATCTAATCACTGCGCCAAACACAAGCACTCATAAATTCACCATGCACTCTCCTTGCAGCACTCTAATCATCCAGTCACTACCCATGTGTAGGAGAGTAGAATCTGCCTCTTATGGTTACCCCCACTTTTTGCTGGAGTATCACTGTTTTTCGACTTTAGTCTGGCTGGGGCCCTGCTATCCAGGACCCCAGCCTAGCTGCTTTCTCTCTAAATTGATTCCCTGTACCTTAAGTACACTTCAGATTGGATTCTGGGGTGCCCTTATAAGTCCCTAGTATATGGTATACTATGTACCCAGGGCATAGGTACCCTAGAGGCCTACCAGGGGTTGAAGCATGTATTGTGCCACCCCTGGAAGGCCCTCCAAAATGACACCACAGGACTGCTACTGCAGCCTGAGTGAGGTGGTGCATGCACCCCTTACAGAGATATATGTTCACTATATCTCACCTATCACTGCACATACAAACCTATCAGTCACCCCTATGGCAGGCCTTATCAATCCTGAAGGCAGGGTGCTTGGTTTTATGTGAGAGGGTGCCCATGCATGAGCAGAGCCCCTCTGCAGCCTTCGGAATCTCCTCTCCGGAGTTGTCTGTGGTGCAGCCTGACCATATACTCTTAAGTGCATTATATCTAAACTGTAAATGCTAACTTTGGGTTGGCTGCACGGAAACATGTCGTGTTTGGTGTCAAACACCTTGGAATCATACCCCCACACCAGTAACTGGTGTGGGAGTATGATCCCACCCTTCTAGAGGGAGATACATGACAGCACCGGTATACCCGGTACCAACATAACAGAGCCTGGCATCACAAAATGGATGCTGCAGCCACAGACACGAGTCTGGCCTCCTGCTGCTGACTGAAACTCCGACAGGGGAGGCCTGGACAATAGGTTTCCTGTCTCAGGGAGGTGTTACCACCTCCCAGACAGGCCTTAGTGGATTAGGGCTGGGTGGTGCACTCTCTGAGTGCTTTGAAGTCCTGCACTGGGGGCACATTTGGTGTCCTCGTGCATAACCCAGTTCAAACCGGTTGCAGGGGCTGCCAGCCCCTGTTCTGGCATGAAACTGGACAAAGGAAATGGGTGTAGGCACCCCTCTTTCCAAACCCTCCCATAGGTGGGTCCCCAGAGTTAGTCCAACCCCTTTTCTTAGTATAAGTAAGGGAACCCTGGCAACAGGACTTTAGATATTCCTGGACAAAACTCTGAAGATGAATCCTGGACCTTCGACGCTCTACATCAAGATTAGAGGACTGAAGAATCTCCCTTGGGGTCAAGGAGTGACTCCCCTGCTTGGCAGGCACCAACGAAGCATCTGTCCGGTCTGCATCTCTGAAGCTCCCGCCGGACGCCAAAGTGTTTGCATCACCAGAGGTGGATTTCCAGACTTCCTTGAGGCTGCCCTGAGTCCCCAGCAAAGCTGAGGCCCGTAGCTGTCGTGGGTAACGTGGAACTGTGACCCCTGGACACCGAGCACATTTGCAAGTGCACCAACTTCCTGACATCTCTCGAAGCCGTGCTTTGGGTTCCAAGTATCCCTAGCCCCCAGCACCAACTGCAGAAAAGACCATTGGCCTACACTCCACGAGTGTCCCGTGGGCCAGCTCCAAGTGCGACTGCTTGAGGCTCCTTCGCGATCTCTAGTCCGTTGGCTAGTGGGTCCCCACGAAGGCAACTCTTCAATTTCTTGGGCTTTTCTGGTTGCTCCAGAAGTTCCCTGACTTACCCTTGCTGGGTGAGTCCCTCAGACCTTGCTGGTCTGCACCGCAGCCTTTTCTTCATTTCCCCATGACTTGCCATTGCCAAGGCTTGTTGGGTCCAATCCGGTCGCCGACACCGCAGCACTCGACAGACTTTGTGGGCCAGCTCGAATCCAGCTCCTGGTTGTCGTTGACGCCTCCTGGACCTTGTGGCTGAAGAGTCAAGGCACCCATCAACTCACCTGAAGCACCCGACATCTGAGGGCATTCGACTATCGTGCCCCTGGTCACTGGCTAGTGACCCAGACTCTGTCCCCTCTGCTTTCAGGTCTTCCTCTTCCTCGATCCAGGCTTGGATCACACCGGACACTCTTCCTCTTCACGGCAGCAGCACTTTCCAAGAGGTCGCCATTGAAAACGACGACGATTCCCGACACCTTTTAACACGTATGCACCCAGCTTCCCTGGGTGAGGTAACGCGAGTATTTCGGTACTCATGTTGGTGTGGGCCCTAGAAACTCTTAAGTTTAAAGGGGTTAACTGGAAGTCCTCTCCGAAGTGTCCTTTTTCTTTAAAAATCCAACCGCGACTTTCCCCATAGAAGTCAACGGCGATTCGCGGCTGTGTTCTCACACTGCACGTGTCCCCCGTGGGTCCCCTGTGTCACTACCTTGGGTGGTTCCTTGGGGTTCAAGCACTTCTACAGGCTCTAGGCCTGGTGTCTAGCTCAGTCGTGGTTCTTATAACACTATTTTAGTATATGGTTTGGTACGCCCCTAGGTCTCAAACGTGTATTGTGCTAATAACTGCTGATATTCGCCTTGTAACTTATGTACTTCGAACTCTAGCCTCATAAAGAGACTAGAGGGGTGTGTTTAAGACTAAATACATATATTTTATATATATACCTGGTGTGGTCCTCTTTCATTTGGTCACTCAAGAGATTATAGACTGGTAAAACAAGCTGCTTTACATTCCTCCAAGACTTAGCCTGAAGACTGCTCTCCATAGCTACCACTAGGATAGCTTTCAATAAAGGTTGTCTTTAACCTATCATCCATAAGGGGTTGTTTGGACTGGTGCAAGGTGCCCACTATACCTAGTGGACAGCATATGCCAGGCCAACTTCTCACATTGGTGTGCAGCGTGTGGGATTCCAGCTTGCTATTGTTTTACCAGATAATCTCAAGTGTGTGACTAACTGAAAACCACTAAAGGTACCTAAGGTACATATAAATTCAAGCTTAGAAATACAGTAAGTTCTACTGAACTTAGAGTTGTGTGTCAAGGGCTTAGCACACCCTTTCTACAACTCAAGAGAGTTTAGTAGGCCACACTAGAGTAGGTAGTGCATACACCACACCTCACTAGTAATGTCTTCAGGGCCAGGAACCAGTAGGTCCCTGCCAGGAACCAGTGGGCTCCTACCCTCCAAATATGACAACCTCCCATTCTTGGAATTGAGAGAGTTGTGCAAGATTAGGAAGCTGAAGACAGGCAAAAGTGCCAACACCCAACGTCTCATGGAGATGCTTCTGCTGGATGATCTCAGAAGACCCCTAGGGTCTGCAGGGGTAGGCAGAGAGGGTGGGGCAGAAGATGAGGAAGGGACCAGGGGTGAAAATACCCAGGACCTGACCTCTGAAACTGGCCAGGAAGATGACAATGATCTTGCCCTGGACAATCCAGCTCCTCCTGCAGATGAGGAGGAGGATCAGAATGACCTCCCCTTTGTCCCACCAGGAAGAGTTGTGAGTGTGCCTAGAAGGTCCAGATCTCCTTCTCAGGAGTCTAACCATTCTGACACCTCAGTAGGGACCTCTGTTTCTTCTCATAGGAGGAAACCTCTAATGAGAGGAAAAAGAGACTACTCCAGTATGAAGAAGCTCAGCTTAGGATCAGAAGAGAGCAGCTGGCTATAGACAGGGAGTCCCTAGAGCTTCATAGACAAAGAAGAAAGTTGGGACTAGAGTCCCATGGTGGCAACAACTTCCCTAGAGGTAGGGAAAGGTCTTATGACCATAGAAACCTGAGCAAGATTGTCCCTCCCTACCAGAGTGGGGATGACATCCACAAATGGATAACTGCACTGGAAAGGGCCTGTAAAGTTCAGAGGGTCCCCCAGGAGCAGTGGGCAGCAATCTTGTGGCTCTCCTTTGCAGACAAAGGTAGAGACAAGCTCCTCACTGTAAGAGAAGAGGATGCTGATGATTACCAAGTCCTGAAGAGTGCCCTGATAGATGGGTTTGGCCTAACCACTGAGCAATACAGGTTAAAGTTCAGAGATACCCAAAAGGCACAGACACAGGACTGGGTGGACTTTGTAGATTGTGCTACCAAGGCTCTGGAAGGCTGATTACTTGGCAGTAAGGTGTGTGACTTCAAAGGATTCTATAATTTAATCATGAGGGAGCAGATTCTTAATAACTGTCAGAATCAGTTGCTACATCAGTACCTGGTTGACTCTGATCTGACCTCTCCCCAAGAATTGGGAAAGAAGGCAGACAAATGGGTCAGAACCAGAGTGAAGCAGAAGGTACAGAACCAAGGTGGTGACCAGAAGAAGCAAGATTCTAAAAACTCTGACAAGGGTGGGGAAAAGGGTAAAGACCAGAAGTCTTCTCAAGGTCCCCAAAAATCTGCATCTGGTGGGGAATCCCAATCTAATAAAGGAACAGGCCAAAAGAAACCATGGTGCAAAGTCTATAAGCAAAAGACTCACTGGACAAGTGATTGCACCAAGTCCAAAGACTCCAATCCAGCCACCACTGCCCTAAGGCAACTGTTCCCCCTAGTCCAGCTACAAGTGGTGGTGGAAACACTCAGAATAAGGGTTTAGTAGGGTTGACCCTGGGTACTGAGATGGGCTCTGGCCTAGTCAGAGTGCCAACTCAGGCTGTCCTAGTCTGTGATGGGGGCATGGATATGTCCCCCTTTGTGAGTCCCAATAATTTGGGCAAATACAGACAGCAGCCTTTAATTAATGGAAGGGAGGCTTTGGCACTCAGGGACACAGGAGCAAGTGTCACCATGGTGACACAAGATCTTGTGGATCCTGGGCAGATTATACTTGGTGACATGTACCAAGTGACCAATGCTAGCAATGTCAGAACAGACCATTCTCTGGCAGTTGTTAACCTCTCCTGGGGAGGGGTAACTGGCCTTAAGAAGGTTGTGGTGAGTGCAGACCTACCAGTTGAATACTTGCTTGGCAATGATCTTGAAACCTCAGCTTGGGCAGAGGTGGAGCTCAGGAAACATGCAGAAATGCTAGGGATCCCTGCACATGTCTTTGCTGTGACTAGGTCACAGGCAAAAATGTCAAAAGCTGAACAGGCCCTGGATTCTGGAATAATGGACCAGGTGCCTCCCAAGAGGAGGAGCAGTAGGGTTAAGGCAGTGCCTTCCCCCTTGGCTCAGGAAGCAGATCAGTCTTTTGAGGAAGATGATCTCAGGTCTGAAGAAGGAACTGTCCCAGAGGAGCTTGAACCTGATCAGGTTGAGTTCTTGGGGACAGGGGGCCCTTCCAGGGCAGATCTGAGCCAGGAGCAGCTGAACTGCCCCTCTCTTGAACCCCTCAGACAGCAGGCTGCTGCTGAGGCTGCTGGGAATGCTAGTGGCACCCATAAGATATATTGGGATGATGGACTCCTGTACTCAGAGAGTAGAGACCCCAAGCCTGGAGCAGCCAGGAGGTTGGTTATACCTCTGAAGTTCAGGGGCTTCCTATTGACACTAGCCCATGATATTCCCTTAGCAGGTCACCTGGGCCAGAACACGACTTGGGACAGAATTGTCCCTCACTTTCACTGGCCCCACATGTCTGAAGACACCAAGGAGTTTTTTCGCTCCTGTGTAACCTGCCAAGCCAGTGGGAAGGCAGGTGGCACCACAAAGGCCCCCCTGATACCACTACCTGTGGTGGGGGTGCCCTTTGAGAGGGTGGGGATTGACATAGTTGGTCCCATGGATCCCCAAACAGCCTCTGGGCACAGGTTTATCCTGGTGGTGGTGGACCATGCCACCAGGTACCCAGAAGCCATTCCCCTTAGGACCACTACAGCTCCTGTGGTGGCAAGGGCCCTCCTGGGAATTTTCTCAAGAGTGGGCTTTCCTAAGGAGGTAGTATCTGACAGAGATGCAAACTTTATGTCCAGTTACTTGACTGCAATGTGGAAGGAGTGTGGAGTGACTTATAAGTTCACCACACCCTATCACCCACAATGCAATGGTTTAGTTGAGAGATTCAACAAAACCTTGAAGGGCATGATTAAAGGGCTACCAGAAAAGCTTAGGCGAAGATGGGACATACTCTTGCCCTGCATTTTATTTGCATACAGGGAGGTGCCTCAAAAGGGGGTTGGCTACAGCCCTTTTGAACCTTTGTTTGGCCATCCTGTCAGGGGTCCATTGTGTCTGGTGAAGGAAGGTTGGGAGTTACCTCTCAAACCCCCTAAACAGGACATAGTGGACTATGTACTTGGTCTCCGCTCCCGGATGGCTGAGTATATGAAAAAGGCAACCAAAAACCTTGAGGCTAGCCAGGAATTACAGAAAGCCTGGCATGACCAAAAGGCTGTGCTGACTGTTTAGCAGCCAGGACAGAAGGTTTGGGTGCTGGAGCCAGTGGCCCCAGCAGCCCTCCAAGACAAATGGAGTGGCCCCCATACCATTGTTGAACAGAAGGGAGAGGTTACCTATCTGGTAGACCTGGGAACTCCCAGGAGCCCCCACAGGGTGCTCCATGTCAACAGGCTGAAGCCATATGTGGACAGGGCTGGCATGGGCTTGCTCATGGCAACTGATGAGGGACAGGAGGAGGAGAGTGACCATCTCCCTGACCTGCTCTCACAGAACCCTGATGATGGGTCAGTGGATGGTGTAGCCTTGGCAGGCTGCCTCACTGCCCAGCAGCAAACTGATTGTAGACAGGTGCTCAATCAGTTCAGACACATGTTCTCTCTGACTCCAAGTCAGACCACCTGGTGCACTCATGAAGTGGACACTGGGGACAGTCTGCCTGTTAAAAGTAAGATTTACAGGCAACCTGACCAGGTCAGGGACTGTATCAGGACAGAAGTCCAGAAAATGTTAGAACTGGGTGTCATTGAGCCTTCAGATAGCCCTTGGGCTAGTCCAGTGGTCCTGGTGCCAAAACCTCACACCAAAGATGATAAGAGAGAGATGAGGTTTTGTGTGGACTACAGAGGCCTCAATGCAGTCACTAGGACTGATGCCCATCCAATCCCCAGGGCAGATGAGCTAATAGACACTTTAGCCTCAGCCAAGTATCTAAGCACATTTGACCTAACAGCTGGCTACTGACAGATCAGACTAGCTGATGATGCAAAGCCAAAAACTGCTTTTTCTACCCCTGGTGGGCTTTACCAATTTGTGGTGATGCCCTTTGGTTTGAAAAATGCACCTGCCACTTTTCAGAGGTTGGTGAACACAGTCCTTACAGGTCTGGAAGCCTATAGTGCAGCATATCTAGATGATATTGCTGTCTTTAGCTCCACCTGGGAGGATCACCTGGTCCACCTCAGAAATGTTTTGGAGGCCCTGCAGAAGGCAGGCCTAACTATCAAGGCCACAAAGTGCCAGATAGGGCAGAGTCAGGTTGTGTACCTGGGCCACCTTGTGGGTGGAGGCCAGGTTCAACCATTGCAGAGCAAGATCCAGACCATCATGGACTGGGCTGCTCCAACTACCCAGACTCAGGTGAGAGCCTTGTTAGGCCTGACTGGGTACTACAGAAGATTTGTCAAGGGGTATGGATCAATAGTGACACCCCTGAATGACTTAACCTCTAAGAAAATGCCCGAAAAGGTTCAGTGGACAGTTAGCTGTCAAAAGGCATTTGATGACCTGAAGCAGGCCATGTGCACTGCTCCCATTCTGCAAAGTCCTGATTACTCCAAAACGTTCATTGTGCAAACAGATGCATCTGAGTTGGGGGTAGGGGCTGTACTGTCACAGTTGAATGATGAAGGTCAGGATCAGCCAAGTGGCTTTTATTAGCAGAAGGCTGACCCCCAGAGAGAAACGTTGGTCAGCCATTGAGAGGGAGGCCTTTGCTGTGGTTTGGGCTCTGAAGAAGCTGAGGCCATACTTGTTTGGCAATCACTTCCTTGTTCAGACAGACCATAAGCGCCTCTTATGGCTAAAACAGATGAAGGGTGAAAACCCCAAACTTTTGAGGTGGTCCATTTCCCTACAGGGGATGGACTATACAGTGGAACATAGACCTGGGAGTAACCATGCCAATGCAGATGGACTCTCCAGATATTTCCACTTAGAACATGAAGACTTAACTGGTCAAGGTTAGTTTAATGTCCCTGCGTTTGGGGGGTTGTGTAGGAGAGTAGGATCTGCCTCTTATGGTTACCCCCACTTTTTGCTGGTGTATCACTGTTTTTCGACTTTAGTCTGGCTGGGGCCCTGCTATCCAGGACCCCAGCCTAGCTGCTTCCTCTCTAAATTGATTCCCTGTACCTTAAGTACACTTCAGATTGGATTCTGGGGTGCCCTTATAAGTCCCTAGTATATGGTATACTATGTACCCAGGGCATAGGTACCCCAGAGGCCTACCAGGGGTTGAAGCATGTATTGTGCCACCCCTGGAAGGCCCTCAAAATGACACCACAGAACTGCTACTGCAGCCTGAGTGAGGTGGTGCATGCACCCCTTACAGAGATATAGGTTCACTATATCTCACCTATCACTGCACATACAAACCTATCATTCACCCCTATGGCAGGCCTTATCAATCCTGAAGGCAGGGTGCTTGGTTTTATGTGAGAGGGTGCCCATGCATGAGCAGAGCCCCTCTGCAGCCTTCGGAATCTCCTCTCCGGGGTTGTCTGTGGTGCAGCCTGACCATATACTCTTAAGTGCATTATATCTAAACGGTAAATGCTAACTTTCGGATGGCTGCACGGAAACATGTCGTGTTTGGTGTCAAACACCTTGGAATCATACCCCCACACCAGTAACTGGTGTGGGAGTATGATCCCACCCTTCTAGAGGGAGAGACATGACAGCACCGGTATACCCGGTACCAACTAAACAGAGCCTGGCATCACAAAATGGATGTTGCAGCCACAGACACGAGTCTGGCCTCCTGCTGCTGACCGAAACTCCGGCAGGGGAGGCCTGGACAATAGGTTTCCTGTCTCAGGGAGGTGTTACCACCTCCCAGACAGGCCTTAGTGGATTAGGGCTGGGTGGTGCACTCTCTGAGTGATTGAGGGGTTGGGCGTGCGCAGGCAATGAAGTCCAAGAAGTCAATGTTTAGTTTTTCAAATGAGTCTTTATTTTCACTTAATTAGTTCTCACAGGATTGAAGATTTTATGGTCAGCCAACGCGTTTCGTTCTCATGACGAGAACTTCGTCAGGGCTGAAAGTACATAAACATACATTTAAAAGAGAAATATCTCACAACACAGAAGGGAAAACAGACAAAACAATAAAGAAAGACATGAGTTCCCCATGTCCGAGAAGTAGAAAATATAATTGTGTCACAATCTAAAAACAATTTCAACCTAAAGACAGAAGAGCAATCAATCGGTATTTCAAATGCTCTGTAGGCTATATAATGGAGTGTTACAGAGATGGAGCAAGAGTATTGAAAGACATAAAACATAAAATGAAGTGTTGCAGAGATGGAGCAAAAGTGATGAAAACCATAAAACATAATTACATTACATTTTTAAAAAACGTCAACATGAAAAACAAGACGTATTTGTTAGGAACCTCATTCAGTACAGACATTTGCAGACTGGGTGGTTACCAAGGTGTAAAAGAGATTTCTAATTTGAGTTATAACAGATAAAAGCACATGTATCTAACATGTGACTGAAAACATGTTTAATCACTGAATAATACATATGTAAAGAGGGAGAAACGTACGCTCAAGGAGAATAAGGCAAGAAAGCCGTGCATTTTACCTAATATTCTAAGTTGTGTGTTAGATGAGTTTATCAAGTGATTAATATATACAGAAAAAGAGAGAGACAAAAAACGGACTGAAGTAGAATGAAGCTAGCGGGCCGTGCACCTCACCTAACTGGCTGTGAGGAGGAAAGTTGTGGATTTATAAAAAGACGGATTAGTGGTTAGGTCTCACCTCAGTAGGCGAATATCATTCCTTTGATGTATACTAGGTAAGTTTGGCCTGGTTCCAACGTGACCTGTAAACCATAAACCGTAAAAGCTAAAAGGTAGTATATAATACGTCTTGTTTTTCATGTTGACGTTTTTTAAAAATGTGATGTAATTATGTTTTATGGTTTTCATCACTTTTGCTCCGTCTCTGCAACACTTCATTTTATGTTTTATGTCTTTCAATACTCTTGCTCCATCTCTGTAACACTCCATTATATAGCCTACAGAGCATTTGAAATACCGATTGATTGCTCTTCTGTCTTTAGGTTGAAATTGTTTTTAGATTGTGACACAATTATATTTTCTACTTCTCGGACATGAGGAACTCATGTCTTTCTTTATTGTTTTGTCTGTTTTCCCTTCTGTGTTGTGAGATATTTCTCTTTTTAAATGTATGTTTATGTTACTTTCAGCCCTGACGAAGTTCTCGTCATGAGAACAAGCGCGTTGGCTGACCATAAAATCTTCAATCCTGTGAGAACTAATTAAGTGAAAATAAAGACTCATTTGAAAAACTAAACATTGACTTCTTGGACTTCATTGCCTGCGCACGCCCAACCCCTCAATTGCTTAGGATCTGACGTACAGAGGCATCACCCGACGGCTGGTGCAAGGGCTAGTTGCGCAAGGAACCTGATTTAACTGAAACTAGTGTGAGGTGCAGAAACAGCAGTCCGCCGTCAAAGTATCGTTGTTCACTCTGAGTGCTTTGAAGTCCTGCACTGGGGGCACATTTGGTGTCCTCGTGCATACCTCAGTTCAAACCGGTTGCAGGGGCTGCCAGCCCCTGCTCTGGCACGAAACTGGACAAAGGAAATGGGTGTAGCCACCCCTCTTTCCAAACCCTCCCATAGGTGGGTCCCCAGAGTTAGTCCAACCCCTTTTCTTAGTATAAGTAAGGGAACCCTGGCAACAGGACTTTAGATATCCCTGGACGAAACTCTGAAGCTGAATCCTGGACCTTCGACGCTCTACATCAAGATTAGAGGACTGAAGAATCTCCCTTGGGGTCAAGGAGTGACTCCCCTGCTTGGCATGCACCAACAAAGCATCTGTCCGGTCTGCATCTCTGAAGCTCCCGCCGGACGCCGAAGTCTTTGCATCACCAGAGGTAGATTTCCAGACATCCCCGAGGCTGCCGTAAGTCCGCAGCAAAGCAGAGGCCCGCAGCTGTCGTGGGTAACGTAGAACCATGACCCCTGTACACCGAGCACATTTGCAAGTGCACCAACTTCCTGACATCTCTTGAAGCCGTGCTTTGGGTTCCAAGTAGCCCTAGCCCCGAGCACCAACTGCAGCAAAGATCACTGGCCTACACTCCACGAGTGTCCCGTGGGCCAGCTCCAAGTGCGACTGCTTGAGGCTCCTTTGCAATCTCTAGTCCGTTGGCTAGTGGGTCCCCATGAAGGCAACTCTTCAATTGCTTGGGCTTTTCTGGTTGCTCCAGAAGTGCCCTGACTTACCCTCGCTGGGTGAGTCCCTCAGACCTTGCTGGTCTGCACCGCAGCCTTTTCTTTATTTCCCCGTGACTTGCCGTTGCCAAGGCTTCTTGGGTCCAATCCGGTCGCCAACACAGCAGCACTCGACAAACTTTTTGGGACAGCTCGAATCCAGCTCCTGGTCATCGTCGATGCCTCCTGGACCTCGTGGCTGAAGAGTCAAGGCACCCGTCAACTCACCTGAAGCACCCGACATCTGAGGGCATTCGACTATCGTGCCCCTGGTCACTGGCTAGTGACCCAGACTCTGTCCCCTCTGCTTTCAGGTCTTTCTCTTCCTCGATTCAGCTTAGATCACACCGGACACTCTTCCTCTTCACGGCAGCAGCACTTTCCAAGAGGTCGCCATTGAAAACGATGACGATTCCCGACACCTTTTAACACGTATGCACCCAGCTTCCCTGGGTGAGGTAACTCGAGTATTTTGGTACTCACGTGGGTGTGGGCCCTAGAAACTCTTAAGTTTAAAGGGGTTAACTGGAAGTCCTCTCCGAAGTGTCCTTTTTCTTTAAAAATCCAACCGCGACTTGCCCCATAGAAGTCAACGGCGATTCGCGGCTGTGTTCTCACACTGCACGCGTCCCCCGTGGGTCCCCTGTGTCACTATCTTGGGTGGTTCCTTGGGGTCCAAGCACTTCTACAGGCTCTAGGCCTGGTGTCTAGCTCAGTCGTGGTTCTTATAACACTATTTTGGTATATGGTTTGGTACGCCCCTAGGGCTCAAACGTGTATTGTGCTAATAGCTGCTGATATTCGCCTTGTAACTTATGTACTTCGAACTCTAGCCTCATAAAGAGACTAGAGGGGTGTGTTTAAGACTAAATACATATATTTTATATATATACCTGGTGTGGTCCTCTTTCATTTGGTCACTCAGGAGATTATAGACTGGTAAAACAAGCTGCTTTACATTCCTCCAAGACTTAGCCTGAAGGCTGCTCTCCATAGCTACCACTAGGATAGCTTTCAATAAAGGTTGTCTTTAACCTATCATCCATAAGGGGGTGTTTGGACTGGTGCAAAGTGCCCACTATACCTAGTGGACAGCATATGCCAGGCCAACTTCTCATACCATGTACTCATGCAATGACCCAGGCACTAACACATGCACTGCTACAATCCCCTGAGCACTTCCCATGCAGACCTCTAACCACCTACACACTACTGATTCACTCCTCCAATTACCCAGGTAGTACCCATGCACTCCAGAAATCCCTCTGTCACTACCCATGCACTCCTCCAATCACACATCCAGCATCATGTACTTATCCAATCACTCCGCCAAAACCCAAGCACTTATAAATTCACCATGCACTCTCCTTGCAGTACTCTAATCATCCAGTCAGTACCCATGTACTCATGCAATGACCGAGGCACTAACTCATGGCAAATACAGAGGAAGTCATGCTAATCACAGGGGTACCCCAACGCATAGTGTTCCCTAGTGTATGTAGGTGTTTTCACTGTATTCTAAGTGTCTTTTAGCATAGCACTGGCTCTAGGCCTGGTTAGTCAGAGTCAGTTACCACCAGTACCCGTCAGCAAAAAGTTGGGGGCACAAGAGGACTTTCTGCTCCTCTGTTGGTTCTTTCTGCACATCTCTTGCTTCTTCCTGCACTTTTCTTCGTCTTTCTGGACTTCTGTTGCCTCTTTCTGCATTTGTCTTGCTTCTTTCTGCGCTTTTCTTCCTCTTTCTTCACATGTCCTACCTTTGTAGGCACAGTTAGAAATTAGCATTTAAAAAACCTTTGAAATTCACAGAAAAAACCATAGGTTTCAGGAAGTTATAGTTAGAAATTAGCATTTAAAAAACCTTTGAAATTTACTGAAAAAACCATAGGTTTCAGGGACGTTATAGTTAGAAATTAGCATTTAAAAAACCTTAGAAATTCACTGAAAAAACCACAGGTTTCAGGGACGTTATAGTTAGTTGGACATTTCACTCGTACAAAACCAGAGAAATTCGGCCGTTATAGTCAGTTCAGCTAACTATAACTCGCGCCCCCGCAATGCACTGCTGATGACGTCACATATTACATCATTCATGACATGGTCCGTGACATCACTGATGACATCACTGATGACATCTCAAATGACATCACTGATGACATCACTGATGACATCATCCACGTGATAATCTGATGCACCTCCTCATACCCTAATATAACCTTTGATACACCCACTCTAAAATACAGACTACCATTTTCGAAACCATAGACACACCAATACCAGTTAGTACATATCCACTCACTAATTCCTAGGTCTAAACACACATCCACTCATTCACCCATACAGTCACTCATACATGCAGTCAACCATCAATACGGCATTATCATATGCACTCACATATCTATACAGACACTCACACACCGCCACTCATCCATAGAGTTACTCACACACCTAGTCAGTCATGCAAAGAATCAATCACACTCCCATTTACTCACCTATACAGTTATACACACACCACCTCACTTATTCAAACATATACTAACACATACTTACACTCTTATACAATAACTAATACAAGCACACACTGATCCATACAGCCACTCTCACAATCACTCACTCTCACATATAGTCATTTATACACTCAAACACTCACATATACTGCCTTTCACATATGCAGTTACTCACACATGTACCACTGACGCATCCATTCACTCACCAACACACCCATACACACACTCACCCACCCATACAGCCCTTCACAGATGCACTCTTGAACCCATACACCCAGTGAATCATCCACTCACACATCTATGCACAGAGTCACAGCCCCCCACCCACCCACACAGACACTCAGGCATCCATACAGATACTCAGACAACCAAACAATAACCCATATAGATCCTCATTTAGCTACTCACCAACCCATGCAACCGCTTACACACCAACTGACAGACTAAACTGTGAATGTTTGTATCAGTCACTAACCCATTTATTCAGTAAGACACATTTAATCACTCACTTATACAGTCAGTCACACACCTACTAAATCATCCATCCAGACACTTATACAGCCACTCATTCTTCAATACACCTAGGCATATATATAAAACATATTTAAACTTTATAGAAACACACAGTCACTGGATGATGTCATCAGTGATGTCATCAGTGATGTCATTTGAGATGTCATCAGTGATGTCATCAGTGATGTCACTGACCATGTCATGAATGATGTAATATGTGACGTCATCAGCGGTGCATTGTGGGGGCGTGAGTTATAATTAGCTGAACTAACTATAATGGCCGAATTTCTCTGGTTTTGTACGAGTGAAATGTCCAACTAACTATAACGTCCCTGAAACCTGTGTTTTTTTCTGTGAATTTGTAAGGTTTTTTAAATGCTAATTTCAAACTATAACGTCCCTGAAACCTATGGTTTTTTCAGTGAATTTCAAAGGTTTTTTAAGTGCTAATTTCTAACTATAACGTCCCTGAAACCTATGGTTTTTTCAGTGAATATATATATATATATATATATAATATATATGTGTGTGTGTATGTGCGTGCAAGCTCATTCCTTTCGCTAAAAATTGTTTATTGCAATATCATTTGGTATTTCGTTTGTGATTTGTTATTCATCTTTTCATTCACCTTAGTTTTTTCATGAATTCCAAGTTCAAGAATTCATGGTTTTTGGGAACGGTGCATAGCGCAAACCAAGAAACCCTGGTGCAAGGGAGCCACTTTTGCTCATACACACACAGCAGCGAGGAAGTTCACAAGTGAACTTTACAGAGAAGCTGTAGGGGAGCATTGCGCAAGTATTTATAACTAGATTCTTGTTATCCCACTATTTGATCAATTTAGAAGTGGGGCACATGGCCTGTTATAGCGCCGTCTCCTCTGTGACTTGGTGTGGGCACATTGTGTAGGTTTCCAGATGATCACACGTGGGCCAGATATAGGTTAAAAACAACTATGCCAAATAGTTAAGCAAGAGTCATAGAGTGACCGGCTGCAGTCTGCGGGTGTGCATCCATTATTTATTGCTATACATTAGGACAAAGCCTAGAGTGCTACAGACTTGACCGTTACAGGCCTTTTTTGGGCAAAGATCTATCTGTCTGTCTATCTATCTATCTATCTATCTATCTATCTATCTATCTATCTATCTATCTCTCTATCTGTCTGTCTCTCTGTCTATGTATGGAGTAGTGGAGCCCAACCCTGATACTTTCTGCATAGAAGAATTAATGATTTAATGAGCACATTTATAGTGAATTAACATTGAGTTAAGAAGTGGGCGTCTGCTGACAAAAAAGGTACCTGACACTACTAAATGCTTTTAAATAGATTTTTTTTAACTGTGTGTTTAACAACTAGTCATATCCACACACACGCTTGTGCACCTGTGAATATTTCCTTCGAACTTTCCATTGTTCCTTATCATTTCTGTTTTATGTATTTTAGAGTGCGCCACAATGACTCCGTCTGGAGAGAAAAGCTTTTGTTTGATTACAGAGCACCACATTTCCACAGACAAACACATTGCCACAGAATATCATAAAGGCGCACATGGGACCCACATCAGTATCCTATCTGTACGCATTAATTTGAAATGATGAGACATTTGTCATTCATTTCTTTTCCTTCATTGTTTACAATTATTTGTATGTAGCCAGACATCCCATATACTGGCCCACTCATGGGCCCTGTGTCGATGCACAGGGCAAGCTGCACACGCGTAAGCATGGGGCACACACCCTGTGCACATTCCCATATAAGCACACAGGTGCCACAGAGCACACAGCGCCCAGACGGTAAACACTCAAACTCTTACCTGCATTGCCTCTGTACCTGCAGATCTTGGCAGACCACTGCGTATCGGTTCTCCTGGGCTTAAGCAGCATCTTTCAAGTGCTTAAAAATTATTCCACATCAGTTCAAATACTGGCGGCAATTAATTTTTCATTATGGATGTGCGTGGCGGGTCCCTCAAAGCAGCTTTCTTTTCTTTCGTTTGGTCACTTCTGCCTGGGGGATTCAACCAGCAACAGCTTTGGGACATGTCCCTCTGTACAAACAGTGCCAGAGTCAATCAAAAGTAAGTGGACTCCTCTTCATATTTTAACAATTGAGTCCCACTGTCATTCCCTGACGGTTCACACCGAAGTAAACCACATCCGCACAGCCATTTTTGCTGCCAGGACCTGGCCCACTTGGCGGCTAATTATTAAAGAAGCACAGGAGCACACTCCTTTTGGGACCCCCATGACCAAGACTAGGGGTAAGGGTATTCATACCCTGCCCCCTTTTCTTTCTTTTGCGCTTTTTTTGGGACTTAGCTGATGCCGAGTCCCAAAATGGCTGGCAACACTTCCTGGTGAAGTTTTGGCAGCCAATCAGAGCTCTGCAGATCTCTGCACGAGCTCATGATTATTAGCAAAGGCTTTGGGACCCTAGATACACAAATTTGGATTTCATTTCATTTCTTGCAAACTACTGAATGGATTTACAACAACTAACAAAGAGCGTAATCTGCGAATCAATAGCTACCTTTCTGTCAAATCCGGTGTTATTGAATCCAGAGGTTCAGCCTGCAGGCAAGTCAAAAGACTCTAAGGATATTAACATGGGAAACACACTTTTTTTTTTACCTCCCCCATTTTTCTTAGCCCCGCAGACGGATCACTCTGACACTTTCCATTCACAACTAGCAACTTTTTTGGGAAAATGTTGTGAATATTTGTCAAACAGCGCCAGAGATATAGGCAAGTAAAAAAAAATGCCTTTCCTATGGAAACGTAGTCCTAACTATAACTACCTACTGGCAAACTGAAAAAAACAAAAGTTACAGGGTCGATATAGTTAGGAAATAGATTTTTAAAAACTTAGAAATTCACTGAAAAAAACAAATGTTACAGAGGCGTTATAGCTAGGCTCACATTTCAAACGTACAAAACCAGTGAAATTCAGCAGTTATAGTTACCTGAGCTAACTATAACTTATGCCCCCGCAATGCACTGCTTATGGCCTCACATATTACATCACTCATGACATGGTCGGTGACATCACTAATGACATCAATCATGACATCTCAAATGACATTACTGATGACATCATCCAGTGAGTGCGCGTGTTTTCTAAGCATTTATGAGTGTTAAACATATATACCAAGGTACTACAAAACTTAAAATAGTATACTTTCTGTACTACTAATGAGTGATACTGTTTCTAACATACATTATGTGAATGGCTGTGTGACTGTGTGTATCCATGTGTGAGTAGATGTCTGAGTGCCGTTATGGGTATGTGAGTGGCTATGTGGGTGTATAAGTAGGTATGTGAGTAGCTGTGTGGGTGAGTGGCTGTGTGAGTGACTATGTTGGTGATGAATGGGTGTGTCAATGGCTATATGAGTGAGAGAGTAGCTGTGTGAGTGGCTGTATGAGTTGGTATATAAATGACTGCATGGGTGAGTGAGTGGGTTTCTGAATGGCTGTATGAGTGAGTGACTGGATATGTAAGTGGCCTATGGGTGAGTGAGTGACTGGTTAAGTGAGATGGTGTGTGAGTGGCTGTATTGTAAAGTAAGTGTCTGTGTGAATGGATATATGGGTAAGTGAGTGGATGTGTGAGTGCTTGTATGGATGAGTGAATGGGTATGTAAGTGGTTGTGTGGGTGTGTGAATGAGTATGTGAGTGTGCGAGTGCTTATAGGGATGAGTGAGTGGCTGTGTTGAGAGGCTGTATGGGTGAGTGAGTGGGTGTGTGAGTGAATGTATAGGTAATAAGTAGGTGTGTAAGTAGATGTTTGGGTGAGTGTTCGACTCTGCAAGTGGCTGTATGGGTAAGTGACTGGTTGTATGAGTCGCTTGATGGGTGAGTGAGTGGTAGTGTGAGTGCCTGTATGAGTGTGTGAGTGGGTGTCTGAGTTGCTCTATGGATGAGTGAGTGGTTGTATGAGCACTTGGGTCTGTGAATGGGTATGTCAGTGGTTGTTTGGGTGTTTGAGTGGGTGTATGATAGGTTATCTAGGGGTGTGAGTGGGTGTGTGAGTGCTTCTGTGGATGATGTCATCAGTGATGTCATCAGGGATGTCATTTGAGCTGTCATCAGTGATGTCACTGACCATTTCATTAGTGATGTAATATGTGAGGTCATAAGTAGTGCAATGTGGGGGTGTAAGTTATACTTGGTTCAGATAATTTGCAAGAGTGAAATGTAAGCCTAAATATAACGTCTCTGTAACCTTTGCTTTTTTCAGTGAATTTCTAAGATTTTTTAATTCTATTTACTAACTATAACGTCCTTTGTAACCTTTGGCCTTGTCAGTGAATTTCTACGGTTTTTTAAATTCTATTTCCTAACTATAACGTCTCTGTAACCTTTGTTTTTTTCATTAAATTTCAACGTTTTTAAAATTGTATTTCCTAACTGTAACATGTTGGGGTTTAATTTCTGTGAAATGAGCATTGTGCCAGAAAGAATCCTGCCATGCGTATTTATCCAAGAAGACGCCACCGTATTGTGCAACACCTCTACCCAACTGGAGTACTTTCTACTGGATAATTAGTAAGTGCTACATCGTTAGGTAAATGTATAGTTCATCTCCTACACTACAGCTGCGTAAAGCTCACCGAGGAAATGTCTCCAGTGACCTTTGTGTCTGTAACTTTGACAATGTGGCTGTTCCTCGAGCATCTTCACCAGATAACTTTATAAGGTGGAAATGCAGACAAAACACACTTGGATGATTTGTACTTTACAGAAGTGCTTCTTTGTTTGGTGGAGATGCGATTGTATTCCTAGGCATCCAAAGTCATCAGGAAACATGCTGGGGGAGCCTTTTAGCAAGCTGTCAATCATTCTGAGAAAAGGGCAGGAAGACGCTGCATACCGCTAATATATATGGGGCTGGCCCAAACTGGCGGGGTTTCTAGACAAGTTTACATACTTCTACTTTTTAAAAGTTTAGAACATGATCTCTGGTCTCAGCAGCAGATTACAAGAAGGAACCTCCTCATCACAGACACTACGTGAGATATTGTGCTTGAGAAAAGCAAGGATGCAAACACCTTTATTACAGATTATAGATAACGTTTCACAGTGGAAATGAAGAGAAAGCACACTTGGATGATTTGTACTTTACAGAAGTAAGTGCTTCTCTGTTTTACTATGGGAAGTGGGGCCGTGCAGACCCACCCCATGCCGATTTCAGCCACCGGGACCCCATTCCCTGGGGCCTTTCCATGTCACCTGGGAGCCCCTAGGGGCCCCCTCCATTATAGTATTTTGCCCAGGGGAGGTGACAATACTCATGCCAGGGTGTCAGCAACAAACCCCCTATATTAATTTATTCTAGCATCTTGGAAGTGGCAGTCCATGGGGCTGTGGGGGGGCAAGTGGCCCCCCTTATTTTTAATAAATTCACCCAGACAGGTGGCCATTTCTTGGGTTGTGGGGGAGCTGTGTAGGACCCCACATTGGTTTCATGTTTAGCTTTAGCCCTGGAGAGGTGGGAGTCCCTGGGGCTGTGAGGGGGGCATGCAGGCCCCCCTCACATTAATTTTATATGTTTATCCCCAGGGAGGTGGCAGTAACCGGGATGCCGCCGGGTCCAGTGGGACATCCTGCATACATATCTTTAAATGCCTCAAGTAGGTGGCGGTCCCCATGCAGGCCCCCTGTATTTATTTGAGATTTGCCCTGGAGAGGTGGCTGACCCCAGGGTGATGGGGTTGCCTTGCGGGCACACTCCATATAAATTCAAACCAATGCCCCTGGGAGGTTGGCAGACCCTGGGGCTTTTATAAGTCCAAGGAGGGTGGCCCATGCACCCCATCCTTTTTACTCCTCATGCCCCCGTACCTGGCCCACCTGGGGGATAAACATTGCAAGAGCCTGAGAGCCCGCGCTTCAGTTTTTTTACATTTTTCAGTAGGTGGCAGAGGATCCAGCGCAGCTCCCGCAGTAAATTAAAAAGAATTTTTTTTTTGCCTAAGGTGGCGTCCCTGTGGGAACCCCTCAAAAGGTCTAGTGGGTCAGGGCATTCCTACCCTGCCCCTTCTCTTTTTTTTAATGTTTTGGTGGGACTCATCTGAAGCCGAATTTGATGGCTGCCAACACTTCCTAATTGAAGTGTTAGCAGCCAATGACATTTCAGCACAAGGACTGTCAGATCCTCAGAGGATCCAGGTCTCTATATATGCAAATTTACATTCCCTTTAGTATCTCAAAAACTACTGAATGGATTGACACCAAATAACAAAAAGGTTTCTGTCTGAACCAAGACCTACCTTTCTGCCAAATTTGGTGTAATTGCATCTAGTGGTTAGGGTTGTGGTCATAACTAAAATCTCTATGGGAGTTAAGATGGGAGACAAACTTTTGACCCCTCCAATTTCTCTCAGCCTCCGGTTGACGGATCACCCCGAAACTTTGCATGTGCAACAAGAATCACAGGTGCACTTTTTGGGAAATGTTTGTGAAGATTAGGCAAGCGGCGCCAAGGATATAGGCAAGTCAAAAACGCTTTTTATTTGGAAACAAGGTCTTAACTATAACCACTAGGTAATATATATATATATATATATATATATATATATATATATATATATATATATATATACATACATATTTATGTATATTTATACATTCATGGAAAAAAACAAAGGTTACAGGGACGTTATAGTTAGGCTCAGATTTCACTCATACAATACCAGTGAAATTCAGCAGTTATACTTACCTGACCTTACTACAACTTACACTCTCGCAATGCACTGCCTTTGACCTTGCATATTACATCACTCATGACATGGTCAGTGACATCACTGATGACATCTCAAATGACATCACTGATGACAACACTGATGACTTCATCAAGTGAGTGTAAGTGTTTTTAAGAGTTTATAGGTGTTAAACAGATATACTAACCTTCCACAAAAGTTAGATTAGTATACTAGATGTACTACTAATGAGTGATACTATCTCAAACATATATAACCTGAGTGGGTGTGCGACTATCTGCATCAGTGTGTGACTGGGTGCGTGAGTGGCTGTATTGGTGTGTGAGTGCCTGCATGAGTGACTGTATGGGTGAGTGAGTGGATATCTGACTAGGTCTGAAGGTGGGGGAGTGGGTTTATTTATTAAGTAGAGTATTCTTTGTGTATCATGATTCCGAGCTTCTGTCCACTGTACTTGAAAGCTGCTCTTGGATCCTGAAGCTGGTTGTACCTGTTTTAGGTGTTCTCATTAAAGAACCTACTTCTACTTGAAACTTCACTACAGCATGGACTTCTTTACTTTTTACACTGGTGATGAACAGCAGTGAGAGCCCCCCATCTTCATTTCCATCAATGGAGTACTTTCTTACAATTTCCACTCAGCTTCGACTCAGCTTACAATTCTGGAGTTATCCACTCAATATTTCTAGATGTTCTGCTTCTATGATTGTGTTAATATATTTGGAATTTTGTTTTTTGAGTGTCTTTCATTCTATGCTTCTTCAAGAGAAGAATTCAGCGACAACACGTCTGTTTCCAAACTCATTTTGCATTGGACATCTGTGTACGTTATTTTACATTATTTAGTTCACTTTATTATTATTTTTTTCTTCTATGCTGTTTCATTGGAATTGCTATATTCAGCATATGGCATTATTCAATGCTTGTGTTTTCTTCGATAATGGTTACCTGTCTCATACTGGTTCCCCGTAATCACCCGGCATCCACGCAGGTTCTTTCTTTCTTTTTGTCTTCACCTGGAATCCATCATTGTACAGCTCAGCTCAGTGCACATGCCGACGTCACAGCCCGTCTTTGCACATTTCCTCCTCAAGCTCCACCACCCTTGGAAAAAGTAAACACACTGCAGACATCTTAGATTCTCACTGCAAAGTTTTTTTTTCTCGAAAAGTTTTTCTCATCCATCTTCCAGTGTGTTTCCTGTACAAGTTCACTCAGTGACACGCACACTTCATTTATTCTCACCACATTGAATGATTTCCAGTGAAACTTTGCTCGGCGACAGGCACACCTTTGCCTGTTCAAGACTTTAATGGGTGACAGGCATGCTTCATTTTTTCACCACATTGAAAGGTTTCCTCTGAAACTTCGCTAAGCGACAGGCACACTTTTGCCTGTTCAAGAATTTAAACGGTGACAGGCACGTTTCATTTTTCACCACGTTATATGCAGCATTGCACACTTGTGCTTCACAAGACGCTCTGTAAGTACTGTACCAATTTTTTTTCCTTGTTGAACAGTGATAGGCATGCCTTTGCCTATCTTTTTGTGGTTAAGTGAAGCAACAGTACAATGTACTAGATACCAAGTTCTCAGTCTGTCGTGTTTTCATGACTATGTGCTGCGCCTTCGCTAACTATACTAACTTTATTCACCATATCATACTTTCTTTAATGCAATTTTGTGCAAGATGCTCTACTGTTTGTTTATTACAAAGCAACTTAGATTTTTTGGGGGGGTGTTTTTTTACTGTAATTTAATTAAACTATTAACAATATGCAACATGTTACTCCTCCACCTTTTTTCTACTCCACCTAGGTGAGCCACCCATTATTTGGTCAAAATGGAAGAAGACTTTTATTCATTATTCCAAAGTGTGTGGTACCTCATTATCTAGTGAGAGGAAGCCTTCTCTGTTGATGCATTGTTCAGGTATTGAAGGGCAAGAAGTATTTGAGACTTTGCCTGATTTAGTTGATTTTGAAGATTTATGGGCATATTTACAAGCCCCTATCGCCACAGGAACACCACTTTTTATGATATTCCTATGGTGATAAACCCTTCGCCTTATTTACAAGGTGGCATTAAGCCACTTAACATGGATTAACGCTGTCTTGTAAATAAGGTCCCCTTTCTCGGTACACTTAGGGCCTGATTACGATGTCAAGCAGAAAGCCTCCTCCTGACATTCAGAATCCTTATGACTGACACAGTTGGTTTACAATCCGCCCTACCGATTATGATGTTCTCGGTCAGATTGTAGACCGCACAGTCATTCCGAATCGGTTACAACCGGCTCTTGGAGAATTCATGTAGGCTAGAACCGCACCGTACAGCTCTACAGACATAGTTTCCGGCCGAGCGATTACGATGCCATTTTCCAACAGCCTTTCCGAGTCGGCCTGTCCAACACAAAAGGCTGTCGGGAATTGACTTTGGGGGCCCCTAGCAGGGCCCCCTTGCCTCCCCGGCCTCAGGTTGTGGGCCGAGGAGGTACCTAGGGTACCCCCGGTCAATCCCTGCACTGTGTGGCAGGCACCATGGGGTGCCTGCCACAGGGTAAAGGGATTTCCCAAAAGTCACTTTTCTCAATGTGAGCTCGTGTTCCAGGTGGTTTCCGACCCACACACAAGTGCCATAGAGAATAGTAAGTCTCCGCCTGAGAATGATGCAGTCACATCATAATCAGTCGGTCAGAACCACCGACCGCAAGTCGGTCAGAAAAGATTCCGAGACAGTGTAGGTCGGAAGAGTTTCTGACCGACATTGCCATCAGGCCCCTGGTGTGAAAGGGGCATGCAATGGGTGTTGCGGTGGGCGTTCCTCTGGAACACCCATTGATTTTGATGCTCCCCCTATTTACAAGGGTGGCATAAATAAGAGGCAGTGCCAAAATTAAGACCAGCAAAAACCTGGTCTTAAAATGGTAAAACGAGGAAAAATGTTTAATTTCTCCTCTTTTTTACTGTTTCTATGTGTGCTGCATTGTGCAGCACACATAGGAACAGCAAATCGCCATGAATGATTGTTTATGCGCAGGAAGGTGTCCCTTTCTGCACATAAACCATCATTAAAAAAATTACAATTTGCAACTTCTATGTGTGCTGCACAATGTAGCACAAATAGGTCTTACAAATCACCATTCTGGATTGTTTATGTGCAAGAAGGGACACATTCCTGCACATAAAACAATCATTCCCCACAACGCAGACACCCTTGCACTATAGTGCAAGGGCGGCTGCGTTGGCACTAGGCAGCTAGATTTAGCGCCAGGGGAAATGCAAGTGTGCGCTGCATTCTTGTGAATACGGCGCATCCCTGTGTTTTCAGAATGGCGGAGAGTGGCGTTAGCTATGTTTGCTTAACCCTGCGCTTCGCCATTCCCTTGTGAATATGCCCCTTAGATCCTAATGAATTTGAATTGTGTCTAAAGAAATTAGATATTTACTAACCTCCTAAAGTTAGTACCATACTACAATGTTATCATTTTGGCATGACCGACCAGAAAACAATGAAAGTGTGGAGGAATATGTCACCAGTCTTAAGAAATTGGTGTCTACGTGGTAGTCTGGCTCTACATTAGACAAAAGGATGTGATCAGTTCATGCTCAGGTGCTGCAGTGATAAAGTTAGACATGAGCTGTGGGGTAAAGATTGATGCCCCGATTCATGAAGTTATTTCCAAAGCTAAGAATGTTGAACACACTCTAGCTTGTGTTGATGAACTTGATAAGGGAACAAAAACCAGTATTAGTAAAGTTGATGCAAAAGGAGAGGAGCCCAAGTCTAAAGATGAAAGTAAAGGCAAGGTTATGCCTGTGCAGCAGTCTAGACTTAGAACCATACGGACAGCACACGGCCACATCCGCAGTCCGTCCTAGCTCTCGCAAACTGCCTGAGCCGTGACAGACTGCTTTAATGGAGAAAGAAGGTTCAGGTTCTACTTAAGAACCATGCAGAACAGAACTGCGCCTCACCTTCACGATGGACGCATGAAAAGAGAGTGACTGAGTATTAAAATATAATACCTTTACAGAGAGATGGAATAGCTTTGGCAACACCTGAAATATTCTCTGATATCACAAGATTGTGATGGACATATGGTACTCAAGCTCTACTAATCTCAATGCACTGTGCACTTTGACTCAATGGCAGTCAATTTTAAACAATCGTATTAATAATAAGATAACCACAATTGTTTTTATAATTTTTTTTATGCATGTCCAATGTGCTATATTGTTAAGGTTTTAATTAATCACACAATAAAGTTATTTCTCTCTCTGTCTCCTCAACACCTGAAAGGGAAGGCATCACCTGGAATGGTGCACACATGTGGAACAAACCAACAGAAAAAAGGCTGTCAGGCAAACCAAATTGTGAAAATATGTTTGAAACACTCAATATTTATCTTCACCACCTGTGGGGAGAGGGGGGCAAATGTTGGCACAGCAGTTAGTTAATCACAACTGTAATAATCCCACAAAGGGGTCTTAAGTACTCAGCCTCCTTTCCAGGAATGCATTCCATTTCCCAGTCTTTGGGCATGCTGCTGATCTCAGATGGATACCTTTTAGTAATGTAAAGCACCCCTGAGGTATAGAAATCAATGCGCTCTAAATACGGTGAATAGGACATTGTTGTTTTTGCCAGATCTCCCAAATCTGGCAAACTCTACATCATGCCACTAATCAGGCTTTTCAGAGGTAACAGCAGCTCTTCACATGGGGTACTTTTTGGTTCACCAGTAGGAAGAGAGAAACCATGCAAGCAAGGCCCTTGGATAGCATCCTGTCACAAGGGATAAGGGTGAATAGGAACAGCAAGAGCCCAGGAAAGCCACACATTTTTTGTTTAATGTGAAATACACACCACTGTCCTTTACAGACATCGACAGACCATTTGACTCCAACGTGTGTTCATCCTGCCTAGTTCTGGAATAATGCCACGAAGATCAGATAATTCTGAAGTCCAAACCAGAGTAGCTAGCCATTCTTCTTCTCTGACCATGATCTGCATGTCTAAGTTTGGGAATAGCTAATTGAGATTTAATGACAGAAATTCTTTTCTTTAAAATAATTTCATTGTTTTTCCACATAAAGTGAAATTACATAACAACTTCAGGTATTGCATGTGACAAGATCTAATATAGGAAGATAACCACGTCACAAAGCGAGTATCATTACAACAGATCAAGGATAGATTATCTGGTCGAGGGGAATGGGTGTGGGACATACATGACTAGTAAAAATCACACATATGTTGTAGTATTGGAAGGGGTGTTATAATTCCCTTTCCATTGAATGTCCACCTTTGCTTTAGGTAAGACAGTGAAACACTCACTAAACCCCACATTTTATCAAACATCTTAGGGAAGGCACTACTACTATACATCACTACCTATGACATCATAGTACAGTGCATGACTTGGCACCAGTGATCAAAGGTCAGGAGTAGTGAGCTGTCCTATAAATGAGACAAGCCCTTATTTGTCACTACCAATTTTATATTGCAAGTGATTGTACTGTATCTGGGGATAGTTTTTTCATCCCAGATTCCAGGTGTGCAGGTCTTGCTGGCATTTCAACACTGATATTTGGTACACCGAGTATGCAGGTAGTAATCCTCTTCCAGAAAGGATGCATCCTGGGGCATTGCCATATTAAGTTACAAAAACATCTGGGAGACCCTCTCAAACCTAGATCACTGGTAGTGTTCTCTATTTTAAACAGTTTTTGAACTGTGTGGGTCATAAGATGAAGTATTTTGAGTTTGATCCACTGAAAGCCTCACCTGATTGCCACCACCTATGTGTAGATAGATATCTCAGTCTCCCTCAACAAGTGGCTGATATTAGCATCTCACCGCAATTTCAGTGTGCTAGACAAAAAAATTGTTAGAATATTATTTCACAATTAATTTGAATAAGAGTGGAAGCAATTTAAGGAGGGATAAAGCTAAACTACCATACCGGTTGGTTAAAAGATTCAGGAGTCTCTCTTCTAAGTCATTCTGAGTCAGGACTATGGGCAGAAATGTCTTGCACAGTTCTGGGTGAGACCTATCAGTTCTGGGTCCTTCATAAAGCCAGGGCCTTTCCTAAAGCTCAAGGCCAACCAGAACACTCTCCTGCAGATGTATGTTCTCTTATTGCTGTGGATCTGATCTGCATGAATCCTTATCTAGAACAGTGGGTAGACTTCTTTGCCGTCATCCCTACTTTGGTCATTGGTAGTAGCAGTTCTGGTTTTAGGGGGGGGATGTAGGTCCAGATCCTGCTGCCAGAGAAAGACCGTTTCAGTGTTATCGATTTTCTAATGGACTGAATTTCTTTTTTTTTATTGTCCTCATCTCACCAATAGGCTTTTGCAGATTTGAAAAGCCGTCAAACCTTCCAGCTGGGCACCCCACGGCTAACTGCATTTGCCTAGGTCAGCCCGAGCAGCCCCGGGTAGTAGGGGCTTGGTGTAATCATAGGACCCGGGGGGAAGACCAACACATTTTCAATTACTCTCAAAAAAGGAAAACTATTCGCAGATCCCGACCCCAGCTCAGTAGAGGCTGTCAGATATTAGTCGGTGTTTCCCGATTCCCCTCTTGCTCTAATCGTACCATAGCAAAAGAGGCTTTAAGCCAATCTTCTCTGTTCGGGGGAATGGGATCTTTCCACTTTATACATAGCTCCCTCCGAGCAAGCAATATCAGGTATAACAACAGCCCCCATGAGGCTGTGATAAAGCCAAGTTAGATGAGCCATTGCCCCTGAAGAACACCAATGGGAGGTTAACCTCGATGTTAACTTCAAAGATACCCGATAGAGAATCTCCCACATATTCCCAGTAAGATCTTAGCTCCGGGCACTCAAAGAAGATATGGATATCGTCGGCATTAGGTAGTCTGCACCTAGGACATTTAGGGGTGGGGAGCGGGGAAAACTTGGCTATCCTGGCCGGGGTGTGGTATAATCGGTTGACAACGAAGAAATGATTCTTTTTTAAGCTGGCTAGTTTGATGTATTTGTAGAGTAATTTTAAAGAAGGCTCAAAAAGATCTTCAGTGTTGGGCTCGAGGGGAGATTGGTTCAAGACCGATGATTGGGGTGGAAGGTCCGTATCCTCTGCATCGAGGAACCTCGTGTACCACATGGATATCTCTTTCTTTTTTGGCTGAACGTTTTGCAATAACCGCTCTAATTCCCAGTCCCCCCTTACTTCGCCAACTTCTGCCTCGTACCATGATTTAAGTTGTAGATACTTAAACTTAGAGAGAGCAGGGCCTATCTTTGCTCTCAATACCTCCCATGGAAGAATTCCTTCTGTATCCATCAAGTCAGACCACATAGCCACACCCGCTCTCTTAATTGGTACCGCCAGGCTATCTCTAAGGCAGAGTGGTGTCCCAGGGGAGTCCCATATAGGAGCAAAATCAGAGAAATATCCAATACCCCATCTGCGTCTCACTTTATACCATGGTTCCAGGGTGGCCTTAAGGACCTTAAGACGCACACGTTTGAAGTATCTTGGGGCCCCAAACTTATATAGAAGACCTTCTCCTCCACCCCCCCCCCTCGACCATGGCCATCTCACCCAGGAGCCTACCCCACGATGTCCCATCCGGATTCGAAAGCAGCATCCTAATACCCTTAAATTGAAAGGCGATTAAGTACCATCTGATGTCAGGGAGGGCCAACCCACCTTTAGTAAGCCTCCTCCTCAGCTTTTTCCAAGACATCCTTGCGCCTTTATCTCCCCAGATAAAACTCCCGATTTTACCCTGCATCTTACTAATGCTCTTACTAGGAAAGGCCAGGGGAACTGCATTAAACAAGTAGGTCAACTTAGGGAGAATAACCATCTTCACCAGGTTGACCTTCCCATAAATTGTCAAGGGAAGATTCCTCCATCTGGCGAAGAGGTGATCGATTTCCTTTATGATTTTCTCTAGGTTAATCAGGGAATTTTGTCCAAATCTTTGACAATTTTAATACCCAAATACTTAAACTCATTACTGGTAGAGCCTCCCCAATGGTCGATGTTCCAACACATCACTTCCGTTTTGGAAGAATTAGCTAGATAACCAGAAATAGAGCCAAATTCCTACAAAAGGGCTTCGAGCCGTGGAATAGCTACCCCTGGATCGCTAGTATATATGATAATATCGTCGGCATACAATGCTAACTTACAATGGTAAGTTTGCGATTTAAAAGGATAGATTAAGTCATCTAATCTAATAGCTTGCGCCAAAGGCTCGATATAGATGTTGAATAACAGGGGGGATAAGGGGCACCCCTGTCTGGTTCCCCTCTGGATGTCAAAACTAGGGGTCAGCGTGCCATTCAACAGGATCTTTGCGGAGGCTCCCTGGAAGCATTTCCTCAAGGTTTGAACAAAAACAGGGCCGAAGCCCATTCCCTCAAGGACCTCCCAGAGATACCTCCAACAAACCCTATCAAATGCCTTGGCCGCATCCAAGGCCACCACTGCCAAAGGATCTGATCTTACCACGGCCAGATCAATGTTCCCAATCAACAATTGTGTCAGTTCCTGGATGTACCTCCCTACTATGAAGCCCTTCTGATCGATATTAACCAGGCTAGGAACCAATTTGGCCAATCTCCCTGCCAGAATGCCCATAAAGATCTTATAATCGGCATTCAGCTGGGAGATCGGGCGATAGGAGTCGGCCTTTAGTGGGTCCTTTCTCGGCTTCAATATCAAAACAATGGTAGCTTCCTTCCAGGATCTGGGGACCTCACCTGTTGGCCTATAAACTGAGTTAAATAAAGTGCCCAATACCGGAGTCAATTCGTCCGACAGAAGTTTATAAACCTCGTTCGGAAGAGCATCCAGTCCAGAAGCTTTATTATTTTTAGACTTCTTTATTTGATTCCCAATCTCTTCTACAGTGATAGGGGCATCAAGAAAGGCCCAACTGGCTTCAGTTAAAATGGGCAGGGATTTGCCTCGTAGCCAAGATTGTATTTTGTCTTGGGGAGGGGCCAGGTTCTCCTTATACAAATCCGTAAAAAGAGAAAGGAGACACATTTGCATATCCTCTGCCTTGCTAAATTTATCTCCATTGTTATTGATTACCAATTCATTGATGTTGTTTTTTGATCGATCCACTCTGGCTTTCCAAGCTAATAGAGCACCAGCCTTTTCCCCATATTCAAAGTTTTGCATATTTTTAGCAAGCCATTGTGCCCTACACTTCTGGTCCAACATACTCCTGAGCCCCTGCCTAGCCTCCTCCAGATCTTTCTGAACTTGAACCAGTCTATCTAAACTCTCCTGATTGAGGCAATTCCTCTCGGCTTCTAATTCCACAATCCTTTCCTCAATGGAATGTAGCTACTGGGCCTTAACCCGATTATTAAAACAAATTAGACCATGCAACATGCCTCTCAGGCTAGCTTTAGAAGCGTCCCATACGTAATCCATGGTCGTGGAGCCCATGTTTAATAAAAAATATTCTGAAGAGGATGATTTAATGGACTGAATGATTCCGGGATCTGGCAGCATTGATCTATTCAGCGTCCATCTAGTTTGTGGAATATTACCTTTCCTGGAATATGAAAATGAAACTGGAGCATGGTCGGAGAGGTGGCTAGGTAATACAGATATCTCGAGTAAATTATCTAACACATCCCTATTAACTAAAATATAATCTATTCTTGATGAATGACGATATTTTTTGCTATAGAATGTAAACCCCTGGAGATCTCCCCTCTTAGCCCTCCAGACCAGGTCCATATCATACAGCAGATTTTTCATGGCCCGACAAGATCTCAGGGCCCCTATGACATGGCTCGAATTAGACCTATCTTTAAATGGGTCAAGGAGGACATTAAAATCGCCTCCTATAAGCAAGGGGGGGGTCGCCATCGTCAGTTTGGCTTGCAACTTACAGATATATGAGGGGTCATCCACATTGGGGCCATAGTAGGAAGAACAAGCTTGTTCTAATCCCCCAAAGTCCATCTGGGCCACTATCCATCTCCCTGTTTGATCCGTCTGAACAGATTTAATTACACAGGGGGTCCCCCTCTTCACCACAATTGCAACACCTCTACTATTGATTGATTGTTGCGAAAAACAGAAACAATTTATCCATGGGATTTTGGAAAAAATTGAACGAGATTCTGCAGAGGTCAAATGGGTCTCTTGTAAAAGAAAGCCCTGGGCTGAGGAGAGTTCTAGGTACTTAAATATCAACCTTTGCCTGCGTGGGCACCTTAGACCGTTCACGTTCCAAGAAATAAAGCTGATTTTACTATCCTTTTTAAAATTACCTGCCATCGACTAGTGAACCCTTTTCTCCAGCTACACAACATTTCTTAAAATACAAAAGAGATGAGGAATATATTTTGATTTTTTTACCCGCTGCTCCCCACCCAGTGAACCCCACCAACCCCACCTCCCCCCTCCCTGTGACCCCCTTCACCCTGAGGAACCCTCCCTTCCAATAGGCTAAGCCTATTCGGTCGCCTCTCCCTCGGGTAACACTTATGAACTAATGTTTAACTCTAGGGAATTGGGACTTGAAGCTGAGAGCACCCCTAACCTCAACTCCCTCCTTCATTGCCCTCCCTTTCCCTTTGGATTTTTACAATAAGGACGTCCACCTCCTCAGTTGTACGGATCAGATGCATATGATTGTTCCACATCACGCGTAGCGTGGCAGGAAACCTCAATTGAGCCTTCGCCCCCAAACTGTTTAATTCTGCTAACCTCTTCCCCAACTCCCACTGTCTCGTTGCAGTCATGTGGGAGATATCAGATCTGATAGAGAAGGAGAAGGGGGATAAGTCCGAAAGTGTAGATGATATCACACCTTCCTTAAGTGCAGCAGTTAAAATCAGCTCCTTAACAGAGTAGGACAAAAAGTTCACCAGTATTTTCCTGGGTTTCTGCCTTCCCGGGTTTCTCTTAAAGGGGTCCCGATGTACTCTTTGGATTTCGTGTACAAGGTCAATGCTAGGGGAGTTTTTCAAAACTGTGCCTTTTAATAAGGAAATCACAAACCCCTTTATGTCCGTCCCCTCAAGAGCTTCCGGGATATTTAGGAATTTCAAGTTGTTTTTCCTAGAGTGATTTTCCAATCGCTCGAGGTCTTCCTTTAGTTCCTTATTTTGAGCCGATAACTTTACCAAATCTGCTGAAGTCGTTTGAATTGCTTCTTTTAGCTTGGGAATCTCAGACTCAATTGCGTCAGTCCTCAAGGTAACTTCTTCCAATTTCTGAGCCAACACCTCACACGATGATCGTATAGCAGCCTGATTTGCTTCGGACACAGAAAACCTACTAGCCAGCTCAGATTGGTTCATCTCTGATACTATAAACTGCTGGTCATCTCTTCTTTCATAGCCATAAGTATATCAACTAATGAATGCGTAGTGGGAACTGAAACACCACGTTCCTCGGGGACAGGAGTACTTATACTTTTGTGGACCCTTTGCTGGATTTCCTGATCCTGTGCCTGCTCCTGCTCATCTTGTGTTCCCAAGACGGAATATCTATTAGAAAGGCTCACCGCAGGGTGGACCACAGATTCAATTTCAGGCGCCATAGATGAAAGTATAGGATCGGTTACCACCACTGCCGGGGTTAGTGCTTGATCGTCCAATCTCTTGGAGAAAGTCAAGGGTACCAATACTTCCTGCTTCCTCGGGCTGTTTCGCGGCTTAGAAGATGTGGCTTCAAAAACTCCCAAGGTTTTAACCGTTGACTCGCCTACACTACCAGCTGAGGGGTCCTGAAACCCAGGTTCACCCCCGCTGGACTGGCCTGAATGACATTCCTTGTGGTTTTGCTGGTGGATAAGGCTGATACCTTAATAGATGAAAAAGCCGGGGCCATAGACGTGGACAGGGATATGACTTGATAGTATGGTTTTAGAGATGGAGTAATTTTCGTTTTTAAAGGGGATATTTTCTTGCCCCTGCCTCTACCTTTGCCTTTATTGACCACTCTCCCCTTAACGGCGGTCCCACTGTCAGTTATAACCCCACCCTGCCTATGTTGTTTAAGTGATGCTCTGACTTCAGAGATAGGGGGAGAAACCCGCGGAGACAAAATCGACTGAATAATGGCTGTATTGGAAGATAAATGAGCCGCTCTGGCTCGCAGGGTATACCTACTTATTTTAGGTGGAGAGATGCCCACTTTTATTGCGTTGCTTTTCTCCATACGATAGAGAGGTGCCTCTCCCCTTTTTCCAGATGGCCAAGAAATCACAAAAACTCTCCCTTGACAGGGCAGGGGGGGGCTGTCAGTAAAGCACTCTTTCCCAGAAAAGATTTTTGAACCCCCCTTACCTTCAGGTAAGCAAATTGAGCCAATCTTACTGATACCTCCGTGGGAAGCTGGTCGCTGGTATCCCGCCCGGGGGAATTCCCCCAGCTGCTCGGCGTCTACCTCACAAAATTCTCTAATCCCAGGATCCAGGTGTACACCAAAACTGGTGCTGACTCTGCCTCCGATGAACCGGAGCAGCAAGCAGGCGATGTCCCGGCGTCTCCTCTCGTGCACGGCTTCTCCCCACCTCCAGCGCTGATCTCCGGGCTCCGCCCTGCTACAGCGAAGACCCGGGACTGCCGGTCCACCGTTTCTGAGGAAGGCGAGATCCCCCCGCATATCAGCCAGCAGGTAAGGGCAAATTAAGGAGGGTTGCTACAAGAAAGAGAATTGGGGCTCCAACATCAGTCCCAACGGGAGACCCGAGGGAGCGTGACCGCGGCCGTTAGCTAGTGGCCGCCATGTTCCTCCCACCTGTACTAAACAGACAATGGACTGAATTTCAAGAAGAAGAGAGTCCTCTCTCACCGGACGTGTCTCTCCACCTGGGATAGGCAGGTCCTGTGATGGGGAGGCAGCATGCTTCACTTGAATGAGGTAGGAGGCTCACAAGGAACACTCCTTGTGCAGCACCAATTCATGGCTTCTATGATCTTGACCTCTGGACCTTGAGGGTTTGATATGGACAAAGGGCTAAGATTAGGAAGATGTGAAAGACGATGTATGTAACAAGTGCAAGAGATGTGGGCACATATTGCTGAAAGAGAGAAAGGCCTCAGCTTGGAAAGTGTGCCACAAAGTCAGTCCTAAGCTAGGCTGCAATGGAAGAGCAGTTCTAAGATGGAGGAGGAGAAGCCAATGAAGGTCAACGAAGAAAGAAATACGGACTTGGGAATATTTCACCTCATGGCTCCCATCCATCTCCAGCTTCTTCTTGACCTCTCACAACCAGAAGGTGATAAATGTAATCAAAGTCTAATTTTACAAGGGCAACTCCTCGGCTCAAGACATTTACTTGGCATATTCCCCACATGTAGATGATGTGGTTTAACTCTGCTCTAAGGTTTGAAGACCTGGTGAGCTGAGCTTATGGTTCTGAGTGGAAATGAATGTACTACATCAACAGACACACGCACCTTAATATCCCTCATGTTTTATGTCTGGAGGTCAGTGAGAGCTAGAGGGCAAGTGCAAGTCAATGCGAGGCAGTGAGAGCTAAAAAGTCATATTCATAAAGATGTAACATGTTCACAAATTAACATGCTCATAAAATAAGAATGCAGTTTGCACATGAACGACATGAACATGATTCATGATATAGAAAAATTAAAGGAGATCAGGAAAGATGGTGCTTTACAATGAGTAGAGGGCCAGAAGAGAAAAGCGAGGGAAGGTCTGTATTCTCTGCCCAGCCCTCATACTGCCTGATGGTCCAATCTGTCATTTGTGACAGGTAACCAAAAAACATGAGTCACATGTTTTCAAAGGGCATTTTCTCCTTAGCAAAAGAGCCCTTGTATTTTTGTGAATTTGGTCCAGTATGCAATTTGCAGTTCGTGTGTACAACCTAATTATGCAAACATTTTATGGGGGTTTAAATGGCTAAATAAGCACAAATAACACAGAATTTCAATATGTAAAATAGAATGAAACTATGAGTGGCAGAGACAAATAATGGAAAAAAGACCCAAAAGGGTACAATTTATTTTATTTTATTTATTGTGTCAGCTTATAAACATGTCATATGCAAGGAGACTGGATTTTTGTTTGTAGGTTCCCCATCATAAAGCCTCTTTGGACTCCAATGCTGATTTCTTTTTTAACTCCAGAAGGGCACTGGAGCCTGCTAGCCAGGCACCAGTGCCAGTGCTCTTTCCATAAAAATGATGTGTGTGAATTGATAACCCTAACAAGTCACTAGTAAGTGGTACCAGTGGTATCCAGGGCATGAGAATTAAAGGGGTCACCAAGGCCTGGTGCACTGATTGTGCCATCCTGAGTGACCCAAGAAAATGGACGACAGCAGGCCAGCTATTGCACACTGCAGTAGCAGTGCCAACTGTTCTAATTCGACTTTGCCTTCACCATGAGTGGCAAGGTCACAGCACTATTTTTTATATATGTCACTCTCCCCTAAGGTGAGCCTCCTGAAACCAGGAGGCAGGGTGCATTGGAATAGAAGTGTGGACATATAAGTGTCCCTATAGTAGCCTCCTTCCATTAAGGTCTACTATAACTGTTCAGGGTGCCATAGGCTAACATTGGCTAGCACCTGGTCACACCGAGGATGGCAACTACATTATGGTCCCACTGAAATATGCCATGTTTGGTATTAAATAACATGCCTAATTAAATCCGATCTTATTCTCAAAGTCGGATTTAATGTGACATGTACCCTGGTGGCTACCTTAGAGGTTGCCCACCTAGTTGCCACAGCCTTTCCCATACCCTGGCTGACAGCCTGCAGCGGCTGCTACCAAGACAGGAATCTGAGCCCCTGCCAGGAGGAGTGAACACTCCCAGGAGTCAGAAACAAAGGCCTGACACCTCCCTAACTGACAGGATGGCTGGTGAAGTTGCACATCAAGGTGGTGAGCTCAAAGCATACGCTGCCTTTGATATACATTCAGGCTGCCTCTCAGAGAAGAAAACGGCCAAACCCCTGCCCCCAAACACATTTACTCCCGGGCAGGTGGGAAAATGAGGTAATCAGGTGGTGTACACCCCCAGAAGGCTAGCCACACCCCTAGGGTGGGCTACCTGGTCTGTACAGCCAAGGAAGGTTTCTGCCATTTTTAAAAGTGGTAGAATAGAGGGTTCTGGGTAGAAAAGGTAGCACATACCCCCGGATGTGCTCACCTCATGTGCTGATTAGCTACTGGGGCTGGTAGCCCATTGACTACTTGCACCCACACCCTTAATGCCCCTAAATCTAGGATTTAAGGAGCACCCCTAGCACCAGAACCTCAGATCTGATTCGACTTGCAACAAAGGACAATGAAGAGACCCGAGTCTGCGACCTCAGGACCTGCATAAAGCAAAGGCACAATACTCAGCACCTGTCACAACAACCCTGCAACTGCATGACAGTGACTTGTCCCGGTGCAGAGACCCATTCACCAGGAAAGAGGAACCCCTCTGAGAGCCAAAGGCAACTCCAGAACTCCCTTGGACTAGAGCCACTAGTCCCATGCAGCCCACAGGTACTGAATGCTCTCTGAACCAAAGAAGGGATCACCCAAAGGTAAATGGTCTAGTGCATTGTTGGAAGCATAGTCCTGACCTCCTGCAAGTTTTAGGTGGCTACCACCTTTTCCCAGACTTTAGGACTTTGAGGTAACTTAAAGCTGAGCTTGACGCTGCCAAGGTTTGCTGGTGGCCAGTTCAGCTGCCACTACCTTTGTTCGACATTGCAACTCAAGCATATTCAACCCTACACAGCAGTGGCCCCGTTGTCTAGTTGTTGCGTCCATTTCCTCACCAGCGCCGTCTAAGCAGTAAAACCAGCTCCTCCGTGACTACCACTTCAGCACTAGGGACAGCCAGCAACACTCTGCACTGGGCCCTACATGGCAGGTAAAATTCAAATGACTGTCGCAGTTTGGTCCTGGGACCCGCATTACCTTCACCACCACTTGGTTCCACTCAACTCTACCTTCGAGTGACCTTTTGTCACTAGTGCTTTTCTCCATTGACCACAACGTTAAAGTTTTGCTGTAGTGAATTGCACAGATTAATTTTTCCTTCTAAAATCCATAACTCCGGTTATACTTATCTGATTGTGTTCATTTTGTTGTCTAAATTTATATAAACATAATTTGCTTTATTTTTATAAATTGGTGTTGGATTTCTTTCGAGTTGTGTCAACAATTACTTATCATCCTTGTTGGTAGTCTGAATTGCTAAACACATGTTCCTCTAGTAAAGCCTGATTTGTTGGTGTGAACCCAAAGGACCTATTGTAGGGTATTGTGAGAGTATTGCAAAGTGAAGCCTAACCAGCCTCACTGCATAATACTCCACTTTCCTGCACCATACAATATATACAAATAATAAAATCCTCATACGAGTACATTAATACAATAAGAATAAATATCAGCAATGAATAAGTGTCATACACTGATATAAAAACAAAGGGCAACAGAGCAGTTTAGACATGTTACTAATTCATCCTATATGGCTTACAAGGGTACAACTCACACAAAGAAGCTTGGTGGGTCACAATCAAGAGCAAATGGTTTGCTCATTTTGATCCTGCCCAAATTTCCTCCTCTACCAACGTAATGTACGTCATATTCATAAAATGTACATAACATTTGCTTGCAGAAGCACACTCTCCCAACTGTTCATGTGCACTTCTGAAGCAGTGGGAACGTCTTAAAATTTGTTCTCAAGTGAGATGCCAATGCCAAAATTCCTATTTCAGAATCAGTGACACAGTAGATGGCAAAATGGCACCTGATTTGTGAATTTACCAAACACTTTCAAATTGAGTTCCATGCACAATTTGCTGTAGGTGCGAATTAATATTTTTGGGAATCAAAACTCGCATAATTTGCTCCTGGTGCAAAAGCAATCTAGCAGTGGTGCATTTCAACCCCAAAATATAGTAAATCTGGCCAAGGTCTTTTTAACCCGAGTTCCATGGACCCATGGCAAGGACAGGATAATGTGTGAAAGCACCTAGCAGAGCCAATGACAGGGATGGCAGTTTGGCTTGGGTGTCACCTGGAAAGTGGTCTAAAAAGTAGACATGTATTTCTGTTTGAAGATTTTATGCACTTCAGCTAGAAAGTGATTTTAGGTATGGCAAAATGCACCTTTAGGTGCTTGGAAAGCTCATGTCATCCATTGTTCAGGAGAGAAAGAGTGAGCTTTGGTTCAGACCCGACATCGATTTTCAAGGGTTTTCATTGCTCCATAGTTTGCCATTGCTTGGATACTCCGTCCATCAAACCGAGGCCATTTCATGGATGGACACATCGCCTCATTTGTATTCTCGTTAGGTTTTGGAGATGAGGTAGCAAATAGTCCTTTTGTTAGACTAGAGTTTCGCAATGAAATGTGGCTTGCAATTGAGACCCAAAAGGTGTTCTTTGATGTACTTACTTTACTGACATGGTGACATTTTAAACAATGATTTATGGCTTTTTTGCTTAGGAAGTGTGAGCTCCTTGAGTTTATTAGCCTGTCATAAAAATACATTATTATCACTTATTGTCATTGATCATTAATTCACACCCCGCATCCACCCACACAGACACTCAGACACCCATAGAGGTATTCAGACAACCAATAACTCACCCATACACCCATACAGACACTCACATACCCACTCACATACCTATACAACCACTTAGACACCAACTGACAGACAGATATAGACACTCACACAACCAGTCACTCAGTCAAAATAACTTTATTCGGTTTCAGAAGAAAACCATAAAAGTGCACAAGATCAACAGTACCATTTGTAATTGCGATGACCTATTTACAAAACAGCATGAAAGACAAGTTATACAGTTTAATTATTAAAAAAGGAATAAAAGTAGATTTAAAGAAATTACATGCCTTAAAATACAGGGGCATATTAGCAAGACCGGCGATAAAATTATCGCCGTTTTAGCGGCAGGAAACTGCCGCTAATACGGCGATAATGGGCTTGCTAATATGCGTTATAGAATTCCAATAGAAGCCCAGGTAGATGTGCAGGACATCTAACCTGGGCTTCTATTGGAATTCTATAACGCATATTAGCAAGCCCATTATCGCCGCTTTAGCGTGCAGTTTCCTGCCGCTAAAGCGGCGATAATTTTATCGCCGGTCTTGCTAATATGCCCTACAGTCTTAGGATTTATCACACTTTAGGAGATAAAACACTTAAGATGTGCGGTGATAGATCTAACTAATCCAATACAACTACAGCTACTAGTACCGTTTCCTAATAGCCATGGCAACTTTGATAAAATTTGAGACCCCAATACATATATCAAGAGTAGCCAGAGAATGCAGAAAGTTAAAACCATAAATATAAGAACAAGGCCTAATATGTTTTTTAATCGGGACTAAAAAAGTTCTCCTAGGCTCTTTATATAAAGTGCAAAATAGCATAAAGTGCTGTGTGCTTTGGGCTACCAAATTATCACAGGGGCATGGCACTAAGTTGTCTGCCCAGCCAGTTTGCTTCGGGAATGCCACTAGGAAGTGCAAAGTAAGAAGACGAAATCTTGTTAGATAAAAACGTGTCTGGGCATTTGTGGAGAATGTTAAGTAAAATTGCTGCTGAGCGGGGAATAAGCAAAGGGGGCCTGCTACCTCAGGTTGAGAACGGCGAGTGTTTACCCCTGAGGAGTGCAACTCTTTGATGATCTTTTTCGCACTCTCATTAATACTAGTTGGGCAATCAAAATAGTGTGCCAAGACTAACTTATAAAAGCTATCCCTGACAAAACGGAGCCAAGGGATAGTGAGAGCACCCTCGAGGTTAAGACAATCTTTTATTATCTCTCTAGAAAACGCCAGCTCTTCCGATAGCCAAATTTTAGCCCATAGAAGTAAAGGGGCAAAATTTATACAATGTTCTACAAAGTCAAGCCCCAACTCATAGTGGCAAAAGCTAGTGGGGGCACTGATTGGGGTCATCAGTAGCCTTTTTTATAAATTTATTTTCTATGATTTGCAGCTGATTACTATTGTGATACCCCCATACGCCTTCTCCATATGTTGCCACAGCTACGCATTTAGCTTTGTAGAGTGTAACTAGCTCGGTCACCGGTTTGTGTCCCAATTTGCTGGCAAAACTAAAAAGACCCTGAACCACCCTACCTACGTTTTGCCTCCTTATAGTAACAAAGCGATACCAAAGGGGATGATGGACGGAGCGCTTGAGCTAATCAAACACTCAACCCCAGTCAACTGATCTGGGTTTAATCCATCATCATTCTTTAGCTCACTCCACCACCCCAGTTCAGACATGGCCATATGCAAATCAGTCTGACCCTGTGCCTCATGGGAACAGTCCAGCCCGAACTGCCAAGCCATGTCTTCCCTGGACCGGAAACAAGCATCCTGGGACCGGTTTCTGGCTATTCAGCCGTCATCAGCCAGGCTAGCTTGAATCCAGTGGCAAAGTGAGCAAGGGACCCACGTCTGGGCATACCCTGCCAACTTAGGGCGAACAAAGCGATACCAAAGGGGATGATGGACAGAGCGCTTGAGCTAATCAAACACTCAACCCCAGTCAACTGATCTGGGTTTAATCCATCATCATTCTTTAGCTCACTCCACCACCCCAGTTCAGACATGGCCATATGCAAATCAGTCTGACCCTGTGCCTCATGGGAACAGTCCAGCCCGAACTGCCAAGCCATGTCTTCCCTGGACCGGAAACAAGCATCCTGGGACCGGTTTCTGGCTATTCAGCCGTCATCAGCCAGGCTAGCTTGAATCCAGTGGCAAAGTGAGCAAGGGACCCACGTCTGGGCATACCCTGCCAACTTAGGGCGAACAAAGCGATACCAAAGGGGATGATGGACGGAGCGCTTGAGCTAATCAAACACTCAACCCCAGTCAACTGATCTGGGTTTAATCCATCATCATTCTTTAGCTCACTCCACCACCCCAGTTCAGACATGGCCATATGCAAATCAGTCTGACCCTGTGCCTCATGGGAACAGTCCAGCCCGAACTGCCAAGCCATGTCTTCCCTGGACCGGAAACAAGCATCCTGGGACCGGTTTCTGGCTATTCAGCCGTCATCAGCCAGGCTAGCTTGAATCCAGTGGCAAAGTGAGCAAGGGACCCACGTCTGGGCATACCCTGCCAACTTAGGGCGAACAAAGCGATACCAAAGGGGATGATGGACAGAGCGCTTGAGCTAATCAAACACTCAACCCCAGTCAACTGATCTGGGTTTAATCCATCATCATTCTTTAGCTCACTCCACCACCCCAGTTCAGACATGGCCATATGCAAATCAGTCTGACCCTGTGCCTCATGGGAACAGTCCAGCCCGAACTGCCAAGCCATGTCTTCCCTGGACCGGAAACAAGCATCCTGGGACCGGTTTCTGGCTATTCAGCCGTCATCAGCCAGGCTAGCTTGAATCCAGTGGCAAAGTGAGCAAGGGACCCACGTCTGGGCATACCCTGCCAACTTAGGGCGGAACAAAGCGATAGCAAAGGGGATGATGGACGGAGCGCTTGAGCTAATCAAACACTCAACCCCAGTCAACTGATCTGGGTTTAATCCATCATCATTCTTTAGCTCACTCCACCACCCCAGTTCAGACATGGCCATATGCAAATCAGTCTGACCCTGTGCCTCATGGGAACAGTCCAGCCCGAACTGCCAAGCCATGTCTTCCCTGGACCGGAAACAAGCATCCTGGGACCGGTTTTTGGCTATTCAGCCGTCATCAGCTATAGTAACAAGCGGATCCCAATTCAACTTGTTATTAAAAATATTCCCAAGATAATTAAAATTATTCATTTTATCAATCCTCTTCGTACCCACAGCAAAGTTTCTAGTTTTAGTCATTTTAGGCCCACAGACCATGACATAGGATTTAGTAAAATTAACCTTTAGATCAAGTGACAACATAAAATCAGAAAATGCATTGAGTGTTTTTTGGAGGCCGATAGCTGTTAGGGCCATTAAAACGTCCGCATATGAGAGAAGCGGTACCCGGGAACCCCCAATGCGAGGACAGTCAAGATCTTTATGTGACAAGAAGGCATCAAGTCCATTAGTGTATATTACAAAGAGAAATGGTGCTAGGATTCATCCCTGCCGTATGCCTTTGTCGATGCGATAGGCATTGTTTTTTCGCCATTAGCGCCATATCTGATAGTTACGGATGTAGAGGCATGAAGCCTACGGAGAAGAGAAATTAAAGATTCCTCAACTCCCATTTTTCCCATCAGTGCCCACAGCTTGTCCCGATTTACAGTATCAAAAGCACTGGACAAGTCCATGAAGGCCAGATGAATAGAATCCTTCCTGGCCTTCATGTACTTGACCATAATCAGGGACAAGTTGAGGCACTGTTCAATAGTGCCCATCCCCCTCCTGAACCCATACTGTGATCTTGCAATTACCCCTGTGTCTGTTGCCCAAGATTCAAGACGAGCAAGGACGACCCTTCCCAGCATCTTCGCTGTGGCATCGATGAGGGAGATTGGTCTGTAACAGGAAGGTTCACGTCTGTTACCTTTTTTTAACACGGGGACCACTATAGCCTCCTTCCAAGATGCCGGGATAGGGCCAATCACCACTGCTTTGAAAACATTTGTTAATAATGGGGCCCACAACTTAGAATTAGTTTTAAAAAGATCTAATGGGACTCCATCCTGGCCAGGGGCTTTCATACTGATTCCTTTGGTTAGGGCTTCCTCAACCTCAGCTACTGAGATTGACGCGCTTTGGAGAAGAGCAGAGGTTAGATCTTGGGGCAAATCCTCACCTGGGGCCTCATATTGGCGGCCTTTAGGATTAAAGATGGCTGCGTAGTGGGCTTCTCAGACCTCCCCCAAAATCAGGGAGTCCATCCTACCCGTCTCCTCGTTGAATAATGGGTGATTTATAACTTCCCAAAATCTTTTCAAATCCTAAGGGAGCTAGCTCTTTCCAGATCATCCCAGGCTGAGCGCCTCAATTCTTCTTTCCTCTGCTTCACTATACTTTTGTATGCTTTCCGAGCAAGCTTACTTTGAGCCCATTGCCGAGGGTATGCGTGCAATTCCAGCTTAAGGGTTTTATGCACTCTTGTACATTCTTCATTGAACCATCGTATATCCGGGGGGTCCCTCACCTTAATTAATTTAGTCAGATTTTTAGCTACATCCGAACAAATCAGTTGGAATTCCTGAATGATCTCTGCTGGGGGCAGATCAAGGGCTAAGCACTTCACAATAGAGTCAATATTAGTTTTAACAATTTTTCTTCAAACTCAACAGGGTTAATTTTATTCCATTTGAGTCTCACCCCTTTATTGTGATTAAAGGAAACTTTATGCTGTGAGGGGATTGTGATCACTTGCGTTATTTGGATCCACCTCAAAGTCGCCAATAAGTGGTAGGAATTTTCGTGATATGAGCATAAAATCAATAGAGCTCTTCCTGCCCCCACCAATAAAGGTGGGGCACTGTAGTGATGAGTTCCAAGCTAAATCATTAATAAAGCATAGATCATTCTCCATGATAATAGAGCCTCTCCCTGGGGAGTATGATTAAAATGCGTCAGGGGCTGCCCCTCAATGTTTAAGAGCCCACAAGCATGGCCAGAGCTGTGGGGGCAGATTGAATAATTAAAATCTCCTACCCAAAGAGTACATAGGGGTTGCCATTTCTCTGAGATTTTGTTAATTTCTATCTGCAATGCCTCAATAACCTGGGAGGTGTTGTGATTAAAAATATTATAATACCAGTTCACTACCCCATACATTTGCTGACTTATACAGTTAGTCACACACCCACTGAAACATCCAGTCAGGCAGTCATACACCCAATGATTCACCAATACAACTTGTTATATATATTTAACACTCATAAACATTTTTAAAACACTCACACTCCCTGGATGATGTTATCAGTGATGTAATTTGAGATGTTATCAGTGATGTCATGAGTGATGTCACTGACCATGTCATAAGTGATGTAATATGTGAGGAAATAAGCAGTGCATTGTGGGGTGCGAGTTATAGTTAGTTCAGCTAACTATAACTTCTGAATTTCTCTGGTTTTGTACAAGTGAATGTCAGCCTAACTATAACCCATCGGTAACCTTTGTTTTTTTCAGTGAATATTTTAGTTTACATATAAATGTATATATATATATATATATTTATATATATATATATATATATACCAAATCCTCACGTGAGCAAGGTATTTGTAATACCGAAACGCGTAGATCTTGTTTCACCTGTATTTCTGTTTGTACATATGAACATCTAACGACGGAGATAGAAAAATAAAAATCGCAAAACCTGCAAGTGTGGACCGTTTTTCTTCTGGAAAGAGGATTTGGTAGATGTGGTAAGCGGCGTGGTTCAGCCGCGGGAGCTCGCACCCATACTGAGCGTTATCGGGTCTGGCGAAAGGATGAACTAAACTGGGACAATATATATATATATATTCACTGAAAAAACCATAGGTTTTAGGGACAGTTATAGTTAGTTGGACATTGCACTCGTACAAAACCCGTGAAATTCCCCCGTTATAGTTAGTTCAGCTAACTATAACTCACGCCCCCGCAATGCACTGCTGATGACGTCACATATTACATCACTCATGACATGGTCAGTGACATCACTGATGACATCTCAAATGACATCACTGATGACATCATGCAGTGACTGTGTGTTTCTGTAAAGTTTAAATATTTTTAATATATATAGGGAAAGGCGTATTGAATAATGAGTGGGTGTATAAGTGTCTGTATGGATGATTTAGTAGGTGCGTGACTAACTCTATAAGTGAGTGATTAAACATATCTTACTGAATGCATGGGTTAGTGACTAAACTGGGTGAATGTCTGTATCCGTCTGTCTGTTACTGTGTAAGTGGCTGCATGGGTTTGTGAATAGCTACATGAGTGTCTATATGAGTTATTGATTGGTTGTCTGAGTATCTGTATGGGTGCAGGAGTGTTTGTGTGGGAGGGGTGTGTGCGACTCTGTGCATAGATGTGTGAGTGGGTGATTCACTGGGTGGATGGTTTCAAGAGTGCATCTGTGATAGACTGTATGGGTGGGTAAGTGTGTGTAAGAGTGTGTTAGTGAGTGAATGTATGTCCCACTGGTACATGTGTGAGTAACTACATATGTGAAAGGCAGTATATATGTGTGTTGGAGTATATAAATAGCTATAAGCGAGAGTGTGTGATTGTGAGAGTGACTGTATGGATGAGCGTGTGCTTGTATCAGTGATTGTATAAGAGCGTAAGAATGTGCTAGTATTTGTATAAGTAAGTGAGCTGGTGTGTGTATAACTGTATAGGTGAGTAAATGGCAGTGTGTTTAATTATTTGCATGACTGACTAGGTGTGTGAGTACCTCTATGGATGAGTGGCGGTGTTTGAGTGTCTATATAGGAGTATGAGTGCATATGATAGTCCTGTACTGAGTGACCATAAGTATGAGTGACTGTACGGGTGAGTGAGTGGATGTGTGTGTAGACCTAAGAATCAGTGAGTGGGTATGTAGTTATTGGTGTTGGAGTGTCTATGGTTTTGCGAATGGCAGTTTGTAATTTAGAGTGGGTGTATCAAAGGTTATATTAGGGTGTGAGGTGGTGCATCAGATTATCACGTGGAAGATGTCATCAGTGATGTCATCAGTGATGTCATTTGAGATGTCATCAGTGATGTCATCAGTGATGTCACTGACCATGTCATGAGTGATGTAATATGTGACGTCATCAGCAGTGCATTGCGGGGCGCGAGTTATAGTTAGCTGAACTAACTATAACGGGGAATTTCACAGGTTTTGTACGAGTGCAATGTCCAACTAACTATAACTGTCCCTAAAACCTATGGTTTTTTCAGTGAATTTGTAAGGTTTTTAAATGCTAATTTCTAACTATAACGTGCCTGAAACCTATGGTTTTTTCAGTGAATTTCAAAGGTTTTTTAAATGCTAATTCCTAACTATAACATGTCTGAAACCTATGGTTTTTTTCAGTGAATTTCAAAGGTTTTGTAAATGATAATTTTTAAATGTATTAATTGTTATATTTATTTTTTGATACTGATTTACTACATTTTTTTAAACTATTTATTTTTAGATATTTTATTTTTTAAATTACATTGTAATTACATTATACATTACATTACAAAATATACTTTCTCAGAATGAATTACTTTAGTTTAAATACTTTGCAAGTAGGCAATAGACTTTTAAGTACAGTAGTTACAGTTGTTGCAATGGGCAACACAATTTCAAACACAATGCAACATTGAGCTCAATGTGAATTTCTAGTTAAATGCAATTAGTTACTTTATGGATTACTTTCTAACCACAGGACTGGATCCTAGATTCAGTCCTGGGACATCTCCTGTAAACAGTTGAGTAAAAGCGTTTTGGTTACAGTAGTGATTTTTAAGGAAGATTATTGTATTTTAAAAGTTGACACTTGGAAACTTTTTCACATAGAATCACCAATGTTATCCTACGGGAGGAAATTCACTTAGCAGGTAAGTAGTGTTATCGTTACTTTTTCTTACTCAGTGTTGGATCCTAGATCCAGCAATGGTGAATCTCCTGTAAACAGTTGAAAGAATGCGTTTAAGTCATACAGGCGATTTTTAAGGAATATTTGTAGTTTGTGAAAATCGACACTTTGAAACTTTTCTGCTGAAAACCAGACAATGGATTCCTATGGAAGGAAATATAAGTTACTGGTAAGTACGGTTAGAATTACTTTTCAGGATCTGTACTGGGCTCAAAGATGCAGCACTGAGGTCTCTCCTGATAACAGGTGAGTAAATCGGAATTCGTAGTTCGGCTGATTTTAGAAGAATATTTGCACAATGGTAAAGGAAGGGGGTGGGGCCTGAGGTGACATGTCTGCAAACACACCCAGTGGCGCGTTTTAAGTTGGAGAATTAATTCCTCACAATCCCGAGGGTCCCTAGGGGCCAACTAGCCCACCAGATACCTCTAGTATGCCCCAGACAGCTGCGTTGCAGAGAGGTGTTCAGAGGCCACGCCCCTTTTACAACACTCTGCAACGCAGCTCCGTGGCGCTTACTGGAGGTACCTGGTGGGCTAGTTGGCCCCAGGGACCCTCAGGATTGAAGGGAATTTAATTCCCCATCTTAAAACGCGCCACGGGGCCTGTTTGCACACATGTCACCTCAGGCCCCGCCCCCTCCCTTCACCACTGTGCAAACGCACCCCGTGGCGCGTTTTAAGTCGGGGGATTAACTCCCCTTGAATCCTGAGGGTCCCTGGGGTGCAACTAGCCCACCAGCTACCTCCATTAAGCGCCACAGAGCTGCGTTGCAGAGAGGTGTAAAAAGGGGCGTGGCCTCAGAACACCTCTCTGCAACGCAGCCCCCTGGGGCATACTGGAGGTTCCTGGTGGGCTAGTTGGCCCCCAGGGACCCCCAGTATTCAAGGGGAATTCGTTCCTAATCTGCAAACGCGCCAGGGGGCGCGTTTGCAGAGTGCTGATAAGGAGGGGGCGTGGCCTCCGGCGCGATGCCCCCCCACACAAGTACTTTTTAAATTAAAAAAAGAAGCCCCGGGGGGTGGCGGTCCCCGGGGCTGCGGGAGGGCCAGAGAGCCCTCCTGCACCATTTGTTTTTAAAGCCCCGGGGGTGGCGGTCCCCGGGCTTGGAGGCCTTAGAGGCCCCCATTCATTAAAATTATAACCCCCCGCATGCCCCCGGGACTTGGCCCACCCGGGGTCCAATTAACAACGAGCGCGGGAGACCGCGCTTCGTTTTTCGGCGGGATTCGCGCACCCTAAGCGCATCCCGCCGATTTTTGTTTTTTTAAATGCTTTTTATGCCCAGGGGTCCTTGTGGGACCCCTGAGCAGACCTAGGGGTCAGGGTGGTTCTACCCTGCCCCCTTTGTGCGTTTGCGCACTTGTTTCTTTTTTTTCTCGGCGGGATCCGCGCACCCTAAGCGCATCCCGCCGATTTAAAAAAATGCTTTTCTGCCCAGGGGGCCTTGTGGGACCCCTGAGCAGACCTAGGGGTCAGGGTGTTTCTACCCTGCCCCCTTTTGCGCTTTGCGCACTTGTTTCTGTCCCTCGGTTCTACCGAGGGACAAAATGGCTGCCAACACTTCCTGATTTGGAGTGTTGACAGCCAATTAGCATGCAGCTCGTGATCGGGACCCTACTCGGCCATAGATATATATGTGATTTTATTTGTGATTTTCTAAAAAACTACTGAACGGATTTACACCATTTAAGCAAAAGGCACGACACTGAACCAAGGGCTACCTCTTTGCCAAATTTGGTGTAATTCCGTTCAGCAGTTCGGGCTGTAGCCGCGATGAAAGGATCCTATGGAAAAATGAATGGGGAAAACGCGTTTTAGGACCCCCCCTTTTTTCTCGGCCCCCGCTTGACGAATCAACCCGAGACTTTCAGGGTAGGAGCGGAGCGCCCCAACAAGTTGGAAGCTTTCGCGAAGATTCGTCAACCGGTGCAAGAGTTATTTCAAATAGAATGTCGCGGATTTCCTATGGAAAATAGGTCCTAACTATAACTATCTACAGGAGACCGCCAGTAGATAATATATAAATATATATATATTCACTGAAAAAACCATAGGTTTCAGACACGTTATAGTTAGAAATTAGCATTTAAAAAACCTTTGAAATTCATTGAAAAACCATAGGTTTTAGGGACAGTTATAGTTAGTTGGACATTTCACTCGTACAAAACCCGTGAAATTCCCCCGTTATAGTTAGTTCAGCTAACTATAACTCGCGCCCGCAATGCACTGCTGATGACGTCACATATTACATCACTCATGACATGGTCAGTGACATCACTGATGACATCACTGATGACATCTCAAATGACATCACTGATGACATCATCCAGTGACTGTGTGTTTCTGTAAAGTTTAAATATTTTTAATATATATAGGGAAAGGCATATTGATGAATGAGTGGGTGTATAAGTGTCTGTATGGATGATTTAGTAGGTGCTTGACTAACTGTATAAGTGAGTGATTAAACGAATCTTACTGAATGCATGGGTTAGTGACTAAATTGGGTGAATGTCTGAATCCGTCTGTCTGTTGCTGTGTAAGTGGCTGCATGGGTTTGTGAACAGCTACATGAGTGTCTATATGAGTTATTGATTGGTTGTCTGAGTATCTGTATGGGTGCCTGAGTGTTTGTGTGGGTGGGGTGTGTGCGACTCTGTGCATAGATGTGTGAGTGGGTGATTCACTGGGTGGATGGTTTCAAGAGTGCATCCTTGATAGACTGTATGGGTGGGTAAGTGTGTGTAAGAGTGTGTTAGTGAGTGAATGTATGTCCCAGTGGTACATGTGTGAGTAACTACATATGTGAAAGGCAGTATATATGTGTGTTGGAGTATATAAATAGCTATAAGCGAGAGTGAGTGATTGTGATAGTGGCTGTATGGATGAGTGTGTGCTTGTATCAGTGATTGTATAAGAGCGTAACAATGTGCTAGTATTTGTATGATTAAGTGAGCTGGTGTGTGTATAACTGTATAGGTGAGTACATGGCAGTGTGTTTAATTATTTGCATGACTGACTAGGTGTGTGAGTACCTCTATGGATGAGTGGCGGTGTTTGAGTGTCTATATAGGAGTAAGAGTGCATATGATAGTCCTGTACTGAGTGAATAAGTATGAGTGACTGTACGGGTGAGTGAGTGGATGTGTGTGTGTAGACCTAAGAATCAGTGAGTGGGTATGTAGTTATTGGTGTTGGAGTGTCTATGGTTTTGCGAATGGCAGTCTGTAATTTAGAATTGGTGTATCAAAGGTTATATTAGGGTGTGAGGTGGTGCATCAGATTATCACGTGGAAGATGTCATCAGTGATGTCATCAGTGATGTCATTTGAGATGTCATCAGTGATGTCATCAGTGATGTCACTGACCATGTCATGAGTGATGTAATATGTGACGTCATCAGCAGTGCATTGCGGGCGCGAGTTATAGTTAGCTGAACTAACTATAACGGGGAATTTCACGGGTTTTGTACGAGTGAAATGTCCAACTAACTATAACTGTCCCTAAAACCTATGGTTTTTTCAGTGAATTTCAAAGGTTTTTTAAATGCTAATTTCTAACTATAACGTGTCTGAAACCTATGGTTTTTTCAGTGAATTTCAAAGGTTTTTTAAATGCTAATTTCTAACTATAACGTGCCTGAAACCTATGGTTTTTTCAGTGAATTTCAAAGGTTTTTTAAATGCTAATTTCTAACTATAACGCCCCTAAAACCTATGGTTTTTTCAGTGAATTTCAAAGGTTTTGTAAATGACAATTTAGTTTAAATTCTTTGCAAATAGGCAATAGACTTTTAAGTACAGTAGTTACAGTTGTTGCAATGGGCAACACAATTTCAAACACAATGCAACATTCAGCTCAATGTGAATTTCTAGTTAAATGCAATTAGTTACTTTATGGATTACTTTTCTAACCACAGGACTGGATCCTAGATTCAGTCCTGGGACATCTCCTGTAAACAGTTGAGTAAAAGCGTTTTGGTTACAGTAGTGATTTTTAAGGAATATTATTGTATTTTAAAAGTTGACACTTAGAAACTTTTTCACATAGAATCACCAATGTTATCCTATGGGAGGAAATTCACTTAGCAGGTAAGTAGTGTTATCGTGACTTTTTCTCACTCAGTGGTGGATCCTGGATCCAGCACTGGTGCATCTCCTGTAAACAGTTGAAAGAATGCGTTTAAGTCATACAGGCGATTTTTAAGGAATATTTGTAGTTTGTGAAAATCGACACTTTGAAACTTTTCTGCTGAAAACCAGACAATGGATTCCTATGGAAGGAAATACAAGTTACTGGTAAGTACGGTTAAAATTACTTTTCAGGGTCAGTGCTGGGATAAAAGATGCAGCACTGGGTTCTCTCCTGATAACAGGTGAGTAAATCGTAATTCGTATTTCGGCTGATTTTAGAGGAATATTTGTATGTTTCAAAAATCGAAACTTAGAAGAATTTCCAAGTGAAACCAGTCAATGTTAGCCTACGGAAGGAAATTCAAGTTACTGGTAAGTACGGTTAAAATTACTTTTCAGGATCAGTACTGGGCTGAAAGATGCAGCACTGAGGTCTCTCCTGATAACAGGTGAGTAAATCGGAATTCGTATTTCGGCTGATTTTAGAGGAATATCTGTATGTTTCAAAAATCGACACTTAGAAACTTTTTCAGCAAAAAGCAGGCAATGATATCCTATGGAAGGAAATTCAAGTTACTGGTAAGTACGGTTAAAATTACTTTTCAGGATCAGTACTGGGCTGAAAGATGCAGCACTGAGGTCTCTCCTGATAACAGGTGAGTAAATCGGAATTCGTATTTCGGCTGATTTTAGAGGAATATTTGTATGTTTCAAAAATCGACACTTAGAAACTTTTTCAGCAAAAAGCAGGCAATGATATCCTATGGAAGGAAATTCAAGTTACTGGTAAGTACGGTTAAAATTACTTTTCAGGATCAGTACTGGGCTGAAAGATGCAGCACTGAGGTCTCTCCTGATAACAGGTGAGTAAATCGGAATTCGTATTTCGGCTGATTTTAGAGGAATATTTGCACAATGGTGAAGGGAGGGGCGGGGCCTGAGGTGACATCTGTGCAAACGCGCCCCGTGGCGCGTTTTAAGTTGGGGATTAAGTCCCTTTAATCATGAGTGTCCCTGGGGCCAACTAGCCCACCAGGAACATCCAGTATGGGCCAGGGGGCTGCGTTGCAGAGACGTGTACAGAGGCCACACCCCTTTTACACCTCTCTGCAAGGCAGCTCTGTGGCGCTTTTGAAAGTACATGGTGGGCTAGTTGGACTCCAGGGACCCTCAGGATTCAAGGGGACTTAATCCCCCATCTTAAAACACGCCACGGGGCCTGTTTGCACATATGTCACCTGAAGCCCCGCCCTCCCTTCACCACTGTGCAAACGCGCCCGTGGCGCGTTTTAAGTCGGGGATTAACTCCCCTTGAATCCTGAGGGTCCCTGGGGGCCAACTAGCCCAACAGGTATATCCAAAAAGCGCCACAGAGCTGCGTTGCAGAGAGGTGTATAAAGGGCGTGGCCTCTGTACACCTCTCTGCAACGCAGCTCTGACGCATACTGGAGGTTCCTGGTGGGCTAGTTGGCCCCAGGACCCCAGTATTGAAGTGGAATTACTTCCCCATCTGCAAACGCGCCAGGGGCGCGTTTGCAGAGTGGTGAAGGAAGGGGCGGGGCCTGCGGCCCGATCGTTTTTTGTTTTTTTCTGAAGGGGGCTGTGTGGCCCCCTTCCTTTTCCTATTTTTGGGCCCTGGGGACCCCATCCCCCAGGGCCTTTTTTTCAATTAAACGGGAAGGGGCCGCGTGGCCCCCTCCCCTGGCCGAATCCTGCCCCGGGGACCCCATCCCCCGGGGCATGGCCACACTTTTCTTTAATTTTAAGGAGGGGGCTGCGTGGCCCCCTCCTCAGGCCTCCTTTTGCCCCGGGGACCCCATCCCCCGGGGCAGGCCTTTTTAAAAAAAAAAAATTTAAACTTATTTCTGGGGAGGGGGGCCGCGTGGCCCCCCTCCCGGGACCCCATCCCCGGGGCCTGGCCTCTCGTTGGGGACTGTGGGGGGTCCCCAAACCCCCACAGTCCCGCCGGCTCCCCGTGTCCTACGGGAGCCGGCATTGCTTTCCACATGGGGAGCAGCTAACATGCTGCTCCCCATGTGGAAAAGCAATTGTCTTTGGATATTGGAGCGAGAGCAGGTTTCCCTGCTCTCTCTTCCAATATCCAAGCAGTTTGCAATGACAGGACGGGAGCCGCGAAGCTCCCGTCTTGTCATTGCAAACAGCAGTGTCCTGGGGGTAGGCACCCGGGACACTGCAGGAGCCGGCCCTGGGGGTGGCGGTCCCCAGGGCCACCACAGGCTCCAGGAGGGGGCGCGCGGCCCCCTCCCCACATCAGCAAAGCCCCGGGAGGTGGTGGTCCCCGGGCTTCGAGGGTCCAAAACGGACCCCCATTTTAATTTGTTAGTGCCCCGGGAGGTGGCGGTCCCGGGGCGTGTGGGGGCTCGAGCCCCCCACACATTTAATTTAAAAAAAAAAAAAGAAGCCCCGGGGGTGGTGGTCCCAGGGCTGCGGGAGGGCTCAGAGCCCTCCCGCACCATTTTAAAAAGAAAGCTTGGGGGGCCCTTTGAGGCCCCCCATACATAAATTTAACCCCCCCCCACCATGCCCCCGGGACTTGGGCCACCCGGGGGCAAAATACAATCGAATTCTCGGCGGGATCCGCGCACCCTGAGCGCATCCCGCCGATTTTTTTTAAATGCTTTTTTCTGCCCAGGGGTCCTTGTGGGACCCCCTGAGCAGACCTAGGGGTCAGGGTGTTTCTACCCTGCCCCCTTTGTGCATTTTGCGCACTTGTTTCCTCTGGGGTTTTTTCTAATCGGCAGGATTTGCGCACCCTGAGCGCATCCTGCCGATTTAAAAAAAATGCTTTTGCCCAGGGGGTCCTTGTGGGACCCCTGAGCAGACCTAGGGGGTCAGGGTGTTTCTACCCTGCCCCCTTTGTGCGTTTTGCGCACTTTTTTACTGCTTTCTTGTTCCTCTGTTCTACCGAGGAACAAGATGGCTGCCAACACTTCCTGGTTTGGAGTGTTGACAGCCAATTAGCAGACAGCTCGTGATCGGGAGGGTGCGCGGATCCTCCGTGCCCATAGATATATATGTACTTTTACTTTTAATTTTCTCAGCAACTACTGAACGGATTTACACCATTTAACAAAAGGGTTCTTTCTGAACCAAGAACTACCTCTTTGCCAAATTTGGTGTAATTCCGTTCAGCAGTTCGGGCTGTAGCTGTGTCTAAAGTTTCCTATGGAAAAATGAATGGGGAAAACGCGTTTTGGGACCCCCTTTTTCTCGGCCACCGCTTGACGAATCACCCCGAGACTTTCAGGGTAGGAGCGGACCGGAGCGGGCCATAAAGTTTGAAAATTTCGCGAAGATTCGTCAACCGGCAAGAGAGTTATTTCAAATTGAATGTCGCGGATTTCCTATGGAAAATAGGTCCTAACTATAACTATCTACTGGCGACCGCCAGTAGATAATATATATATATATATATATATATATATATATATATATATATATATATATATATATATAATGCAAAAAGAGTTGCCTCTAGGTTAACTGCCCCAATAAAGCAGCCGCGGACCCGCAAGTGTTTCGCGGTGGTGCAATCCCGCGACCAGGCAGCCGCTATACAAAATACAAAAAGAGTTGCCTCTAGGTGGGATGCACTCCCAGGTGGAAATTACACCAAAGCAAGGGCACACGCCATGAACAAAGTCCTTTTCTGGTTTCCTGCCAGACGCGTTTCGGGCCAACGCCCTCTTCAGTGGCAGACCATGTGACGTGACGGCATGCGGCAACCAGCAGTAAATCCCCGTAATAATTATGCTCAGGTGAACCACCTGAAGCAATGCTTCCTGGGACTGGTGGTTCAGTAAAACCCAAGTGGGTCGCCGCCGGCACTCACATTCAAAAATGTTTTTAAAAGGATTGCCGATGTTCGCGCCGGCACCCCTGCATATAACAGGCACCTCCTGTTCCACACTTAGCTGCCCCAATAAAGCAGCCGCGTACCTGCAAGTGTTTCGCGGTGGTGCAATCCCGCGACCAGGCAGGCCGCTATACAAAATGTAAAAAGAGTTGCCTCTAGGTGGGATGCACTGCCAGGTGGAAATTACGCCAAAGCAAGGGCACACGCCATGAACAAAGTCCTTTTCTGGTTTCCTGCCAGACGCGTTTTGGGCCAACGCCCTCTTCAGTGGCAGACCATGTGACGTGACGGTGTGCGGCAGCCACCAGTAAATCCCCATAATAATTATGCTCAGGTGAACCACCTGAAGCATTGCTTCCTGGGGCTGGTGGTTCAGTAAAACACAAGTGGGTTGCCGCCGTCACTCACATTCAAAAAATGTCTTTAAAAGGATTGCCGATGTTCGCGCCGGCACCCCTGCATATAACAGGCACCTCCTGTTCCACAGTTAGCTGCCCCAATAAAGCAGCCGCGGACCCGCAAGTGTTTCGCGGTGGTGCAATCCCGCGACCAGGCAGGCCGCTATAAAAAAATGCAAAAAGAGTTGCCTCTAGGTGGGATGCACTCCCAGGTGGAAATCACACCAAAGCAAGGGCACACGCCATGAACAAAGTCCTTTTCTGGTTTCCTGCCAGACGCGTTTCGGGCCAGCGCCCTCTTCAGTGGCAGACCATGTGACGTGACGGCGTGCGGCAGCCACCAGTAAATCCACATAATAATCATGCTCAGGTGAACCACCTGAAGCAATGCTTCCTAGGACTGGTGGTTCAGTAAAACCCAAGTGGGTCGCCGCCGTCACTCACATTAAAAAAATGTCTTTAAAAGGATTGCCGATGTTCGCGCCGGCACCCCTGCATATAACAGGCACCTCCTGTTCCACAGTTAGCTGCCCCAATAAAGCAGCCGCGGACCCGCAAGTGTTTCGCGGTGGTGCAATCCGGCGACCAGGCAGGCCGCTATACAAAATGCAAAAAGAGTTGCCTCTAGGTGGGATGCACTCCCAGGTTGAAATAACACCAAAGCAAGGGCACACGCCATGAACAAAGTCCTTTTCTGGTTTCCTGCCAGACGCGTTTCGGGTCAACGCCCTCTTCAGTGGCAGACCATGTGACGTGACGGCATGCGGCAGCCACCAGTAAATCCCCGTAATAATTATGCTCAGGTGAACCACCTGAAGCAATGCTTCCTGGGACTGGTGGTTCAGTAAAACCCAAGTGGGTCGCCGCCATCACTCACATTCAAAAAATGTCTTTAAATGGATTGTCGATGTTCACGCCAGCACCCCTGCATATAACAGGCACCTCCTGTTCCACAGTTAGCTGCCCAAATAAAGCAGCCGCGTACCCGCAAGTGTTTCGCGGTGGTGCAATCCGCAACCAGGCAGGCCGCTATACAAAATGTAAAAAGAGTTGCCTCTAGGTGGGATGCACTGCCAGGTGGAAATTACACCAAAGCAAGGGCACACGCCATGAACAAAGTCCTTTTCTGGTTTCCTGCCAGACGAGTTTTGGGCCAACGCCCTCTTCAGTGGCAGACCATGTGACGTGACGGTGTGCAGCAGCCACCAGTAAATCCCCGTAATAATTATGCTCAGGTGAACCACCTGAAGCATTGCTTCCTGGGGCTGGTGGTTCATTAAAACACAAGTGGGTTGCCGCCGTCACTCACATTCAAAAAGTGTCTTTAAAAGGATTGCCGATGTTCGCGCCGGCACCCCTGCATATAACAGGCACCTCCTGTTCCACAGTTAGCTGCCCCAATAAAGCAGCCGCGGACCCGCAAGTGTTTCGCGGTGGTGCAATCCCGCGACCAGGCAGGCCGCTATAAAAAAATGCAAAAAGAGTTGCCTCTAGGTGGAATGCACTCCCAGGTGGAAATCACGCCAAAGCAAGGGCACACGCCATGAACAAAGTCCTTTTCTGGTTTCCTGCCAGACGCGTTTCGGGCCAACGCCCTCTTCAGTGGCAGACCATGTGACATGACGGCGTGCGGCAGCCACCAGTAAATCCACATAATAATTATGCTCAGGTAAACAACCTGAAGCAATGCTTCCTGGGACTGGTGGTTCAGTAAAACCCAAGTGGGTCGCCGCCATCACTCACATTAAAAAAATGTCTTTAAAAGGATTGCCGATGTTCGCGCCGGCACCCCTGCATATAACAGGCACCTCCTGTTCCACAGTTAGCTGCCCCAATAAAGCAGCCGCGGACCTGCAGGTGTTTCGCGGTGGTGCAATCCCACAACCAGGCAGGCCGCTATACAAAATGCAAAAAGAGTTGCCTCTAGGTGGGATGCACTCCCAGGTGGAAATAACGCCAAAGCAAGGGCACACGCCATGAACAAAGTCCTTTTCTGGTTTCCTGCCAGACGCGTTTCGGGCCAACGCCCTCTTCAGTGGCAGACCATGTGACATGACGGCGTGCGGCAGCCACCAGTAAATCCCCGTAATAATTATGCTCAGGTGAACCACCTGAAGCAATGCTTCCTGGGACTGGTGGTTCAGTAAAACCCAAGTGGGTCGCCACCGTCACTCACATTCAAAAAATGTCTTTAAAAGGATTGCCGATGTTCGCGCCGGCACCCCTGCATATAACAGGCACCTCCTGTTCCACAGTTAGCTGCCCCAATAAAGCAGCCGCGGACCCGCAGCCCCAGGAAGCATTGCTTCAGGTGGTTCACCTGAGCATAATTATTACGGGGATTTACTGGTGGTTGCCGCACGCCGTCACGTCACATGGTCTGCCACTGAAGAGGGCATTGGCCCGAAATGCGTCTGGCAGGAAACCAGAAAAAGACTTTGTTCATGGCGTGTGCCCTTGCTTTGGCGTAATTTACACCTGGGAGTGCATCCCACCTAGAGGCAACTCTTTTTGTATTTTGTATAGCGGCCTGCCTGGTCACGGGATTGCACCACCGCGAAACACTTGCGGGTCCGCGGCTGCTTTATTGGGGCAATCCCGTGACCTGGCAGGAAACCAGAAAAGGACTTTGTTCATGGCGTGTGCCCTTGCTTTGGCGTAATTTCCACCTGGGAGAAATTCAATTTATGAATTGTTAAGACAGGGTCTGTCGAAACTCATCCCATTTGTACACTGTTTTTAACCTTTTTAATCTTTTTTCTGTTTTGCACAATTTTGCACATATGTATATATAATAAATCCGACAGCAAAGTAAACTCAAAATTTAACACTACAAGATGGCCACCACTGCAAGGTAGAATGTCATAATGTAAGTCCATCGTCTATGTTCAATGTGGATCATGTGACATTGTGAAAGTTGAAATGCTGTTGGTTTGCACAGGGTAACTGACATTGACAAAGCCATAAGGCGAAACGCGTCTGTCAGGGGAGCGGGGGGTCTGCACCAATAAAGTAATTTTCTACCAGAATTGTTCCCGTGAGTGCTTTCCGTCTGGCACGAAGATGAAACGTACCTTGTTGCAGCACCTATTACGATTCACCATCGTGGGAGTGAGCACCCAGGAGAAACAGAACGGCGGCGGTGACTTCCGGTGTATAAAATTTGAATTGGCCGCCAGCCCCAAGGTTCGTGATCAAGTGATGCTGTTATATCCACAGCGACTGCGGATTTACTACAAGCAAGCGAGTGCGACGCTCACGAAAACCAGAGGAGAGCGCGGTCCCCGATGTCGGCTGACATGGTGAGGTAACTGCATTCCAACTGGTGAGTGAGCTCCGCTTATCCTGTAAATATTTTTCATAAAAAACCTTGTCCTGTAGGGAAATGTTATTTGGTGCAGGCCCCCGCCATATCGAATTGTGCATTTGAGCGTCACTGTGCAAAATGTCAAGCATTAGTGAACGAGAAGAGGCGGCGGCGGATATATTTAAACCAGCAAGTGACAAAACATCTATGACAAATAAAAAAGGAGATAACATCGTAAATACATCCACGGGGAATCTCGTAATTTTATTTCAAGCTCTGGAAAAGGCGCAAGAACGAGAGATAAGAAAATGGTGGGAGGCCACATCGTTACAAAGATATATAGACTGTGATCGCATTCCGAGGGGCCTACGCATCTTCACTGTCCCCTCATATGAACATCCGGATCCCGCACTTCTGAAAGAGTGGGCTGAATATACAGCGGGGTCCACCAAAGGGATGGTGAAAATCTTAATTAAATATGCATGGAGTGACAGGGAGAAATTCTTGGCCGAAATACAGAAACTTGAAGAAATGCTTTTAAAAGATAAAGACGTCAAACAGTGTGAGACCCTGAGATTGGCAATGCTGAAACGTCTAAAAGATTATGAGGCCATAATCAGATGCAGAAAGCAAACCAAATTTCAGAGGGATGAACAGGACTATCGCACTGGCCGTGTCCTAACCTTTGCACGTAAATTTGATGCCCCAAGAAAAAGGATGATACAGCAAGGCAATGTACGTAACTTAAACAATGATACTTCTGAGTCTGACATAGAGATATCTGAAGGGGAACAAGTTTCCAACATGGATGAAAACGAAGGAAACCAAGCCTCTCCTTTTTTCCAAGAGTACCAACTTATGAGGGAAACAAGACAAAGACCAATGCAAAGGAATCATCCTCTGCAGAAAAGGCAACAACAAAGAAACGAAAAACAAGGAGAGGAAGGAAAAGGATGGGAAGAAGGACTGTCATCGAGAGTGACTCGCAGCCAGTGGAGGAAGGGGAAACGATAAATAATGAGGACTTAAAAACAATTGTCAATCTTTCAGATAGAGAATTGACAGAAGATGAGATCAAGGTACTCCAATTAGGACTAACCTTTTGTCCAACATCGGATTACAATTTTATTCAAACAAGAATAGACCTGTTCAAATACATCCGAAAACTGAAATTGCAAAAAATCTTTATTCTGCATCCTAGACGAGATAGATCTGTGGAAGATATAAACTTGGAAGAAAATAATTCCAAAGGATTAAGTGGCCAAGATCTAGAGACATTGATGGTATTGCAAGATTTAGATACGGGAGTCTCACAAGAGTCAAGTACGACAATGGATTCATATGTTAATATTACAGAACAATCAAGGGGTCTTAGCAACTTTAAACCAAAATCAAAAGTGATGCCACAGACACCCTTTGACACAATCGACGTCTTTAATGAAGCGGTCCTAAAAGATCTTAAAGAACTATCTAAAACCAAACGAGACAGCAAGGGTGATTACAATATCCCGAGAAAACAATGGGAAGCAATCCAGGCATTGAAAAAGGACTTAACTGTGGAGATTAAACCCTCCGATAAAGGAGGCAATATTGTTGTTTTCAATAAAGAGCATTATACAAAAGAGGCATTAAGACAGCTTCAAGATATCGAATGTTATGTACCTATAAATAGGACAGACTATTCAAATTGCATACAGAGATACCACACGCTTCTGAGAGGGTGGAGGGATGAGGGAATGTTAAACCAAGATGAATTTTTATTTTTATATTGTGAGTCACCAGTTCTCCCAACGTTTTACCATCTACCTAAAATTCATAAGGACCTTGTTAACCCTCCTGGTAGGCCCATTGTGGCCTCAATTAACAGTCTCTTGGAGAACACATCACTTTATATTGATTTCTTCCTTAATCCCTTGGTAAAAGATCTAGCCTCTTATATTAGGGATACACAAGATTTTTTGCGTGTAATGGAGGGTATAATGTGGGAACCAGATATGCTTCTGATAATACTGGATATCACCAGTCTCTATACCTGTATTAAACATCAAGACGGGATAGCAGCTATCAAGTGGTATTTAGATAAGAGACCATCGAATTATTTTATGCATAGCATAATGCTTCTTGAAATGATTAATTTTTGTTTAAATAACAACATATTTTTATTTGCAGGAAAATTGTACCATCAAAAACTTGGTACCGCCATGGGAACGTGCTTCGCCCCCAGCTATGCAAATCTTTTCGTAGGCTGGTGGGAGAAGCACGTGGCCTGGGGGGACACAAATGAACAGTGGTTAGATAACATCATTTTATGGGCAAGATATATTGATGATCTCTTTATTGTTTGGAGGGGTAGTCGTTCTTCGGCTGAGGAGTACATAGCCTCTCTAAACAATAATGAATTGAATTTAGAGTTTACATGTCAGATTAGTACTAGCACAGTAAATTACCTTGATTTGGAGGTTTTTGTTGAAAACAATACGTTACATTCTCGTCTTTACAGGAAGCCAACAGCGGGGAATGCTGTGCTACATGCAGCAAGTTATCACCCCAAAAGTCTTATAAGAAATATACCGTTTGGAGAATTATTGCGTAATAAACGCAATTGCTCCAATCAAAAAGACTTTGAAACGGCCAAGAATGAAGCTATACAGAGATTTAAAAGGAGAGGATATAGCCATTCTATTTTAGAGCAAGCCGAAAAGAAAGTGGGGGATATAGATCGTAAAAAGCTGTTAGTAGCAAAACCAAAAACAACCCATATACAAGAAAATAATGTAAGGATGATAACAACGTATAACAAGAAGTCAAGTGCTATAGTACATATTTTTCAAAAAAACTGGAACATTTTACAGACGGACAATGTCCTAAAAATCATCTTCCGTCTCGCCCTTTGATTACTTATAAAAGATGTCAATCTATAAGTGATCATTTGATACATAGCCACTTTGATCCCATGATGAAACCAAGAAATAAGATTAACATCATGGCATTTTTTCCATGTTTACGTTGCAAAGCCTGCAAACACAGTAAGAAAACCACCACCTATAGAGGAAGATCAGGGGATCCTAGGCCTTCTAGAACGATTAAAAAACTTTTGAACTGCAACTCGGATTTTGCAGTATATTGTTTAGAGTGCCCTTGTTTCAAGCGTTATATAGGAAGTACTATACACCCAGTCAAAAAGCGCGTCCGTGAGCATATGCGTGCTATAACAAATAAAGACACTACTTATGCAGTTGCACGCCACTATGAACAATATCATCAAAGTAATCGGGATCTCCTCTCGTATTATTGTATTGACCAAATTGAAAGAGGAGAAAGAGGAGGTGATAGGACTAAGAAATTGCGGGTGTTGGAATCCAAATATATAATTGACTTACAGACAAAGGCCCCTATCAGGTTAAACAATGATGAGGAATTGTGGGTACATCTGGGCCAGTAGGAGAACTAAGGACATTTTTAGAAGTTTATTATCGCTAAGTGGAACCTTTTTAATGAGATACCAAGTCATAAAATAAGCACAGGAATTCTAAATATTTGTTTTTAAGATTTCCAACTTAAATTGAAAACAATGAACGCCCATTGGGGCCGAATAAGTACACAGCTGGTATGATGCAAAATGTAAAATATTAAAAAGAAATATTTATACTGCCGCAATGCCCATTCAGGGCGTAATTTTGTAACAGATGGGTATGATATATATTTTTATCAAAAATAATTCTTTATAATATGAATTTTATGAATTGAGACACCTTTGCATAACTTTTTTAATTTTGATATAAAGTTTATATAAATGCAAATTCAATTTATGAATTGTTAAGACAGGGTCTGTCGAAACTCATCCCATTTGTACACTGTTTTTAACCTTTTTAATCTTTTTTCTGTTTTGCACAATTTTGCACATATGTATATATAATAAATCCGACAGCAAAGTAAACTCAAAATTTAACACTACAAGATGGCCACCACTGCAAGGTAGAATGTCATAATGTAAGTCCATCGTCTATGTTCAATGTGGATCATGTGACATTGTGAAAGTTGAAATGCTGTTGGTTTGCACAGGGTAACTGACATTGACAAAGCCGTAAGGCGAAACGCGTCTGTCAGGGGAGCGGGGGTCTGCACCAATAAAGTAATTTTCTACCAGAATTGTTCCCGTGAGTGCTTTCCGTCTGGTACGAAGATGAAACGTACCTTGTTGCAGCATATATATATATATATATATATATATTCACTGAAAAAAACCATAGGTTTCAGACACGTTATAGTTACAAATTAGCATTTAAAAAACCTTTGAAATTCACTGAAAAAACCATAGGTTTCAGACACGTTATAGTTACAAATTAGCATTTAAAAAACCTTTGAAATTCACTGAAAAAACCATAGGTTTTAGGGACAGTTATAGTTACTTGGACATTGCACTCGTACAAAACCCGTGAAATTCCCCGTTATAGTTAGTTCAGCTAACTATAACTCGCGCCCGCAATGCACTGCTGATGACGTCACATATTACATCACTCATGACATGGTCAGTGACATCACTGATGACATCACTGATGACATCTCAAATGACATCACTGATGACATCATCCACGTGATAATCTGATGCACCTCCTCACACCCTAATATAATCTTTGATACACCCACTCTAAATTACAGACTGCCATTCGCAAAACCATAGACACACCAACACCAATAACTATATATTGGAGGTTCCTGGTGGGCTAGTTGGCCCCCAGGGACCCCCAGTATTCAAGGGAGTCGTTCCCCCTCTGCAAACGCGCCAGGGCGCGTTTGCAGAGTGGTGAAGGAAGAGGGCGGGGCCTGCGGGCCCGATCGTTTAAAAAAAAAAAAAAATTTGTCCCCTGAAGGGGGGCTGTGTGGCCCCCCTTCCTTTTTCCTGTTTTTGGACCCTGGGGACCCCATCCCCCAGGGCCTTACCCCTTTTTTTTAATTTAATTTTATTAAAAAAAAACGGGAAGGGGGCCGCGTGGCCCCCTTCCCTGGGCCTGTATTGGCCCCGGGGACCCCATCCCCGGGGCATGGCCTTTTTTATTTTCTTGGGAGGGGGCTGCGTGGCCCCCTCCTCAGGCCATTTAAGGCCCCGGGGACCCCATCCCCCGGGGCCGGCCTTTCCATTTTTTTTTTTTTTTTTTTTTTTTTGGGGAGGGGGCCGTGTGGCTCCCCTCCTGGGCCACTACTTGCCCCGGGGACCCCATCCCCGGGGCTGGCCCTCTCCGTTGGGGACTGTGGGGGGTCCCCAATCCCCCACAGTCCCGCCGGCTCCCCACGTCCCTTGGGAGCCGGCATTGCTGTTCCACATGGGGAGCAGCTGACATGCTGCTCCCCATGTGGAAAAGCAATCGGCTTTGGATATTGGAAGAGAGAGCAGGTTTCCCTGCTCTCTCTTCCAATATCCAAAGCAGTTTGCTATGGCAGGACGGGAGCCGCGAGGCTCCCGTCCTGCCATAGCAAACTACAGTGTCTCGGGGGTAGGCACCCGGGACACTGCAGGAGCCAGCCCTGGGGGTGGCGGTCCCCAGGGCCATCAAGGGCTCCAGGAGGGGGCCGCGCGGCCCCCTCCCTACATCAGCACAGCCCCGGGGAGGTGGTGGTCCCCGGGAGCTTCGGGGGTCCAAAGCGGACCCCCATTTTAATTTGTTAGTGCCCCGGGAGGTGCCGGTCCCGGGCGTGTGGGGGGCTGGAGCCCCCACAAAGGTTGTTTAATTTTTTAAAAAAGCCCCGGGAGGTGGTGGTCCCCGGGGCTGCGGGAGAGCTCAGAGCCCTCCCGCACCATTCTTAAAGAAAGCCCCGGGGGTGGCGGTCCCCGGGGCTTGGAGGCCCTTTGAGGCCCCCACACATAAATTAAACCCCCACCATGCCCCGGGACTTGGGCCACCCGGGGGCAAAATACAATCGAGCGCGGGAGACCGCGCTTCGATTTCTCGGCAGGATTCTCGCACCCTGAGCGCATCCTGCCGATTTTTAAAAATTTTTTTTTTTTTTGCCCAGGGGTCCTTGTGGGACCCCTGAGCAAACCTAGGGGGTCAGGGTGTTTCTACCCTGCCCCTTTGTGCGCTTTGCGCACTTGTTTCTGTCCCTCGGTTCTACCGAGGGACAAAATGGCTGCCAACATTTCCTGAATCGGAATGTTGACAGCCAGCTGACAGACAATTAACATGCAGCTCGTGATCGGGACGGTGCGCGTAGGGTGCGCTCAGGGTGCGCGAATCCTCCGTGCCCATAGATATATATGTACTTTTACTTTTGATTTTCTCAGCAACTACTGAACGGATTTACACCATTTAACAAAAGGGTTCTTTCTGAACCAAGAACTACCTCTTTGCCAAATTTGGTGTAATTCCGTTCAGCAGTTCAGGCTGTAGCCGTGTCTAAAGTTTCCTATGGAAAATTGCATGGGGAAAACACGTTTTGGGACCCCCTTTTTCTCGGCCCCTGCTTGACGAATCCCCCGAGACTTTCAGGGTAGGAGCGGACCGGAGCGCCCCACAAAGTTTGAAAATTTTGCGAAGATACGTCAACCGGCAAGAGAGTTATTTCAAATAGAATGTCGTGGATTTCCTATGGATAATAGGTTGTAACTATAACTATCTACTGGCGACCGCCAGTAGATAATATATATATATATATATATATATATATATATATATATATATATATATATATATATATATATATTCATCAAAGAGAGCGGGTCCTTCTGGGAACAAGCCCGTAGTCAGGTGGTGCGCGATGCCGGTAAGACCCAAACTGGACCTTTGTAATCCAATAAACTTTGAAATGAAGCACACTCTCGAAAGTTTATGTTGCAGTAAGCAGATAGCTCTTTATTCTTCAAACGTTACGCGTTTCGACAAATTAATGTCTTGATCACACAAAGAGTTTTACGGAAGTCTGTGCATAAATAAGCAAAAACATAAACATAGGACTTAAGGTGCAAACCATTCACAATGATTAGTGAAAGCAGCGGCTATTTTGTAGTATACAAATTGATGCATATGTATATATATATACAAGCAGCACATAATGGCAAAAGAAGCTGGAATTGCAATGCCAAAAGTTTTCCCAGGCAAATAGTTTATCAGACAAGTGTCTGATATCATGTTTCCATCATGTATCATGGGGGCCATAACCTGGACGAAGAATTAGCAACACACCTACATGAGAACTAATTGATGCAAACGTCTCTCCATGTTATTGTCTTTTGTTTTCTACTTCTCATTTTTAACTGTTCAACTGTATATATGTATCATCTATGAATTACTTTTGTATGAGATATATATATTAACATTGAGCTTATTGTTTTTCTTGTCTTGCTCTTTTCACAGGAGGAAAGGAAGGGACCCACCACCCAGCCTGGTCACTTCACGGGTTCCCTACCCTTTTGTTCCCCGGGCTCGGGTTTGCACTGAGATCAAGATAAGAGACATTTTAACTCCAAATTATTTTAAAATTCAATAATCACTTTCTCCTTTGAATTTTGTAGTTATGATTTTCACTTTTGTCTCACATAGTATCTATTAGGACTGTATTTACAATAGCTACTTGGCGCGTGTATTGTTCTCATAGGTTTAGGCATGTCTGTGCGGTCTTGAACCTGTTACATTAGCAGCCTTATTAGACTTACGGTATCTATCTACCGGCTTTTGGTAACTCAGTTTATAGGCGTGAGTATACATTCAGGCACTATGTCTCTCTAGTTATACTGACACTAGTTCGTTTAAAGCAACTAACTCATCCTTGCTACCTAAGTCCTATGTTTATGTTTTTGTTTATTTATGCACGTACTTCCGTAAAACTCTTCGTGTGATCAAGACATTAATTTGTCGAAACGCGTAACGTTTGAGGAATAAAGAGCTATCTGCTTACTGCAACATAAACTTTCAAGGGTGCGCTTCATTTCAAAGTTTATTGGATATATATATATATATATATATATATACATGAAGATGGAGGATCACAAGAAAACAACAGCCAGCCAGGGCAAAAATCTGGATCCCAAAGGATACAATGAGTCACAAAGAAATAAAATATCCAAGAAAGAAGTGACTCAAACAGATAGATTCACCAAAGAACAAAAATATATTTCAACTACAACGTTTCAGCTTCCGCCTTCCTCAGGTAGTACAAGATGGTTTGCTCAGTGGCTGCACAGATGACACAGCTGAATTTTCAAAAAGCATCATGAGTGAAGATTCTATTTGGAATGTGGAATCAATGCAGTCCTGAGAGCTCTTGAGATATGCAGTAATCAGGTTGTATTATCAGTAATGTTCAGTCCATCTGGATGCAGTGATTTTAAACGGTACATCCAGAAGTTTTCTCTGGAGTCCAGTAGTTCTTCCTTTGAGACATGTTCCACGGGGAAAATCTTCAAATCTGATAGTAAATGATCCACAAGGTTAAAATGATTGGCTACAGGCTGGTCAATTTTCTTATTAATTATTGCCGATTTGTGGTTCCTGAATCGTGTACGGAGGTCATTCACTGTTTGGCCTACATATTGTTTTTTACAGCTTTGCCGTTGGCACTGAATCACATAAATAATGCATGTTGAGCGACATGTAAGATGCTGTCTTATTCCATAGGTCCTTCTTGTAACAGAACTAGTTACTGATGATGTTTGTAAAGGTATTCACACGTGATGCACCTTTTAGAGTCACAGCAATGAACCCCTGCATTTGTTACAACTTGCTTGAGTTCAGCTCTCACAATAAGAGATCGTAAATTTGGAGCTCTGCGGTAAGCAATGACTGGCGGTTTTGGAAAAACCTTTTGCAATTTTTCACAAGTAGACAGTAAGGGAAATGTTTTTGCATTATATTTCTGTAGTTGGGAGCTGATGGATGATAGTCAACCACAAATGGAGTTCTGTCACTTTTGTTTCTGCCGTTGGTATTCCAAATAAGTGCTTCTCTGGGTAACTGCAAAGACTTGTCAATTTGTTGCTGTATGATATGCAGAGGATAGCCTCGTCTTTTAAATAATGTAGCAAGCTCCTGTAGATGGTCTTTACAGGTTTCCTCATTGCTGCAGATGCGTCTTATTCTGAGTGCTTGGCTGTAGATGATGCTCAGTTTAGTGTGGTGTGGGTGACATGAAGTCCAGTTTAGATACAAATGAGCATCTGTAGGCTTGTGGTACAGATCAGTTGTAATTTTTGTTCTTGAATGGTGAGTAGCACATCCAGAAAAGGGAGATGATGCTTCTGTTTAGTATTGCTGCTGGTAAATTTGATGGTAGGATGGATATTGTTGATATAAGCTGTAAATTGTTCCAATGCTCTACTTCCTGCATTCCATATTATAAATATGTCATCAATGTATCTTAGCCATACCAGTGGTTTGATGCTATAAGTAGCAAGTATACAGTTCTCTAGTTTGCCCATGAAGATATTTGCATAGGATGGAGCCATCCGAGTGCCCATGGAAGTCCCTTGTATCTGCAGATAGTGTTTACCATTGAATGTAAAATTGTTGGATTTAAGGATAACTCTTGCAATCATTTACTATCAGATTTGAAGATTTTCCCCGTGGAACATGTCTCAAAGGAAGAACTACTGGACTCCAGAGAAAACTTCTGGATGTACCGTTTAAAATCACTGCATCCAGATGGACTGAACATTACTGATAATACAACCTGATTACTGCATATCTCAAGAGCTCTCAGGACTGCATTGATTCCACATTCCAAATAGAATCTTCACTCATGATGCTTTTTGAAAATTCAGCTGTGTCATCTGTGCAGCCACTGAGCAAACCATCTTGTACTACCTGAGGAAGGCGGAAGCTGAAACGTTGTAGTTGAAATATATTTTTGTTCTTTGGTGAATCTATCTGTTTGAGTCACTTCTTTCTTGGATATTTTATTTCTTTGTGACTCATTGTATCCTTTGGGATCCAGATTTTTGCCCTGGCTGGCTGTTGTTTTCTTGTGATCCTCCATCTTCAAGTATACTCTTTTTGGGATTACAAACCTGTATCCTCCCGGATCCGACACTCAAGCCAGAAGCAACCACCATGTCAAGAACAAATCTACATCCTAGATATGCGCTGTTCATCCAGGAGAAAATCAGTAAGTGCCAATTTACAATAGCACATTTACAAATCTATAAAAAACTTAACATCTATCCTATGGGGTTGGAGGTTAAGTCTAAGCCACCTTTTAAACTAACTAGTTGTGAATGGTCAGCTACATGGAATATTTTACTGCATAACTCATCAATGGCCCTACTATTGGCATCTATTAAAGTAACCATTCAAAAAATGCAAATGCTTAAAGCCAAGCTACAAAAGAACTGGAACTTTTAAAGAACACAAAAAGTGACTCTGAAGTGGCACACATACTACAGAGGGTTGCAGTAGTAAAAAGATGACTGCCAGGAATGCTATTGAAATTAAATCTGCAAAACTAAAAAGAGATATGTTAAGATTTCATATACCTCCTCTTCCAACTCACCACTTTCTAAATCATTCTGTTTTTGGAGATTTTCTTGTCAGTGTAAGCCCTGTGAGTAAACAGCATAAAAAAACAGAAGATTTATAAGACAAAAAAGCTGCATAGCATCAGCCAGCTACAACCCTTCCAGACATCCGACCCAGTTATTGACTTGACTGGAGGGCTCCTATCACCAGGTGAATTGAACCTCTTGAGCAAAGGCCTCTATTTCTGTCCTGTACCGAAGGACCATAATATGGCCAACATGATGAGAGACCTAAAAACCTTCGAGAGAAGATGCAGACTTGCAGAATACTTTTACAATAATTCTAATGTTGGTCTGCCAAGCTACCTTCCAGATCCATTTAAGAAGTTCCGCCATCCCAAATCATGGACTCCTCAATGTGGTAGAAATCCTGTTCTTGATACATACATTTTATCCATCAACAAACTCATCAAGGAATCAACACCTAAGAGGATTTTTGATAACATTACCCGAGAAGAGAGAAAAGCTCTCCACCTCCTTCAACAGAGAATGGATGTCATTATAAAACCGGCAGACAAAGGTGGTGCAGTGGTTGCCTTGAAAGTAAGTGATTATATTGAGGAAGGAATGAGACAACTAATGGATACCAACACTTACAAACCTTTAGAAACTGATCCCACAGAAGACTTAAACAAAGAAATTAAGAACATGGTTGTAAGGTACAAGAGCTTAAACCTCATTGATGAAACAACAGCAGATATACTTGTTCATCCCAAACCAAGACCTGGGAGATTTTATATGCTTCCCAAAATTCACAAAATGAACAATCCTGGCCGTCCCATCATCTCTGGCAATGACACAGCTACTGAGAGACTATCTTTATTTGTCGACCTGCACCTCCAGCCCATTGTACAGGAACTTCCATCATTTGTTAAAGATACCAGTCACTTCCTTCAGATTATTGAAAAATTAAACCAAACCTACACATTTGATGATGATACTCTTCTGGCTACATTTGATGTTACATCATTATACACCAATATACCACATGAGGATGGGCTTATGGCATTATCTGAAGCTCTTAATAAAAGAACTGTGAAAAAGCCATCAACAAATGTGCTTACCAACTTTGCAAGAGTTATCCTTAAATCCAACAATTTTACATTCAATGGTAAACACTATCTGCAGATACAAGGGACTTCCATGGGCACTCGGATGGCTCCATCCTATGCAAATATCTTCATGGGCAAACTAGAGAACTGTATACTTGCTACTTATAGCATCAAACCACTGGTATGGCTAAGATACATTGATGACATATTTATAATATGGAATGCAGGAAGTAGAGACATTGGAACAATTTACAGCTTATATCAACAATATCCATCCTACCATCAAATTTACCAGCAGCAATACTAAACAGAAGCATCATCTCCCTTTTCTGGATGTGCTACTCACCATTCAAGAACAAAAATTACAACTGATCTGTACCACAAGCCTACAGATGCTCATTTGTATCTAAACTGGACTTCATGTCACCCACACCACACTAAACTGAGCATCATCTACAGCCAAGCACTCAGAATAAGACGCATCTGCAGCAATGAGGAAACCTGTAAAGACCATCTACAGGAGCTTGCTACATTATTTAAAAGACGAGGCTATCCTCTGCATATCATACAGCAACAAATTGACAAGTCTTTGCAGTTACCCAGAGAAGCACTTATTTGGAATACCAACGGCAGAAACAAAAGTGACAGAACTCCATTTGTGGTTGACTATCATCCATCAGCTCCCAACTACAGAAATATAATGCAAAAAACATTTCCCTTACTGTCTACTTGTGAAAAATTGCAAAAGGTTTTTCCAAAACCGCCAGTCATTGCTTACCGCAGAGCTCCAAATTTACGATCTCTTATTGTGAGAGCTGAACTCAAGCAAGTTGTAACAAATGCAGGGGTTCATTGCTGTGACTCTAAAAGGTGCATCACGTGTGAATACCTTTTACAAACATCATCAGTAACTAGTTCTGTTACAAGAAGGACCTATGGAATAAGACAGCATCTTACATGTCGCTCAACATGCATTATTTATGTGATTCAGTGCCAACGGCAAAGCTGTAAAAAACAATATGTAGGCCAAACAGTGAATGACCTCCGTACACGATTCAGGAACCACAAATCGGCAATAATTAATAAGAAAATTGACCAGCCTGTAGCCAATCATTTTAACCTTGTGGATCATTTACTATCAGATTTGAAGATTTTCCCCGTGGAACATGTCTCAAAGGAAGAACTACTGGACTCCAGAGAAAACTTCTGGATGTACCGTTTAAAATCACTGCATCCAGATGGACTGAACATTACTGATAATACAACCTGATTACTGCATATCTCAAGAGCTCTCAGGACTGCATTGATTCCACATTCCAAATAGAATCTTCACTCATGATGCTTTTTGAAAATTCAGCTGTGTCATCTGTGCAGCCACTGAGCAAACCATCTTGTACTACCTGAGGAAGGCGGAAGCTGAAACGTTGTAGTTGAAATATATTTTTGTTCTTTGGTGAATCTATCTGTTTGAGTCACTTCTTTCTTGGATATATATATATATACACATATATATATATCGCCATACATCTATACATACACACATACATATATATATATATATATATATATATATATATATATATATATATATATATATATATAGACAGCTAAATTTAATTGTAAGGCCCCTAAGTAAATGTAAAACGTTTTCACACAAATAAAGATGTATTTTTTCCTAGGTTCAGAACATTCTATTACAAGTTTCATATCAAATTATCCATGCTCACTAAACTGAAATGTATTGTGGCCAAATGATATGATAAAGTGGGGAATGGAAGTATAAAACTATAATTCTTTTACAGACCTTAGAACTGAAATAAGCCATATATTAAAGTGAGTAGCAAAGGGGCGCAAGTGTCTTCTCTTCGTCTTCAGTCTTCACAATTTTAATACATTTAATACATTTGCAGAAGGCCTACGATAGGTTTTTCTAAGGATAAAATATAGATCAAACATTTACAGTCTTTATGTTCACAAACACATTCACAAGTAAGTATTAGAGTTCAAAATAGAGAGGTGAGGAGCTTACCAGCCACAGTTTCGGAGGTTCGTCAAAATGCGATGTGTACAGCATAACACATCACCAAGTTTAGAACCTTGTTTACCAACAGTGAATTGGCGTCTAACGACACTGATAAGAATCCTGGACAAAAAAGATTTAAATTGACGAGCCCTGCCCAGCTCATTAAGTTCAATTATAAAATCAATCAGAATATTAAACTCAGCAACAGTATATTACATAGATAAATATTTAAATATGTGTAATGCAAGTCTCTTAAAATAGTAATACTTTCCTGATAGAAATATTGTGAATATAGGAAAGCAGACATGTTGATATTTTGTCTATTCTGCAGTATTACAAAAGTGCTGGTTTATAAATCTCACCACTGTGAATCTACTTCGATTACTAAAATTATACATGGCACACAAGTAGCTATTAAAAATTATAACCAATACAATTAAAAGTATTTTTAATCAGATTAATTTAACAAAAGATAAACAAGCTCAAGTCATCTATTAGTATACAAATTTAATTAATATTTTAAAAAGGCACAACAATTGTCTTAAAAACTCAATTCTTCATGTAGCTAAAAATTAATAATAGTTGACTAAAACAAGACAAGAGAGCACAACACCCATTTTTATTCCTTTGCCAACTAGCTCTAACTAATAACAGGGGTGGGCGATAAACTCGGCGGAGTGTGCAGTGTTTTGCTCATTCTGCTCTCCGCTTGGACCGCGGAGTACTGAAAAAAAGTCTGCCAATCATCTTGTGGCAGAGTTGTTTCTTGCACGTAGCTCACCAGTGTTTAGTTGGTGAGTGGAAGAGAGAAAATTGAGCACTAAAACACCTTCTGAAGAGATTTGTTAATGCAGGCAGTTGTGGTAGGTCCCGACCATTTGCGTTGAGAAAGCTGCCGCTTGAGTAGAAAATCAACTTGAGCAACAAAAAGAAGCAGCTTCCTCTGGTGCACTGCGTAGTGCTGTTTACACTAATTTTACAGCTTGGACAAGCTCCTGGCCCTAAAAATCCACTGAATCTTGCGGAGTTTTTGTGTATCTCAGTGGAATTCCGCAGATTGAAACTCCGCGAGTTCTGCCTACCCTTACTAATTACATAATAAAAGTCATGCATTACTTCAGAACATATTTTCTTCCTCTCTATGCCTTCCCTACGTAGTTAACGGTTAATAATAAACTGTTGCCTCCTTTGTACATTTACATAATACCAACAAATCATCTGAAGATTTGATCCCAATTCCTGCAAAAATGGTTTTAGCCACTTGTTTTGCATTTTGTTTAGAAAGGGGGACCGATGACTAGAAAGTGTCATTCATGTTCTTCTGGAGTCATTTCAAAATCGCATAGCCCAGTATTTGCAGCTTCCCATTTTACTGCATAACTTCGCAATGGTAGTATGCTTAATCAGAAATTCATGTATAAGGTATGTGAATCCAGGTAGGGGTGGGGCTTAGAGCCTAAAATATAAGTTGGTCAACTACCAGGTAAACACTAGAGGTGTGTGAAATTCGCAAAATTTTCTTTTGCGAAATTATATGAATCTCAACAAAATTATGCATAATTACACCAATAGTAAATCTGTAATTTCAAGCTATATTTCAGCATGCAATGCATCTCACATGAGTTTTAGACAAGAGAACGCATTTCATTCTTAAAAAAGTGCAAAAAAATGCACCATGAACAACAGCAGCTCACATTTTGTTGTTTGTGTGTACCGTGAATTACGCATTCACCATAAATCTTTACCACAAAAATGGTGCAAAATTCCACAATGTGGCATAAAGGTGTAATTTCGGGAATTTAACATAACAAGTATAACACAAAATTCCAAAATTCCCTGAATTAAACCAGTGTAATTTAAAGTTTGGCCAGGCCTATTAAATCCTCCCTCATTTAGTCTTCCTTGGTGCCTGTGCTTACTACACTTTTCTCCTGGTTTATCTTGTGGAACTGGACCCAACTGGGAAAAGTGCATGGTCAAAGCTTGGGATGACTTGCACCTTGTCGGCAGCGCATTCAAGGGTGCTTGCATTGTGTGCAGTTACCCATGTATGCTTTCTGTCTGTGTGCATTGGCAAAGCCAATAGTCTAGGCAATGCCCAAGCTATTGGCCTTGTCAATGTGAATGTCTTTTAGCCATGTTGTCTAGCAACAGATCTGCTGTTCAGCATGGCTGAAAGTCACTGAAAAAGGTGCTGTGATGCAATCAGCACAAACCACATAATAGCGCTTTTTTGTGCTAGAAGGGTCAGGCCAATAAACTCAACATGAGGGTTGAAGAGACTCGGCGTCGGCTCAACGTCCTGTGTTTCTGGGCTTTCAGTGACTTTCAGCCATGCTGAACAGCACATGTGCTGCTAGACAACATGGTTAAAAAGACATTCATGTTGACAAGGCGAAGAGCTCGGGCCTAGTGTGTGAGAGGCCCACAAACCTCAGATATGGCTGTTTTTTTATTACAAAGGGAAGATGCAAGGGGACCATTTTCCATTCACTCAGAGGGCCCATGGTGCCTTTGTACGCCACTGTGTCATTACATGTCAGAACAGTGCACATCTGCAAACTGCCTTACGTAAACCTCGCAATATAACAAATTCAAATCAACATTTGTACAATATGCACAAGTAGATGAGCATCCCCAGTGCTTAATTTGAGCCGGTGGTGGCCGGTGGGGCCACCAGCAATTATTTTTGGTCATCGGGTGCAAGAGAGGGAAAATCACACCGGCTGGAAAGATGAAGGGAGAGGAATACTGCAAAAGCATCATAAAAAGCAGGAACCTACATGAGTGAGATAAAGGGGCAGGGAGTGTTGGATAGCGGATTAAAGAAAGTTGAGGTGGATTTAAGACTACCAGCCTTGGTATTCCGCACGCCGGCGCTTAGTTCCTCAACCGGTGGCTTCCGAGCAGATCTTCGGGCACCAGCACTCTTTCTTTTACAAATTAAGCATGGGCGCCCTCCACATGTGCATTGAATTGACACATTTTAAAATCATGCATCAATTACAAATACACATAAGGTAAGACATTTTTTCAGACACAAGTCACACATAGATCTAAAAAAACCTTTGAAAATGTGGCCCTCTCAGATTAGGAATTCACACTCACTTATCTGACCCCTCTTTGACCTCTTGCCCCTCGAAGGATTCTCATTAGTGGCTTTCTCAGTTTGGTGTTGCCCCGGATGAGTACAAGGGAGTGGGCCAGAGGATAACAAGACACCGTGCTCAGGCAGGCCCAGTACTTGACGCTCCCGTACTGGACAATATCGATGAGCAGGACCTTCATGAATGCATGGTAGCAAATATACAGTAGGAGGAGGCTGAGCACACTACGCCCCGCCCCCTGGTGCGCCTCCATGCTAGCCTTGCTGAAGGTCGCTTGGTGGCGCTGTACCCGGCGGTAGTGCTTGCAAAGTGACGTGAGGATCATGGCAGCTGAGACCGTCACCAATGCCAAAGGACAGGTGTAGCCAAAAGAGACAAGAAATGTTCTGTTTACAAAGTTGTATCCAAGGTTTTTTGACAAAGTCGTAGAGTTTTTAAGGTACACACCTCTGTCACTCCAGGCAAGGGGTAGGTTTGTGGCTAAGGATAAAAGCACAGAGCTAAGTAGCAACCAGGGCACCAGGGCGGTGATCCTAAGCTTCAGGCGCTGGAAGACGGGGTGCGGGAAGTTGGCAATCTTGGTGCAGTAAAAGACACAGAGCCAGGCCGTCACCCAGAAGCTGCAGAGGGCAGAGAACATCATCAGCATGTAGAGGGTGGGACACACTGGGTGCACGGGGTATGTTCCCCGCCACAGGAAGTCACAAGAGTTGCTCCCAGCCAAAGTGCACTGAAAGCCGATGTTGGAAAGTCCCAGGATGACTATGAAGCGGTCGGAAGTGGTCAGGCTTCTGCCCCGGGCCCAGTCCGCCATGTTTAGGCCCACCATAAAGCAGTTGGAGCTCAGACCCAGGAGAGACTCTGCCCCTTGCAGGGCCATGAAGGTCTTTGCTGTAGGTGTCAGCACTTGGGGTGGGAGGCTTGAGAATTCTTCCATATCCAGACTCTTGTCTCTGCAGATGGTGCCACACCGAAGTCCAGAGAAGCAGGGCCAAGTGAAGGTGGCACCGCCTTATGCTTTTTTGAAATGGCGCTGTCAGTCTGTGGTGTTTTGTACTGAAGAGCAGACTTCTTCTTTCTCAGTGTGATGCAAATTCTGGAGGGATTCTGTTACCTACAGGCAGGGATATGAAAATTCACCTTCCCCATCCATCATAGCTTTCTTCAACAGGTCACATCAACAGTCTCATACTACAACACCGCAGCAACTGCACTCAATAATTTCTGAATTAAAGAAATTAATGATTCCACAAACAGTGAATTTCCGTTCACGCTAAAGATTTGCCATAATTAGATTATTGAATTGCAAATTGTTTTCTTTGAGCATATTTTTTCATTTATTAAGGATCAATTTTTTAAGCCCAGGTACTTGATTGTCATTTTTAGATGGTGAATTTTCTGAGGAAGAGTAGAGTTAAATTGAAATTGGCTGTAGGGTGGAATTTAGGCCAGTGTTTGTCCAATTTCATTTTAGGTGGATTCATTTCTCCAACACTTCTCACACTGCATCAGGGATCTGTTCCAATCCAAGCCTGCTTTAAGCGGGTATAGAAAAGGTGAGGGTCTCCAAAAAGGGGGCGGCTAAGGATCAATAACTAGGAACCCTTCATAAGAGACTGGGGCTATGTAACGAAGGGAGCAACCTAAGACAAACCAAGCAATTAATAGAAAATTGATTGCCATTTGCAAGAGCTGCACGTGCATGATTAGGACTATTAAAAGTGCATTGGAAATACTGCAAAAAAATGATCATCAAACAATACTAATCATGGTGTGTTTCTTACAAGAGAAAAAAGACATCAAATGACTGTTTCTGTTGGTCATCCCTAGAGTAGATTTACCATGACAAGTCCATAGAATGGAAATGCTCAATGATGTACTCACCATACGTTATTAAGACCAGAGAAAACGAGCAATGCTACAAACACCATTTTGCCCTTTTAAATGAATCATGCAGCTTTTTTCTTACTTTTGAAGATATCAATGGCCTTACTTAGGTGATGTACCGCCTACCGTGTGCAGCAGGAGCCCACCTAATGCTGCCTTGCTCAGCACATTGCAAACAGACTGATTACACCTGTGAGTAGCGGAGTACAGGCCAGAGCTGTAATTAAAAGTAACAAGGAGCTATGCCAACACACAGTGGCCTGAGTGTGGGATGGCTCACCCCTGATCGGCATGGTGTTAGAAGAGTTATATATTAGAATGCAGGGCTTTAAGTGGGATGGAAAAACTGGTGGAGTCTCTCAAAGGGGCGTGGCCGATGTAATTAAGGGCGTGGTTTAAAAACCTGTAAGCTAAAAATCTGTGCTTAGGATAGTGTGCCGCCCGACTGGTATTTTGTTGCTTCTGTCATGCATCCAAATATGTAATTCATCAAGTAACATTATACCTACAACAAGGCTATTGGCTTTGTCAATTGTTGTTAGTTGCATAAGATAAATAAGCAACAACTATGGCTTTGTTGTATATAATATTCAAAATGCTTCAGTCGTGAAATGAGACTGCAAATGAACTATAACAAGTCTCTTTGAAGTTACATCAAAGGCTGTGAAGGGTGGCACTGCTGCAGTTGAGATTTATTTTTTTCACTAAGGGTGAGGGCAAAAAGGGAGAGCCCGATGGGGACCCATCTCAGCACCTGCTTTTTAGAACTGCCGGTGCTCAGCACCGGCAGGACCCGGCCCACTGAAAGCCCTGTTAGAATGTCAGACCTAGCTATAACGACATTTCAAGGGGCTCCTCCTCTCCTCCCTCCCCGTCCTCTACAACTCTCTCATATCTCTTCTTTTCGCGCTCTTGCACACTTCACCATATCCCTTTCTACAATTACAAAATAGACTTTGATATCATGACCACAAGCACAATATTCACATTGTAGAAGTAAGCACCCTTACTAATCTTTATAGCTCTCTACCCTCCCCAAAGAAATTAGAATAAACGCCTTCACTCTTGATCCGCAAATCTAAAATCACCTACAATGTAAAGCATCTAGAATCTAATACTTCATCTAGAATACAATGCTACTTCTAGTATGTAATGTAAGGTATTGCTTTCTCTAGTATGCAACGCTTCATCTTGTAATGTAATGATACATAACTCACAGAATTCGTGTAATGGAACTATTCAGGGTATGGCTGACAATCCTCACAAGTGACTCAAAATGTACTTGCTCTTCGCTCTGTTTTTCATCATGTAGTGTGCAGGTGTCTTACACCTTATACCTGCCCCTTCTTAAACTATGCCTTGACTACAAAACAATAAAATGTTTGAAATCAAAAAGACCATTGATAGCTTCCAACACAAATATAGTGGCCTACTCGGGGTCCTCCATCTCCTTCTGGCGATTGTTTAACAGTCATAGGCACCCGATGCACTCTTTGGACTTCATGGGCCCAATTCAATCCTACTACCTCAGGGAAGGTTTTAGCTAGGAGATCAGTCAAATAAAGACGGGTATCAGTACCCCCTTTATCCTCCGGAATTCCAAGAAATCGCAGATTGTTTCTCCGTTGGCGGTTTTCCTGCTCTTCCAGTTTCCACTGAACATCTGAAAACCTAGCCTCATGCGATGCCGTCTGCTCCTGTATTGATGCCATATCTGCTTCCATATTCCCTGTTTGGGTTTCAAGTTCCGTTATGCGGTCCGCGATCTCCGTACATACTTGCGCTATTTTCCATACACTGTACTTTTCGTATGGCTACTTGAGATCGCCTGCTGTCCTGTCGGGCCTCTTCCCGATGAGCCATGACTGATTGCAGTATTGCGTCCAACGTGGCAGAGGGGACTTCTTCTGAATCCAAGGTCTGTTTGCTTTTGCCCCCCACTAATTGGTTTACTGGTGAATAGTCCCAGTTTAGTTCTTGCTTTCGTGGGTTAGTGTGTATTAAAGGATTAGAGCTTTTTTGACCCTGCGTATCGTCGCGGTGGGGTTCCCCCGCTTGTATCTTGCGGGCCCTCATTTTACGTTTCACTGGCGCTAGTCAAAGAGAAGGAGCCATCCACTGATTCTGTGTCGTCTGATAGTGAATAGAAATACTCGGTAGTTTCAATGTCCGCCTCCTTCTCACTATATATCTTCTGTGTAAAATGCTTAGCTCTTACGTGCGATGGGTCCACACTCTTTGTACCTATAGTTGAATCTTTATTTCTTTTTCGAGGGTCCACCGCCCCACTGTCCATACGAAAATGTTGAGTTGTAGAAGGTTCAGGCCAAACAGTGTACTTGGGTGTGATACTGCCCTTAGGTCTCCCCTCTTCACAGATCTGGGCGCCCCAGCTTTCCTTCTGCCCCCCCCTGATTTCCAGACTTCATATTTATCGCCTCTATGTCATCCAAAGTCTCCGGAAGTTCCATCAGGGTTGCATTTGCTCGTTCCACCAATTCAGGTACATCAATTGCAGTGTGAGCTATGAGGCGCGTCAGAGCACCCCCGAGGTTTTCCTCGTTTACCCCCATATCTTTTCCGTTTTCCAATGCTGGTTCAATCAACACCTCTTCACCACCAGAACCCACCTTTTCTTTGCCGCTTTTGCCCTTCTCTGGCCGCTTTGTCCCTGCGAACAGCTCGACAATTGTTGAACCGGACTGCCGCTTCTGAATCGGCACTTCGTTAGTCAAGTTCTTCCGGATCAGGTTCTGGCCACGGCGTCCGGTTGGTCCGGTTGGTCGGGTTGCCCCTGCTCCTGCTCCGACAGCGCCAGCCTCTACGCCCGATTCTGCTGTCAGCGCATCCGCCGTCGCCGCCCCTTGGACCAGAACGCCAGGCGTAACATTTTTCGTCATCGTTTTGGAACGCACTGATGGGGGTACTTTCGGGGCCATTCCTCTCCAGCTTCGATCAGCTTTCTCCCGGAAACCAGCTTGCTCCGTATTGTGACAGTCTGAGCCTTGCAGCAGCCGATATATCCGACAGCAGGTAAGAACCACGTCGGTCTGAATCTCTACTGCATCCAAAATTGTTGCCAGATTATGCGTGCTACTAATTATCTTCGCCCATAAGTTTCCCAATACCGAGTTCAGCAGGGGCGAGGTCATTCTCTGTTAATCCATCTGTGTGTGTGTCGGGCCGCGGTGTTCCTGCTGCAACGACAAGCCGACTTAGCCTGTCGCCATCTTGCTTTCCCTCTGAAATCCACGCTCTGCCTATGACTGTTAAACAATCGTCAGTAAAGGGGATGGCAGACCCGAGCGGTACTAGTTTATTTCGGGAATTTCCTCCTCCGGCAGATCATCTCTGAGAAGGCTAGACCCGACCGTAAACGCAAACTGGAAGATGTAGAGTTCTTTACGCGCCCTGACTTTTGCCATGTAACTGCAGAGCGGCGTTGGAGACTCAGACAGATGATAAGCCCGTTCCAAGCAATAGGAGCACAGGCATATTTGCTGAACCCGACAAAGTTGAAAATTGTAACAGGGGATAGTACTCGCTATTTTTCATCCGAAATCAAGGCCAAAGAGTTTTTGGAGGAATTAAAGGGGAGGAAGTAGGAATACTTGAGACTGAAGGAAATATAAGTACATATGGGGGAGCGGGGGAGAGCGGGGAGAGGTAACCCAATGCTATGATGTAATAATGTTGGACACCCTGATAAGGAGGTAATAGGAGGGGTGTCTAAGGACCATGGTGTAACGCTGCCTCATCGCCTACTAGACCACGTGTCTAGCAGCTTTCAAGGGGAGGGGGTGGCATGGGCATGGGGGAGGAGGGGGGTGGGTTGGGGTGTTGGGTGGCAGGTGGGGGGTGGGAGGGGAGGGACAAAGGGGGCACAGGGGAGAAAAAGCCAGACAAGGTACATAGAGTACGCAATAGTTAAATGGAGATTCAGTAAAAAGATTATGGAGCAAATTAGCTGGATACCTCAAGGTGTTGGATATGGATAAATTAACAATATGCACAGTTAACGTGGCAGGGCTTAATGATAGGGCTAAAAGAGATAAGATCTATGAAATATTGCGATATATTAGTCCAGGAATAATTTGTCTACAGGAAACCCATATTCCATGGAGTAATCGAGCTGTCCTTCAGATCAAGGGTTATGATTTGGCTGTCTGTTCATCACAGACGTCCATGATAAGAGGAGTGGCGATTTTTATTAAGCAACATGTGGGGATTAGTAAACGTATCTTGGCAGACAAATGGGGTCGATGGGCAATAGTCTCATTAAATATGGGACTGACAATCGGGACTATTTATGCCTCAAATCAGGACGACCCAGAAATCTGGGAAGAATTGGAGATAGAGCTAGCTACATGGCTGACCCCACTAATTCTTTGTGGTGATTTTAATATTCATCTTGGGATATCATCAGGGGTAGGCATAAGGTATACTGGGAGGAAACCAAAGGTTAATCGGGCTATAAACACGCTTAAGATTAGTCATGGACTAGTGGATGTATGGACAGCTAAGATGGGCAGGGATCCAGGGTATACGTATTTTTCATCTCCACATCAAAAGAGTGTGCGCCTGGATTACTTTTTGGTCTCAGCTCGAATCTTAGGGGAGGCGGAAATTACTAAAATCCCTCAAATCTTCTCAGACCACAATCCTCTTCTGCTGGGAATAACATACCAGGGTAGCAAACCGAAGCTCTGTCCATGGACTTTCGATAAGAAACTAATAGCTGATGATGATTTTTTAAAGTTTCTTAAAGACTGGGCCAGGGAATTTTTTGACATTAATCGCTTTAGTGCCTCCCGCGCGATAGTGTGGGATGCATTTAAAGCTACCCTTAGGGGTTCAAGTGATAAGCTTTGTAGGTCAACAGCGGAAGAAATGCAAAGATCAAATTATGGCTCTTATGACTAGACTAGCACAACTGGAGACAGAGCAGATCGAACTGTTAGGACAGGGGGAATCAGAGAGATGAGTGAGATCAGCGAAGAGACTGCAATAACTAAAGCAGAAATTAATAACTTGTTTCAGATACAAGTAGCCTAGGTATATCAGGCACATCAAACTGAGAGGTATGAATATGGGGAAAAGGCTGGCAGACTCCTAGCCCTTAGGATCAGGCAGCAGGACTCACAGAATCATATCGTTGAAATAAAGAATTCTGAGGGGCAACTGGTAGACACCACGGCAAAGATCACGGAGGTGTTTGAACAATTTTATAGGAATTTATATCAGATGGATCCTAGTGAAACAATACATATGGGAAATATGAGGAATTACTTAGGATCTAGTAGACTTGAGGCAGAAATATGTTCGGAACTGGAAGAGGAAATTTCATTGGAAGAAACTGTGACAGCTTTAAATGGTTTGGCTTCGGGGAAAGCAGCTGGCCCTGATAAAATTCCTGTGGAAATATATAAGGTACTCCAGCTAATTCTGGCCCCAATACTACAAGATCTATTCTTAGACATACAATATCGTGGGATACCGCCTAAATCTTGGCAGGTCACAGATATAGTAATATTCCCCAAAAAAGGGAAACCTCCTGAATTGCCTGGATCATACCGGCCTATTTCATTAATAAACTCTGATGCAAAAATCTATTCAAAGGTACTGGCGAATCGAATCCAGGGGATCATAGCCAAATTAGTCTCACCCTGGCAACATGGCTTTATACCCGGTAGGGGTACTACGGATCACATCCGACGGGTGATCTCTTTGATAGATATAGCGGAAGTTAAGGGAGACGGTTTGGCTGTGATCCTCTTGGACGCCGAAAATGCGTTCGACCGGGTGACCTGGCAATACCTCTGGGAAATTCTGGCCGCACGAGGGTTCAGCCCGCGGCTGATTACTGCAATACGGGCAATTTATTATAATCCAACTGCAAAGGTCCGAGTGATGGGGAATACCTCTGATACAATACAGGTAGCACGGGGTACTAGGCGGGGTTGCCCATGCTCTCCAATCCTTTTTGCACTATATATCGATCCCTTTGTCAACCAGCTAATTTTAAATGCTGCAATTGAACCATACCGAGCTAATGGCTATGAGACCAAAGTCCTGGCCTATGCGGACGATATTGCCGTGGTTACATCTAGGCCAGAGGTGGCAATTAAGGAGATCGAAATCATGGCAGAGAAATTTGGGAGCTGGTCTGGCTACCGTCTTAATAAGGGCAAGACCCAGATAATCTGTTCAAGACAATGTATACTCCAAGACCAACGACAGACTGATATAGCCATGTATTTGGGGGTAAAGATTGGATTTAAATTGGATCAATTATAGGCAAATAATCTCGACCCTATGCTTAAAGATATTAGTACTGAGCTTCGGCGAATCGACAAATTACATCTAACTATAGTGGGTAGGGTTAATGTCTTGAAGATGAAGATCTTCCCCAGAATTTTGTATTTATTTCGCTCAGTCCCCCTCGAGCTTACACCTGATATAATTCAGAAAGTGAATACTATGTTTTTGAACTTTATATGGAATTATCATAAAATAAGTCGGGCTTCGAGAACATTAACCCTTCCGCGAGATAGGGGGGGCTTGGCCGCCCCAAATTTGCTTTTGTATTATTGGGCAGCTTCTCTACAGCAGATGGGCACTCTGTTGGCAGAGGACAGGGCGGGCAGAGAGGATGGTCTGCCGTCTATATATCAGTTGTCCATGGGGAGGGAAGCAACAGGGCTATTCCTTAGGCAATGGGAGCCGAGGTATTATAAGAATATTCGTTTTCTTTGTATTAAATCAGCAAGATCAGTCTGGGTCAAAGCCAATAAGATCTTGAAAATTCCCAAACTCAATAGATATACTCCGCTATGGGGGTCATCACTGTTTCCAGCTGAAATAATGGATGGTATGGCCAGGGATTGGGAACAGGCAGGTATACTACATGCTGCCTGTATATATAATGATGGAGCTCAGATAATTCCCTTCCCGGACTTGGTTGAGAAATTTGGAATTGATAAAGGGACTTACTTTAAGTATATACAAGTAAAGGGGTGTCTCAAAAATTTGGAGAGGGGTTCATTTAATCTAGGATCTATACCTATAATGGATAAAATATATCAGGGGGACGTCCGGATTGGGGATCTCTATAACATATTGATGGAAACTATACCAGATGATCTTGGAAAAATGGAGACACGATGGGCTGAGAAAACTGGGGATGCAGAGACTGATCTAGATATGTCTTTGGAATTGGGGAAAAACATATTCTTGGCTGCTAATTTAAAGGCACAACATTACAAAACTCTCTTCAATTTGTATTATACTCCAGCCAAGCTTTTTAAGTGGGGAAAAAGAGAGTCGGACGAATGTCCAAGATGTGGATAGTATCCATATGTTCTTTTCATGTAACTCTCTCAGTTTATTAAAAAGGGGAATCGAGAAATTTTGGCAAGAAATAACTAGCCAAGTGATTACCATCACCCCGTCTATGATGTTATTTGGATATGATAACCGGGCTGAGCTCTCTAAAACTCATAGGGATTTTGTGTTTATTACAATTGCAGTAGCCAGGCTATTGATAGCTACGAGGTGGAAAGACACAGAACCTCCGTCATATATGGCTTGGCTCCACCGGTTATTACACATTCATGTACAGGAAATGGCCCTATATAACTGCAAGGGCTGGCGTGCAAAAGAGAAAGGACATCAGATATGGGGGCTTATGACTAGTTGGATTAAAAAAGGCCATCTGGAGCCCGCAAATAGGATGGGAATTGGTTAGTTAGCAATAATGTCTTTTAATGCTTTCCTTTACTTGCTAAATGCCGGATTGTTATTATGTATACCTGACTATGTTTAGCTGTCCTATCACGATAACAATAGCAGTGTGAATCAGTTACAAGTGATTTAACTTAAAAGGCTGTACGGACGGATGGAACTTGAATAATGGATATATATCTTATGTGCTTCAGAATGTATCTTGTGGCTAAATTAAAATAAAATAAAAAAATATATATATATATAGTGGCCTAAACATCATAAAATGTCACTCCAGTAGGTGTAGATTTTCAATATTAAGTTTTTAATGGGGCTATATTTTTGTAAACTATACACAGGACTTAATATTTGTGTCAGATGATATTTACAAAAGTCTGATACCACACCCTTTAAAGTCCTTTAAGCAGCTGTAGAGCACCTGGGATTGTAGCATGTGATCACGTACAGGTCTCTTCCCACTCTGAGGCGCACAATGGGGAGGCAGCTCCACGCAACAACACCTACCACGACTGTAAGGACAGAGTGCCCTGGAAGGTGCATTGTTCATGTCTCATTAAGTGCTTCAGGAACGAGGAAGGGACATCATTCTCAGCCTCCTGCACAGATTCCAGACCAAAAAATTGAAGATTACAATTATGTGTCTAAAAAGTCATTTGCTCTCTGTGCAATAGTTGTTTTCATAGAAAAATGGTACACAAACACGTCTGTCTGACTTGTGTTCAAATAAAACCAAGTTTGTCAAGTCTGACCATTGTTCGTGGCAGTTCAATATTTTTAATAGTATGTGCACACGTGCAACTCACCCCTCTCATACCACATTCTCTTACTGTAATTCTCAAATAAGAAGAGATTACAACCAATTTGATGGTTTCCACAGCGTAGCCTTTTTATTCACATCAGCGTTAAAGATTGCTCATAATGAAAGTCCATCAAGGGACACATCTTCTTCCAGATACATTCATTTCATAGATATCAAAAGCAAGAAGGAGGATGAACACACACATCAGATATCATATGTCACATTCCAAGAACATCAGCACACATACTCTTGAGATCCACAGTACGCAGTGTGCTAGCAGGCCCGCCTTGCAACAGCCCCCAGGTTCCACCCACAGCATCCATTCAGGAACCATTCCTGAATGAATTGACAGGAAAATCATTGGGTCAATTTCACCACATCTCCATCTCCTCCAACCACAGATAAGAATCACAAACTAAAATACAGGGCACCGCATAGCGCACCGGCCCACCACGGTACCCAAGCACAGGCTTCATCCCAAAGTTCCAAATCAGGCATCACATGGTAGAGCAGAAGAGTTCTAGGACCACCAGCCAGTCAGCCCCCCACGTCTGCCTGCCCTGTGCCCACACAAATCATACCTCGCCAATGGGTCAGTCCAGTCCCAGAATCAGAATTCTCATGTGTCCCCCTTTATTATCTGCAATGGACACCGCCACGGGGCAAGGACCTCTCCCCAACCACACTGGCTTAAGTCTGCACTAGCTCCAACATAGTTTGACAGTATCTGACTCACAGAGTGATTGAGCCCTTATTTGAATAAGTATTATCCCTAGGATTGAGCTGTTTGGCCAACCAACTGCGTCCTGAGAATAAAGGACCTAAGATCAGCAAATACATACATTATTGTTATGAGACTGCAGGAGGTAAGGTCAGCAAAACAGCTCAAAGATTGTGTAGGTAATACAAAGTTGTCTCCACCTTCCATCACAGCGGAACATTTCAGGATGGAAAGTGCCAGAAGGCCCCTTTACTTATCCATCAACCATGCCCTCAACAAAGGACATCCAGGACATACATACTTTAGTAGGATCTTCCCCTTATCTCTCAGAGGGATGAGCAGGCAATACTCGCCGTTCCATACCAACATATACACCAGGGCACCACATAGCTCTCCATCCCTGCTGGGGTACCTGTCATCAGGCAAATCCCCCAAAATGTTCAATTCCAGGCATCCTGCGGTAGGGCAGTAAGGTCCGGGGCAACCAGCTGGTGAGCCCCCGTTCCCGCTTGCCCAGTGCTCACATAAATCAACGCCCCTCCATGGGGAATGTTCAGCAAATTAGTTCACATTTTGCCACTTTTGACTATTTGACCTTTGAGGGTGAAGCCAAAATGTATGCCTAGAAGTGCCTGACTACCTACGGAGGACTTGACGGCACCCCCCCCACCCCCCGGTGTGGCCATTTTATTTCGCTAAATCACTTTGAACTTTGGCCGTCAAGCAAAAGGCGTCATCCCTAAATTTCCTAACAACATGTGAACATTGATTGGGCAAAGAACGCGTTTACCTTGTATACATGTTAGCAGCAATTCTCAGGAACAGGTGCATTGACGTGCAGACAATCTCCTGTGCTCATTGTGTCAGCAGGCCCCGATTTGCAGCATCCCCGAATCCCGCTCCGGGGCATACATGTGTACCTGACGGAAAACAGTGAAAAAGCCAGCATCGGTAGTCTCCACAACCCTCCATTGAGGAGGGAACTACCAACCCATGCCCTGCACAATGCATTGGCCTGCTCAGGGTACCTGAACACAGGTGCAACCCCCAAAGATCGAACACCGGCCATCTCAGGTAGGGCAGGAGAGTCCCGGCCCCCCAGCAGTTCAGTACCCCCTCCCCCCAGCCTGGAGACCAGAGGTGAACCCCAAGATCATTACCGGCCAATGCTAGCCCTAGGCATCTCACCAGTGCCTCCAGGAAACCAAATCACGCACCATAATGCAAACTGAACAGCAAGCACTCTTCGGTACCCTACTGGAGTAAAACTGAAAGCGTTTAAGTGGTGTCGCATCAACATGAACCAACAGCTTGGCACATCCTTCATTGGGCTGAAATTGCCAACATTTCTGTGACCAGGCCATTAGACAGAAAGGGGGGCCCGGAGAAGAGCGGAGGTTCACACATGTCCCTTTCCCTAGCGGAGCCGTCTTGACTTTCTGGCCCTCAAGCCAAGGAAGCTCCCCATTATGAGTATATACTCCACGGCAATCCCAGTGGGTTAACATGAGTTCTTCATATTAATCATGAATTTCTTAAATAATGATCACAAATCTTCAAAGATTTCTGTATGTGGCAGACGACAGCGCACAGAGATAGCAAAGTGTGGCAGCGAGCAGCGCAGGGAGAAGTGTGGTAGGTTACAGCCTACAGGAAAGGTTTGGGGACAGAGAAAACACAAAACGGGAGAGCCGTCACGTCTCGCCGATAATGAAGTAATACCATCCAATCACAGCCAAGAAAATCAGCCGGCACCTGGAAACATTAATGAGCATATAACGTGCACGCTTGGATGGCCCACATGCATCGTGGCTTTACACACTATTTGCACATGCTTTTAACCAATTATTTAAGCCTGGCTAAGTGAAATTCATTACCTGGAGCTACCGGGATAACAGGCTGAGTGGGATACGACCCGCCATCCATCACTTTCAGTGATGCCCAGACGTGTGTCCCGTGCTCTCCATGCCACTGGAGTCAAACTATCCTGGCTGATGAGGGGTGAAACCCCGAAACCGGTCCTAGGATGCTTGTTTCCGGTCCAAGGAGGACCTTACCTGGCAGTTCGGGCTGGACTGTTCCCATTGGGCACAGGGTCAAGATGGATTTGCATATGGCTAGGTCCAAACTGGAATGGCATGGTGAGCAAAAAAACTGAGGATTTAGGCCCAGATCTCTGTACTGGGGTGAATGTATGACATTGTTCTGCATTCTGTCCATCAATTGTTCTTTTTGCAGTTGTCACCCTGAGTGGGATGGGTAAGCCCAGACGTGGGTCCCGTGCTCTCCATGCCACTGGAGTCAAGCTATCCTGGCTGATGAGGGGTGAAACCCCGAAACCGGTCCTAGGATGCTTGTTTCCGGTCCAAGGAGGACCTGGCCTGGCAGTTCGGGCTGGACTGTTCCCATTGGGCGCAGGGTCAAGACTGATTTGCATATGGCTGGGTCCAAACAGGAATGGCACGGTGAGGAAAAAAATGATGGATTTAGGCCCAGATCTCTGTACTGGGGGGAATGTATGACATTGTTCTGCATTCTGTCCATCAATTGTTCTTTTTGCATTGTACCGCCTCTGAGCTCTCTTGTCAACGGTACACAAATTCAAAAATAGCCTCTAACACTCAATGCGCGTGACCCATATTATCGTAGAGCAACCTTGCAGATCAATCGATCAAGCGCAATGGGATCTTTCTTATCTTTTAACTGACAGAAATAACACATTTCTTTTTGGTAAAATAATGGCACGAGAGTAGGCGAATGCATAGGCCAACTTCACACATGGTACCGAAGGACATGTTCTTACCTCTGCTGGCTAACTGAACTTTGATCTCTTAGCTCCCTCTACTGGCTGCATCACTTAGCTGTTTTATTTAACGACGAAGACAAGTTCTTTGGCCTTAACCTGTTTCAGTATTTATATGCATTACCAACGTTTTGAAAGATTGCCCCTTGGGCTGGATTGCAAAACAACCAAATCAATAATAATAAAGGCTAACTCAGGGTGCTCAGTCCCTCAGGCAGCCTATTTTCTTTTGCCCAATGACGTCTGGTCCGAGGCTGCGCTGGGCGCCGGTTTTGAGACAGAGGCCCTAATCTGGGAGTCAGACAGAGAGAAGGGAGAGGCACCCCAGCGGTACATAAAAGATTTCCAACTTTGTCAAAGAAATTATCATTACCTATATCAAGTGCAAATATGTAACAAAGTAGTTATCAGACAAGGGGGCATATTATCAAGGGCTCTATCGCCGCTTTAGCAGGACTTTTTCCCGCAAAAGCGGCGATAATTCTAACGCCCTATTAGCAAGCTGTCGCTAACTGCTGTTAGCGACAGCTTCTAGGCAATAGCGACCGGGTTGGGTGCCGCTTTGCATGCCAGCGATATTTATCGCTAATGGCTTGCAAAGTAGGCGTTCCCAACCTAAAAGCGACTGGAAACAGTCGCTAAGGTCGCTATCGCCTATTAGCGAGGCAGGGGAGGTGATTAACGAACCAGCGCTAAACACGTTTAGCGCTGGTTTGTTAACGCCTGGTCCAACCCTGACTTAGCCATGTAATCCAATGGGAGGTGGATTACATGGCTAAATCCCCCTCGCCCTATCGCCAAGCTAACACTGGTCACAGTGTGAATATCGCTTGTTTTCAAGCGATATTCACACTGTTCTCCAGGGTTTCTATCGCTTTGGAGATAAGCGTTGCTGATAGCACGCTATCTCCGCGATAGAAACCTGCGATAGCCGGTGATAATTATCCTAGCGCTAACTGCGCTTAGCGATAATTATCGCCGGTTATTGCTAATAGGCCCCAAGGTGTTAAGTTATTACTCCTTTACAATGGCTATGCAGTGTGTGGCCCTTCCCCATGCCTGATGCCCGTCAAGAACACCTACTCAAGTTACCCCGAAACGAAGTCAGATGATGACGACGACGATGACTTGACGAGTGACTGCTGCTCCCTATCCGCACCAAGTGTGATGTAAGGGACAAAGAGGAAGCTATCCATGATGTGCTGGCTTAAATGGTCCCCAAGGCTTTGCTGCATGCCCTGATGATGTCGCCGGATGACGCACTTCCTTTCCAAGGAGCTCCAGCCTTTGGCATGACTAAGGGCGCCTCTCTTCTAGCTGTAGGGGGCGCCTGCTCAAACAATGCATTTTTTCAAACAGTTTATTTTTTCATCGTGGCGAATGAAGGGAATAAAAACTAGGCCTTAGAGGAACCAGCTTCAATGCACATTTATGTTTTTACAGCCATTGCTGAGAAACAATAGAACCCACCCAACCTAAAGGCAGAGTTATGTACTTCCGCGTAGTGGTCATAAAATAAGTTAGGGGCATTCTATGAGCCAACAGGTCTACATACACAGAGAATATACATTTTTGAGCAGTAGTTAATATTTGCTACGGATCTTAAAAGTCGTAAAGAGATAATTTAAAAGACAGTATATAATTTCGGTTGATTCTAATGAGAGTAAATATTCCATTACCAAAAGGGGATGATGGACGGAGCGTTTGAGCTAATCAAACACTCACCCCCAGTCAACTGATCTGGGTTTAATCCATCATCATTCTTTAGCTCACTCCACCACCCCAGTTCAGACATGGCCATATACAAATCAGTCTGACCCTGTGCCTCATGGGAACAGTCCAGCCCGAACTGCCAAGCCATGTCTTCCCTGGACCGGAAACAAGCATCCTGGGACCGGTTTCTGGCTATTCAGCCGTCAACAGCCAGGCTAGCTTGAATCCAGTGGCAAAGTGAGCAAGGGACCCACGTCTGGGCATACCCTGCCAACTTAGGGCGAACAAAGCGATACCAAAAGGGGATGATGGACGGAGCGTTTGAGCTAATCAAACACTCACCCCCAGTCAACTGATCTGGGTTTAATCCATCATCATTCTTTAGCTCACTCCACCACCCCAGTTCAGACATGGCCATATGCAAATCAGTCTGACCCTGTGCCTCATGGGAACAGTCCAGCCCGAACTGCCAAGCCATGTCTTCCCTGGACCGGAAACAAGCATCCTGGGACCGGTTTCTGGCTATTCAGCCGTCATCAGCCAGGCTAGCTTGAATCCAGTGGCAAAGTGAGCAAGGGACCCACGTCTGGGCATACCCTGCCAACTTAGGGCGAACAAAGCGATACCAAAAGGGGATGATGGACGGAGCGTTTGAGCTAATCAAACACTCACCCCCAGTCAACTGATCTGGGTTTAATCCATCATCATTCTTTAGCTCACTCCACCACCCCAGTTCAGACATGGCCATATGCAAATCAGTCTGACCCTGTGCCTCATGGGAACAGTCCAGCCCGAACTGCCAAGCCATGTCTTCCCTGGACCGGAAACAAGCATCCTGGGACCGGTTTCTGGCTATTCAGCCATCATCAGCCAGGCTAGCTTGAATCCAGTGGCAAAGTGAGCAAGGGACCCACGTCTGGGCATACCCTGCCAACTTAGGGCGAACAAGCGATACCAAAAGGGGATGATGGACGGAGCGTTTGAGCTAATCAAACACTCACCCCCAGTCAACTGATCTGGGTTTAATCCATCATCATTCTTTAGCTCACTCCACCACCCCAGTTCAGACATGGCCATATGCAAATCAGTCTGACCCTGTGCCTCATGGGAACAGTCCAGCCCGAACTGCCAAGCCATGTCTTCCCTGGACCGGAAACAAGCATCCTGGGACCGGTTTCTGGCTATTCAGCCGTCATCAGCCAGGCTAGCTTGAATCCAGTGGCAAAGTGAGCAAGGGACCCACGTCTGGGCATACCCTGCCAACTTAGGGCGAACAAAGCGATACCAAAGGGGATGATGGACGGAGCGTTTGAGCTAATCAAACACTCACCCCCAGTCAACTGATCTGGGTTTAATCCATCATCATTCTTTAGCTCACTCCACCACCCCAGTTCAGACATGGCCATATGCAAATCAGTCTGACCCTGTGCCTCATGGGAACAGTCCAGCCCGAACTGCCAAGCCATGTCTTCCCTGGACCGGAAACAAGCATCCTGGGACCGGTTTCTGGCTATTCAGCCGTCATCAGCCAGGCTAGCTTGAATTTAGTGGCAAAGTGAGCAAGGGACCCCCGTCTGGGCATACCCTGCCAACGTAGGGCGAACAAAGCGATACCAAAAGGGGATGATGGACGGAGCGTTTGAGCTAATCAAACACTCACCCCCAGTCAACTGATCTGGGTTTAATCCATCATCATTCTTTAGCTCACTCCACCACCCCAGTTCAGACATGGCCATATGCAAATCAGTCTGACCCTGTGCCTCATGGGAACAGTCCAGCCCGAACTGCCAAGCCATGTCTTCCCTGGACCGGAAACAAGCATCCTGGGACCGGTTTCTGGCTATTCAGCCGTCATCAGCCAGGCTAGCTTGAATCCAGTGGCAAGGTGAGCAAGGGACCCACGTCTGGGCATACCCTGCCAACTTAGAGGCGAACAAAGCGATACCAAAGGGGATGATGGACGGAGCGTTTGAGCTAATCAAACACTCACCCCCAGTCATCTGATCTGGGTTTAATCCATCATCATTCTTTAGCTCACTCCACCACCCCAGTTCAGACATGGCCATATGCAAATCAGTCTGACCCTGTGCCTCATGGGAACAGTCCAGCCCGAACTGCCAAGCCATGTCTTCCCTGGACCGGAAACAAGCATCCTGGGACCGGTTTCTGGCTATTCAGCCGTCATCAGCCAGGCTAGCTTGAATCCAGTGGCAATATATTCCATTGCCAGTTCGTTGTTTCTAATCCCAGCAGCAAGTAAAAGTGGGCGAATGAATCGCTTCCTCTGAGGGGTATAAAAACTACAGAATAAAATAAAGTGCATAGTGCTTTGATATGAACGACTATCACAGGGACAAACTGGTAGTGATGCAAACCATGTACCTCGAGTAGGGAAAGCGACTAGGTAATGAATTATTTTTAGCCGTAATCTAATCAGCAAAAATTTTCGCCTTTCATTTACATCAATTTGTAAATAAAGTGCGGGTTCTCTTTTTTGCTGGACGAAAGGCTCTGGATGTTTAGGCATATTACATGTAGTATCTGTCCGCTGAAAACTTTCGAAAAAAAGAGATTTAATAGAGGCAGGTGATACCTTCTTTAGGGTGTCTGGGTTTGTATAGTATTTTGTGACTCCCATTTTTGTAAAATTCATTTTGATATATCTTAACTAGGGTATATCTAGGCTTTTGTCCATCCCCATGCAGTCAACTTATATTGTCCTACAGAGGGTAGCCTCAGGGTTTTTCCACATTTTTAACCAAAGCAACAGCGGTTGTAGTGCGATGTTATCTTTCAGGTAACTCATTCCTACTTCGTCATGACAAAAGGCAACAGAGGAGCTCTGGGGCACTGATAGGAGTCTCCTTACAAACTTTTTTTCCGCTATTTGTACCGATTTGCAATTTACATGTCCCCAGCCCCGAAGGTTACCACTGAGACACTCTTGCTCTTATAAATACATAAAATCTCCTTAGCCGGTTTATGACCCAGTCTTTTGGCGAATCTAAAGATGGCGTCATTGGATTTCTGGAATTGCATCAGTCTAATGTTTAAAACATGTTTCCAATTAAAAACAGCATCAAATGGTACCCCCAGATAAGTAAAATGCAGGACTTTTTTAATTTCTTCACCCCCCAGTAAAAATGTCCTCATTTTAGAATTTTTCGGGCCACACTTCATTATAAAAGATTTCGTACGATTGACTTTTAGTCACAGATCATTCATAAAAGCATTAAGAGAGTCAAGCAGTATTTGTAAGCCATTTGTTGTCCTGGCTATCAGGACAGCATTGTCAGCATATAAAAGTACGGGAATTTGACATATATTTAATCTTGGAATATCCTTCCCTACCACACAAAGTTGATCTCCCAGTCTGTTTATATACAATAAAAAGAGGAAAGGGGCCAGAACACACCCCTGCCTTACCCCAATATCAGAGGGAAATTCTTCTGCTAAATCTTCTCCGCTACTTTAGCACAGTATAAAAAAGGACTCTGTGGGCTGGAACCACATTAGAGCCACGTGCCCCCTCCCCATTGGTAATGTGGCCGTGCCCAGGGTAATGGGTCCCTAGCACCAATATTGACCCGAGGAGGGGGGCTGCATGCCCCCTTCCCCCTTTTGTGTATGTTGTGGGTGCCCTAGATGGACTCCAGGGCTCCCACCATTTACTGTCCGGGCCCGTGGTGTCAACGTTCTAGACTGTGCCACACACCTGAAGACCAGGTGTTTGTGATGAGATGATGCTGAATTGATAGTCTTTGTGCTGGTTTCAGTAGCTGAGGTTAAGGGGGGAATAAGATTGACAAGAGAGAGAGAGACATAGAGAAGTTTCAATTTCACCTGGTCACGGCACGACTGCCTCAGCACTGATTACCATTCATCTGCTTCAGCACTGTAGGAAGTTACAGAGATACTGCACTGGGCATCTGTCAATTAAAAATAAACAAATCTACCTCCTCATGAATGTACTCATATTATACATTGGTCCAAAGTTATTTGTATCTTAGCCCTAAATGCACAGGGTATCTCCTAGAAATTACATCCTGTTCTTCTTAGGATTTCTATGCTTGAGGGTTTCCTGGAGTATAAAACATGCATTGCGACATGTGACTAGAAACATCTGGAGCAGTTGACTTGTCTGCCATATCATGGAACACGCTCTTGAATTATGAACATGAACAAGGAAACATGTGATACATCATGACATCATCACAAGTTGCATAACAATCATGCAAGTCCTTTGACAATGTTTGATACAGTTCCAAACTTGTACAATAAACCTCCTTTTATCATGTAAGCCTCTGTGCGCTAATGTAATATTGCCATAAATCATAAAATTTCTCCTTGGCCTATTTAGAAGTCTTGGCAGTGCCAACAATAGGCTTCTTTCCAATGCTAACAACCTTTGCATTTGTATTATGTGAGTCTCTGAGGCACTGAGGTTTATGATTATGCTGGTTGCACGCTATGCTATGCATTTGCGTCAGACCCTGTTTGGGTCATTTTGTTCTTTTTCCCTTTTCTTTTGCAGGAAGCAGAACTTGCAGGAAGCAGAAGGCCATGAATACCCGGAGGCCAAAGGTGCTGCCGATCAAGGAGAGAGGAAGAAGTTGTTAACTGGAAATCACCATAGGAGCCAGGAGCAGGTAAGTGGTGCATGATGCGGTGAGGCCAAACACCGCCATGCAAGTGGTTGTGGCTTTTATAGCCATGTCTGCACATGGCAGCCAGAAGCATGTGCGGCCATTAGGGGAGGTGCTCAAGTGTCTAGGTGCACGGGCGCGGCCTCTAAAACACATTGGTGAGCACTCGTGCAAGCCACGTGTAAACAGCCATGTGCCTTTCTAGTTTATGCTCAGTTCTCTTTCAGTGCAACCACTGCCACCAGGGATATTTTTAAGTCTGGGCAGTGAACTCCGCTCTGCTCGCGGAGTTTGCGGAGTTTTCCGCACTCTGCGTTACGCGGAGCTTGCAGAGTTCCGAGTTTTTTCCCTCGCTTGCGTTCATCAACGTCAAGTTGGCGAGCGCGAGCGAGGAAAATCCACCTCCCGGCGAGATTTTTCCTCGTTCACGATTGTCAACATCAAGTTGGCGAGTGCGAGCGTGAAAAATCAACCTTCCGGCGAGATTTCTCAACGCGGGCGGTCAGATTTCTCATTGCTCGCGTTGAGAAACCGTTTGTTCTTGTAGAGAAAGCTGCCACTCGCGTAAAAATCTACTCGAGCGGCAGAAAGGAAGTAGCGCTCGCTTGCGCTGTACATGGTGCCGTTTGCGATGATTGCACAGTGCGGACAAGCACCTACCACTGAAAATCACTGCAAATGGCATTTATCTAAAGAACCTCTGCCACTTGCAGAGCTCCGCGTAGCCGCTGGAGGTTTTTTTGCACTTCGGGGAACTCCGCAAACTCCCCCCAGGCTTAGATATTTTACAGAAGCAGTGAATCACAAATACATTATCCATTGTAAACATACCACTGCCGCCAGGGATATTTAAGGTAATACAAAATAATGAAACATCAGCAAGGCACTTCACAAACCCTGGGGAGGGGGGCATTCATTAATAAACCAAGGACCCAGTTGTCCATGCTTCTTAGCGTACAAGTTGTGCATTATAGGGGCATGAAGTAGCAAGAGTTGAAACCCTGACAGTCTCACCCCCCACACAAGGGTCTTCTAACTGGACAGAGTTTATGGAAGAACAAAGCACGAAAACGACGGATCAACCTGGAGACATGAATAAAGAAGGCGGGTTCCTAAGACTAGTCTGCCAGCCCATAGCCTTTACAGTCTACTAGATAATGCAGATAATCTTGGATACATTTGGAGTCTAGGATTCTCTGAACCTCATATTCTAGTAGACCTTTGCTGGGATTGGTGGAGGTGGGACACCAGGCCTGGTTTGACTGTGACTGTGATAGGGCTTCAATAGGGAAACACAGGATGAATGGTGTATCTGCATGTAAGAGTAGTCTATCGGATACAGAATTGAGCACGGTTACAATCAAAAAGGGACAAATGAAGAGTGGTTGGAATTTTTGTGGATCATCCATGTTCAGATTGAGGGCTGATAACCAAACAAGATCTCCCACTTTAACATCCGGTTCCTGTTTGCAGTGTTTATCAGCGTGTTTTTTCATTACTTGTTTGGCTTTAGCAGGACAATCTGTGGCAGTCTTTTACATTTGATGCATGCCTTTTAGTCTATCTGTTACAGAAGGAACCAGAACTGGTAGGATAGTGTGAGTAATGGGTAAGAATCTTGGATGTTGACCTGTCAGAAAGTAAAAGGGGATAGATCAGCAGCAGTGTTTCTGATTGTTATTATACACAAACTCTGCTAAGGGTAACTCTTGGTCCAATGAGTGTTCACGGAGGCAAGTAAACAACGAAGGATTAGCTCTAGAGACTGATTCCCACACTCTGTCTTTTACTTTGGAGGTGATAGGCAGAGAATAGAGCTACTTCAATTCCAAAGGAGACACATAGGGCCTCCCAAAATTGTGACATGAATTGCGGGCCACAATCAGAAGTAATCTTAGAAGGCAGACCATGCAATCTGACAATTTGCTGTATGAATCTCCGACTCACTTCTTCAGAGGTTGGAAGCTTTCGAAGTGGGATGAAATGCACCATTTTTTACAATAGAGCTACCACTACTAGCACTGTTGTGCACTTCTTTTCTGGGGGCAAGTCAGTGATAAAATCTAAACTGATCGTATGCCAAGGAGGAAGAGATATAATCAATGGTTGTAATAATCCTAACTGCGCTGTATGGGATGCTTCATTTCTGGCACAGTTGGGACAGGTGAGAACATATTTCTGGACATCCTGAAACACTGACTTCCATCAAAAGTGTTTCTTGCAATTGACCAAGGTTTTATGAATGCCTGCATGACCCGCTAATGTGGGTCATTGTTCCATTCTAATACCTGTTGCACAAGTTCTGTTGTTAGAAAAAAAAGACATTGTTTTTTGCAGAACTTACCATCCACCACATTTGCTGTGGACCTTGAATTCATTTTTACGTGTAGTTAGGAAGTGATCAGGACTGCATACTATGATTATCTTATCGAAGGAGATAAAACTGGGGAGTTTGCTTTCAGTAGCTCTTGGAAGCGCAAACCCATCTTGTGATAATATATCTGATTGCAGTTGCTAGGCAAATGGTCGATAAGTAATGTTGAAGTCAAACTCACTAAAGAAATTTAACCGTCACATTTGTCTTGGCGTGAGAGCTTTGACTGAACTGAAAAATTGTAGGTTTGTCATCCGAATAAATTGTGACTGTGTGCTTGGCACCTAAAAGTTGATCTCTCCATTCCAAAAATAAAATTTTTATGGCTATAATAATTCTATCTCTGCCACAGTGTAGTTTCTTCCTGTGGGAAACAGCTTTTTAGAATAAAAGGCCACAGTATGGAAATGTCCTGACTCTGTATCCCTTTGGAATAATACACCACCAATTGCCACCTGAGAATCACCCGCCTCAAAATAATATGACTGATCAGGATGCTGCAACACAGGAGCAGTTGTGAATGCTCTTTTAAGCATCTGGAACACCTGGTCAGCAGATTCTGACCAGTGAAAGGTTATTCCCTTTTGAAGAAGTTGGGTAACAGGTGCTATGATATCTGAAAAAAAAAGTGTAGTAATCCTTCTATAGAAGTTTGCAAATCCCAACAGTCTCTGTACCTCCTTGATTGAGGTGAGAGGGGGCCAGGTCATGATCACTTCCACCTTTTTTGGGTCCATTGTGATTCCTAATGAGGAGAAGGCATATCGCAAAGAGGCAACAGGCTTAACATAAAATGAACACTTGTCTATTTTAGCGTATACGTTATGTTCCTGAAGGCGTTGCAAAATTGCATGCATTTGTTCTATGTGTTCCTCCTCATTCTGAGAATAAATGAGAATGCTGTCTATGTAAACTATTGCACAGACATCCAAAAAGTCCCGTAGAACTTTGTTGATGAAATATTGGAATGCTGCTGGTGCAATACATAGACAGAAGAGCATCGCTGTATATTCAAATGATCCAAATTTTGTGCATAAGGCTGTTTTCTATTTGTCGCATTCTTTAATGCAAATGAGATTGTATGCCCCTTGTATGTCTAGTTAGGTGTAAATGGTAGAGTCATAGACCTGGTCAAACAAGACCAGGATTATTGGCAAAGGGTATCGATTTTAAATGGTGGCCTTATTCACTGCTCTATAATCAATACAGACCATAATTCCCCATTATTTTTTGGCAGAAAAAAGAGGGGAGAAGAGAGTGGGGTAGTGGAATGTCTGATGAACCCCAGTGCCAAACACTCCTCCAGATATCTTTTTAAATATTCTGTCTCAGGCTCCTTTAGGGCATATATTCGGGTGCAGGGCAGAGAAGAACCAGGAATGAGATCTATTCTACAAACAAATGTGCGGTGAGGTGTGATTGTGTGGCCTTTTGTGGGTCAAACAACTCTCACAAGTCTTCATAGTGTATAGGCAATTGAGGTAATGGATTTTCTGTTTTACAGTGCAGTGTAATGGTGCGGATAGGTCAAAGGCATCCGGATACCAGGATGTTCTACAAAAATGTGAGTCCAATGTAACTGTCCTAAGAACTCAATCAATCTTTGGATCTTTGACTTCTAACCAAGGGATTCCTGAAATTACCCCAAAGGTTGGGGTATCTTTGAGGTCAAAGATTCTCTGCTCTGTGTGACCATTCTCAATGGCTGAGTTTAATATTTATTTTACATATTGATAGGTTTTATACAGCGCTAGCTAGACCCGAAGGTATCAGAGTGCTTTACATATAATGCTGGATCATTCTATTGAAGTACATACATGTATACAGACCAAGAAAAACGATGTGCAGTCAAGGTAGTTACAATATCAGGACATTAGAACAACATTCGTTAATGGTGTGAATGACATAGAAGCTTAAACAATCAAATGACCGCTTTAAAGGGTCTAGTAGGATTGGGTGTGATGTTTGGGAATATAACTCAGTATGTTTGTGTATTAAAGTATTTGTTGAGCAGTAGGAATTTAAGGTCCAGTTTGAAGAAGGAAAAGGATGGGTTACAGCAGAGAGAGAGAATGAGCCTGTCTGTGAGGATTTCTTTTTCAGTTTGAGAGGTATGAGAAGAAGTGAGTTGGAGCTTCTCAGAGCCCTGGCTCTTCCAGATTTGGAATGTTTGGAACCGAAGGAGTTTGGGTTGTGAGCTTGAAGGGCTTTGTGGGTGATGCAAGCAGTCTTGTAGATACATCTTTGTTTGATGGGAAGTCAATTGAGGTTCTTGAGGGCCGGTGAGATGTGTTCAAAATCATTTAAAACCTGTTAGTAGCCTGGCAGCTGTGTAGAGAGCTGTTCTTAAGGGGGGGAGGTGACTTTTCGGAGTTCCTGTGAGGATGAGTTGCCATACTCCAGTGTTGAGAGAACTAGAGATTGCACTACCATCTTAAAATCACCAGGTGGAATAAAAGGTTTAATTTTCTTGAGGTGTTTAAGTGTGTACAGCAATCCTTTGGCAGAGTTGTTGATGTGGTCTGTCAGTGACAAGTTTTTGTCCAGAGTGATGCCCAAGGACTTTGCGGACTTGGACAGTGTAAGAGAACAATTTAGGGCTTTCAAGTTTGTGAGACAATCTTGGCTTTGTAGAGGGTTGCTTTTAGTTGAGAAAAGTAGTAGTTCAGTTTTGTTGGGGTTCAACTTTAAGTGGTTGGTGTCAAGCAAAGTTTGTATCTTGATTAGTGTTTCCTTCAGATGTATGATGTCGCTGGGTGATTAAATATTGTAGTAAAGTTGGGTGTCATCGGCATATAAGTGATATTTTACCCCTGCTTGGTTCAGGATAACAGTAAGGAATTCCATGAAGAGATTGAAAATGGATGGGGAGAGAATTGAGCCTTGGGGTAACCCATGAGGAACTAGTGTTGGTTGTGAGAGACAGTTGTTGATCTTTATTTGTTGCAAGCAATGTTGCAGGTACGATGTGAACCAACTAAGGACTGTGCCATTGATACTAGCGTGGTTCTTGAGTGTCTCGAGTAATGCTGGGGGATTTACAGTATCAAAAGCTGCCGATAAGTCAAGTAGGATTAGGAGGCATGTATCACCTTCATCCAATGATCGGTGAATGTCATCCAAAATATTGAGCATGGCAGTTTCTGTGCTACAGACTTACCTGAATCCTGACTGGAAAGTGTCATGGAGGTGGAATTTGTCTATATGTTAGTTGAGCTGTAGAAGTACGCTTCTCTCCATTGTTTTGACTAGGAACAGGAGGTTGGTGAAAGGTCTGAGGTTATTGCGGACATTAGGGTCAGCCACTGATTTTTTTAGTATGGGTGTGATTCGGCCTAGTTGGAGGGATTCAGGTACACATCCTGAGGAGAGAGATCTGTTGATGATTTTTGTCCGGAATGGGGCGATAATATGGTTGAGGTTTTGTACTAATCATACAATCATTGACAGTGGAACCCTACAAGAAACTAGCATCTAACCTGCTATCCCCTGTTTGAAATGAACCATGGGAAATACCCAAATGACGTGTGCACACAGTGTACGCACCCACTGTCACGGTGCAGTCCACTGCTGGACTTAACGATGTTTAACAAAACAGAAGCAAACGGTGCACCACTTAATGAACATTAACACAAAAAGTTGTAGTCTGTGTTCAAAGTTCTTCTTCAAATCTTCCTTTATTTATTCTTAGTTAATTTAAACATATCAAGTTGAGTAGAACAGTCAACGCGTTTCATCCAAAGAGATGGACTTCTTCAGGGCTGTAGAATAAAAGATATATACACAAAAATCAGTACAATAAAAAATAATTTAAAACTATTTAAAAGACACAACCTATACAGTATGACCAAGAAACAATTACATTGATACAGGACTGGCTATGCATATGTACAGCTCTGAAAAAAGTACTGCACAAAGACTTTTTTCAGTGGATATGCAACATAAACAGTGATAACATCTACAATGACTCACCAAGACAAAACTCTGTACAACAGTGTTTTTACAATAAAAATGGTTAGATCCAAGAATTATATTAATAACATATAGTGTAAGGCACTATCGTATTCCCCAACAGGGAAACTAATTTGATGAGGAGTCCGGAGAAGTTTTAGTGTGTCCCTGGGCAAAAAATCCAGACTCCAGGGATACAGATTGAGAAGGGAGAGATAGACTTAAAAGTGGAAATTATTTTGGAGAAAGAAAGCTAAGCACCAAATAGGCAAAAGGAAACGTAGCCGAAGAGAGTGACAAGAATCAGTTGAGAAAATTAAAAAGAACATGCATAATGTATGGGAAAACCCAATATTAGAAGTAACCATATGAGCATGGGTGTAAAAAAGATGTCCCCGAAAAAACATGCCAGTAAGAGGAGGACCATAGAGCAGTAGCGGTTCCGCAGGACAAAGTAAGGGCAATCAATAATACCCACCATATGCAAGGCACTCTTAACATATTACATCAGGATTTCCAAGGTAGATGATTATAACCAGCATAATGAGATAGAACACTCCGTATCCAATCTATCTGAGCAGAGGAGAGAAATAACATGTTTCAATAACCAAGGGAAATATTCCATATGTGTGTGTGACATGAGGGCATATCCAAAATAATATCCGATACTCACTTGGTCTGAGTGAAGCAGTACTATGTAAAAATAGTGAAAAACCGGACTCAAGAAGTGTCCTAGTCAAAGGATTCGTTTGGTCACACACATATGAGGCGGGCCAAATCAGAAGCAATCAGGAGTTCCACACCTATAAGTAAAAAATGATGAGAGTATCATTCATGGAACTCATATCAGTGCCCCAGAGATCTTAATGATACATCTAAAATATATGGGCGTCCACCAGCCTTCATAGTAATGCTCATACTAAAATATATTTGTCACGTCAAAAGAAAGGAAGGGTTACTCAATAGTGTGCCCTTAAGTTTAGACCGCATATATATATTTAAAAATATTTCGTGGGCCCTAGAACCACAAAAAAGGATACCAGGGAAGAAAGAAGGAGGGAGCAATGGGCTTCTCCCTCACCCACCCTTGATCACCCTTGATCACGGCTGAGATGGAAGGGAAATCCATTCCTTACTTGGTAGCCATATAGAATTCGGGGGGAACCTCTCCCCACCACGTGAGGAATGCGAACAAAACAACACACACACTGAGGAACCTACCATAATAAGTGTGGAGAGCCGCAAACAAAGTCTCGCCTCCTTCCGCGGTGTCGTCGGGAGAGACTGACACCGCATAGCTTCACCATTTTTAAAGCCCGCGGTTAATTACAAACACGGGACAGCTGTGGGGGGTGTGTCCCAGCGCTGCAGGCACACAGGAGTGTCGTAGCAGTGTACAATGGCTGCCATCTTGGAATGAAGTACATTAGCTAATTTTAGCGTGTATTTCCCTGTTAAGAAGGCAACAAACACCGGGAATATGAAGTTAATCATAGAATTCCCAAAACCATATTGGGTGGGCACATTAAACCTTATTCAGCGGTCGGGTACGGGTGGAAGAATAATGATTAAATTAATGGAAAATATATCAGATCCTATCAAAGGGGAGATTCGAAAAAGCGGTTAGCATGAGTCTTAATAAGGAATTGCGAAGAATCCTGAAGCACGGCGAGTCACCCCAAACACGGCATACTTCGAAGGCCGCCATATTGAAAAATTAAGTGCTGAATCGGTATTCGATAAGAGTCCCTCGTACTGCAAGTAACACCATTACCTGCAGTCAGCTTGTAAGTATATAATAAAAAATATAATGCCCACAGCCTCTGAGGTTCAAACCGAGTTGGAAAACCCTACGTATGTTACAAACCAACGATGAGCACGGAGTCGAATAGTGCGAGCCTAGTGGGTACCATCTTGGAATGATTTGACACCTGTAAAGGCAACCAATATGGACTCTGGATATCCTATGCTTGCGTGATTTACCCTTCAGTATGAGCAGAGCGATATGGATGTACAGAAAGGAGAGGCCATAGGGGATAGAAAAATGAATTAAAAAAATGTAAAAAAATATAAAAAATTAAAAATTTAATAAACAGGAAAGATCAGGGGAGAAGACACCCAGTATACAAATAAAAGGTATAATGATCATATATACAATCATACTATACATTGCGCAATCACATGTTTTATCAGAAACCATGAACTGAGTGCCAATATTTTGAACAGGTTATATGTTTTTTGTGAACATTTATGCACTCAAGTTTTCTTTTTTCTTTTTTCTTTTTTCACTGCAATGACAACAGGAGGGTAATAGAGACTGTCATATATGAGGTGTTTACATATATTAGGGGCAGATATCCGCTATGCATCAGCCTATGCAAACTGTTAAACTACATGAGATTTATCATGCATGGCAAAATGTGTAACCTCTGTTTATGTCATTCAGCATAAACGCAGGGAGAGAACAAGCAGAGACTAAAGCAGTGACCATGTTCTTACAAGAAATAGTGTAGCTCTTCATCACTGTTATGACCATATTCCACACTGCGTAGTTTACAGATCCAGCCCGCCTCATTCTGTCTTAGGGACAACTCCCTATCCCCCCATCTGGGATTGGCTGGTGTGTGGTCATTTCCCATAAACCAGACATCACTGCAATTTGAATGATTTTCCTGCATGTGGAAAGTGAGGGGGCACGTACGTGCTCTTGGATTCTCATTTTCAATGGCCTAATGGTACTGCCCACGTAAATCTTGTTACACGGGCAGCCCACGATATAGGTGACATACTTTGTCTTGCAGTTAATCAGATGAATGATATCATATACTCTGCCGGTGTTGAAACTGAAAGTCTTAGTTTTGTCCTTCCCTAGTCTGCATACATTGCAGTCTTTGCAGGTGAAAAAACCCTTGGTTGTATGGGACTACCAAGTTTCCGTCCTAGGTGTGGTGATATAGCTGGGGCATAACCAGTTTCTCAGGATTTTTCCTCTTCTGTACGTCACTCTGGGTCTAGGGGCTATAGTCTCTTTCAAGCTTGGTATGTCCGTGAGAAGGTGCCAATGTTTCCTCAACACATTGTACACCCTATCGCTCCAATTGTTATACTGTGTGTTAAAGGAGACCGGAGACAATGTAATTTTCCTGGGGGCTTTAACTGTCAGGGTCGTTTCTCTTGAAATTTTAACGATCCTCCTCTCTGCCTTCTCCAGAGTTCCTGGGAGATATCCCCTTGCCAAGAAACGAGGTTTAGTTTTCTGAATATTCTTAGCAAAGGTCTCATCAGAACTACAATTCCTCCTAATGCGCACCATTTCTCCATAAGGGATGTTATTGATCACTTGTTTAGGGTGTGCACTGTGGAAATGTAGGGTGCTATTGCAGGCGGTGCTCTTGTGATGAATGGTGCTCTGTATGCAATTGTTTTAGACATAAAAATCAATGTCCAAAAACTCAATATGTTCCTTGTTGTAGTTGATGGTAAAGCATACATTGATGGGATTGTCATTCAAGAATTCATGGTATTCCAATAGTTTGGTGGCAGGTCCATCCCAGAGCATGATAACATCATCGATGTACCTGCCCCAAAAAATAATGTGTTCCTTCCAGTCTGCTGCCCGGCGTCCCCAGTCATGCTCCCGCTCGTACCAGCCCATAAAGAGCCCGGCATAAGCGGGAGCAAACCTGCGGTGCCCTGCACTTGGTGGTACCATTGATTGTCATGCAAAAAAAAGTTGTTTGACAATATAATATCTGTCATTTCCATTAGTACCTCATTGTGCATATAATGGTCAGCAGTTCTCTGTCCCAAGAAGAATTCCAAGGCTCTAACCCCAAACTCCTTTTTGATACATGTATACAAACTGGCCACATCCATAGTGACAAAAAGGAGGTTTTCAGACCACACCAATCCCTCGAACTTATTGAGGATGTCCTTACTTTCTTTGATGTAAGCTGGCAGATTGTGGACCAAAGGTTTTAAAAATGTGTCCGCGTATTCGGACAGTTTCTCTGTAGGAGAGTTAACCCCAGAGATAATTGGTCGACCAGGTGGGAAGGGGCCCCCTTATGTATTTTGGGGAGTACATATATGCAGGGGAAGGAGGGTTCCCTAACTGTGAGGTAATTACATTCATCATCACTTATCAAGCCGCTTTCTCGCCATTCGACCAATCTCATATTAATGTGGCTCTGGTCAGGTTCCCTGATACCTTTGTATAGCAGGATGCATCTGCTAGTTGATGTTCAATTTCCTGCATATACGCCACCCTACCCTTCACCACAACGTTGCCCCCCTTATCTGCCTCCCTGATCACAATGAAGGGGTCAGATCTGAGTTCCTTCAGTGCATTATTTTCCGCCACAGTAAGATTATAGTTGATTTTATTAGGGGGATGGGATGTTCTAGGAGTTTGTAAAAACCCTTGGTAACCTTCTCTCAGAATATGTCAATATTCGGGTGCGTTCCTACTGGGGTAAATTTGGAGCGTGTTTTCAAACCACTGTCAATTTCGGCATTTTCAGAGATATTCAATTCTGCCCTCAGTACATTGACATCAGTTGGTGTGTCATCCTGTAATGATAACATCAGTTGTAACACATGTAAGTCTGAAACTGTATGAGTAGGTGGTATGCATTCCCCAGTATTCCCAACAGACAGAGACGGATTACGGATGAAATGATCTTTCAGCTTTAATAAGCGTACAAATTTGTATAAGTCAACAAATATGTCAACATCATTGCCAAATTGGGTTGGGCAAAACCCCAAACCTTTACTCAATACAGATAAATCAGTTTCAGAAAGAGTTCTGTCAGAAAAATTAACAATCATTAGCTCTTGTGTAGGACCCTCAGTGTGTTCCTCTGATATAAGCTGTTCTAGTTCTTTTTGGATCTGGTCGTCATGGCGACAGTCTCGTTCCTTACTCTCTTGTTTCTGTTTGTGTTTATATTCTTGCCATCTCCTCCCCCTTCTTGTTTTTGATCCTTTCTCATAGTTTTGACCCCCAGTCTTAGTCTCTCCATTTCTACTAAAAAAGTAGATCGATTGTCTGTATCAGACGTCTCTTCAGTGGGAACTGAACTTGCTACTGACGATAAGGAACTGACGCTACTTGCAGAGGCCAATTCAGATATCTCCTCCCGGGTTCTCTAACCTTCCCCCGGTACTTTTAAATTATCATACCTGTATGCAAATGTATAGATCCTCCCGTCTCTATAGTATTTATCATCCCTCTTGATTTTTTTTACTTTTTTGTCCCGTAAATAAATTTGATAATCCTCTAGTATCTTGTCTAAAATGTCATAGTTTTTCTTTACTGTTTCTTTCAGTTCTGAAGATGCAATCTCTTTCTCTAGTTCCTCAATCTCTGACTGTATTTGCTACCCTTCTTCTCTGCATGTTTAATTAATATGCGCATCATGGTAAACAATGCGTCAAGGAGGTTGTCCTCCCATTCCTTAAGTGACTCATGATCGAGATCCTCAAAAGTTGGAAAAATGTATATTCTGAGTCCTCTAGGTATTTTCTCATTTTCCATATATTTCGCCAGTGTGGTGCCATCCCACCACCTGGACATCTCTTGTTTTTTCATTGTCTCCAATCTCTGGAATTTAGTTTGTAGGCCCTCTGTAATCGGGCCACCAGTTGCTATTCCTCCCACAATCTGTCTTGGTGAAAAGAGGTCCTTAGCCAACTGCTGTCTTCTATCCTTGAAGCCTGGCATGTCTAACGTATATAGAGTAAAATGTGTTTTGATGTGAGTGGTGCAGGTTAGTGCATAAGAGGGTTTAAGTACTAGACCATACAATCATTGACAGGGGAACCCTACAAGGAACTAGCACCTAGCCTGCTATCCCCTGTTTGAAATGAACCATGGGAAATACACAAATGACGGGTGCAGTCCACTGCTGGACTTAACAATGTTTAACAAAACAGAAGCAAACGGTGCACCACTTAATGAACATTAACACAAAAAGTTATAAAGTCTGTGTCCAAATCTTCCTTTATTTATTCTTAGTTAATTTAAACACATCAAGTTGAGTAGAACAGCCAACGCGTTTCGTCCAAAGAGATGGACTTCTTCAGGGCTGTAGAATAACAGATGTGAGAAGTTGGCCTGGTATATGCTGTCCACTAGTTAAAGTGGACACCTTGCACCAGTACAATTCGACTCTTATCATAGATAGGTTTAAGACAACCTTTACAGAAAGCTATCCTAGTGGTAGCTGTGGAGAGCAGCCTTCAGGCTAAGTCTTGGAGGAATGTAAAGCAGCTTGTTTTACCACACAATCTCTTGAATCACCAAATGAAAAGACACCACACAGGTATATATATCAAATATATATGTATTTATTACTAAACAACTCTCTACTAATCTCTTGTGAGATTAGAAGTTAGGAACATATGCACAAATCAACGTTTCACAACAAATTGAGCACAAATATGGCTGGGGCCCTAGGGGCGTACCAGACCATATACTAAAAAAGAGACTTAAGAACAACGACTTGCAAAGGGACAAGGCCCAGGGCCTTCAGAAGTGCTGGGGCCTCACGAAACCACCCAAGGCAGGTAAGTAAAGGACCCACGGGGATGCGTGCAGTGTGTGTACACAGGCGCGGATCGCCGTAGACTTCAATGGGGCAAGTCGCGGTTAGAGATTAGGAGTTTAAGGGCACTTCGGGCGAAACTACAAGCAAGTCACTTACAGGGTAAGTAGTTGTAGGGCCAACACCCACAGGAGCACCGTAGTGCTGGAGTTACCTCACCCAGGGAAGCCGGGTGCATAGGTGTCCTTTGGTGTCGGGTCACGGCATCGTTTTCAATGGGAGCCAATGAAGACTTGCTGCTTGTGAAGACAGAAGAAGTGTCCGGTGGAATCCAAGCCTGGATTCGGAAGGAGGAAGACCTGAAAGCAGAGGGGACAGTGTTCAAAGTCACTTGGCAGTGACCCGGGGCAAGGAAGATGAATGCCCACCGTCGTTGACAGATTCAGGTCGTTCATGGGTGTCTTGACTCTTCAGCCACGAGGTCCAGGAGGCGTTGAGGATGACCAGGAGCGGGATTCAGCGTGTCCCACAAAGTCTGCAGCTGACTGCAGTGTTGGCGACCCGATTGGAGCCAACAAGCCTTGGTAGCAGCAAGTCTCGTGGAAAGTACAAAAAGTCAATGGTGCAGACCAGCAAGGTCTGGAGAACTCACCCAGCAAGGGTAAGTCTGGGCAGGCCTAGAGCAACCAGGAGAGCCCTTTGAATTTGCAGAAAAGTCTTCAGGGGACCCACAAGCCGGCTGGCAAGGGATCGCAAAGATGCCTCGGGAGGATTCCTTCAACAGGGGCCCACAGTCACTCGGGATGGGGTAGGCCTCTGATCTTGGGAGGGGTCTCTGCTAGAGGCTGGGACCACACGTGGTCCAAAGCACAGGTTCGTAGAAGGTCATAAAGGGGTTGCACTCAAAAATAGTGCAGGGTACCCAGGGACTGTGGTTCCTCATCACTCGTGGGGTTCACTTGTCTCAGCTTCGCTGGAGACTCACGATGGCCTTGGAGAAGTCAGGAAATCCTCTTCCTGGGCTGCAGGGACTTCGGACTCCGGCGGGAGTGGCATAGTTTGCAACCGTCGTTGCAGTTTTTGGTGCCTGCCAAGCAGGGGAGTCACTCCTTGACTCCAAGGGAGATTCTTCAGTCTTCCAGAGGTAGTGGAACGTCGAAGGTCCGGGATTCTTCTTTAGAGCGTCATCCAGGGAGATCTAGTTTGCAATGTTAAGGGTTCCCTATCTTATACTGAAAAGGAAGGGAGGGACTAGCTCTATGACCCCACCTATGGGAGGGTCAGGGGAGTAGGTGGCTACACCCACTTCCCTTTGTCCAGTTTCGTGCCAGAGCAGGGGCAGGTAGCCCCTGAGCCGGTTTGAACTGGTGTATGCACAGAGGAGCCTTCTGCTCCCCCAGTGCAGGACTTCAAAGCACTCTAGGAGTGCACCCACCCAGCCCCAATACACTAAACCCTGTCTGGGAGGTGGTCACACCTCCCTGTGACAGGATACCTATTGTTGGGCCTCCTCCACTGCGAGTTTCGGTCATCAGCAGGAGGGCAGCCCAGTGTCTGTGACTGGTGGCATCCATCTTGTGATGACAGGGCTCTTCAGGATTCTACCGCGTTTCCACAGTAGGTACATGTCTATCCCTCTAGAAGGGTGGGTTCATACTCCCACACCAGTTACTGGTGTGGGGGTATGATTCCAAAGTGTTTGACACCAAACACGACATGTTTTGATGCAGCCATTCCAAAGTTAGCATTAACCGCGAGGTTATAATGCACTTAAGAGTATATGGTTTGACCGCATTCACAAACAGCCCCAGAGAATGGACTCTGAGAGCTGCAGAGGGGCCCTGCTCAGACAGAGGCACCCTCTCACATAGAAACTAAGCACCCTGCCCTCAGGATTGATAGGGCCTGCCTTAGGGGTTACTGATAGGTTTAAATGTGTGCGCAGGGGAGATATAGGGAACCTATATCTCAGTGAGGGGTGCTAGCACCTCCTCACCCAGGCTGCAGTAGCAGGCCTATGGTGTCAGATTTAGTCTGCTTCCCAGGGGTGGCATAATACATGTTTCAGCCCCTGGTAGGCCTGTGAAGGTATGACTACCAGGAAGATCAAAATCCGCATCAACGAACATCGCAGCACTATACGATGCCAAAAAACGAATACCAAACTTACCAGACACTTCCTGGAACACAATCACATGGAAACAGATCTTAAATGGGTGGTCCTGGAAGTGATGAAAAAACGGAAGATTGATTTAACAAAGCACTACACATCAGAGAACAAAGATGGGTGTATCGCCTGCGTACTTGGAAGGAGGGACTCAATGATGAGATCCCATGGCTACAACTATCGCTTTAAACCATTACTTGTCTATACACTTTATTTGGGAAGCTATTACACTGTTATAACTATTATTATGCCCCATTAGCATTTAGACAGTACTACGTATTGGCTATCTTTCCTTTTTAGCCATACCTAGGAGTCTTCAGCACTCAGATAGTTATTTTAAAGGGGTTCTTTTCAACAACTTTGATGTAACCATTCTGAAGCGGTTACCTCTTCCCTCCCCTACATGTGGACATGTTTATCCATCTATACATAGTATCACACAAAAGCAATCTTTATAATATATAGTCACCATTGCTGATGTTAGCTCGCATCCGGCGTATTTACAGCCACCCTTTTTGGGCACATCGGATCGAGTGCCCTGGTTGTATGCCCCACTCTTTTCATAGGGTTAGCCACATTAAATGCATATACATATTGATATAGAATTTTTATAGTTTACATTCATATTTGTGTCCCTTCTTGTCTGTGGACTGCTGACTTTCATCATAAGCTTAATGGGACCGATCGCATATACAGGTTGGCTTGATAATGCATTTATGCTGGTTGTATTTGTGCACTTGAGCTTCTATTTTTGACTTTGTGACTCCCCAACACGCATGCGCAATACATTGAATTTCAATGCGCACACGTACTGCTCACTTGCTGTGTTCTAAGACCCCACCGCTAGCACAACGGTTATAACCTTTGCCTGTTTTATAGAACCCAGACCTCGATTTCAAGTCCTTGTTTTTTTTTAAGGAGGGTGACTTTAGTACGCTTTGACGCTTTTTTCACTCGTGCGCATGCGCTCTCATTACTCTTTGGTGACTCCCCGCCACACATGCGCCATACTCTGGTTCTTCATGCGCATGCTAGTACATCTCTCGGATTACATCCGGATGCCCATATTTGGCAGACCAGGCATTATACCGCATTTAGCATCAGCGCGCTGTTTTGGGACACCGGAAACCTCACACCTGTTACCGGTTTTTCCTATTAGCACTTAATTTCCTGGCGCCAAAACTATAAGAACTGCCATTGCACTCCACTCCCTTATCTTCGAGGAGCGGAGGTGCAAAAGGATAGGCTTAGAGGCGGAGATCACGTCGTGGCACAGTAAGAGTATGAGTGTGTGGATGAAAGTTTTTCCCTTTCAGGTTTTTTGCCCCTGATTCACTACTGAAGCCCACGTGCGGAATCTGTAGGTTTCACTTAACATACTTATTTGGTTCTCTGTTGTTTTTCTCCCCACTATTTATAGCGGTCTGGACCGAAGGGGTCCCCTGCCCTCACCCTCCTATGGGGCACAGTGTCCCCAAGTCAGGGTAAGCTATATGGAGATTATTACTCCATTCTACTTCTGGTACACAGATGAGTGTCACGATTACTGCACCTATAGCCACCCACAGTAGACTTGCATCTAGTTTGGCTGATTGTGCATTTTTCGCGTTCAGTGTTGTGTTTATTTTTACGTTGTTCAACTATTATGTTTTTCTCTTTTAGGCTCTAGATTCAGGCCCTATTACAGTGGAGAGTGACCTGTATCACCCCACTTAGTGGAGACCCTCTCACCATAGTTTGGTAAGAGTGGAGCCCTTATTTTCTTATTTTTCAACTTTTAGGTCCTGATGAATGCCATGGACCCTCACGGGCCACTCGGCAGAAACATGTCGACCACATGGATATCGGTGGGGGGACAATAAATATCCCCAGTTCACCGGTCACTGGATTTTAATCACCATATAGATGTCTGCACTATTAAAATTTAATTTGACACCTATAATGGCATTTTAACTCACTATTTTTCAAAACGGGCCCCCACTTAGTTTAGAAGTGCATCCCTGTCATCAGGTGTATGCCCGCCCTCTATCAAACCAAGTTTTTAGAGGGCGAGGACTGGTCAATGATGAAGCATGACACCAGGTGGTGTGTGAGACCAGTCCTTCACTTTTTGTGAGATGCCAGTACTCACGAACTGATAAACACTAGCACTAGCAACACGATACTGGGAGCGGCTCTAGTGTGATGTACATTCTATGTTGGAGGCTGCCGACTCTCAGCACCCCATGCCTCTGGTTCCCTTAGCCCAGAAGCGCTCTGGGCACTGTGGTTACATAGGCCTGTGAAGTACCTATGCCCTTGGTACCTAAGGTACCATATACTAGGGACTCATAAGGTACCACAGTATCCAATCACTAGTGCACCTAGAGTGCACTGCAAGTCGTTTAGAGAGAACAGAGAGGCTGGGGCCCTGATTGGCAGGGTCCCAGCCAGTCTATAGCCATAAACCAGTGTAAACATCAGAAAAAAAAGGGGGGGGCAACATAAGAGGCAGATCCTACTCTCCTACACAACCCCCCCCCAAACGCAGGGACACTAAACTAACCTTGACCAGTTGAGTCTTCGTGCTCTAAGTGGATATACCTTGAGAGTCCATCTGCATTGGCATGTTGGGTCCCAGGCCTATGTTCCACTGTATAGTCCATCCCCTGTAGGGAAATGGACCACCTTAAAAGTTTTGGGTTTTCACCTTTCATCTGTTTAAGCCATAGGAGGGGCTTGTGGTCAGTCTGAACTATGAAGTGAGTGCCAAACAAGTATGGCCTCAGCTTCTTCAGGGCCCACACCACAGCAAAGGCCTCCCTCTCTATAGCTGACCAACGTTTCTCTCTAGGGGTCAGCCTCCTGCTAATAAAAGCTACTGGCTGGTCTTGACCTTCATCATTCAGTTGAGACAGTACAGCTCCCACACCCAGCTCAGAAGCATCTGTTTGGACAATGAACTTTTTGGTGTAGTCTGGACTCTGTAAGATGGGGGCAGTGCACATGGCCTGCTTTAGGTCTTCAAATGCCTTCTGACAGCAGCTAGCTGTCCACTGAACCTTTTTTAGCATTTTCTTTGAGGTCAGATCATTCAAGGGGGTCACTATAGATCCATATCCCTTCACAAACCTCCTATAGTACCCAGTCAGGCCTAAGAAGGCTCTCACCTGTGTCTGGGTGGTTGGAGCAACCCATTCCATTATGGTTTGGATTTTGCTCTATAAAGGCTGAACCTGGCCTCCACCCACAAGGTGGCCCAGGTACACAACCTGACTCTGCCCTTTCTGGCACTTAGTGGCCTTGATAGTGAGGCCTGCTCTCTGCAGAGCCTCCAAAACATTTCTGAGGTGGACCAGGTGATCCTGCCAGGAGGAACTAAAGACAGCAATATCATCTAGATAAGCTGAGCAATAAGTTTCCATCCCTGCCAGAACTTTGTTCACCAACCTCTGAAAAGTGGCAGGTGCATTTTTCAATCCAAAGGGCATCACCACAAAGTGGTAGTGCCCACTAGGAGTCGAAAATGCTGTTTTGGCTTTTGCACCATCAGCTAACCTGATCTGCCAGTAGCCAGCTGTTAGGTCAAATGTACTCAGATACTTGGCTGAGGCCAAAGTTTCAATCAGCTCATCTGCCCTTGGTGTGGGATAGGCATCAGTCCTGGTGACTGCATTGAGGCCTCTGTAGTCTACACAAAACCTCATTTCTTTCTTACCACCCTGGGTATGAGGCTTGGGTACTAGGACTACTGGGCTAGCCCAGGGGCTATCTGAAGGCTCAATCACACCTAACTCCAACATCTTCTGGACTTCAGTCCTGATACAGTCCCTGACATGGTCAGGTTGCCTGTAGATTTTACTCTTGACAGGCAGACTGTCCCCAGTGTCCACCTCATGGGTGCACCAGGTAGTCTGACTAGAGGTCAGGCTAAACATATGCCTGTACTGCTGCAGAACTTGTCTGCCCTCAGTTTGCTGATGGTCAGTGAGGCTGCTTGCCAAAGCAAAACCATCGACTGACCCATCATCAGGGTTCTGTGCGAGCAGGTCAGGGAGAGGGTCACTCTCCTCCTCCTGTTCCTCATCAGTTGCCATGAGCAAGCCCATGTCAGCCCTGTCAACATATGGTTTCAATCTGTTGACATGGAGTACCCTCAGTGGGCTCCTGGGAGTTCCAAGATTCACCAGATAGGTGACTTCTCCCTTTTGCTCAACTATTGTATGGGGGCCACTCCATTTGTCTTGGAGGGCTGCTGGGCCACAGGCTCCAACACCCACACTTTCTGTCCTGGCTGGTACACAGTCAGCACAGCCTTTTGGTCATGCCAAGCTTTTTGCAATTCTTGGCTGGCCTCCAGGTTTTTGGTTGCCTTCTTCATGTATTCGGCCATCCTGGAGCGGAGACTAAGTACATAGTCCATGACATCCTGTTTGGGGGGTTTGAGAGGTAACTCCCAGCCCTCTTTTACCAAACATAATGGACCTCTTACAGGATGCCCAAACAGAAGCTCAAATGGGCTATAACCAACCCCCTTCTGTGGAACCTCTCTGTATGCAAACAACAGGCAGGGAAGAAGAAGGTCCCATTTCCGCCTAAGCTTCTCTGGGAGTCCTTTAATCATTCCCTTAAGGGTTTTGTTGAAGCGTTCAACCAACCCATTGCATTGTGGGTGATAGGGGGTGGTGAACTTATAAGTTACACCACACTCCTTCCACATTGCTTTCAAATATCCTGACATGAAGTTGGTACCTCTGTCAGAGATGACCTCCTTTGGGAAACCCACTCTGGAGAAAACTCCAATGAGGGCTCTTGCCACCACAGGGGCTGTGGTGGTCCTCAGGGAATTGCCTCTGGGTACCTGGTGGCATGATCCACTACCACCAGGATAAATCTGTGCCCAGATGCAGTTTGAGGGTCAAGGGGACCAACAATGTTAATCCCTACCCTTTCAAAGGGTACCCCCACCACAGGTAGTGGTATCAGGGGGCCTTTGTTGTGCCACCTGCCTAGCCACTGGCTTGGCATGTGACACAGGAGCGACAAAACTCCTTTGTGTCTTCTGACATATGTGGCCAATGAAAATGTGGAACAAGCCTGTCCCAGGTCTTGTTTTGGCCCAAGTGACCTGCTAAAGGGATATCATGTGCTAGGGTCAAGAGGAACCCCCTAAACGTCTGAGGTATTACCAACCTCCTGGTGGCTCCAGGGGCTGGATCTCTACCCTCAGAATATAGGAGTCCCTCATCCCAATAAACTTTATGGGACCCACTAGCACTCCCAGCAGCCTCAGCAGCAGCCTGCTGTCTGAGTGGTTCAAGAGAGGGGCAGCACTGTTGCTCCTTACTCAGATCTTCCCTGGAAGGGCCCCCTGCCCGCAAGAACTCAACCTGATCAGGCTCAAGTCCCTCTGGGGCAGTTCCTTCTTCAGGATCTGCTCCTCCTCCCTCAAGAGGGGAATCAGTGATCTGAGACAGAGGGGAAGGCACTGCCTTACCCCTACTGCTCCTCTTATCGGGAAGCATCTGGTCCATGGTTTCAGGATCCAGAGCTGGTTCAGTGTCATGCATTTTGGCCTGTGACCTGGTCACAGCAAATACCTCTGCAGGGATGCCCAACATCTCAGCATGAGTCCATAACTCTACTTCAGACCAGGCTGAAGTTTCTAGATCATTGCCCAATAGACATTCTACAGGGAGGTCTGCACTGACTACAACCTTCTTGAGGCCAGTTACCCCTCCCCAGGAGAAATTCACAACTGCCAGACTATGGTTGGTCCTGACATTGCTTGCATTGGTCACCTGGTACATTTCGCCCAGGATGATCTGTCCAGGGTCCACAAGATCCTCTGCCACCATGGTGACACTAGCACCTGTGTCCCTAAATGCCAAAGCCTCTTTGTCATTTATTACAGGCTGCTGTTTGTATTTGCCCAGATTACTGGGGCTCACCAGGAAGGACATGTCAATGTCTCCATTACAAATCAGCATTGCCTGAGTGGGTACTCTGACTAGGCCAGAGTCCACTTCAGAACCCAGGGTCAACCGTACTACACCCTTAGTCTGAGTACCACCTCCACCAGTAGCTGAACTAGGGGGAACAGTTGCCTTAGGGGCAGGAGTGGTGGTGGTTTGGTCTTTGGACTTGGTACAATCAGAAGTCCAGTGCCCTTTCTGTTTACAGAATTTGCACCAGGGCTTCTTTTGGCCTTTTCCCTTGTTGGATTGTGACTCCCCACCAGATGCAGATTTTTGGGGCCCTTGTGAAGACTTCTGGTCTTTTGACTGATTCCCACTTTTCTCAGAGCCCTTAGAATCCTGCTTCTTTGTGTCACCCCCTTGGTTCTGGGTTTTCTGCCTCACCCTGGTTCTGACCCACTTGTCTGCCTTCTTTCCCAATTCTTGGGGAGAGGTCAGATCTGAGTCCACCAGGTATTGATGCAACAACTGGTTCTGGCAATTATTAAGGATCTGTTCTCTCATCATTAGATTATACAATCCCTTGAAATCAGTAACCCTACTGCCAACCTGCCAACCCTCCAGAGCCTTGGTTGCACAATCTACAAAGTCAGTTCAGTCCTGAGTCTGTGCCTTCTGGGTGTCTCTGAACTTCAACCTGTACTGCTCAGTGGTTAAGCGAAACCCATCTATCAGTGCACTCTTCAGGACTTCATAGTCATCAGCATCCTCTTCTCTAACAGTGAGGAGCTTGTCTCTACCTTTATCTGAAAAGGAGAGCCACAAGATTGCTGCCCACTGCTTTTGGGGGACCTGTTGTACTCTACAGGCCCTGCAGTTATCCACTTATGGATATCATCCACACTCTGGTAGGGAGGAACAACCTTGCTCAGGTTCCTATGGTCTGGAATATATTCTCTGCCTCTAGGGACACTGTTGCTGCCACAAGGGGGTTCTAACCCCTCTTTTCTAGAAGCTCTCTGGAGCTCCAGGGCTTCTCTATCTAATGCCAACTGCTTGGTTTTGAGGGCAAATCTTGCTTCCTCATACTGCAGCAGTTTGTACATTCTGTCAGAGGAGGTCTCTCTTCTTGGGAAGTAGGAGTTCCTCTGGTAGACAGATTCTCTGCCAGAGTGATAGGAGTGGTCAGATTCCCTAGAAAGGGACCTAGGCCTCTCCTCCACTCTGTCAGTTCTCTTAGGGAGAATTCCTCTGTACTGTTCAGACCCCTTGGGATCTGGCCCTACAACCACAGAGTCTTGGTCATCCTGATGGCCATCATCTGACCCAGACACTGTAATTGACCCACTCACTGATTCAGACCCATTAGCTCCTAGAGCTAATCTAAGATCATCTGCTGTCAGCAGATCTATCAGGTGTAGTGTGGAGGGACTCTGTCCTAGCTTCAGGTGCCTTGCAGCACACATGGCTTTCAAGTCAAAGAAAGTCATGTCCTTATACTGAGGCTGAGTGGATCCACTGGGTCCACCCCTTAAGGACATTCTAGTGTTGTGCAGTGTTGTACTACCTACACTAGTTTGTGGCCTACTGATACTAGCTTGAGCTGTAGAAAGGGTGTGCTATCCCTTGGCACATAGCTCTAAGTTCAGTAGAACTTATTGATACTAAGCTTGACTTTATATGTACCTTGAGTACCTATAGTGGTTTTCAGTTAGTAATTCAAATAGAGATTTTCTGGTAAAACAATAGCAAGCTGGAATCCCACACGCTGCCCACCAATGTGAGAAGTTGGCCTGGTATATGCTGTCCACTAGTTAAAGTGGATACCTTGCACCAGTACAATTCGACTCTTATGGTAGATAGGTTTAAGACAACCTTTACAGAAAGCTATCCTAGTGGAATTTTTGGAGAGCAGCCTTCAGGCTAAGTCTTGGAGGAATGTAAAGCAGCTTGTTTTACCACACAATCTCTTGAATCACCAAATGAAAAGACACCACACAGGTATATATATCAAATATATATGTATTTATTACTAAACAACTCTCTACTAATCTCTTGTGAGATTAGAAGTTAGGAACATATGCACAAATCAACGTTTCACAACAAATTGAGCACAAATATGGCTGGGGCCCTAGGGGCGTACCAGACCATATACTAAAAAAGAGACTTAAGAACAACGACTTGCAAAGGGACAAGGCCCAGGGCCTTCAGAAGTGCTGGGGCCTCACGAAACCACCCAAGGCAGGTAAGTAAAGGACCCACGGGGGACGCGTGCAGTGTGTGTACACAGGCGCGGATCGCCGTAGACTTCAATGGGGCAAGTCGCGGTTAGAGATTAGGAGTTTAAGGGCACTTCGGGAGAAACTACAAGCAAGTCACTTCCAGGGTAAGTAGTTCTAGGGCCAACACCCACAGGAGCACCGTAGTGCTGGGGTTACCTCACCCAGGGAAGCCGGGTGCATAGGTGTCCTTTGGTGTCGGGTCACGGCATCGTTTTCAATGGGAGCCAATGAAGACTTGCTGCTTGTGAAGACAGAAGAAGTGTCCGGTGGAATCCAAGCCTGGATTCGGAAGGAGGAAGACCTGAAAGCAGAGGGGACAGTGTTCAAAGTCACTTGGCAGTGACCCGGGGCAAGGAAGATGAATGCCCACCGTCGTCGACAGATTCAGGTCGTTCACGGGTGTCTTGACTCTTCGGCCACGAGGTCCAGGAGGCGTTCAGGACAACCAGGAGCTGGATTCAGTGTGTTCCACAAAGTCTGCAGCTGACTGCGGTGTCGGCGACCCGATTGGAGCCAACAAGCCTTAGTAGCAGCAAGTCTCATGGAAAGTACAAAAAGTCAATGGTGCAGACCAGCAAGGTCTGGGGAACTCACCCAGCAAGGGTAAGTCAGGGCAGGCCTGGAGCAACCAGGGGAGCTCTTTGGATTTGCAGAAAAGTCTTCAAGGGACCCACAAGCTGGCTAGCAAGGGATCGCAAAGACGCCTCGGGAGGATTCCTTCAACAGGGGCCCACGGTCACTCAGGATGGGGTAGGCCTCTGATCTTGAGAGAGATCTCTGCTAGAGGCTGGGACCATACGTGGTCCAAAGCACAGGTTCGTAGAATGTCCGGAAGGGGTTGCACTCGAAAATAGTGCACGGTACCCAGGGACTGCGGTTCCTCATCACTCGTGGGGTTCACTTGCCTCAGCTTTGCTGGGGACTCACGATGGCCTTGGAGAAGTTAGGAAATCCTCTTCCTGGGCTGCAGGGTCTTCGGGCTCTGGCGGGAGCGGCATAGTTTGCGACCGCCGTTGCAGTTTTTGGTGCCTGCCAAGCAGGGGAGTTTCTCCTTGACTCCAAGGGAGATTCTTCAGTCTTCCAGAGGTAGTGGAACGTCGAAGGTCCGGGATTCTTCTTTAGAGCGTTGTCCAGGGAGATCTAGTTTGCAATGTTAAGGGTTCCCTATCTTATACTGAAAAGGAAGGGAGGGACTAGCTCTATGACCCCACCTATGGGAGGGTCAGGGGAGTAGGTGGCTACACCCACTTCCCTTTGTCCAGTTTCGCACCAGAGCAGGGGCAGGTAGCCCCTGAGCCGGTTTGAACTGGTGTATGCACAGAGGAGCCTTCTGCTCCCCCAGTGCAGGACTTCAAAGCACTCTAGGAGTGCACCCACCCAGCCCCAATACACTAAACCCTGTCTGGGAGGTGGTCACACCTCCCTGTGACAGGATACCTATTGTTGGGCCTCCTCCACTGCGAGTTTCGGTCATCAGCAGGAGGGCAGCCCAGTGTCTGTGACTGGTGGCATCCATCTTGTGATGCCAGGGCTCTTCAGGATTCTACCGCGTTTCCACAGTAGGTACATGTCTATCCCTCTAGAAGGGTGGGATCATACTCCCACACCAGTTACTGGTGTGGGGGTATGATTCCAAAGTGTTTGACACCAAACACGACATGTTTTGATGCAGCCATTCCAAAGTTAGCATTAACCGCGAGGTTATAATGCACTTAAGAGTATATGGTTTGACCGCATTCACAAACAGCCCCAAAGAATGGACTCTGAGAGCTGCAGAGGGGCCCTGCTCAGGCAGAGGCACCCTCTCACATAGAAACTAAGCACCCAGCCCTCAGGATTGATAGGGCCTGCCTTAGGGGTGACTGATAGGTTTAAATGTGTGTGCAGGGGAGATATAGGGAACCTATATCTCAGTGAGGGGTGCTAGCACCTCCTCACCCAGGCTGCACTAGCAGGCCTGTGGTGTCAGATTTAGTCTGCTTCCCAGGGGTGGCATAATACATGTTTCAGCCCCTGGTAGGCCTGTGAAGTACCTATGCCCTTGGTACCTAAGGTACCATATACTAGGGACTCATAAGGTACCACAGTATCCAATCACTAGTGCACCTAGAGTGCACTCCAAGTCGTTTAGAGAGAACAGAGAGGCTGGGGCCCTGATTGGCAGGGTCCCAGCCAGACTATAGCCAGAAACCAGTGTAAACATCAGAAAAAAAAGTGGGGGCAACATAAGAGGCAGATCCTACTCTCCTACAACAGATATATACACAAAAATCAGTACAATAAAAAAACATTTAAAACCATTTAAAAGACACAACCTATACAGTATGACCAAGAAACAATTACATTGATACAGGACTGGCTATGCATATGTACAGCTCTGAAAAAAGTACTGCACAAAGGCTTTTTCAGTGGGTATCTAACATAAACAGTGATAACATCTACAATGACTCACCAAGACAAAACTCTGTACAACAGTGTTTTTACAATAAAAATGGTTAGATCCAAGAATCATATTAATAACATATAGTGTAAGGCACTATCGTATTCCCCAACAGGGAAACTAATTTGATGAGGAGTCCGGAGATAGGATCTGATATATTTTCCATTAATTTAATCATTATTCTTCCACCCGTACCCGACCGCTGAATAAGGTTTAATGTGCCCACCCAATATGGTTTTGGGAATTCTATGATTAACTTCATATTCCCGGTGTTTCTTGCCTCCTTAACAGGGGAATACACGCTAAAATTAGTTAATGTACTCCATTCCAAGATGACGGCCATTGTACACCGCTACGACACTCCTGTGTGCCTGCAGCGCTGGGACACACCCCCCACAGCTGTCCCGTGTTTGTAATTAACCGCGGGCTTTAAAAATGGTGAAGCTATGCGGTGTCAGTCTCTCCCGACGACACCGCGGAAGGAGGCGAGACTTTGTTTGTGGCTCTCCACACTTATTATGGTAGGCTCCTCAGTGTGTGTGTTGGTTTGTTCGCATTCCTCACGGGGTGGGGAGAGGTTCCCCCCGAATTCTATATGGCTACCAAGTAAGGAATGGATTTCCCTTCCGTCTCGGCCGTGATTGTGGGTGATCAAGGGTGGGTGAGGGAAAAGCCCATTGCTCCCTCCTTCTTTCTTCCCTGGTATCCTTTTTTTGTGATCTTAGGGCCCACAAAACTTTTTTAAATATATATATATATATATGCCGTCTAAACTTAAGGGCACACTATATAGTAACCCTTCCTTTCTTTTGACGTGACAAATATATTTTAGTATGAGCATTACTATGAAGGCTGGTGGACGCCCATATATTTTAGTTGTATCATTAAGATCTCTGGGGCACTGATATGAGTTCCATGAATGATACTCTCATCATTTTTTACTTATAGGTGTGGAACTCTTGATTGCTTCTGATTTGGTCTGCCTCATATGTGTGTGTCCAAACGAATCCTTTGACTAGGACACTTCTTGAGTCCGGTTTTTCACTATTTTTACATAGTACTGCTTCACTCAGACCAAGTGAGTATCGGATATTATTTTGGATATGCCCTCATGTCACAAACACATATGGAATATTTCCATTGGTTATTGAAACATGTTATTTCTCTCCTCTGCCCAGATAGATTGGTTACGGAGTGTTCTATCTCATTATGCTGGTTATAATCATCTACCTTGGAAACCCTGACGTAATATGTTAGGAGTGCCTTGCATATGGTGGGTATTATTGATTGCCCTTACTTTGTCCTGTGGAACCGCTACTGCGCTATGGTCCTCCTCTTACTGGCATGTTTTTTCGGGGACATCTTTTTTACACCCATGCTCATATGGTTACTTCTAATATTGGGTTTTCCCATACATTATGCATGTTCTTTTTAATTTCTCAACTGATTACTGTCACTCTCTTTGGCTACGTTTCCTTTTGCCTATTTGGTGCTTAGCTTTCTTTCTCCAAAATAATTTCTACTTTTAAGTCTATATCTCCCTTCTCGATCTGTATCCCTGGAGTCTGTTTTTTTGCCCAGGGACACACTAAAACTTCTCCGGACTCCTCATCAAATTAGTTTCCCTGTTGGGGAATACGATAGTGCCCTGCACTATATGTTATTAATATGATTCTTGGATCTAACCATTTTTATTGTAGAACCACTGTTGTACAGAGTTTTGTCTTGGTGAGTCATTGTAGATGTTATCACTGTTTATGTTGCATATCCACTGAAAAAAGTCTTTGTGCAGTACTTTTTTAAAGCTGTACATATGCATAGCCAGTCCTGTATCAATGTAATTGTTTCTTGGTCATACTGTATAGGTTGTGTCTTTTAAATGGTTTTAAATGTTTTTTTATTGTACTGATTTTTGTGTATATATCTGTTAATCTACAGCCCTGAAGAAGTCCATCTCTTTGGACGAAACGCGTTGGCTGTTCTACTCAACTTGATATGTTTAAATTAACTGAGAATAAATAAAGGAAGATTTGAAGAACAACTTTGGACACAGACGTTATAACTTTTTGTGTTAATGTTCATTAAGTGGTGCACCGTTTGCTTCTGTTTTGTTAAACGAGGTTTTGTACTAATGTTGATGGGAGGTGATCAGTGTTGTGGGAAGTGGGCTTCAAGTTTGCAATTATATTGAAGACTTCACTTTCTGCCATGGATTTGAAGTCAGACCAATTAGCATAATTTTTCAGTGATAGAAGATCATAGTTGACATTAGTTTTTCTTGCGGCCATTCAGTCAGTAGTTAAATCTGGAGTGGGGGCAACCTTGGAGTTTTGAATCAGTGTGGTGGGTTCGTATGGAAGACGGATTTGCGACCTGGATGATGGATTGCTTAATTTTTGCTACTTTATCAGTGAAGAAGTTGGTAATCTCTTCACAGCGTTCGTTGGTAGCTTTTGTTTTGTGAGGGGAGGTAAGGGTAGCTTGTCATTTAATGATGTTGAAGAGCTCCCAAGGTCTGTTCTTCGCACGGTCAACTTGGTTGAGAAAGAAGGTAAAGAAGGTGGCTTTTTCTTGAAAGATGCGTTTCTTATATGAAAGCCCTGCAGATCTTAGGAGTGAGAGGTAGACTGTAGAGGGGCACTGTCTACATATCCTTTCTGACTTTCTGAGTTGTCTCCTCTCATTGTTCAGATCTGAGTTGAACCAGGATTCGATTGTATTTTTCTAGATTGTTTTAGTTTGAGCAGTGACACTTGGTCAAGGACATCAATCATCGCTGTGATATAGTGGGCGTTGAGGTCCTCAGCAGTGAGAGCGAGAGGTTGATACTGTAGTTGGGCCCAGACCCTGGATTCCAATTCCGTTATTGGGATTTGTTTGATGTTCCTAGCCAGTGTGTAGGTTTGTTGGATAGGGCTGTGTGAGATCTGAGGTGGGTCTTGATATTAAACAGTATGAGATGGTGGTCTGAACAGCTGATAGATGTGATGGATCGAAGTGAAACAAGCTAATTGTTGTTGATTATAATATCTAGAGTGGAGCCTTTACAATGGGTTGGTTCCTTGCAGAGTTGTTTGAGGTTGTTTATTTCAAGAAGGCTAGTAAGGATATGGACAGTGGTGTCTTCTGAGTTATTCCATTTAATATTGAAGTTGGCCAAGAAAACGTCATTCGAGTCAGTTAGGGAGAACCGTGTTACTAGGTCAGTTAGTTCCTCTGAGAAGAGGGTGCGATCACCAGGAGGGTGGTAGAGGTTGTGAAGTTTGATAGGAGAGGTGCCTTTGGCTGCAAGTTCAACTCCGAGGTATTCAAAAGTAGAGTATTTTGAGGTTGTTAAGGCAGCAAGATGGATTTCTTCTTTGTGTATGATTGCCAGTCCGCCACCTAATCTCCTTGGTCTGTCCTGTCAAATGATGGTGTAGCCCGGAGGTATGAGCAGGTCTAGAATGGGTTTTGAGTGTTCTTTGAGTAAGGTTTCAGTGAGGAATGCAGTATCTATTTCTTTTTCAAGTATAGCTTCAGCGATATCTGTGGCATGTTTAACTGTTGATCTGCAGTTGAGGAGCATGCATGTTAGTGGGCTAGGATAGCAGTGTATTGAGGAGGCGGTATAGACGAGGTGATCATTCGAGGGATTCTATTTGTGCCCATGATAATTGGGATAGTGGATAAAGGTTTGTGGACCGTATTCTGGGTCATAGTGATGTAAGATTCTGTGAGAACTTCATTTTCCAGATCGAATACGAGGCGGAGAGCTTGGTGGAGTCTGTGGGATGCATGACTCAAGGGAATAGTGGTCCAACAGGGGTGTTGGCTGAGAGTTGCAGATACTATAAGTGGAGACAACTTCTCCCTAGCAGGAGTGTGGTAGTGGGTTAACTTGGCCTGGATCAGAAGGTCCTTTTTTACATGTGAGATGTCTTGTTCTATTCGATTCAGGAGCTGGGAAAGTCTGTCAGTGAGGTTTTCAGCTCAGAAAGTGGGTGTATACACAGCAGGTCTTGTGGTTAAGGAAGGTGAGTGAGCTTCAATATGGGAAGGGTCAGTGTCATTGAGGTTGGAGAGCCGGACATTTTGCCTGAGCTGAGAAGGGTCTAAATTAGTAGAGAGGGGTTAGTCTGTATGGAACTCAGTGGCGAGCTGTCTTGAATTGTGGCTGGTGCCATTAAGCTCTAGGTGCATGTCTGTGAGTTTGGTACTGTTTGTTCATTGGTTAGGGTGGGCGCAATTGAAGTCATTCTAGTGATTACTTGACGAAGGCGTGTGTCAAAGTTGGCAGCATGGTTGCTTAGTGTGTCAAAGGCTTCAGCAAAGGTGTGTAATGAGTTAGTGGAGTCAAAGCGGCACTAAGGTTCAGGTTTGGCGGTAGGAGATAGAGGGGAGAGGTGAGATTGGGGCACGAGGCCATGTTGTGTTAATGTAGCAAGAAGTGACGGGAAGTGTCGGTCAAAGATGGTGGGGTTATGGTCTGTAGCTTGTATAAGTATGTTCCCTTTCCTGAAAATAGAAATTGAGATTTCCCCTCTGAAGGTTAGGGAGGGGGATGTGGTGAGTCGATGTGGTGAGTTTAGTTCCATAGGGGATTTTGGTTGATTTGGTAACTTGTAGGTGAGAAGGAAGATGTTTCTCCACTTTGAAGGGCGTTTTGTGTAGAAGACAAAGTCGGTTTTCTTGTTGTCATTGGTCATGCTGTAGTAGATACCAGCTATTCGTTTTTCCAGAAGTTGTTTAAGTAGGCTGTGTTCGAACTTCTTTTTTGCATTATTAGAGAGAATTTTAGGATAGCTGATGCTCATGAGTTGGGGGCATATCTCTCGAGTGCAGTGTCAAGGGGTTTGGGGAGGAGCATAGTTAGAGAAAACTACAAGTCTGGTTGTCCAGCAAATCTAAGAGAGGTAAGGATGTGACAAGAGTCGAGGGGTGGTAAGGGCGCTGTGAAGGAGAATTGCCTCACAGTGTGCAATAAGTTTTGCTAATTTGAAGAGCGGGAGCGCTTCAAAAGTAGTTAAAGCTAACGTGTCACTCATCTAAGAGTTAAATAGATAGGAAATACCGTCTTGAAAATCCAATCATTCTCTAAAATGCAGGCCAAACAAGGACCAAATACCCCTAAAAAGTACGAAGAATAAATATGGGTAAATACAGACGGAACTGTCAAGGAACCAACCACCAAAAAATCCAAGAACCCTAATATTAATATAGGTCGTTGTTCATGTTTAGGCCACTTGGTAGAGCTCCAAGGCTAGGGAAGGATCATAGTCCTCTTTTAGTTCCCTTCTGTGAAGAGGTCTGGGCTAGGGTAGTTCACTGTTTTGGGAGAGGTTGTAAGGAGAAATGGAAAATAGCTTCTACGGGAGGATATCGAAGGGGGCAACAAATCCAAAAATGGGGGTGATTTCTTAGGGTTCAATTGGATTCCATCAAAAGTTCATAGTTTTAGGTTCTTGTGTAGGTTGGTAATGTATGCTGTCCAACCTATTTATCTTTATCTAGAAGAAGGAGGGGCCTCCAGCCGTATCATAGGCTCTGGGTGCGTACAATATAGTAATTGATGCAAAAACAGCACTAGAGGGTTGTGCGCTAGGGGAAATTAAGTCTCTTACATCACTATGCCATTTATTGCCATAGGGAATGCTCCACTTCAAGATGACTGTCATAGTGGATAACGTTCCCCTGTGTAGTTCCTATTCACTAGATTGACTCTTTAAAGATGGCCACTGGGCTACAAAGCTGTAGTTTTCTGTTTGTTTTTATGCCCTCACCGTTAACTGCTTCTCTGTACTGGGGACAAAAATGGAGAGAGAATGTTGCCTGATCTCTCGAGTCTTTTATGGAACCGGCAATAACGCTTGATTTTAAGAGAGAGCAGGGCAGTGTAGAGGAGGGATGCCAAAGCAGTCTGAAACCAAATCATTCCAGAGGATAGTTCTGAGCCACCCACAGCCCGTACTGGCTTGGGTTCTTTCTTTGGGGGCCTCACTTGTCCAAGCCTATCTGCCAGGAAGTGGGCAAAAAAGTTACCTGTGTCTCCAGAATCGATTAGCATAGATAATGTCTTTCTCTGTTGGCTGATAAACACAATGGTGACCTGTATAGTTAGGTGACATGGCATTCTTGCTACTGTGTTAGCCAAGTATTGAGAGACCTGTACATGGTTCTCTCTCGGGGAGGCAGTCTCTTCCCTCACTGGGAGCACTAATTTTCCTGTTCTTGATCTGATCCCACAAGTCCTGCAACTGATTTCCCTTTCTTAGGTTTTGCCAGACACTAATGTGTGTAGTGTCTTGACTTCTCACAATATATGCATACGTTTTATTTGTGTCTATGTTCTTTCTCTTCTGCTGTAAGAGGGGCCTAACCCCCTGATCTGCATGGGTTCAACATCTGATACAGGTCTACAGGACAACCACCCAGTATCATTGCAGTGACTCTCATGCTTTTGTTCTCTTATACGGTGGTCCAGTTTCACCACTCAGTCTATAAACTCAGCACAGTCTTCTGGCAGATCGACTATATGAGATAAGGAGTCCTTAAAATCATCCTGCAACCCACAATAGAATAGGGAAGTTCTTTTTTCCTCGGACCAATGTGTTTCAGCCGCTAAACCATTGAGCTGGGTAATGTGTGTGAAAATATCTCTAGAGCCCTGTCTCAGATTGAGCAACTCATGGTCACTAGTTTGCGTGAATACATATTTGGCAAAGAGTGTTTTTCATAACATGTTTGAAAGCAGGGAAATTATATAACACTGGATCATTGTTTTCAACTAGTGGCATGGACCAGGTGGTGGCAACACCGCCAAGATAGGAAATAATGAAAGCCACCTTGGCAGCATGATTTGGGAATACACGAGGCTTACTCAAAAAATTTAATTAGCATTGTCCCATTAAAATATCAAATTTGGCACAGTTTAATGCCAACAACCACAACCTTTGCATTGGCGTCATGCGAGTCTCTAAAGATTATGATTATGTGGGCATTGCACCGTGCTATGCGTTTGCATCCAATCTTGTTTACATAATTTTGTTCTTTGCCCCTTTTCTTTTGCAGGAAGTGAAACTTGCAGGATGCATAAGGTCACAAAGACCCGGAGGTCTGAGGTGCTGCCGATCAAGGAGAGAGGAAGTCGTGAGAATGGAGGCAGCTTTTATAGGTGTGTCTGCACATGACAGCCAGAAGCATATGCAGCCGTTGGAGCAGGTGCTCAAGTGGCTGGGCGAGAACAGGCAAGGCTATTAGAACACGTTGGTGAGCGCTTGTGTAAGCCATGCATAAACAGCCGTATGCCTTTTTTTGATTGTGCCGAGTTCTGTTTCAGTGCAACCACTGCCACCAGTGATATTTTACAGAAGCAGTGAATCACAAATACATTATTCATTGTAAACCTACCATTGCCACCAAGGATATTTATGGTAATATATAATAATGTATAAATCTTTAATCCTTAGTAAAACAGTTCACAAATCAAGGGGAAGGGTCCATTCTTTATTAAACCAAGGACCCAGTTGTCCATGCTTCTTAGCGCATGAGTTGCGCATTATAGGGGCATGCAGTGTCGAGAGTTGGAACCCTGGCAATGGAAGATGGAATTCCAGAAGCCAATATTTGTATGGGGGGAGCTGTGTGCCCTCCCCCTTCAGGCAATGGCCAGGCCCCAGGAGATGGGGTCCCTGGGGCCAAAATTGGCACAGGGAGGTGGGCTGCATGTTCACCTCCCCCTTATAAATAAAGCCAGCTCCAGGGAGATAGGGTCCCTGGGGCCCAACATCGGCACTGGGAGAGTTGCTGTGTGTTCCCTCCCAATTTACAATAAGGCCGGGCCACGGGGCATGGGGGCCCATGAACCACAGTATAGCCTAGGAGTGGAGCAACATGCCACCCTCCCTAAAGAAATGTGGCAGGCTCCAGGGATGGACTTTGTGGGGCTCAAACAGGCCCGGGAATGGGGTCTGGGTGCCCCCCTCACAGGTTGGATTTTCGGGGATTGGCCACAGGGCCTAGCCACAGGGCAAGCCCTGTGACCAACCCATACTGGGTTAATAAAAGCGTACAAATTTACTGAAAAAACGAAGGTTGAAGGGATGTTATAGTTAGGAAATAGAATTTAAAAAACTTTAGAAATTCAGAAAAAAAACAAAGGTTATAGGACGTTATAGTTAGGTTCAGAATTTACACACACAAAACCATAGAAATACAGGAGATATAGTTAGAGTTATGTCAAGAAACTATAACTTGTGCCAAAGTAGTTTTATCTTGACAGGGAGCTTAGATGGACATGTCAGCTATGACGGCAGGGTTAATGGTTGGTACAGATCTGCAGTTAGATCATCCTGGGCTTTAGTATGAATGACTTTGTGGTCATCATAAGCTGACATATTTCAAAAGTAATTTTGATAGCTTTTTCAGTGGTATGGCAGCTGGAATGAGCTCTTTGGCTGCAAGCTGATCGATCGCAGCCTGATAAAGGTTATGCATTTCTGAGGATTTATCTTGAATAATGCCCCATAGAAGCTGCTTGATGGAACCGGCAAGTGCTAGCTTAGTGCAAAGGGAGAGAAAACATGCATAAAAACGTTATTTTGACGGGCCAGGATAATCTCCAGATGAATTTGGGTTTGCATGGTACAAGTAGGTAGCTGGAATAAGCATCTGTAGCAGCGACATTGCACACGATTCAAAAAGCATAATAGGTTGTTTTTATATACAAAAGAGGCGTATGTGAGAGTTGCCATTAGTTTGCAACAGTGACTTTACAAATTGTTGAAAGAGCTGGTCCCGACAGATTTTTAAGAAGGCATTGAAAGGCAAAGATGAGAGCATTTGCCGTAGTTGCCAATGCATCCATTTGTACAGATTGGAGTCCTTATTGATTAAGCCATACTCCAAGACATATAATGTTCAAAGCTCTTTTGACTTTCTGACCGTTTATGAAACAAGCCCCGTATTTGATCTTCTTTTTTCCAAAAAGAAGGACCTTTGTGTTTGCTCTATTGATGCTAAGCTTATTGACTTTACAATAGTCTGCCAGGATGGACAAATATCTTTTCCCAATTTCTGTTCTGTCTGATAGAATAGTATCATCAGCATATTGTAGTAGATGGGGACAATTTTGGGTGGAAACGCTTTGGTGGTCATTCAAGTCTGCAAATTACAGATTAAAAAGTAAGGGGGCCAGAATGAAACCCTGCTTCAGGCCCCTGTTTTTATACATTTTTGCTGCTGTGGACCATTCGTTAGATACTCTCACTTGTGCCCAATTATTTGGATAAAGGCTCATGATTGAAGGTGCGAGGGAATGCCTCAAGCTGACAATTTCATCCAAAGCAAACCTCTGTCCACTTTGTTGAATGCTGTAGCAAAATAAATAAATGCACTAAAAAGAGGACATCCACCCTTTTTTGTCATACGATTGATCAAACCTGTTACACATAACAGATTGATCTCCATCTCATTGCCCATTACAAAGCCTGTTTCAGTGACGTGAATGATTTTCTTGTTATTTGCCCGCTAATCAAGTTCTTGATTTAGGATTTTAGCAAAACACTTTCCCTCCACATCTAGAAGGGTAATTAGGTGGAAATTTGCCTGCTTATCTTACGAACCCTTTTTATGAATTGAAACTAGGAGATAACCCCACAAACTCTCCGGCACCTAGTTCCTAGTTAGTCAATCATTGAAAAAAGGGTTCAACAAACTTGAACATTCTGATGCTTCTGCCTTAAAAATGCCAGCTAGCAGGCCATTTTGGCCAGTGGTGCCTGACGAGCGCATCGTAGCCCAGGTATTGTGAACCATGTCCTCCCTGATTAAATCCAGGATTAGGCAAGGGGCATAAGCTCTGGTCATATCTTAGTTAGTCGTTGGCACAGACGGAGAAATAAGCGGGTCGACATACCGTGAAGAAATATATGCTAACCATCAAGATTTTGCAGGATTGTAATTTGGATATTGAGTTTATCTGAATGCATTATGGCTGCTCTCCGTATTGAAGAAATGGCATTTTCCATTGATCTCCACCATTTGGCCTCTTCATCAGAGCATTTGCTTGATGGCAAGCCTTGGAATAAGTGGCTCACGACAGGTGGAAGGGCATGAGAGGCCTTGGTAGCTTGAGTTGCGGTGGTTCCATGGCTTCCAAGAACACTCAAGGCGACTGGAGGAGAAAAAAGAGAAGTCGTTAGAGACAGTTGCTGAGGCTTCATGGCTTTTAGGAGCACACAAGGTTGGATTTGCAAGTACTTCCAGGCCATCGTTGGAACCTGCAGAAGCACACTTACAAAGTGGCGAACATTTGACCTGCTCAGCTGAGGAAGCACATGTGTTAATGATGTTTATTAAGGGAGATAGTGGTACCTTATTAAAAGACTTTGCTGCCAGGGAAAGTTATCTAGGTTGCCCGAATTGGCCAGATGGCCTAAAAGGATGATCATACAGCATGCTTGACTCCATGGATGGTGAAGTCCTGCAGACAACTTCTTTCACTGGTTCCACTAAAGGTGCCATAGGGTTGACAGTAAGATGATCCAATAGAATCAAGCTTGTGTACCCAAAGGAAGTCATTGTTAAGGAAATGTCCTTGATTAAGGGTGTTTCTTAATCAGCCGAGCTCCAAGGCCATGCTTTTTTATTGTTATGTGATTCCAAGTCAGAGTCAAACATGGTAGATTTGCCTAGTTTCGGAGGTAGTGGCATCGCAATCATCGATTGTGCAGTGAACCCTCATTGAAACCAAAATCAATTAGAACAAGGGGGGGTTCTGACTGCTCCCCTAATCGCTTTCTTCAGCTAAATGCACTTGAAGAATTTTTAATGCCACTTTCTTTTCCATCCAATGCCTTTGGGTCCTTGGGCTCCTTAGCCTGTAGTTCCTTTTCGTGGTTGTATAAAACCTCTTTTTTGTTTCTCTGGTGGATACACAACACATGAGGAGAGGGTTTTTTTCCTTTCTTCTTCGTGCAACTATTAGCTGTTTTTACTCTTTTCCTTGTTGAGGCTTATCAACAAAGTGTTGCGGGGTCGCATTCTCTATAAAAAATGAAGGAGGAAACGATTCTCCCCGGTCCCCTTGCAGAGGATGGGAGATGGGGATAATTTTAGGACACTTACTAGCCCAAGAGCGGACACTAGCATGCAGCACAGTGGCAGCAGACTAATCACAGTGTTCAGTTGGTGTCTATGGCCAAATACCCTCTGTCCAGTTGTGGCCAATTATCCTCTGTCCAGTTGATGCAATAAAAAGATTCAGTGACCATAGCAGCGAGACAAGCAGCAATGCAGTAATGTGAGAAGGTGACAACTGGTGACAGAAATAAGGGTGGGTAGGTGAAGATGAGCAGAGCTACATCAGGCTCCACAAGCTGCATCCAGACCTAGCTGGGCTGCCTCCGCAAGGCCTGGGTTCTACCCTCGGCAGTAGCTACTACCAGCCACTGCACTCGCTGTGCGAAATGGGGTAGAGCAGGGCAGAGTGGGGAAGCGGAGTGGGCACAGGCCTCACTGGCTGCTGAACCAGCCACCTCTTCGTCCCTTCAACGCTCAACCTTGCATCAGCCGGCTAGTGCGTCCAACTTGCTACCCCCCTCCACAGTAAGATATCTTCAGCCATGGCCATGCACCTCCTGTGCTGGCTCACCATGGCCCACCACAGCCACCACACTGCTGCCGCAGGCTTCACCTCTCGCTGAGGTGCTATGCAGCACCAACACTGGCACCCGGCAGCTTTGCTTGCCGGGCACCTTGCTCCAGGCTCCTCCAGCTGCCGCAACCGCTCTGACTAGAGCTCGACCTCACTCACATGTGGTATGTATGATATTGAATAGAAGCGTATGCAGAGTGTGAACTCTCAAACAAAAGGTGCATTTAAAGAGTGCACATTCCCCCAATGGGGGGATCTGTAGGATGCCCAGGTGTCCTGAATTTGCTGGGATAGTCCCAGTTTTTGATCATTTGTCCCAGTAGACTTCACTAAATTCAGCAGTTGTCCTAGTTTTTAAGGAGGGTCGACAGGGCAAGCTTTTATTTGTTGCAGTGCAGGATTAAGTACCATCCTTTTCTGAAATCAATTTATTTAGCACTTACAATAGTCTGTGTATTAGTGGTATTTCATTTATTCCCCTTAGTGCCTAAATGCCTATGTTTTCTAAGTTGGTGAGTGCGGTTTTTAGGCCATTCTGTGCTTTTCAGTTGACACGAAATTGTAGTCCTACTTCTATTTTTGTGAAACGTTCTGAGTTTTGGTTTTAAAAATGCAGTCATGCTTCTGAGCTGGTGCTATTGACAACTGATTTTATGGTTACCCAAATCAATAGTAGAATAGTCATTGACTTTGGAAGGATGATGGTTGAGATTTTTAGGGACCCGAACTTGTGATCTTGGCCTAAAACACAAAACCTGCGGTGTATGCAGCAGTCGAAAGAGTCACCATAATTTGACAGCTTTCTCTTTTTCGGATTTACAGGTGTTCAAGACCATGGTAGCTTAGTTGAAGTGAATGAGATGACGTGACCAGATCATGTGACCAAGAAGCTTTCCTATTCTACTGGAGGCCATAAGCCGCAAAATATGACATTGGTCAGGTGAGGAGCTGAGTGACATTGTTAGAAATGGGGTTTCTGGTTGTCAGAGTATGCTCTCTGTACTAGCAATGACCGCCACTCTAGTCAGAGTAAGCTTGATATAGACTAAAAGATAACCTGTGCTCACCCTCTGGTAGCTTGCCACAGAGCCGTAAGGCTTATCTAAAGAGGCAATGTGTAAAGTATTTATGCAAGAGACAAACACAGCAACACAATTAAAACACCACAAAAATACTCCACACAGGGTTTGAAAAATAGATTATATTTTTATGAGTAAAACAAAACCAAAACCAAAAAAATCCAATAAGTAGAAGCGGAGGTATGAATTTTTAAAGATTAAATCAAAATGTAGTACTTAGAAGCAAATAGTGTTAAGGGGTTACTTGAGGTCGCGCTTAACTGGGTTAAATTCAAAGTTCAGGCCAACTGCAACAGAGGGCAGGCTGGCTACAGGCCTCATGCAGGTCCCGCTGAAACAGTGCCTTGAATGGAGGAAGCGTCGACGTCAAAGACTTGATGCGTTGGTTCCGAACCACGCAGAAGTTGAAGGCTTCATTGACGAACCCCTATACGATGTGGGCGCTGCATCGCATCGAGTTGTGCTGTCTTTTGTCGTCAAGCCACGCAGTCCATCGAAGTGATGTCGTCGATCAGCTCCTGCGTCAGTGTCGAAGGACAATGAGTTGGTTCCGATTGGCACAAAGTCGTCACTGCATCAATTTTGATGGTTCTGCACAGCAGAAGTTCCCTTTCAAGGGCACAGGACTGGAATGGCACCACTTGACAGGGTAAGACTCACAGATGGCAGAATACAGGTGTTTTTCCGGGGTTGACGGAATTCTGAGATGGCCCTGAGACTTCAGAACAGGGGGCAAGTCAGCAAGCCCTTAGAGTCACTGTGAGTTCAAGTGAGTAGGGTCCAATCCTTGTCCTAAGCAGGGAAGAGATCAGCAGGCAGCAGGGCAGCACAGCCAAGCAGAAAAACAGTTCTTCCAGAGAAGCAGTCAAGCAGAGTGACAATCCTTGTAGCAAAGCAGTCTTTGCTTCTGGCAGAGTTCATCACATGTCCAGAAGTGTACTGTCTTCATAGGGTCAGAGGCCCAGTACTCATACTCTGTTGTGCCTTTGAAGTGGGGGTGACTTCAAAGCAGGCCAGTAAAGTGCATAGGTCCCCCTTACTTCCCAGGCCTGTCTCCAGACTATCAGTAGGGGCAAACAACCCTTTGTGTAGGAAACAGGACACTGCCTATTCAGGTGTAAGTCTCAGCTCCCCCCTCTCTTCCTGCTAAGGAAGAGCTGTCAAAATGTATATGAATGCAGATGAGTTCTTTGTCACACCTGCCCTTCCTGTGTTTGTGGCTGTCTAGAGGGAGTGCACAAAGTGTAGCTGTCACCCACCCAAGACGTGTATTGGAGACAGGCTGCAAGGCACACAGAGGAGTAAGAGCGTAGAAAAGTCCACTTTCTTAAAGTGACATTTCTAAAATAGTAATGCTAACTCCAACTTTATCAGTAAAGAGGATTTACAATTACCATTTCAAGAATTTGAAACATGATACAGCTATTCCTTTCTAATTAGGAATTACAGCTTAAAAGGGTTTTAAGGAATTCCTAATGCTAGCCTATGAGAGGAGTAGGCTTCACAGTAGTGAAAAATGAAATTGGGTGTTTGTCACTACCAGGATATGCCAGACTACCTTTTATTTACATAGCACCGTGCCATTAGGGCTTCCTTGGGCATTCGTTAGGGAGGCCTATGTGTATTAAAAGGGGATTTTAATACTTGGCAAGTGGTTTTAAGGCCAAATCGAAGTGGCAGCAAACTGCACACAAGCCTTGCAATGGCAGGCCTGAAACAAGCTTGAAAAGCTACTTGTGTGGGTGGCACAACCAGAGCTGCAAGCACACTAGTAGCACTTAGATTACAGGCCCTAGTATATGGTATACCAATGTACAAGGGACTTATAAGTAAACCAAATATGCCAATTGAGCATACACCAATATCACCATGTTTAGAAGAGAAGCACAGGCACTTTAGCACTGGTCAGCAGTAGTAAAGGGCTCGAGTCCTAGGGCCAACAAAAAGATACAGCTAAAAGAGGAGGTAAGCCGGAAAAAAGTTTGGAAGACCACCCTAAGGATGACAGGTCTAACAGGCACCATCTCAGGAATCTTATTCCCATTGTCCAACCGCGCTCCATTATTGCAAAGTAACTCTGTTTTTGCACATGAACCAGTTATAATCAGCTTAAAAACACCCAACAATGTTGTGAGGATGTGGTATTAAGCCAAGGCTGCAGACGTTAGAACTGAAGAACCAAGTTTGAATCCAAGTGTCGGTGTCCTGCGGTTCTGGGCAATCATTTTATTTCCCCGTGCCTAAATAATTAATGACACCTTGCACCTTGTGTAATGTGATTGGTGTCTCATGTAAAGAGCTTCAATCCCTTCAGGTCAAGTTTGTCCTGCATAAAACTGCAACAAAAATAATAATAATAAAATAAACAAGCCAATAGTTCTTGCCTACGACAGCTATTGGATTTGTCAGTGTTTTGTAGTCATGTTGTACAGAAGTGCGACTGAAAGTAAAAAAAGAAAGCTGGATTAACTTTATGCAGTCAAAGTAGTTTTGAGTATCATTTTAAAGTATGTGAGATAGCTCAGCATGTTGGATGCCTGTGGTATATATACGTGGCCTGTGTACACCTGGTTCAAAATCTTCAGACTTTTGTGTTTCGATTAAGACTAGTAATGCTGGTAAAATGTTTTACACAGCATTTTTACCATGTGATTTGGCACTGTAAATACCATGGGTTACTATTATATAGCACAATCACATTTGCTTTATCAACCTCGACTGTCAAAACCTGTAACATGCAGGCTTTACACACATTTTAGCAGAGAATATAAGTTACATACAGCCCTGCCAAGTTTCTCAGGTTCATGTGCTATGTGCTGCTCCAGTCAAGGTTTTTTCTTTGAATTCTGCGAATGGTAGTCTTGTTTATTCCATTAAAAACAGAACTACAAGCCCCAGAATTCAAATGAAAAAATCAGGACTGGAGAAGCACATCATGCATTGGACCCGGAAAACTTTGCAGCAATGTACCTAACATAAGAAAAATATTTCCCCTAATAATACATGTGATAGATTGTTACCAGTTAACTGTCAGAGTGAAACCATGTTTCCAGGCCTGGGCTCTAATTTAAAAACGCAATGCATTGTGGAAGATGTAGTCTGAATTTCACTGTGATTGAACTGAAGGAACATGAAATCCATGGTGACATGGAGGCTCTTGGCAACACCAGCAGTAGATGCACAGGCATTGCTAATATTAGTGGGGGAGGAGACAAAAAATAGCAATTCCCTGAACATACATAAAAGCATTTCAATTTTTCATGAATTTAGACATCAGATATGAGGTGTTGAGCACATGCTTGCTCCACTCCTCAGTCCCTCACTTTTCACCTGGATTAGTAAGAGTTAATATAGAGAGGAAGAGGGCGCACGCTTTACCCCAGATGACACTTGAACAGTTTAGCCAAAACAAGCATGCTAATTCCAATCATAATACCAAAAACCATTGACATAGTAAAAAGGTCTCACTTCTAAGAGTTACTGGCTTTGTCAATGATTTTCAGCTGCAAATATTTTTTGAAAAAGCTTCATAGCCCAGCCAGTGCTAAGTAAGAAAAAAACAAACAGAGAGTGGGTTGGGGGTGAGACTACATGGAGGGAGGGCGGGAGAGAGCATGAAAAGGCAACGGGGAAGCACCAGACAATGGATGGTGGGAGGCAAATGGACAATGGTAGGGAGGGGCTGATAAGGTAAAGGGACAATGGAGGATGGGGGAAGGGTTCGGGAGGAAAATGGACAATGGAGGGTGAACGGGAGGGTCTGGGGCACCAAGCTGACAATGAAGGGTGGACAGGAGGGGCTGAGGCAATATGCTGACATTGGAGGGCAGGCGGGAAGGGCTAAGACAGCAATACTACAATGATAGTGCTAAACTCATTTGCTCTCCCATTTCTCAATTACTTTAACCAATGTTTTGAGTTTTGTATTTGTTTTGTTATTGTGAAAACTAAAAATAAGCAATGTATATGGCAGAATCAGCTGTTTAGTTTATTATAGTTTTGTGTGGCTGGAACACACTTTCACTGCGTATTTTTGGCTGCACAAGTGTCTAAAAGTTTGTTAGCATTATACTGCTCAACCTTTTGTGGTATATCACTTGTTGATTGTACAGTGCTTGAATGCCTGTCAGGCTTACTTTGTAAAATATAAAGGATTTTATCAAATAAAACAGGGCTCTGAAGAAGTGTCAGTCTTTCAAGGTGGGCTACTAACTGTGGGCCAAGTTTCGACACCTCTACACACAAAGTGGTCAGCCAGGGACCACTTCCATTTAATAAAAGAGTTTGCACCTTCTGTAGAAAGAAGCTGCAATTCTTCTTTTTTGCGATACATAATAGCACCTCATGTCTAGAAACCACCCCTTGGTGAGTCTCAAAACACTCACTAACCCAGTGTATGTTGACAAGAGTTTGTGGTAAAGCACAGCTTGAATATCAGTGATGTTTTTGTGGAGTGCAGATCAGGTGTCTGAGCCCTGTGCTGGAGCAGGTCACCATAATCATTTAAAGCAAGAGAATGCGAGCATAACTGCACCAACTAAGAGGTGAGGGTGACAGTAGGGCTAAAACAGGGTCCTGCAGCCCCTGCAGTTCAGGAGGACCCCCAATCCTTCAGATAGCCCTCACTGAGCCTAAGACCAACGAATAGCTGTGAGATTTGTGAGACTTGGGGCGCAGGGGGCTCACCCGAATCTGGAGGAGACCCCATCATTTTGTGTTACGCCACTGGGTGACAGCACACACATTAGGTAACTTGAAGATGGTGTGTTAAGACAGGTACTGCAACAGAAGCATGTCAACACAACAGACCACCCACAGAAAAAACACATATGGGCTAAAGAGTTCACCAGAGTGAGCACTCATGCCAACAGATTCTGCATTGGGCCCAGCTCGCCCATGCTAAAAGCTGGCCCTGTCTGTGAGCATGCAGAATGGAAACTAGTATTTCTTTGCACTTATTGGCGAGAAGTTTGCTATTCACTTTTGTTTGTATGACAGCACATATTAGCAATCCGCACTCACCTTATTTCGATAGGTAAAAGTATTAACTGATCAAGTGGGACTGTCTCTCCGCTTCTCTGTGTAAGGTAATTTAGAAAGGAGGCAAGACAGCCTAGCCAAATCACGTAATCTTTGCGTGCCTAAAAAACAAGAAACAATGCCAGGAGTGGTAAGGAAGGGAAGAAGGTGCAAACAATAACAGGAGGCTGGTGGTTGCAAACAGCAGACAATAAACCATGATGAGGGTGCAACAACGATGGGGGTATGTGAGTAGAAAATAAACATGCGTCAAAAACAACATCATGACGGGGTAATAAGAAGAAAACAAAGTACCTCAATGCTAACAAATGCTAATAAAGCAATCAATCATTACTTGGTCCCTGCTCCATTAAAGGGACAAGCACACACTAAGGGGCCGATTCCGATCTCGGCCGGTAGTGCTCCGAATCGGATTCGGTTTTACCGGATCCGATCCGGAGCCCTATTTTCCGACCGAGTCGTACGCGCGTCCGGGCGAGCGAGTACGATGCGTATTCGCCGACCGACTCGTCCGGGCGACCCGACCGCTCCGACCGACTGGTTCCCGGATCGTACTGCTCCGACCGACTCGCTCGGACCCGATTCGCACCGCGCAATGGAGACGTTTTCCGGCCGGGTAAGTACGATGCGCACCTCGACCGCTCCGACCGACTCGCGCCGTCCGACTCGAACTCGCTGTCGGAGCCGTACTTTGGGGGTCCGTGTCGGACCCCCTGTACGCGTACCCGTGCGAGGCGCACACAGGGGGACCCATGGGTCCCCCTACCTGTGCATGTACGCCGCGAGCGCTCGCGGCGTACTCGCTGTAGGGGCGCCCTTGTCCGCCTCGCACCCATTGAGGCAATGGGAGCCCGCGTACGCGTTGTACGACCGGCTCCCATTGAGTTCAATGGGAGTCCGACCGACTCGTGTCCGGTGGCATACGAATGCATCGGACTCGTTCGGTCGGACTGCACGGGTCCGATTCGGTCGGAAATCTCTCCGAGGCCGGCTCGGTCGGAGAAATTACCGACACGAATCGGAATCGGCCCCTAAGTAGAAAGTGAAACCGGGTGCAATGAGCAATGAGAAGCAAGGACACAAGAGAGACTATGAAGCCAACCAATGGTAAGTAATGAATGAGCTAAAATCCCCATTTTAGAGTTTTTTTTTAAAGATGGGAGAGATCAACGCCAAGAAGCAGCAAATTTAGTTCAAATAATAGATTTCCTTGTGCTTTAAGTGTTTAGTAGTGGAGGGGTTGAGATTACCATCTAAGAAGGGTCACATCATCGAAAAGGAGGCTTGAAATGCTTTGCAGGGAAGCACAGTCTTACTCATGGAGTTGGTCCTGTTAATGAGGCACTTGTTGAGCTTGATTTAGGTAATTTTGCCAGGCCCATTTTACTATTGAGTCTTTCAAAGGATGAAGAGTCTCTGCTTGGGGCGGGTGTTAGCTTACTTACAGCTTGTTCAGTGGTTGGCAGAAGCCATGACAGAACTTGAATAGTGGGTAGGTCACATGGAAAATTATAACAGAAGTGCTATTTTGAGACAGCTGTCCTACCCCACCACCCCTCCCGCTTCTATTCCTCGCCTGCTGGTTTGCCAGTGAATCTTTGGTTCCCTGGAGTGTTTTTTAATTACAGGCTGCAGGGGACTTGTGCCTGTAGTCCAGTCGCAGCCGGTGCACGTAAACGTGGTGAGGCGGTGGGGCAGTGCGAGTGGGGAAGTCGACAGATGACAGAATATGATTTATTTATTTATTTAACTTTCCTATTCTATCGTCTGATGACTTCACCCTCTTCCGCCCTGCCCTCACCCCGTCACACCACGCTTACCTGCACCGGCTGCGAATGCTGTAGTCCATGAGAGTTCTGGAGTTGCCTTTGGCTTTCAGAGCGGTACCCCCTTGCTGGGAAACCAGTCTCTGGTCTGGGACGAGTCGCAGTCATGCAGTTGCAGGGTGGTTGCCATAGCTGCAGAGTATTGTGCCTTTGCTTTGTGCAGGTCCTGAAGTTGCCAACTCGGGTCTCTTCTTTGTCCTTGGTTGCAAGTCGAATCAGGTCTGAGGTTTCTGTGCCAGGGGTGCACCTAAATTTAGGGGCATTAGGGGTGTGCGTGCAAGTAGCCAATGTACTACTAGCCCCAGTGGCTAATCCGCCCCTGATGTGAACACATTCGGGGTTGTGTGACCACCTTTTCTACCCAGAACACTCTATTCTGCCACTTTTAAAAATGGCAGAAAACTTCCTTGGCTGTACAGACCTGGTAGCTCACTCTAGGGGTTTCGCTAGCCTTCTGGGGTGCACACACCCTTACTGCCTAACTTTCTTGCCTGCCCCGAAGATAATGTAACCGGGGGCAGGGGGTGGCTGTTTCCTTCTCTGGGAGGTACCCTGGTTGCATATCAGAGGCGGTGTAAGCTTTGAAGCTCACTGCCTTGATGTGCTGTTTCACTAGTCATCCTCTGAGGGAGGGAGGTGTCACCTCCTTCCCGGCCAGGCCTTTGTTTCTGACTCTTGGGAGTGTTCAGACCTCTTGTCAGGGGTCAGATTCCTGTCTTGGTGGCAGCAGCTGTAGGATGTCAGCCAGGGCACAGGAAAGGCTGGGGCAACCAGGTGGGCAACCACTAAGCTAGCCACCTGGGTGCATGTCACATTAAATCTGACTTTAGAATAAGTACGGGTTTAATGATACAAATTGTTTGATACTAAACATGACATATTTTCAGTGGGACCATAATGAAGCTGGCAACCTCGGGGTGCCCGGGTGCATGCCCAAGTTGCCCGTGGCCCCCTGAACACTTATCGTAGCCACTAATTCAAGGAACTTACTATAGGGACATATAAGCTTGCACTTATATGTCCACACCTTTAATATAATGCACCCTGCCTCTTGTGCCCAGGAGGCCTAGATTAAGGGTGACTGATATATATCAAAAATAGTACTGTGACATTGCCACTCAAAGTGAGGGCAAAGTTGAGTTTACACTGCTCCTGCAATCTGCAATGGTAGGCCTGCAGTCATCTGTTGGGTCACTCAGGGTGGCACAATCAGTGCTTCAAGCTCTGGTGACTCCTTTAACTCTCATGCCTGTGGTACCGCTGGTACCATTTACCAGGGACTCCGGTGCACTTTCAGAGTCATAACCATTAGCATTGGAGCAAAAGGTTTGGGGTGACTATACAAAAAGTGTATTTTCCCACATGACCCACCCCCCAGACGAAAGGTGATGAGCAACTAACCTATCCCCTGGTAGTTCTCATCATCTAAGTGGAAAAACCTTAAAAGGCCATCTGCATTGTCATGGTCAGTCCCAGGTCTGTGTTCCACTGAAAAGTCCATACCCTGCAGGGAAATGGACGACCTTGGGGTTTTCTCCTCTCATCTGCATCAGCTACCTGAGAGGACTGTGGTCGGTTTGATCTTTGAAGTGAGTCCCAAACAAGTATGGTTTCAGCTTCTTCCCGGACCAAACTACAGCAAAGGCTTCCCTCTCTATGGCACTCCAATGCTGCTCTGTAGGGAGGAGTCACCCACTGACATAGGCAACTGGTTGATTCTGGCTTTCACATTTTGTTTGTGACAAAACTGCCCCAATTGCATGTTCAGAAGCATCTGTTTGAACAATGAGCAGCTCCCCATAGTCTTCAAGGAAAGGTGCTGAGCACATAGCCTGTTTCAGGGTGTCAAAGGCCTTTTGGCATCCTGTGGTCCAGAAGACCTTCTTAGGTTGCTTTTTAGAGGTAAGCTCAGTGAGAGGGACCACAATAGTACCATACACCTTAACAAACCTCTTATAATCTCCAGTCATGCCAAGGAAAGCCCTGACTTGGGTCTGGGGAGCCTCCCAATCCAGGATGGTTTGGTTTGGGCTGTAGAGGTTGTACTTGGTCTCATCTACAAGGTTGCCTAGGTAAACAACGGAACTCTGCCCTATCTAGCACTTACTGGCCTTGATAGTTAGGCCTGCCTGCTGCATGGCCTATAGTGCATCCCTCAGGTGAATCAGGTGATCCTCCCAGGTGGAATGAACCACATCAATATCATCCAGATATGGAGCACTGAAGGTGTTCAGGCCTGAAGGAACTCAATTCATCAACCTTTGGAAAGTGGCAGGTGCATTTTTCACTCCAAAAGGTATCACTATGAATTATACATGCCCTTCAGGGGTTGAAAATGTTGATCTCTCCTTTGCTCCCTGGGTGAGTTCAATTTGCCAATACCCTGATTTTAAATCAAAGGTACTCAATAATTTGGCTGCACCCAATTTATCAATGAGCTCATCTGCTCTTTGTATGGGGTTAGTGACTGCATTTAAACCCCTGTAACCCACACAAACCGTCATCTCTAGTTTGTCACTCTTTGAGTGAGGTTTGGGAACCAGTATCACTGGGCTAGCGCAGGGACCGTCAGAGGGTTCTATCACCACAAGCATTTTGCTGACCTCAGCCTTGATGCAGACTTTGACTTGGTCAGACTGTCTGTAAAACTTGTTTTGACAGGGAGGCTGCCACCAGTGTCCATATCATGAACACACCATGCTGTAGGACAACGGGGTCAAAGGAAAGAGCTCAGCAAACTGGTTTAGGATGTGCCTGCAAACAGATTGCTGTTGTGCAGTAAGAGAGTCTGACAACACAACATCCTCTACGGAACCATCAGTTGGAAATTTTGACACTAGGTGAGGGAGGGGTTCACTTTCCTCCTCTTGGCCTCCATCAGTGACCATGAGAATGGTCATGTCAGCTCTGTCTTGGTGTGGCTTTAGGCTATTACATCGAGAACCCTGTGAGGACTCCTAGGGCTACCTAAGTCCACCAGGTAGGTGGCTTCCCCATTCTTCTCCAAGGTGGCATAGGGCCCAGTGCATCATATGTGGACGGGTTGCACACCGTTTTTTTGACATCAAATTCATCCAATTTTCATTCTTCCAAATTTACATTGCGTGCTCAATGGTGACGTGCCCAGCCCCAACAGCACGTTGTACACTAAACCACATCAACCTGGGACACCTTTTGTGCCCCAAACCATGGCACAGCTGCTACTGCCTTTGCAAATAACTATGTTCCTTTTCTTCCGTTTCTTCGGAAGAAAAGGAACATAGTTATTTGCAAAGGCAGTAGCAGCTGTGCCATGGTTTGGGGCACAAATGGTGTCCCAGGTTGATGTGGTATAGGGCCCAGTGCACTCATCCTGGATCCCCCTCGAACACAGAAAGACCGTCACTCACGCCCTGGTCACCAGCAGGCTCGACTACGGTAACTCACTCTATGCTGGAATAAACAAAAACCTCACCCGCAAGCTACAGAACATCCAAAACGCCGCCGCAAGACTGGTCCTCAACCTGCCAAGACACTGCCACATCTCCCAGCACCTGCGCACACTCCACTGGCTCCCCATCGAAGCTAGAGTCACCTTCAAGATCCTAACCCACGCTCACAAGGCCCTCCACGACACCGGACCAGCATACCTGAACAGCCGACTCAAATTCCACGCACCCCAAAGGACCCTACGATCAGCCCAGCTCTCCTTCGCCGTGGTCCCCCGCACCAGAAAGACCAGATCGGGAGGCTGCTCCTTCTCCTTCCACGCGGCCAGAGCCTGGAACGACCTTCCGCTCCACCTCAGACAGACAACATCGCTCCCCATCTTCTCAAGAAACCTCAAAACCTGGCTCTTCGACAGACCCCCTCCTTGATGGACTGCAACCTGCGACCCCCCCCAACCCCCCAGCGCCTTGAGACCCTTATGGGTGAGTAGTTGCGCTTAACAAACAAACACCTGATCCTGGAGGGTCCTGGAATCTAGGGGTTCCAACACCAACACCAATTGAGACACCAATTGAGACCTGGTTGGTACTCAACTAGTGCTGACGTTTGGTCATATCAAAGCTTGATGAGCTCTTGGCTGGCCTCCAGATTCTTGGTCGCCCTTTTCATGTACACAGCCATGTGTAAACATATGCCCAGTACATAGTCCACTATGTCCAGAATGGGGTCTTTGAGAGGTTTCCCCCAGCCTTCCCACTCCAGACCTTGAGGGCCCCCTTAGAGGATGGCCAATCAGAAGCTCAAAGGGGTCAAAGCCAACCCCCTTCGGAAGCACCACTCTGTATGCAAACAAGAGGCAAGGTAACCAGATATCCCATCTGCTTTTGTGTTTTCAGTGATGCCCATTATCATGCCTTGCATGGTTTTGTTGAATTTCTCAGCTAAACTATTTGTCTGGGGGTGATAGGGAGTATTGAACTTGTAGCTCCCTCCACATTCATCCCACATAGCTTTTAGGTATGCAAACATGAAATTGGTCCCTCTATCAGAAACCACCTCCTTAGGAAACCTCACTCTGGTCAAGATACCAAGAAGGACCTTTGCCACTGCAGGGGCAGTAGCAGACCTGAGGGGCATTGCCTCTGGGTACCTAGTAGCACGGCCCATTGCTATTAGAATAAATATGTTCCCAAATGCAGTTTATGGGTCAAGGGAACCAGCAATGGCAAACCCTACCCTCTCAAAGGGATTCCCAACCACTGGAAGTGGAACTAAGGGGGGCTTTGGTTGTCTGCCTGTCTTGCCACTGGCCTGACAGGTGACACAGGAGCGAAAACACTCCTTTACTTTTTCAGACATCTGGGAACAATAAAAATGGACACCAACCTGTCCCAAGTTTTGGTTTGTCCCAGATGTTCAGCTAAGGGGATGTCATTGGTTAAGGTTAGAATGAACTCTCTGTACACTTGGTGGACCACCACTCTTCTAGTTGCCCATGGTTTGGGGACCCTGGCCTCAGTGTATTGGACCCCAACTACCAAGTAGATCCTGTGGGTACCACTGATATCTCCCTCTTCTTGCCTTGAAGCTTGCTGCCTAAGGTCTTCAAGAGTTTCAGAGACTGGATGGTAGGTGTTCTGTTGGCCCTTTCCACTGAGGGGAGCATTTTGTGAAGCCATATCTGGTTTAATACCCAACTCTTCTGACTCAGTCATTTGTAGTTAGGTGGAGTTATAAATATGAAAGAAAGACAAAGGAGCTGACACTGCATAATATATAGAAGTGACATCCTCACTTATTAAGTAAATTATGTAGGCTTAGGACCAGGGGGAAGACACGCAAGAACAGAATACTAAGAGGTCCTACCTGCCTAAATATCTTTCCTTATAGGAACAAATCCCATTATAACAAATCCAGACCACACTTTACATATTCTATATATATAGAGCTTATTTCTTCCTTTTTTTTGTAATCATTCGACAATTTATTATCTGCTTCTTATTACACTTCTAGCATATGTTCATACATTATTTTATAAACTTTTCATCTGTTATCAAACTGTGCACATTCATTTTACACATTTAAAAACATCTTTATTTAAAAAAAACGAATCACAACCCAATTTGATCTCCTATCTCACACTCTCTTCTCACATCCCATTCATACTACATACCATACCATCCCCACATCATGCAACAATACGGAAAAGCAATATCTCCCGTACAAAAAAGTTGATACCTACAGGAGAAGGTTAGTTCCTCGTTGCTCGTTGTTCTTTTCGGGAGGAGGAGTCTTCAACACCAGCAGATTGAGTGAAAAAGATCATGCAGCAGGCAGGAATACATTTTGATGCACATTCAGCATCGAAATGATGACTTCTGAGCCTTCAGACGTAAATGTGCTTTTAAAAGGTATGAACTCTGTGCATTGGTCTTGTGAGTCTGTATTTAAAGAGTTTAATTTTAAACCAATTGAAATCATGCTTTTAAACATGTAGCTAAATCTTGAGCTAGCAAAATAAGGGCCTCTTGCTGTAAAAGAGAGATGTTCTGAAAGAAATTCCTGTTCAAGGGTCTGCAACCTTTTCTGTAATAAGAGCTGCTTATGTTTAGGGCTCCCGGTTTTATGGTATTTATTTTTTAACATTTCCGTCTAGGATTTATCCATATTTATTTTTTTGTCATTTTATCTGTATTCATCCACATTTATTTTGTCTCAAGCAAAAAAAGTCACTGCAGCTAGTATTTGTACACATTTATTTAAATAGACAATGGGCACTTGGTTGTTATAGGTTTAGATGGGTAAATGGGTTATTGCTTTGAACAAAGAGGTCCTTTTGTTACTAGCAGTTCATAAATTGTAATCCTTCTAATATAGCACAGTGAGCTATGAACGACATGTGGCTCCTGCACCTTGTAACCACCACTGTCTTAATTAACACATCCTCCACATTGATTTACACACATATGATTTATTGTCAATGTATAATAGGTAACAGTGATATAAAGCGCTCTGACACCCTGCATTGGGATGAGTAGCGCTATAACACTATAAAAGAAATAAAGCAAAATAAAGGTATTTAAATTGTTATTTGTGTAAATACTGGGATAGACCAGCACATCTAGCATTCCTACAGTGCATACCTATCTCTTTTATACAGAGACTGAAAAGCATGACTCTTTTAAGTGCCTGAAAAGTGATAAGCTGTGTGCATTTGTTTTCCCTCCATTGCTTTTAGGTGTGTATCTCCTCCCCACCCCCATAGCCCCAGCTAGGATACTACAACAAAAGGAGGCCTGATGGCCCCTTACCATCTGCCTTTGTTATGGCACCTCCAGGAAAGGTGCACTTCAACGCTGTTCAAAGAATGACAGGAAGACAAGAGTAGCGCTTAACTGGCAAACTCTGTAAAGAGGTGCCAATGTGTTTGAGTGTGAATAAACCCAATCTGACCACTTTGCGCCCGCTGTGCCTTGATTTATTTATTTTTGCATGCTTTGAACTGTTTTTTTCTCTGTCCCGAGGCTGCACTGTGCAAGAGAAAAATGCCAGACAAAGACGACATTTCCAGCAAAAGTGTTTCTTTCTTTTTTGTATCCAAAAAGCTAGCGTCCGAAGCACCTGAAACCTTGTGACCAATCCACAAATGCAAACATGCTACGTTATTGTGGCTACAAAAAATCTCTCAGTTAACATACTAGCATTTTTCCGTTTATATTTATAAATACAGACAAAGGAAAAATATTTTTCCGCCTGTATTTATATGCAAAAATCCGTTTAAACGGAAAACCGGGAGCCTTACTTATGTTCAATGAAAATCATCCTGAGCTTCTATTATTAGTGATGTAATAGTGACCACCCTACCGAAGATTGTCAGCAGAGATCACATCAGTGCATTAGGCAGGGTTTCCAGCAGTAAAGTGAAAAAGGCTTTGACAATTTGAAATTACTATACATGGGAAGTATTTAAAAGCCATAGCTGCAATCCACCTATATCCAAGTTAATGTGAGTAATACATCTCTCCAACAGAAATAATAGCCTTAAATACATTTTGAAAATTCATCCAATGTTCCCCAAACATCAGCTTATGAGCTCGGAAAATAAATGCATTTTCATCTTGAATACATTCTTTTTAATTTTGATATACATTATACTAATAATTAAAACAAGCAAAAGCATCTATATTAGTAGGCTGGGATGCACACAGGAGAGCTACGTGCAGGTAGCTGGAGAGATACTGGTAGTTTACAAGCTACTTTTTGGAGGCACCTGGTCTATATTTTGTTTAAAGAATGGAGGCAAGTATAATCCCTATCTTCTCAAGAAGAGGGAATGATACTTGAGCATTGAAAATAATTTGCATGCTGTCTACGGTGATTTGTATTGTGTTTCACTGTTTTTGATAATGCAAATCATGGGATATGAAGCTAGCCAATGCTCTGGCCCAGGTTCATGTGTCTAATTATTTTTTTTCGCAATGAAATTAGGACCCAATAATTGGGCGAAAGCGTGAATATACTGGTGGTGTGTGAAAGTCAGCTGAATTCAGCTGTAGTCTTGGATCTCATCACAATTAGGGATGGGTGCTGCCCAGCATTGGCATGGCTATGCTCCCACCCCAAATAAATGAAGCAACAGTCTTTCTGCATCCCCTGAGGGGCAGATTTGGATAATTACCCCTGCTCAGCCCCCAGGTGGGCAGAAAGCCCACTAGATGCCAGGGAATCCTTTCTTTAAATATAGGGGGGCTGACTGCCCAGCATGGGCATGACCATGCTCCTACCCCATGTAGATGGGGCAACAATCTTTCTGCCCCCCTGAGGGGCAGATGTGGGTAACTACCCCTGATGTGCCCCCCTCTCCCTAGAAGGGCAGAAACCCTGCTAGATACGAGAGAAATATTTTTATTTTTAAAGGTAAAGGGGTGAGGGATTCCCACCATGAGCATAATTATGCCCCCACCCAAACTAAATGGGGCAACAGTCTTTCTGCCCCCCAGGGGAGTAGATGGGGTCATTACCTCCGATCTGCCCCTTGGGGTGCTATAAGCCCACTAGACACCAGGGAATGTTTTCTTTTTCAAATATAGGGCTTTGGCTTCCCAGCATGGGTATGGCCATGTCCCTCCCAAGTAAATGGGGCAACAGTTTTTCTGTAACTACCCCCATATTCTCCCCAGGGGGCAGAAAGCTCACTGTTAGTAAGGTATATATACTTTTAATGAAATAATGGGGTGGGTCTTGCCCATCCTAACATAAGGCCCCAACCTCACCCCTAAAACCTCAACAATCTTTCTGCTCCCCTGCAGAATAAAGCATCCCATCCCAATGGCAAGTGAAAGGGCATTTGATTCTTTTGGGTGTTGTTTTTACATATGGGCCAGGAGAGTGTGGCTAACTCCCATGATCGTCCCACTTGCTATGGTAAAAAGCGCACTTTTTGGGCTTGTTTAGGATGCCATCTCGAAAAACCTTCCAGACCCAGACAGTTCTGAAAACTAGACATCTGGAGGAGTCTAGGGTTGAGTGCTTCACATGCATCCCACACCATTTTTTTACCCACAATGCCACGCAAACCTCAAACTTTGACTAAAAAGACACATTTTCCTCACATGTCTGTGAGGAAAACTTTTGTAATCTGTGAGATGCCTCACATTTTCTACCACACAGCATTTCCCCAAGTCTCCCGCTAAAATTGACACCTTACTTGTGTGGGTGGGCCAAGAGAACTTGACACAAAAGAATCTAAACTGCTATGTGGAGAGATCAGAAATAGGGGTAGCTGCGTGATTTGGGGGCCTTGCTCAGCCCTACAAAGCCTCAAACTTTACCTGAAATTACACCTTTTCCTTACATTTTTGTTATGGAAACTTCTGGAATCCACAGGAATCTACAACATTCCTACCACCCAGTATTGCCCCTCTGGAGCAGATAATCGAGGTCACTGGGAGGTCAATGGGACTCACTAAAGGACTCCCATTGACCTTGATTTGATCCGTTCCTGTCTCAGGTAATAGGCCCAGCCACACAACTGGTGCAGCGCTTTTATAGGCACAAGACAGCAATGATGGGTGGTAGGAATTTTGTGGATTCCTGTGTATTCTGGAACTTTCCATCACAGAAATGTAAGGAAAGTGTGTGAGTTCAGACAATGTTTAAGGTTTGCATGGGGTTGTGGGTAAAAAATCCTCATAAGTTGCATGCACGGCACACCAACCTGGACTCCCCAAGTTGTCTCGGTTATAAAAATGTGCAGTTTTGGTAGGTTTCTCTAGGTTCCACCTGAGTTAGGACCCAAAATTTAGAGCTGCCCACTTTGCAAAAATGGGTCAGTTTTGAGAGGAAAAATGTGATGCATCCATGTTGCGTTTTGGGCTGTTTCCTGTCCTGTCATGAGCACTTCACCTACCTATAGAAGTGAGGTATCATTTTTATCAGAAAACTTAGGAGAAAGTTGGGTGGAAGGAAGTTTGTGGCTCCTTGCACATTCCAAAACATTCCATTTCAGAAATGTGAGGAAAATGTGTTTTATGTAGTCAAAGTTTGAGGTTTGTAAAAGATTCTGGGCAAAACAACCTGGTGAGAGCCACTCAAGTCACCCCATCCTGGATTCCCCTTGGTGTCTAGTTGTTAAAAATGTTCAGGTTTGCTAGGATTCCCTAGGTGCCAGCTGAGCCAGGGCCCAAAGCCCACAGCTACGCATTTTACAAAAAAAAGGTCAGTTTTGAGTGGAACAATGTGATGTATCCATGTTGCGTTTTAGGTTGTTTCCTGCTTTTGTTGTATTCCTCTTAGGGTGTCCATACACGGGCTTTCCTGTATCATGTCCTTATATAGGCACAATTCGCCCTGCCCTTATATAGGCATAAAATCCCTGTCCTTATTTAGGCATTAAACCGTGCACTCCAAATACAGGCATGGTCTCCGACATCCGTCCACCCTAACGTCACAACGAGTTCTTGAAGAACAGACCCTTAGGCTTCGGGAATTTCCCTAGCACAGGACTATTGATTTCTTCAAGGACTCATCTATTATGCATGAACCATTATACCTTAGGGGTTCATTCATGACGTCTTCCGCTGACTGATTCACGTCAATGCTAACATTGTGAGGTACCTCTCAGGTATAAATATACCTTACCTAGCCCTTGTAAACTAGAGGAGACCTCGACTTCAGAGGAGCCCGTTTCCCGGCCTGACGCACTGAGAAGACGCTGTCATCCCTGCACGCAGAGAGTCCAGCTTCCAGTGATCTAACTTCCCTTGCGGGGTGTTGGAGTTCGAGACTGGCAAAGAGATTCCCACCTCTCTCATTCTAAAGGTATGGAGCTGACTAGAACCTAGAGGGACTCTTGGCGTACTGGGCATACTAGGCATACTAGGCATACTCTTAGTATACCATAGTAAGGAATACTTCACCTACTTCATACCTCTCCCAGCACCTAGGTTAGGTTAGGCACATTGGGGTAGAACTAGCTTAGAAACGCATCGTATGAGTACTCGCATTTTTTAGTCTGTGTTATTTATGTGAATGAATATCTGCTAAAAGATAATGCTATCGCAGTATTATTTATTTTTACTGCTTACGCGGTACATTATTTATCTTGCATACTGTCTTGTGATCGTAACAGCACATTTAACTTACACAAGAAACAAGACTGTTCAATAAACCTTTTATTAAAACACCCGTCTGTTTCTTTCTGTGTAACTTTGAGGAAAACTAAGCATGCACGATTGAGCTGAGTGAAATAGTTATCTATTGTTTCCACGACTCTGGGACACGTTCTGATTCTAAAGGGAAACAAAGTTGTCATGTTTTGCGGCTGCCAGAAACTACTCCCTTCTTGTCGTCAAGGAGTTTCTAGTGGCCTCTGAGCTAGCTGGCACAAGTAATTAAGTTTAATATACTCGATAGGGACATACTGACCTTAGTCCTATGTCAAACCTATAGGGGATATTATTCCAATGCGCAGAGCCTATTAGGGAAATAGTAGCTACACTACATGGCGCCCAACGTTTGGTAAGGCGGTAATTTAACGCTAGATACTGAGTAACTCAGCCGTGCTTTTTCTCTCAGAGACCCCTACCCATATACTCTGATGTCTGGAGTGGGCAGGGTTAAGTATCCACCATGGCTACATAGGGAAACACCCTATATATTAGCTGTTTGGTTTGCTCAGCGTTGAAGGATACAGTGTTCCAAAATATTGTGCACCTTATCTTTGTTTCCTTGAAACTTGTTCTACATTTTTCAAAAAACAAAATGACTGAAGCCGGAAACGGTGAAGCTGCGGCTGATCCAGCCCAAGCAGCAGTTTTTAACATTACAGGTTTAAATGAAACCGAGGAGGGTGTTATAGACATTGCTCCACACTTAAGAAGAGCCATCACTCTAAAACTTATAAAACATGGCCTACCACCAAGAGGCGGTAGAGCAGTTTTCGTGATAGAGGCACACAAATCTTTTCAGACAGACGTATTCTATTCATGGGTAATATTTCCTGAATCCAATCCAGTAACACACATGTTTCATTTCTACAAAGAAGATGATCCACCAGAGGAATACATTCCTTTCGAGGATATAGAAATTCCATTAACATACCAGGAGCATCAGCTCTGGTTTAAAGGCGCCCTAAAACATCACAGAAACATTACCAGGCTCGGTCCACTAGGTAGACCAGGAGCAACATGGCCGATTCTAGCCGGCTACACACCTCATCCTGAACTGGATATAATGTCAGATGAGGAATTACTTATTCAACTTACAGAATTAATAAAAATCTACAGACAATTGGTCCAATATGTCATGCAGACTTTCACAGTCCAGCAACCATTGAAACTTCCAAATCCAACTCCCCAACAGGGGAATACACTAAAAATTACACCACAGACTCTCTACGCAGTCATGGGTAAAATGCCCACAAAACGTGAGCAAATTCCATTCTGGATAGCTCAAAAAATTACTCAAATCGAAGCAGTATTTCCAAATACTAGACCGTATGAGAAACACAGAATCCTAACAATCAGTTTACCGATGGGGATCACACCACAACTGGAAGACTGCACCACTTGGGGCTCAGTCTTTGCTGCCATCTATACTAAAACACATGGCATTCCGTCAATTGCGGTAATACCTGATGTCCTGAAACAAATTCAAAATGAATACGGGGCAGAGCCTGCTCTAAATTTAGGTATGAAATTACTGAAAAATTTCGACCAGGTCTCAACAATAATATTATCCAATATTAAAGGGGAGGCAGCAGCAGTGGCGATCCGCCAACGATTAAGGGAATTCGATGTTACAGAACATCAAACAGAGCTACCCAGAATAATTGAACAATCATATGCAGAATTAGGCAGAGATAGTTTGGGTGGAAGATCAGTGAAACCGAAACTATCTGAAAGTCCTGAGAAGGACTCCATTAAACAAACCCCTACATCTTCTAAAAAGAAGTGGGAGTCAACTAAACAAAAATCAAACGAGAAACGTTCTCAATCCCGGGGTAGGTCTCCTCAAAAGGGGCCCTCTGAAAGGAGGTATAACCTCAGGAATAGGGATAATTTGAGAAAACCTGACAGGTATCAAGATAATGATACACGTTCCTCTCGTCCCTTTCAGATCTCATCACAGACTTCGGAAAGAAGAGGACGATCAGAACATAGAGAAGAACGCGTGAAATCCAAAGAAGAAAAACACGCTCCAAAAAACAAAACAAAACCTCAATTCTCCAAAAAGAAAGTAGCAGGTCTGAAGATCAGACATGCCGAGAATACTGAGAACACAACTCAAGAACGGAGAATGGGCTCAGACAATGCTGGACAGTGCAGCAGAAGTCACAATAGTTCGCCAGAACCTGAAGGAACTTCTGGAGATAGTGGACTTGAATGAGTACATTACAGTTGAGACTGTAGACACCAGGGTTAGTACTCCACAAAGGTTATATGAAATAACACTCCGGATGGAGGGAGACAAACCTAGACAGGTGAAAGCACTTTTTTGGGAAAGACTATCAAGGGGCTATGACATACTTCTAGCAGAAAAAGACTGGCCACCACAATTTGTCAGGGAGTGCCCACACGGCGAGGACATTATTATGCCTGCCTTCTCCAACCATATTCCAATTCATCTAAAATATACATATGCCAGGAAATGGGCAGTAGCCCAGGCCCCAGCATTATATAAAAATCATGTAGGATGGGATGAGGACTCACCTCACCATAAAATACATCTGAAACATGAACCAACTGCACAAAGGCAGTACCCAATAAAGCAAGATGCTAAAAAACAGGTCAGGGAGATCTTAGATCAACTTGAATACCAAGGGGTGATTGAAACATGCACCTCCTCAATGAACAATCCTTTGTTTCCTGTCTCCAAACCAGACAATACATATCGTCTAGTTTTGGATTACAGACACCTAAACACTTGTTCTAAAACATTTGCAGTGCAAAATGCACATAGCACAGCATTAATGAATAACATTGTGCGTAAAAAATACAAAACAACATTAGACATCTCAAATGGTTTCTTTTGTCAAAACATAGCACCTGAAAGCAGGTACTTAACAGCATTCTCCATAATGGGGACCCAGCGTCACTTTTGTCGACTCCCACAAGGGTTCAAGAACAGCCCAGGTTTATTCTCAGCGAGGGTAACGGAGTTACTACAAATTTATGACAATGAGGCATTGTCCTATGTCGATGACATCTATCTGACGGACGATGACCTGGACAAACACTTGAACAGGGTAAGCACCATTATACTGGGCTTCTCCTCTGAGGGCTACAAGTTCAACTTTAAAAAGTCCCGAATTGCCCATCTCAATGTCCTATTTCTAGGATATGAGCTTTCAAGTGAAGGCAAGAGCTTGGCAGCTAACTTTTTAGAAAAGTGTGCGCTGCTCCAACCTCCAAAAACGCTAAAAAACTTACAATCCATCCTGGGTTTCCTAAACTTTGGAAGAACATACATTCTAAATTACGCAGAAAGGGTTAAACCTCTCTACGCATTAATCAAACCTGATTTTTCAATCAAAAATTGGACAAACGAACACACAGAAATCTTGCGTTCACTCCAGGCTAACATGTTAGCAACAAATCACTTACAAACACGCGTAAGTCAACGAAACCTGGTGATCCGAATAATTTCGGGTCAATGCGGATTCACCTACTTAACCTTCAATGAGGGTGAGAAAATACCAATCGCATACAAATCTCATTTGTACACACAAGCGGAAATGCGCTTCAGTTCAACTGAAAAAATTCTAACAGCAGTTCAAACCGCTGTAGCAAAAGAAAGAGCCTTAGCCCAAGGGAAACGCATTATTGTCGTAACCCCAGTACCGGCTTTAGAAGCGGTCACAAAAGCAAGCATTCCAAATGCTAAAGCATTACATCCAAGATGGATACAATGGGTTAATTCTCTTGCTGCAACAGATGTTGAATATGTTTTTGATCCTGATTTAAAAACACAAGCATTCCTGCAATATGAACAAGAATGTCCTCTGCCCACTGAAATTCTGCCTCTCGATCAGTACGAATTCATAATTTACACTGACGGATCCGCACAACCCGCAACAGGGAGTAAGCAAGCTTACAGTGCAGCGTGTGCAATCGTTAAAGGTCGCATGCGAGATGGCATCTTCAGACCTATGGTCACAAAAACACAATCTCTAGGGGATTGTACAGCTCAGCGAGCTGAACTACAAGCATTTAAACTGGCACTTGAAAGTACAGATCGAGAATTCCCCACACTGATAGTGTGCGATTCCTTTTACTGTGTTCAGTCGTATAATGACTATATACAAAACTGGCTTGAAAATGGTTTCAAAGATGCGAAAGGTGGCACAATAAAGCACAAAATGCTTTGGGAACAAGTAGTTCAGTTGAAAAACGAACTACCAAAGGCTCACGTGATCCACACACTGAGTCATCAACGTGATGGCGTTCACGTTGCAGGGAATTCATTGGCTGACGAAGCCGCAAAGGGGGCTGTTCAGACGGCTTCCGTAGCTGCGATCACTCGTTCAAAAACAAAAATAGACGGTGAGATAATGTTGGCTGTCAATGCTTCAAGCAAAGGCAGCAGTGCAGCGTTACCAAAAAAGTTTCCACTCAAGTACTCTTATGTAATTGATGCGAACAACGTTCCTTTTGCTCGAATCCCTGGAGTGGGGGATAGGGTAATCCCAAACAAGGAACGTAGAGCAGCCTTGATTTATGAAACACATTTGGGGGAGGGTCTGTCACATCAAGGGATCTCTAAAACAATTTTGACGTTAAAAGAGATGTACTGGTGGCCTGGAATGAATACAGAAATTCACATATTTATCAATAACTGCTTAGACTGTAAATTACAGCGGGAAAGCCACCAGACACCATGCTACAAATGTAGCTGCCCAGTACAGACACCACTGTTAGACAGCATTAGACTATCTACGCGCATGCGTCCTTCTGGACAAACGCAATCCCACAAATACTGAATCACGGTTCCTATGGATATGGCCTCAGCGCTCGGCTGACGCTCGAACTGTTATAAAAGATTTGCGAGTCTTTATCGGCACATACGCAATAGGCACGCTACATTCTGACCAGGGCCCTGCGTTTAGCTCTCGGGCTTACAAAGAAGCCATGGCCAGTCTGGGCGTTGCATTGCGGTACTCCTCTCCATTCCATCCTGAGGGAAATTCGGTTGTGGAAAGGAAAAACCGGGACATAAAGCAGTCTATAACAGCTAGGGTATTAGGTTCGGGTGATGGGTGGGTCAAACATCTTAATGGGGTCCAACGCTCATTGAATAATCTGCCAAGAAGTTCTCTAGGGGGGGTCACTCCATATGAGGTCCTATTTGGGACAAGAATGTGGGTACCAGATCTCGATGACGTAGGCACAGTGGTGGAAAATAAAACATTTGATATCAAAGATCGTTTGGCTGTTTTACAGGAACTGAATGAGTTAAGAACGAAACAAAGCAACGTATCCCTACAGCCAACCACCACTGGGGAAAAAACGGCGGTCCCAGCAAGGCCTGTCTGGATTCCAAAAGTTGGGGATCTAGTCAGAGAAAAAATTGCGGACAAGAAGGAATTTGGACCTTCTTACAGACAACCAGTACCTGTCCTAGCAGTTCAAGGAACAAGAACAGTACTTCTGCCGCCCCTTGCTGGAAGAAAGGAGAAAAGATTTGTGTCCATCGACCTCATCAAACCACAGTATGTGGCCAATACTAAATAGTAGGCCTCGTGGACTCCGACCTAGTAGCAGACGCACTCCTCTCGCTACTATCCAAGAGGTTCAGACTGAAAGACTGATAACAATCGAGAAATTCAGCTGTAACAGATGAAGGACTAAGCAACAACGCTATGGAACTCATCCCTCTTGAAAACCAAGTAACAGTTCATCCAAATACACCTGTCTACACCAATGTAGCAAGTGATCAACTGGTTCCAGCGATTTCTACAAATCCTGATGCAATTCCAACAATTGACAGAACTGCTTCTGGCTATTTCATTAACTTTGATACGTTCTCAGAAGATCCGAGTGAACCTGAAACGACGCCAGCATCATTGAAATTCAAGCAGCAAGTACAAGACTTTCTTCACTTTCTGAAAAAGACTTATTTGGTTTCTCCATGGATTGAACTCTGGATTACATCTGGACTTTTTGTTTTCCTGCTCTGGCTAGCTTTGGTTACAACTGTGAGCGTGCTTATAAGTGGCAGATACATCCATGTGAACACTGAAGGAAAAGACGTGAACGTACTTTTGAAACCTCATAAATCTTCCCATCGTGAAGCAAGAGACTTGTCATCAGTGAACATCACAGCTGTTCCTATACAGGATGGTATAGTGTGGGACAAAACAGATTTTGATATCTTCGGCCCGACGGAACAATTGAACATTCCACATTTGTTTAAAATTTCACTAAGTGATCTAATTACGTCCAGTACCTATTCAGATGATTGGGACTTTGAGACTGTTAATGACATAATGTTTGACTTAGAAAAATCTGCTGCATTTTCTAAAAATGAATATTTAGAGGGTTCAACAGACTATGAAGAGCTGTATTGCTATAACCATTATGGTCATCATTATTTGCATAAATCTGCATATCCTAGAAATGTGTTTATGTTTAACCAATGGGAGCATTGTCCTACACCACCACACGGTAGTTCAAAAACATTTGCTAACAAGTTTCCATATTTTTCAGGATACAATACATCTAATCCAGAAATGTTTTACTATAAAAATGTAAACAAGACAGGACTGAAAATTATGTTAACAAATACAAAACAGATTTATTCTGCATTATTTAATGCCCAACTGTCTAGACAGGGTTTCGACTTTTGGAAAGACACAATAGACACAAAAACTGTCTGGGGTACTAAAGATTGGCAAGTGCAAGGGATAGAAGCTTTATTTAGAGCCTGCATCATCCCTGAACAAATAATGTTTTTGAATGAAACTGTCCAACAAACATCTTGTCTTGGACTAGCCAAGATCAAAGAGATGAACACACCTTCTGTACCAACACCTGCCACTGATAATAATACACAGGCAGTGGTGACAGTTGACAATATACTACAACTCAACAGATCTAATCCTGATTGGAAAAAATGGTTGATCTGGCCCACAGACACGAACAACTGTCAGGAAAGATTCCTGAATAAAACTCAGGGCTTTACTATTCATAGGCCAGACCCAAGATACGTCCAAAGACAGCATCCGGGGGTAGTAACAACATACAGTGTAGGAAAATTATGCCTCGATTGGCTTCAGAAATCTACACTACAGGATGTGAAACAACACTTATCCTTACTTAAAGAAGACGCAGACCTTAGGGAATTCTTGCTTGGACCAAGAAAACCGCGTCAAAAACGTTTCATATATGCCGGCATTTATGCTGCCTATAATGAAGCATGGAAAGTATCACAGATGGAGGCTGCAGAACGAATACGTGAACTTGATCGTATTAATTTAGAGAAAACACTCTCTGTGGTCGACAATGGGTTAACAACTTTGTCCTCCAGAATATATTCATTGGATGGCATTGTATCCTCTGCTATCGACATACTAGAACAAGATTTGGCGATGTTACAGCAAGGCCAATCTCAATTACGTTCTATTGTGTTATTAAGCTGGACGCTGCAATCTTTGCGAGCGGGCTATGTGCCTTGGCGTTTCATCAACACATCGGCTCTGTTTGCAGAATACAATCTAACTGATAAACAGATCGAACTGGCACAAAGAGGAGCAAAGTATACAGTGCTGAGCATTGAAAAACTGGAAAAGTTACCATTCACAGTGGCAGAAAAACCAGCTACAGAATGGCTCATTCATGGCAAAATCACATTACCTGTGACTACTTTTCAGTTTCAGTATTGCCTCACACAAATGCAAGCAGGCAAATATGAAAGGTTGGGTAAGGAATACATTAAGACATCTTGGGATTTACCGTATACATATAGATGTTGGAGTGGGGATCGTGAAGTGTTTTTGAGCGGTACACACTGTAAACGTGCACTGAGCGGTTCACTTATATGTCAGGACATTTCTTTACACGGGGCTTGTAATGGTTCTGTGGCAAATTTGTCTTGCCATCAGCAGGGTACACCAGCTGCTGTGATTAATCCAACGTTTGGACAACTTTCTAATGGGAGTTACCTCATGTTGAATGATCAGAGTTGCTGCGGCATGTTGCCAGGCATCCCATATCTAGTAACGGTCAACTCCAGGGTCACTTGCTGTATGCAAGTATTGTTCCCCCCAATAGACACAGTCAGGGAGTCGCCTCTGTGGCCTTCGCTGAACGTCTCTTTTATAAGATTTGATACTTTAAGCAGAATGAAAGCCATGCTTTTACAGCAAACAGTGCCTTTGACCTCGGCCAAAGAAACCTATGATCTACAAGTAGCAAGGACTTCGGCTGAGATACAGACTTTAATACGTACAAACTGCCCTATACATTTTGTAGAAATGATAACACGTATCTTCAACATGTCTGATACAAGTGGAATTGTACATGTATTTAAGAGCATCTGTACCGGTCTGTTAGCACCTTTCCAGGCAATACTCGGAATAATCCCGAACTTTGCACATTCGGTGTTTGGTGGCATACCATTAATTCTAGCACTTGTTGCCGGAATTCTATTTCTCTTCCTGCTATTACGCTATGGCCAGCCTATTCGCAGACATCACTCCGAGCGAAATGGAGAAAGCTCTCCTTGAACGAAAGTGCCGTGAGCGAATAGTACAGCTTTTGGGCATGACTCGTCTACGGGAACTTAATACCACGTGGTTCCTGTCATTCAGACCAATCTGGCAAGATTGCATCTTACCTGTTCTACGATGCCTGCTATGCGGTGAAGAATGCGTGTTGGACACCTGTCTAACATTTCCATCAGCTACGCCAACGGATGTCGATACTCTGCTGGTCCCGATAACGGCCCATGCTCTGTGTTGTCCCCAGAGGCTGCCTATCCTGATGTCAGCATTCATTGAGATCTCACAGACGCTTCCGGCTGCTGCTGAGGTACGAGAAAGATCTACAGGCACACAGGTAACAACGGACGCGAACATTGCTGCGGCAACCTATGCTGAAAGCGATGCTTCACATCTCTGTGCAATTAATCTACTACACGAGGTGTTCCAACTGACACCAACTTCAGTGGACGATGTTTTGTCTACAGAAATAGATGATCTCATGTTTACACCAGACCCGTAAACTGACTCTGATTCAGCCCACAGTGTTCCAGAGATGCAGTAACAATTTGGCCTTCATACTTCAAAAACTTGGAACTCTTCCAAAAATTGAACTTTTTCCCATTTTTCGAACTAAAATGGCACTTCAATCTGCTTCAAGTAGAACTAGCCTTATAGTACAGACTTCGCGGTACTTCCTCAGACACTTTTTTCATCGTGTTAGTCTAAACAAGTTCATTAATTTCCATGACATGAAATGACTTTTGATTTTGAAAAACTTATCGATCATTTTTTTGTCACATGTAAATATTACTGCTTATTTCGTTCAAATTGCATTTTATTTTAAAAAATATGCCTGAAATGAAAAGCAATGCTTAAAATGTACAGTACCTTTTGCATTCTAATGGGTTTTTTAAATGCCTTTTTAAACGGTTTTAAGAAATATTTTAGCAATATGCGGTACTCCATTTAATGTTTAGCATTTTAAATGTTTAGCATTTTAGTATTATCGTACACACGAAAGTGGAGTGGGTGTTGTATTCCTCTTAGGGTGTCCATACACGGGCTTTCCTGTATCATGTCCTTATATAGGCACAATTCGCCCTGCCCTTATATAGGCATAAAATCCCTGTCCTTATTTAGGCATTAAACCGTGCACTCCAAATACAGGCATGGTCTCCGACATCCGTCCACCCTAACGTCACAACGAGTTCTTGAAGAACAGACCCTTAGGCTTCGGGAATTTCCCTAGCACAGGACTATTGATTTCTTCAAGGACTCATCTATTATGCATGAACCATTATACCTTAGGGGTTCATTCATGACGTCTTCCGCTGACCGATTCACGTCAATGCTAACATTGTGAGGTACCTCTCAGGTATAAATATACCTTCCCTAGCCCTTGTAAACTAGAGGAGACCTCGACTTCAGAGGAGCCCGTTTCCCGGCCTGACGCACTGAGAAGACGCTGTCATCCCTGCACGCAGAGAGTCCAGCTTCCAGTGATCTAACTTCCCTTGCGGGGTGTTGGAGTTCGAGTCTGGCAAAGAGATTCCCACCTCTCTCATTCTAAAGGTATGGAGCTGACTAGAACCTAGAGGGACTCTTGGCATACTAGGCATACTAGGCATACTAGGCTTAACATACTCTTAGTATACCATAGTAAGGAATACTTCACCTACTTCATACCTCTCCCTACACCTAGGTTAGGTTAGGCACATTGGGGTAGAACTAGCTTAGAAACGCATCGTATGAGTACTCGCATTTTTTAGTCTGTGTTATTTATGTGAATGAATATCTGCTAAAAGATAATGCTATCGCAGTATTATTTATTTCTACTGCTTACGCTGTACATTATTTATCTTGCATACTGTCTTGTGATCGTAACAGCACATTTAACTTACACAAGAAACAAGACTGTTCAATAAACCTTTTATTGAAACGCCCGTCTATTTCTTTCTGTGTAACTTTGAGGAAAACTAAGCATGCACGATTGAGCTGAGTGAAATAGTTATCTATTGTTTCCACGACTCTGGGACACGTTCTGATTCTAAAGGGAAACAAAGTTGTCATGTTTTGCGGCTGCCAGAAACTACTCCCTTCTTGTCGTCAAGGAGTTTCTAGTGGCCTCTGAGCTAGCTGGCACAAGTAATTAAGTTTAATATACTCGATAGGGACATACTGACCTTAGTCCTATGTCAAACCTATAGGGGATATTATTCCAATGCGCAGAGCCTATTAGGGAAATAGGAGCTACACTACACTTTGGGGTCTAGGCCCACCCACACAAGTGAGGTACAATTTTTATCAAAAGGTTTAGGGGAATGCTGGATCGAAGGAAGTTTGTGTCTCCCCACAGATTCCAGAACTTCCCATTACAAAAATGTGATGAAAATATGTTTTTTAGTCAAAAATTGAGATTTGTAACGTATTCTGGGTAGAATAACCTGGTGACAGCTACATAAGTCACCCTATCCTGGACTTCCCTAGGAGTCTAGTTTTAAAAGATTTACAGGTTTGCTAGGTTTCCCCAGGCGCCAGATGACCTAAGACCTAAAATCCACAGCTATCCACTTTGAAAAAAACCGGTTAGTTTTGAGTGGAAAAATGCGATAAACCCATGTTGCATTTTGGGCCGCTTTCTGTCACTGCCACTAGGTCTACCCACACAAGTGAGGCACCATGCTTGTTGGAAGGCTTAGGTGAATGCTGGGTGGAAGGAAGATTGTGGCTCCCCACAGATTCCAGAACTTTCCATCACAGAAATGTGATGAACATGTGTTTTTTAGTGAAATTTAGAGGTTTGCCTAGGATTCTGAGAAAAGCATCCTGATGAGAGCCATGGAAGTCACCTCATCCTGTTTTCCCCTAGGTGTCTAGTTTTCAGAAATGTACAAGGTTTCCTAGGTTTCCCTAGGTGCGGGCTGAGCTAGGGCCTAAAATTGCATTTTGAGCAGTTTCCTATTGCTGGCACTAGGCCTACCCACACAAGTGAGGTAACATTTTTATCAGAAGACTTGTGGAAATGCTGGGTGGAAGGAGGTTTGTGGCTCCCCACAGATTCCAGAACTTTCCATAACAGAAATGTAAGGAAAATGAGTTTTTTAAACAAACATTGAGGTTTGCAAGGGATTTAGGGTAAAACCAACTAGTGAGAGCCAAGCAACTCACCCATTCTGGATTCCCCTAGGTGTCTAGTTTTCAAAAATGTACATGTTTGCTAGGTTTTTCTAGGCACCAGTTGAGCTAGGGCCCTAAGCCCACAGCTTCCCACTTTGCAAACATGGTTAGTTTTTAGTGGAAAAATGTGATGTATCCATGTTGCGCTTTGTACCATGTGCTGTTGTGGGCACGAGGCCTACCCACACAAGTAAAGTCACATTTTTATTGGAGGACGTAGGGCAATGGTGGGTGGAAGGAAGTTTGTGGCTCCCCGCAGATTCGAGAACTTACCATCACTAAAAACGTGAGGAAAATTTGTTTTTTTTTGTCATAGTTTGAGGTTTGCAAGGGATTCTGGGTAAAACAACCTGGTGAGAGCCACACAAGTCACCCCCTTCTGATTTTCCCTAGGTGTCTAGCTTTCAATAATGTACAGGTTTGCTAGGTTTCTCTACGTGTCTACTGAGCTAGGGCCCAAAATCCACAGCTAACCACTTTGCAAAGAAACGAGTCAGTTTTGAGTGGACAAATGTGATGTATCCATGTTGCCTTTTTGGCCATTTCCTATCACAGGCAATAGGCCTACCCACACAACTGAGGTACTATTTTTAGCAGAAGTCATGTGGGACCATAGAATAGTAGAATATTTGTTATTACCAATTGGTGCTGCATTTGTGCCTTGCAAATGTAAGCCAGTGTGTAAGAAAAACGACATTTTGAAAACTACCTTCTAAATCATATTCTCATGCAGGGACCCACAAATTAAGAGATGCACAAATTACCACTACTCCTAAACTCCATATCGTTAGCCTATTTCAGAAACACATAGGTTACCTTGATACCTATTTTTCACTCTACCTATGTCTCCATATGAATTTGTCTATACTCAGTACACAATGAAAAACCATTGTACGTTAGCTCAGTTGTTGGCTCTCGGTACCTCAGGTTTTTGGAAAACCTACAAATCCTATATATCCCCACAACTGAAAGGGTCTAGCAAACATAATGGTACATTGCTTTTGGAAATCACCCATCTTGACAGAAAGTTACAGATGAAAGCATTGTCACACATGGCTCTTTTCTATTGCTCATTTTCAATATTTTTTTATTTCAACAGTTACTTTGTTTGAGAAAACCTTGAGGGAGCTACAATAATTACCCCTTGCTGAATTTGGAATTGTATCCACTTTTCAGAAATATATAGCTTTCCTGGATCACCTATGGGTTTCACACTGGTTTCCACCACAAATTGGAAGTATGTTTAAAGCACAAAACAGGAACAGGCTACCTCTTTGAAAAATGCAAAAGCTTTGGTAAAAAATTAGGTTTTTTGATTCTACTCTGCATGTTCCTGAAAGCTGGGAAGATAGTGACTTTAGCACATGAAACCATTTGTTGATGTCATTTTTATGAAAAAAACAGACGCTTTTATTCCGAGCAATGTTTTCCTAATGTTCCCAAAAACTTAAAATGTAGCTATATTTTGGCTATTTTCTCTGACCCCTCCAGAGGAATCCACAAACCCTGTGTACCTTTAGAATCCTCAGGATGTTGGAAAAAAGGACCCAAATTCAGCGTGGATATCTTATGTGTACAAAACGTTACGGAGGCCTAAGCACGAACTACCCCAAATTTCCAAAAAAGAGCTCAGCACTGAGGGGGGAAAGGCCCAACAGTTAAAAGGTTAATGATCGATTATTCATATGCTGTGCTAAAGCCTGTAAACAAGTATTTTTGTTCATGGAATTTCACAGAATACCAAGGTAAGCAAGAATTTCGGTGTTGGTAATTCACCTGAACAAATTGTGGGGATAGAAGATATGCCCAACAGTAATTCTTCTTATGCTCTCTTAGGAGAGATAGTATTTTGATTTGCTAATTGTAATTGTGTATGCATTTGTACTTTTATGACTGTATGCCGGATCGTAGCCTTACAGAAAGCTTACATTTAGTAGAATCAGCCTTAGCTGGTTATTGTGACAAGCCAATGATAACAGCTACAGGCTTGACTGGTGTACAGGGAAATGATATGCCCAGTGACATAACTCTGGCCTGTTTGTTATGAAAAGCTATAACAAAGGCAGTAGGCCTGGCTTACTTATTGTGAAACGCATATAGGAAAGCCCATAGCCCTCTAACAGTGGGTTGTTATAACATTATGCTATAGGCTGTAGAAACGTACTTGATTACATGTAATCTCACAGATTACCACAGTAGGCAAGTGCTTTCGTGTTGGTCGCCCAATCTGACAAACTCTGGGAGGGGTTTATGTTGTTTTGCCAATTGTAATTGTGTACATATTTGTAATTTTATAAATGTATGCCTAATGGATGCCAGTTTATGAACACGTCACTAGGCCTGTGTTGTATATATTATCAAGCCACTGGTAAAGGCTAGCAGCATTACATTTTCACCAGGAAAAGTTATATCAGATTCCTTAGGTGTGAGTTGTTTGTAATAGGATAGGATAGGATATATATTTATAAAGCGCACTAAACCAAAACGGTATCAAGGCGCTGGGCGGACAAAGGGAGCGAGACAAACACCCACCAGCTAAAAGGCAAAGAGCCAGGTCTTTAAGATTCTCCTAAAGGACTCAAGTGAATTTGCCGCAGTGATTGAAAGGGGCAGAGAGTTCCAGAGTTTAGCGGGCACCACAGAAAAAGAGCGGCCACCCCATTTGGATTTACGAAATCTAGGAGAGACGAGTTTTTTCTGAGTAGTAGATCTCAAGGTTCTACCTGGGGTGTACCAATGGAACAAGGTTTTAAGATGTGATGAACCTGTGCAATACATAGCTTTGTACACCAGGTTCAGAGCCTTGAAGATGATGCGCTTCCTAATCGGGAGCAAATGCAAGGCACGGATTCCTTCCCTAACGGACTGGTGTTTAGGGATATTAAGGATAAGCCTTGCCGCAGCATTTTGCACCATCTGAAGCTTATTCAGTGTGCCTATGCTGACATTGAGATATAATGCATTGCAATAGTCTAACCGGGAGGTAACTAGAGCAATGATGGTGGGCCGATGTAACTCCCCGGGGATGTACGGCAGCACTTTCTTCAGTGTTTTAAGAATGTAGAAGCAGGTACTGACAGTACGATTCACCTGGGCATCAAAAGACAGGCCCTTATCAAAAATGACTGCCAAATTTTTGCCATAGTTGCTGGGACAGGAAGAGGACCGCAGATTTCGGGCTACCAGGCAGCAGACCAGATGGAGGATTGAGGGCCAAAGACCAGCACTTCGGTTTTATCCATGTTGATTTTAAGCGAGTTGTCCTTCATCCAACGTATTATTCTGGTCATACATTGATTGAACTCTTTGAGCAACCAGCTGCAAATCATTCAAGATGGAAATTATGATTTGCGTGTCATCCGCATAGGAGAGGACCTGGAAGCCAAAAGATCTCACCAATGAAGCCAGGGGGGTCACATAAAGATTAAAAGGAGTTGGGCTGAGCGAGGAGCCCTGGGGGACCCCACACGGCAGGGAGAAGGCCTTGGCTTTGAATCCGCCATAACTGACGACATTAGTTCTGCAGTTCATAAAGGAGTGAAGAAACTGCAAGGCCCCCCCGGTGACTCCTGCTTCCCACAGTCGCTGAAGCATGCGAACTGGGGAGATGGTGTCAAATGCCGCCGAAAGGTCTAGCAAAATTAACACCGCTGATCCGCCCTGGTCGACCTGCATACGGATGCAATCCGATGCAGTTATCAAGGCGGATTCAGTGCTGTGGCCTGCCCGGAAGCTGTTCTGAGTACTATCCAAGATGTCATGGGTTTCAATGTATTTCATAAGCTCTACGTTAATTAATTTTTCTAGCATTTGGCGAGAGCGGGAAGGAGGGAGATAGGCCTATAGTTCTTCAGCTCTAAAGGGTTGGCATTGGGCTTCTTAAGGAGAGGTGAGACAATGGCTTCCTTCCAGATGTTTGGATATTGCCCAGATGAGATAATGTTATTAAAAACTTTGCACAGGAACTCGGCTACAGGTGCAGGAGCAAGTTTAAGTGTGGACACCTTCCAAGGATCCGTGGGAGCACCGGATTTGAGGTTAAGTAGAAGTTCCTTTATGCGAGGGACAGTGATAGGAGAGAATGATGCCAGAACCGGCTTAGGAGGTTTTATCCATGTTGAATTTAAGCGAGTTGTCCTTCATCCAATGTATGCTGGTCATACATTGATTGAACCTTTGAGCAACCAGCTGCAAATCATTCAAGATGGAAATTATGATTTGCGTGTCATTCGCATAGGAGAGGACCTGGAAGCCAAAAGATCTCACCAATGAAGCCAGGGGGGTCACATAAAGATTAAAAGGAGTTGGGCTGAGCGAGGAGCCCTGGGGGACCCTACACGGCAGGGAGAAGGCCTTGCCTTTGAATCCGCCGTAACTGACAACATTAGTTCTGCAGTTCATAAAGGAGTGAAGAAACTGCAAGGCCCCCCCAGTGACTCCTGCTTCCCGCATTCGCTGAAGCATGCGAACTGGGGAGATGGTGTCAAATGCCGCCGAAAGGTCTAGCAAAATTAACACCGCTGATCCGCCCTGGTCGACCTGCATACGGATGCAATCCGATGCAGCTATCAAGGCGGATTCAGTGCTGTGGCCTGCCCGGAAGCTGTTCTGAGAACTATCCAAGATGTCATGGGTTTGAATGTATTTCATAAGCTCTACGTTAATTAATTTTTCTAGCATTTGGCGGGAGCGGGAAGGAGGGAGATAGGCCTATAGTTCTTCAGCTCTAAAGGGTTGGCATTGGGCTTCTTAAGGAGAGGTGAGACAATGGCTTCCTTCCAGATGTTTGGATATTGCCCAGATGAGATAATGTTATTAAAAACTTTGCACAGGAACTCGGCTATAGGTGCAGGAGCAAGTTTAAGTGTGGACACCTTGCAAGGATCCGTGGGAGCACCGGATTTGAGGTTAAGTAAAAGTTCCTTTATGCGAGGGACAGTGATAGGAGAGAATGATGCCAGAACCGGCTTAGGAGGTTTTATCCATGTTGAATTTAAGCGAGTTGTCCTTCATCCAATGTATGCTGGTCATACATTGATTGAACCTTTGAGCAACCAGCTGCAAATCATTCAAGATGGAAATTATGATTTGCGTGTCATCCGCATAGGAGAGGACCTGGAAGCCAAAAGATCTCACCAATGAAGCCAGGGGAGTCACATAAAGATTAAAAGGAGTTGGGCTGAGCGAGGAGCCCTGGGGGACCCCACACGGCAGGGAGAAGGCCTTGGCTTTGAATCCGCCATAACTGACGACATTAGTTCTGCAGTTCATAAAGGAGTGAAGAAACTGCAAGGCCCCCCCGGTGACTCCTGCTTCCCGCAGTCGCTGAAGCATGCGAACTGGGGAGATGGTGTCAAATGCCGCCGGAAGGTCTAGCAAAATTAACACCGCTGATCCGCCCTGGTCGACCTGCATACGGATGCAATCCGATGCAGCTATCAAGGCGGATTCAGTGCTGTGGCCTGCCCGGAAGCTGTTCTGAGAACTATCCAAGATGTCATGGGTTTCAATGTATTTCATAAGCTCTACGTTAATTAATTTTTCTAGCATTTGGCGGGAGCGGGAAGGAGGGAGATAGGCCTATAGTTCTTCAGCTCTAAAGGGTTGGCATTGGGCTTCTTAAGGAGAGGTGAGACAATGGCTTCCTTCCAGATGTTTGGATATTGCCCAGATGAGATAATGTTATTAAAAGCTTTGCACAGGAACTCGGCTATAGGTGCAGGAGCAAGTTTAAGTGTGGACACCTTGCAAGGATCCGTGGGAGCACCGGATTTGAGGTTAAGTAGAAGTTCCTTTATGCGAGGGACAGTGATAGGAGAGAATGATGCCAGAACCGGCTTAGGAGGTGATGGTGCTAAGGTTAGTTCTATGGCAGGCTCAGTTTCCTCAGAGGGGGCGAGCTCTTGAAAACTTTTCAGGACTTTCTCCTGGAAGTGGAGGGCTATATCATCGCAAAAGACTTGGGTAGGGATCAGGAGCGATGCTCCTGGAGGTTCAGCAATTTCTTTAATAACTTTAAAGAGCATGCTGGAGGAATTATCAGCTGACTCAATCCTGTCTGTGAAATACTGGGATTTTGCCTGGAAAATGGCGCGCTTGTAGTTCCGCAGCAGAGATCTCTGCTTCACTTTTTCCTGAAGGCAGGGGTTCACCCGCCACCTCCGTTCTTGCCTGCGACAAAGTCGTCGAAGAGTCATAAGTTCCTCTGAGAACCACGGAGCAGAGGTTTTGGCCCTTTTAATGACACGGCTTTTGGCTGGAGCAACCATGTCCAGTGCGTTGGTGATCCAATTATGGAAACCCTCTGCCGTGGTACAATGAGCAGTAGGGCTACTGGCTGATGCTGACATCAAGGCAGCCTTCCAATCCATGGCCGTGACCTTATTCATATTTCTACATATTATGGTTTTTGGGGGTAGACTTGAGATGCCCTTGGTAGGAGGAGGAAAGGTAACATCAACTCAACTAACCAGTGGTCGGCCCAGCTGAGGGGCTGAACTGCCCTGATCTTAAGATTACTGTGGTTGGCAAAGATGCCGTCCAGAGTGTGGCCGGCCCTGTGGGTGGGAGAGTGGATAAGTTGTTCGAAGCCTATCGAGGTCATGAGGTCCAGAAGGTGAACAGAGTCAGTGTGCTGATAGCATTCGAGATGAAAGCTAAAATCCCCAAGAATGGTGTAATGTGCCATAGTGGCAAAAGGTTCAAGAGTCTGACCCCACGTCTCAAGAAAGGTGGCCATGGATCCAGGTGGACGATAGACCAAGAGGCTAGAGAAATTGTGGTTAGTTCCAGATTTGATACTAAAGATGGCTGCTTCCAGAGGCGTGCCGGGGGCACCCTCCAGAGGTGTAAGAGTGCAGTTAAGGGAGTCCCTAGCCACCAAGGCTAGACCGCCACCTCTTCTGCTGGGTCAGTCATATCTAAGAATAGTATAGCCTGGGGGAACAGCATCGGCCAAATCCGGCCCCGAATGTTCCTTGGCCCAGGTCTCAGTGATAAATAGGCAGTCCAAATTGAGCGTTGTGATAGTAAGGGCGATTTCAGTCTTATGCTTAGTCATGGAGCGAGCGTTAATGAGAGCTCCCTTAAAGGGGGAGGGGCTGCTTGATATAGGAGATTCGTGGGCATGAATCTTAACTCCTCCAGGCCACTGGAGCCAACCTGAAGGACCCAGAGTGGAGGCCAGACCATTGATGGGGAAAAAGCTGCACTCCCGGCAATGCTCAGCCTCACCTTTAGCCAAGTTAATGCTAGGTACGCACCTCCTGGACAGGGATTTGGGATGCAGTTCAAGTAGGTGTGACCTAGTGTACACAATTATCTGGCAAATGTTGTTATGACTATTATGGCAGGCAGCATGCCTGGTCCCTGGCACCGGCCAGGCGCGGACAGGCGCAGAAGGGCTTGCCTTAGGCGCGCCTTTGGCGTGCCAGCGGCGGGTCCGCAGCATGCATCCGCTGCACGCTCAGGGTGGCATCCGGCTGATAAGCCCCCGTCACCGGAAACCGGAAAAAAGGTTGGGGCGGGGGAGGGATACTAGCCCGCCGACCGCAGAAATGGCGGCCGGCACAGCAGAGTAGAAGAAACCAGGAAAAAGAAGGACTCTTTCCGCTCAAACGGGGAACCCCTGCGGCGGACCGAAGTGTCTGAGAAGAAACGGAAAGGAGCGGAGAAAAGTGCTCACCAACACAATCCTGAAGGTAAGTAAAATAAAAGTATGACAGAAGTCGCAGAAACGTTAAAAAAATCAGTACACAGTGTTGAATAAAACCAATTAAAATCGGGCTAAAAGCAAAAGGTACAAAATACTAGCGAAGCGCGTCTTACTCCTCAATGACCGCTGCGCGCTCGGGGAGGCATCCGGCTGATAAGCCCCCATCACTGGAAACCGGAAGAAAGGTAGGGGCAGGGGAGGGATACTAGACCGCCGACTGCAGAAATGGTGGCCGGCACAGCAGAGTAGAAGAAACCAGGAAAAAGAAGGACTCTTTCCGCTCAAACGGGGAACCCCCGCGGCGGACCGAAGAGTCTGAGAAGAAACGGAAAGGAGCGGAGAAAAGTGCTCACCAACACAATCCTGAAGGTAAGTAAAATAAAAGTATGACAGAAGTCGCAGAAACATTAAAAAATCAGTACACAGTGTTGAATAAAACCAATTAAAATCGGGCTAAAAGCAAAAGGTACAAAATACTAGCAAAGCGCGTCTTACTCCTCAATGTAATGAAAAGGTATGACAAAGCAAATACGTCTCACTTACTTATTGTGAAAAGCAAAAGGTACAACATACTAGCAAAGCGCGTCTTACTCCTAAATGACCGATGCGCGCTCGGGGAGGCATCCGGCTGATAAGCCCCCGTCACCGGAAACCGGAAGAGAGGTAGGGGCGGGGGAGGGATACTAGACCGCCGACCACAGAAATGGCGGCCGGCACAGCAGAGTAGAAGAAACCAGGAAAAAGAAGGACTCTTTCCGCTCAAACAGGGAACCCCCGCGGCGGACCGAAGAGTCTGAGAAGAAACGGAAAGGAGCGGAGAAAAGTGCTCACCAACACAATCCTGAAGGTAAGTAAAATAAAAGTATGACAGAAGTCGCAGAAACGTTAAAAAATCAGTACACAGTGTTGAATAAAACCAATTAAAATCGGGCTAAAAGCAAAAGGTACAAAATACTAGCGAAGCGCGTCTTACTCCTCAATGTAATGAAAAGGTATGACAAAGCAAATACGTCTCACTTACTTATTGTGAAAAGCATGTGTTAAAGGCAATTGGGTTTTAAGGGTGCCTTTCTAATCCTATAGGCAGGTTTTTGTTACATAGACTCTCTCAGACTACTGTTGTAGACAAGGGTTTTGGTGTTGAGAACCCGCCTGAACAAACCATGAGGATAGAAGATTTGCAGTATGTTAATCCTTACTAGGCTCTATTTGTGTGGATTTTTATTATTTTTGACAACTGTATTTTGTACATATTTGTAATTTTAATATGGTATTCTTGATGGTTGCGTTGTGGGAAGGCTATTGAACCAAACACAGTAGTATTCAGTAGGTTATGGTAGAAAGGCAATGATGAAGGCTATAGTACTAATTCTTTATAATGAACATTTATGATAAAGGCTTTAGGCCTTTCATAGTGATTGTGAAAAACATATGCTAAAGTCAAAAAGCATTTATGGGTAGATTGTTATTACTCTATATTAAAGCCTACCAATAGTTATTTTGTTACATGGAATCTCACAGTTTACCCTAGTAGGAAAGGGTTGTAGTGCTTGATATCCCATCTGACGAACCGTGGGTAGAGAAGATTTGTTCTGTCAGAATCAGAATCCTTGGTAGGCCCCCTTGGGAGAGATATTATTTTGCTTTGCCAACTGTAATTTTGCCTACTTTGTAATTTATGACTGTATGCCTGGTGGGAAAGTTTATGCTCAGTACAGGAGGCCTCAGTTGGTTATGGTGATAAACAAATGATAACAGCTATAGTCCTGATAGGTTCACTATAAAAATATTCCCGTTGTCACAGGTTTGATCTGTTTATTATGAAAAATTACAATAAACCCACAAGGCCTCTCATATTTATTGTAATGGGCATATGTTAAAATCAGTTGGCATTTGAGGCTGTATTGTTATTTCTCTGTATTAAAGCATACAGGGGCATATGTATGAAGCCCTTTTACCATTCGCAAACGGGCCGATTCTCAGAATCGGCCCGTTTGCGAACGGGAAAAAGCCTTTTGGGATGTATCATCCCAAAAGGCCCTCGCAAAGTAGGGAATCGCAAAATTTGCGATTCCCTATTTTGCGAATGCATTTAAGGAGTCGCAGATAGCGATTCCTTAAATGCAATGCAGGAAGCACCCAACTTGTGCGATTTCTGGCTTAAGAAAACGCAAATTACCACCAACTTCAAGTTGGTGGTAATTTGCGATTTCTTTGAAAAATGCATTTTTTTGCATTTTTCAAAGTGCCATGTGGCACCACATTTGCACACATGCTTTTATTTCAGGGGTGCAACAGGGTGTCCTTTTGACACCCTTACACCCTTGAAATTGCATACCTAATGGGTACTCGCAAATTGCGAATGTCTTCCTATTCATTCCTATGGGCCTCCAGGCCCATAGGAATGAATGGGAAGGTATTCCTTAATAGCGAATCGCAATTTGCGATTCGCTATTAAGGAATATGTAGGATTCACATTTTTTTCAAATCCTACATACATTGCATTTTGCGATTCTCAAATAGCGAATCGCTTAAATTCGCTATTTGAGAATCGCAAATGTAATTCTTCATACATATGCCCCACAGAGAGGTATTTTGTTACATGAAATGTTAAAAATTACCTTACTAGGGAATTAATTTGTTGCTGGTTACTACCTCTGACAAACTTGAGGGAGAATTCTTTTTCCCTGTATTAATTCTTGTTAAAATCTCTTCTTGGGTGTCTGTCAGGATCTTGTAATAAAAACAATTATTAAATATTACATCACTCATGTATATAAATATCCATATAGATACATAGAGGGTCTTTGAGTTAGATCTGCTCTGCCATTGGTCTGTCTGAGTGTCATTTACCCTCTGCTTCCATCCTTGACAGCAAACTGCATGGGGTAGTGGTTCAGGCCACATCAGTCACAGACTCTCTTGCCCTGTGACTGATGGCATTTTCTGATTACATGTGTATATCTACCTGAAAATTAGTGCGCTTCAGTTTCAGGGCTAGTTGGACAGTCTATTGTGAATGTTCTGCTTTTATATTTCCCTTTCATTTATTTGCTTCGCCTCTTTTTATTTTACTATTAACAGGTCACCTGCTTGCTTCTCATTTCCACTGCAGTGCGAAATATCTCACATGGCCACTATCTTTAAACCAGAAGAGCATTATAGAATGCTGTTGTCCATAGCTCATTATTGTTTTGCCATTCCAAGATGCCAAACACGTTGGTTTTAAATGTGGTGGCCGAGCTTGAATTTTAAAACAATAGACTATTCACAATACCATTGCAAGACAAACACCCTCAGCTATATTTAGTTTCATTATTGCAAGCATATGCCTATGTTTAGATGGGGGCATGCTTTCTTTTTTGTACTTGTATTCTTTTAATGTGTCTTGCTTATATCGTTATGTTTGTGAGTGTTTTATTGCATTGTATCAGAAGGTGAATGCAAGAATGAGTCAGTGGAGGGACGAATGGATGCGTGAGTGCAAAGATGAGTGACAGAGTGCATGTAGGAAGATTTATTGAGTGCCTAAATCCATCAATGACACAAAAAGCACTTTCTTTCATAAGCCAGACCTATTAGCTTTGATTTGATTTGATTTTTGATTATATAGAGCGCAACAATTACCCAAAGGCATCATGGTGCTGTAGCCGGCCGTCCAGAGGTAAACCCCATCTATAAGCCCACCAGAGAAAAAGAAATGCAGTCTATAGAGTATCGAGCCGGGTTTTCAGTGCTTTACTGAAAGTCAACAGCTTTGGGATAACCCTCAGGCTTTGCTTTGGCAGTGCTTATTTAAAGTCTGTGCTAATGGCATTGCTTTTGATTTCTGAGCAGACAGCAGATGCTCCTACAGCGAGGGCTTCTGCTGTTCCACTCCTGGAGGAGACATTAAGAGATAAAGATCAGTCTTCTTGGGGCATATTAGCAAGACCCACGTTAAAATTATCGCCGTTTTAGCGGCAGGAAATTGCCGCTAAAACGGCGATAATGGGCTTGCTAATATGCGTTATGGAATTCCAATAGAAGCCCAGGTTAGATGTCCTGCACATCTAACCTGGGCTTCTATTGGAATTCTATAACGCTTATTAGCAAGCCCATTATCGCCGTTTTAGCGGCAGTTTCCTGCCGCTAAAACGGCGATAATTTTAACGTGGGTCTTGCTAATATGCCCCCTTATTCTTTGTGCTTCAGTGTGCAGTTTGTACCCGACCCATTATGGCTATCGTCACAATTTTAGCAGGAAGGTGCACTTGATGCTGTACACATTACAGCCGTAACTCTGGTTTGGAAGCCCTTAATAAAAATGTCTTCATTGGTAATCAAACACTTGAGAGGCAGAGATTTTAACTGTCTCCTTCATTTTTGCAAAAACCTTTTCCCAGTTTGTATCGAATACCAACAGTTTGATAGTCAGATTGTTAGCATTATTGTTTATTTTGCTGTTACCCTTATCTATGGATGCCCAAGGAATTTATTTTAATGCACAGCACAAATTGTAGCACTAACTTTTAGAGGCACCTGCTTGCTGTTTTCATGTTCTTTGCATGAACTGATATTTTTTCATTACCACTCTGCATCCTGGCCTTTCCAAAAGAAGGTACTGAAATCCATTTAACAGGGCTGAATGTTGTTATGGATCCCTTGAAAGAGGAGTGTCACAAACAATTTCTGGTGGTATGGATGAACAAATGATCACCAGTCCTTCTTGAACCACCTTCACTGCCCATCTGTCCCTGATTTCTCTTGGCCATACATGATACGAATACTGCATTCAAACCCCTACTTATAGCAGTGTATTCCTATCTCATGTATGCCTTAAGTGACATACATGAGATGGAGCCACAGTGGAGATGGAGGCAGGCATGAGCCAGGACTTGTCTGATCCAGTGGTGCAAAGCCCATGACCACTGCTTTGAAAGGGATAAGTTGTCTTGGAAGACGTACCTGGTCCAAATGCTTGTTTGTACCCAAAACCTCCAACCTGCCAGGCGGTATAATTGGTGTCAAAGGTTTTCTGTATTCTGTAGATTTTTTAAATCATTTCATCAAATTGTTTGGCTACTAAGAAAGGAAGATGAAGGTGAAGATTCTTCTCTGCCGTGTCAGCCTTCCACAATGTCATCCAAAGATGTCTTTGCCCTGAGATTGCAGCACCAGAAGAAGGCACAGCACCACCCTAAGGGTCCAAGGACACATCTGCCAAGAACCTTACATGTTGCTCCATTATGGATAGAGTTTCTGAAAAATAATTTTCTTGCTGAATGCGATCAGCCAAAGTCTGGAAGTCCTTTAACAGTTATTACATGGCATAACTACTATTTATACTAATTCTGGTTTCAAAGTTTTGCAGCTGCTGAAACCTTTTAATGGCTGTTTCCACTTTCCTATCCCCTGGATCCTCTAATACATGCATGCCTTTGGAGGATAAACTGGCCTTGAGGCAATCCACCTTTACTTTAGGTGGAAACTCTTCAGTAAACATATTGGTAGGGAAGTGTTTTGGCAGAAACCTTGGAATTAATACTTATCCACATTTTCCCACTAATTGTCCTTATTGAGGCATGCAAGGAAAGGGAACTGGGTCCTTTTCTGTTGTATTGACTAGAAACATCCTCTTCTTGGGGTTCCTGCACTGCAGCTGGCAAGGGAAGATTTTCCCTGATATGCAAATGAATCTGCTAATGCTAGGGCCCCTGAACAAAGCTCCCATGCGATAATTCTACTTCATCATTATCGTCATCAGGGCCCAGAATGGTATTTTGGGAGGAGGGACCTCTCATTACTTGAATAGACTCCAATATAATTCACTCTGAAGATACAGCCTCCTCAACATCCGAGTCAGCACGTCTCAGTTTCTTCTTTGCTTTACTTGACTTCATTGTATGGCACAGCAAACAGAATGCCAGTAAATCAAGGAAAAGAATGGAGATTAAACAACTTTCAGGTGTTGCCTAGCAACCAGGGAAGTGGCATAACATTGGCCTCTGCAGCCCCCATGGTGCGGGGGGACCCCAAGCTCCACGGGGCCCCTCAGCACTGTAGCCTGAAGTGAGAGCTCCTGATTAAGTCCAGAAGGGGGCCCCTCTATGTACCCTGCAGGGGAACGCCCTCAAGTTTCGTTACACCACTGAACCAGGGACAGAGCTCTCAGGAGTAAGTAACCGTTTTTCAATAGCAAAGGCACGTTTATGGGCCAGGCCGTCACATAAAGGCGGCCTGCTCTGCCCAGTACATCTTTAGAGAAATGCTGGGTGAGTGAAGTTAAAACTCGCTCAGCAAAAGCTTTCTCACACTTTACAATGATTGAGACATTGGTAAGAAATGACAAAACAGGAAGTTAAGGGGATGACTTCCTCTATTTATGTTAATGACAGGAAGAGGAAGTTGACCATCTTGGCAGTTCTTTCTGAAAGTTTGCTATCGTATACTCATTCAGACGAGAGATGATCACATCTAGTAAGGACTGGGACCAGGAATTAATCCGAGGAGATAATGCATGTAGTAGTTAGACTGCAGTAAAGAAAACAAGAACTTCTCCAAAACACTGTATATAGCACATGCAGTACATCAACAATATATATAAAGCCAGGGATCAGACTAGTATTTTTTATAGTTTATTCATCTCATACAAAAATATATATATATATATATTTTTTTTTAATACATTTAATTTTATAGTACAAAAAACCTTTTTCTTTAAAAGAACTGTATATATATTTTCTTTTTTGTATATACATCAACACAAAGGTACATACAATAATGTAGTTGTGAGCACCCACAAGTACAGTTGATCAAAACCTATTGGAAATATAATACTGCACAAACACAGAAAAAACATACATGATAAATCACAAAACACTAATAACAACAATCACAATAATCAGAGAAACAATGTGAAACATTGGACAAAACAATATTTACATTACAAACAATAGAACACATCACAATACAAAGAAATAAATGCTCAATATGTGGATGTTGATGACATTGTGGGATGTTAATATAAACTAACAGGAAAACGCTGACGCGCGTATCGGTAGTTGGCCGAAGATGTTAGCAACCTTCATCAGGGCGTTGTCTGTGCAATTTACTCCTGTAACAGGAGGCCATCCAAATTGCTTAGGATCATACAGTAATCGAGCACTATAAAAAGGGGGGGCCTCACAATCTTCACAATCCTTGGGAAAGAAAATCCAGTGGGTAGTCAGTGGCAAGGTATAGCTGCAGTCATATGACTCAAACAATATCCACAGTAGATGTCCGGGTCATAGGAGGAGACAAGCGTGGGAAGGGAAATAATGAATTCCCACCGGAACTCTAATACCACTATATTTCTAAGGGATTGGATTCAAATGATGAATCATTTAAGTCTTCCAGGTACGGCGAACCATGGAAATGCTATCCATGAGGGAGCACTTATCCTCAAGGGAGACAGGGTGTGTAGAAACATGCAGGTCTAGTGGACGACTTAGGACGAAAATCGCGTCTCCTCCCGGCAGCGTTCCTGCCTGAGTAGTTAGACTGACCTATGCCAAGTTAGCGCCAATCCCAAACTCAAGCCAGCGTCACTGCACACATGCTCCTCTCTTCAGCAGAGCTCACTGTTTTAGTATGCATGGTGCACTGCAGCTCTTGCTGTTGAGACTATTAGTGCTGCTGCACTGCTCAGAAGCATGCTGTGAGCCCTCTGACACCACGGCTGGGTCGGCTGGCCAGGATCCCTGGGTCCTGTGCAGAGATGCAAGGGCACAGGAAGGTTCCTTCCTTCTTCCAGAATCTGTAGGGAGTGGGTAGGCAACACTCCTGACTCCACTAGCAGCAAGTAAGCTGAAACATCCTGGACACTCTGCCATGGATGGATGTGAAGCAGCTAGCTGCTACAGTGTTATTATTTCATATCTGCCCACTTGAAGAACAATCTGACTGTGTGAGGATGGGGGGGCCTTGAAAAGGGCAGGGCCAGGTGTTGAGAAGTACCTACGACTACGAGGCACTTGTGAACCCCCCCCCCCTCCCCCAAGCCTCCTCCTGCCCCCCAAAAAATAAAAATTACTGAAGCGGGTACCGATGTCCTGGGGTGTTTTCTCACTCCTTAATGGAAGCCGGCAGTTCAAAGCCTCGGAAAACCAGCTGGAAAACCACTATTTACAGTGGTTTTCATTTCATTTTCCCTGCAACAGTGTGATATCGGCTCCTCGCCTGGAGACCGTATGATGGGAGCTGAAATTGTATGTCACACTGTGGCACCGTGGGAGTTGGCAGGTTAGCTAATTATTACCAAAGTAAACAGCTTATTTGGGCCCAGGCTGAGAGCTCCCTAGCAGCCAGACACCTCTTCTCGACCTGTGCCCGGTTTACACTCAAACTGGCTGCTGAATGCTAGGGGTCAGATTAACTAGTGAAATTTGCTGTAGCGTAATTACACGAAATCACAGCCAAATTATGCAACATTACATGGAATCACGTGAGAAGCATAAGTCAGCATGTACCACTATTTTCTTAGCACAATATGCACCCTTGCAATTAAATGAACCCTAGGAACCATTTTGCACTAAGAAATAGTGCTAAATGCAACAGAACACAAACAGCAGCAGTCAGGAGCCACTTGTATCTGGGAAAGGTGCCATGACCAAAATTACTCCGATTACTCTGACATAATTAAAATGTCAATCAAGAAAGGTACGCAGTTCCCCAAAAGTGGATAGGACAGCGAGTGTGGAGGTGGAAGGAGGGGAATCCTCCTAAACGGAACTAGAGTCCTCACACACCCAGCCAGCTAGGTGTCATGCTTCATCATATGGACTCGCTCCTCGTCGGGTCGGCGGTGCAATACCCGACGGGCACCCATAAAGGGGCTCTTTAGCGGAGATCTTTTGTTCCTGCCATATGATGCCGTGGGTATAAGGGCTCTAGAGGTGAGTGTAGTTGTAAATGTGTGATATAAAAAAGGTTGGATAATCCAAAAGGGGATTTTAATGAAATGGTCATCCACCTTATTAAAAAATATAAACAAAAGAGTGGCTGCTCGCTGGCTCAATGGTCCAGGGGAGCAATGCTCAACTCTACAAATGTGGTCGACATGTTTCACGCTGTTTGTTCATAAATGATAGAGTGCATTTCTTCAGGACCTATAAAAACTATCTACACATAGTGGTTAGGTGGAGGGATACCTACCTACCACTAATCTTACGTGCGAGCATATAGTCCCGACAGGTCTAGTGATATCCTACCACTAATCTTACGTGCGAGCATATAGTCCCGGCAGGCCTAGTGGTATCCTAACTAGGTGGTAGCGCTTGCTTCTACGGTATTGTCAGCTCTTGACACCTCAATGGATGGTGTCCTGTCCTTAGTCGGACGAACGCCTGAAGACTACCCCAGCGCCGAGCTGAGAAACCGGAGCTTAAAATGTCACCCCAGCCTACTGAAGACGAACCACTGCTCTGAGCTGAAGTGCTTTATCACACATATAAGGAGCTAGTGATCCTTATAATGAGTGACATAGCATTTTAGTGCGATGAGCCAGACACCAGCACTAAAATGTTTATACTAATCTGCAATGCATGGGACTCTGCAGGGCTAGTGAAAAAAAAACCTAACACAATCAGCAATCAGCAGAGGGCACCACAAAATGAGCCATGGCTAACAAAACTGGCTCCACACAATGTCCTCTCGAGCCTGACTCTTTGGTAGTGCCAGATTGTTCGAAAGACATGTTCAACAGTACTCAATCATAGACCACATCTAATAATCAAAGATAAGTATTAGAAAAATGCAAGAATTTATAATTGCTGTGTTCTCTGCCATAGCCCCACTCTATGGGTATTGAAGTCATATTTACATTATGCAGCATGCCTGTGTACCAGGAGCCTTCTCCTTCCTCAGAGTAAGCATCATATATACCTTTACACATTTTGGGGAATCAAGTTTCCCACATATGAAGCCGTCTGGTACCCGATTCTGCATGCATTAAAAACTGAAAGACCCATATATCAATCCGATTATAAATATAAATCATAAATATAATTCTCCTCTAATATTGAGCTTAAGTTCCGTGCCAAAATCCTGGCACCCTCCCTTCCTGTCATATTTCGAGATATCAGAAGGACTTGACACTAAATAAAAAAGAAACAACTGCCCTGAGTCCCTCTTAAATGTTCTGTCCAAAACCTGAAGAGGGAGGAGTGTTAATTCCCAGAACTGTCCCCTGACCCACTGCATCTCTGAGAACCTTGCCTCAGGCATGACAAGCAATCTTCCACATTTGTGCCCTTTGTGATGCTTCTCCCTCTCCCTCTGTCTGATATATTCAGGACTCCTAGGCTCTCCTCCACTGTCATTATATGATAGGGTTTATGGACTATTTGGAATTGAGGCCACATAGAAAGGTCCATATGTATCTACTGTCTTTCCTCTCAAGGGGGTCTGTTATTGGTTCATGACATTCCTCTTAGCCAGATTCGCCAGATCCAGTGGCATTACGAAATGTGAGGTTGCCCCCCTGCAAAGTATATGGAGGGGACCCCCTCTGAACTCACTCAGGAGCACTCAGGCTATGTTACTGTGCTGAGGGGGCCCCCTGGAGCTTGGCCCCCGCTCTGTAAGGGCTGTGGGGGCCTTTCTTACGCCACTGGCCAGATCCTACAGTATGAGCAACCTAGCTTCCTGAAAGATGTCCACGGCGTGTATTTGCTCCTCCCTCATAAATTCTTCATTTTGACACAAAGAGGACATTTCAGCAAGAATGTCTCTTGGTCTGTCATTGTGCAAGGGGTTTCTGGGACCTAATCTGTGTGCTCTCTCATTATGAAATTCTTCTTTTTATTTAAATTCCAGTTTGTGGGTAAGCAGGAATTGCAGGTATCCACATTAAATCCTTCCTCCTATTCCTTCATGTTCCTCAATTTGATGTTGTCTTGCCTGGTGCTTTTCCTCAAGTAAACAAACTTCAGTGGTAGTGCTTCACCAAGTACTCAGACCTCAGTGGTAGCCCTTTCATCTTGGTAGCAGTTCTTAAGATACTTTTGTCCATTTAAAAGCCAACTGTTGCTCATTGATGGATCCTTTTCTCTCCATCTGAACACATTGTTTCCATAATGTTCCACATCAGATCTGGGAGTCATAATAACATCTGTGCAGCTCACATTTCTTTCTTTAATGTCTGATTTCAGGGCTTTAATCTAGTCAGGTTTCAATCCTTTCTTAGTGGCATTTTTCTACTTAGACCCATGGTGAACAATTGTGAAGGTGCCTCTGGTGAGTGAATTGTCTCTTGTACCCTCACTGACAACTTGTTCCTTAAGGAGCCTGATAGCAATGCTGGGCTTCACTTTTAATAGTTGCCTGTTCTGTGCTACGTAAGTCAGGGGAAAAAGTCCTTTAGAGTATACCCTGTTAGGAAACATACTTCAATGCACACTGCTGGCCTGCCTCAGAATACCAAAGATGCATTATTCTGTTCCATATTTCTTCACTCTGGGTTCTGGAGCACTTCACTCTATTCCTGTGACTTTGCCATTTTAATTGATTCAGGGGAGGAGCTGCTCACTGTGCTAGCCATAAGGAATGATTACAAACACAATGTCAGAATTCCACCCCAGCCATTGGATCAGTTGTTCACTTCCTCCTATGTCAAATTCTGTCATTCACAGGGGAAGGGATCTGTGACTCTAGGGTGTAAAAATTCTGAGCCTCTAAGACACCAATACTGTGTGAACCTCCTAAACCCCACATCTTGCTGGCTTACAGCAGGTGGACCACCCTGAGTGTACTGATTGATGAAGCACCCAAATGCATAGTTTTCCCTACAGTCTTGCAGTACACCTCTCTGATAGAAGCTTTTCACAAATCACCCTTCGGTGTAATGAAGTCACTGTGGGATTCTGTGTGAATTCCCAGTATCACATTTGATATTGACTATTTACCCCCTGCAGAGCGCATCTACCCTTGGGCGACATTCTGGTCTGTGCATACACCTGCCTTGGCTCTCAAACTCCTGGAAGTCAGGGGAGCAGGAGTGGGTAAAGTAAGCTGGGACCAGTGGGATGAGTGCACCATCACCTTTCTCACTGAGCTTTCCAGCCTGATCCTCACAATGTCAGTGTCATTAGCTGCACCTCGGGTTTGTGGGCTGCACTCAGATGTTTACTGCAACCCACAACCAGACCTGTGCCCTATCAGTGCACGGATGTTTGGTAATCAAGACCATTAGGGGAGATATTATCTTTAATGAAAGCTAACACCAACATTCCTTTTTAGTTGGTGATTCTGGTTTCTTACTATGTAGTGCAGCACCAACTTAACTGTCTCCAGTTTCATGCTGTGAGGAGGGTAGACAAACTCACTCTGGATTTTCTCGATAACAGTTCATTGCTTCAGAATACTTTCATAACCGATCAGTGTCAAAGGCACTTACACAACTCACTTATCACTGGTCATTTTTGGCATGTCAGGATCAGCTAACATTGCGGCTGGAGAATATGGCTGCCCCTAGGTTTTGTCAAACTGGTCTAGTGTTGTTTCATTAGGGGTGGGTGGAGTTTGCGGAGTCCCACTATGCGGAATTCTGCGGAGTCGCAAAAAACTCCGACGTGCTATGCGGGGTTCCGCTTTCGGGCAGGGTTTGCGGCATGCCCGTTCGCGTTGCGTTGGGAATGCGAAGTGCGTCCGCGCGCTAGAAAAATCATGCGGGAATGGTGCTACGTAGTCATGAAGTGTGCTCACTTTCTAAATCACACGCAAACAGCACCATGCAGTCTGCATGAGCGCAGCCATATTGTTTTTCTGCTCTCTGTTATGGTGCTGAGCCTAATTTTTAATCTCTTGTTAATCGTTGTCATCCTCCTCCTTTATTACTTTTCTACCCCTCATTTTTACTTTTTACAATAGTATCCGTCTTTGTGTTTGTCTATTTTACCTTTTTGCTTACATTTTTGCGTGTTTTTGTGACTTTTTGACTTCGTTTATTTCCCCCTACTTCTTTCCTTATTTCTTTCTTCTTTACTTTCCCTTTCTTTCCCGTCTTAGTTTATTTGATTTCCCCACCCAGATCCATGGCAGAGGGGCAGCTTCCATGCGGGCGGGCCGCCGCCCAGGTGTCCAGCCCTGGGCACTTTTTGAAGAGGAGAAGGTAGTAGCACTCGTTTTTTTCGTGCTGCGCCACCTCCCCTCTATGCTGGCAGCAGGCGGCAGGCCCGGTAGGTTCTAATCCCTGCGGGAGCGTCTGCGGCGCTGGGGGATGGTGCGCCATTGCGTGCGGCTCCACAGCGAGGTTCGGCGCACTGCCCAGCAGATGAGGCACCGCTGGGTCGACATTCTCGACAGGGAGCAGGACCTGCTTGACCTGCTAGGCATCGAGATTCCGGGGCTCGGTGAGTATTAGTTACTTGTTGGGTTTGCGTTCTACAATGCTAAAAATAAAATCTGAATGGCGTACTGCCCACACTCAGAGGTAAGTTATGTGTTTAGTAAAGTTTACGCTAGTATATTATTATTATTGTGTGCTCCAGTTTCTAGTTTCTACTAGGCAAGTGCCGCTAACTAATCGCATTTATCAGGTGCTCGCTTTGACTGATTAATAAAGAAGTCAATGCAGACTGTTTTTTCTGTCACTATAGTGAATCACTGAGTAGCGCATTCTCTCTGTAACTTTGTTTATGTAGCTCATAAAGTTCCAGGTTATTTATTTAATTGGATTCATAGTGATGATGTGAACTATGCATCTATGCATTGCAAAAAAAGGGGTGTGAGTTGGCTCATCAAGGGTGTTGAGAAATGGGAATAGAATAAAATCAAAGATCATTAACTGCAATATGTAGTTTTTGTTAAGGAGATTTGGAATATGGATTTAACAACAGTCGATAGACTCAAGTTGAAAGAAACTAGTAGTACTATAGGTGATCTGATTTAGAGACTGCATTTGCTTTTATAAAACATTTTGTAGAGATTATTATCAGAATCACTAATCTATTTTTATTTATCTTCTTTATTTCTTTCGTCAGCACCCAATGGGAAGAAGTGGGACGATTCAGAGGTTCCGGGGCATGCTGGTCAGCCGGTGCCGACCACCAGCGCCACTGCAGAGGGCTCTGCAGATCCCAGTAAGTCCTTTTATGATTGTTGTGGACTTCTTAGGGTAGACCATAGAATTTTGGGGTAGATTTTGTCTATTGGAATGTTGGTGCTATCTATCATGATTCATGAAGATTCAGAAAGCAGGCCCAAGTAAGCTAGTATTTTAAATTTAAAAAAATCACCCTGTATGTTTGTTCAGAAGGCTTTCCTTTTTCTTCTTATGCCTAGCTCTAACACAGTTCAGTTTAGGAGACAGTGGCCATGGTCATCATTGACCACCCCACCCTCAGTATAGTGTGCTGCAGACCCGTTTATTTATTGTTACAGTACACCACCAGTTTCCAATGACAGTGCAGCAAGGCTGGAAAAAGTTATGAGGTCCCACTCGCATTGCATTTGCCACCCAACTTCCATAGGTTTTTCATGGAGCGTTATTCCATGCCTGGCTTGTCTAACTTTGTGAACCAACCAATCAGTCAGTCAATAACTTTATTTCGGCCATTGCGGCCATAAAAGTGTCACATGCATACAGTACAATACAAACATAGTAAACGATCAATTTTAAAAAACGGTCCTTGATAACATAGGCTTTTTCGTTTTGGAGTCCTGACTTCCTAAAGCACCAAGGTATAGGAAACCACAAAAGTGCATGTGCATAAGATATAATAAAATGATAGCCATATTTCAGAAGCAGGAGCCTGGGATTGGTAGAGACTGCCCTACCCCCAGTCAATAGATAGAAACCTTGAAAGTGCCAGTGCCTAGAGTACAAAAAGGACGAAAGGTTTATTACAAAAATTCAGGAGCTGGTTCAGTTCGACTGACTAATACATGAATAAAATAGATTAAATGGGCAATAAAATCAATTGAAATCAGAACCGGGGGATGTGTCAGCAAAAGTCTATGCCGTAAGAGTTAACGGCATGACCCGCCATGCAGTTCAATTCCATGTTTGATACAATACTTAGTTAATGAATAAAAACTTAGGTAAAATCAGTTAAGAAGTAATAAAATGTAAGAGAATTTGATCGGCTACATGATCAGTGCATGCCTTCTGCTAATCCACATTTTGCCTAAAAATTTTGCAACTGCACAGACAATTGGCATGCTGGGGTCATATTTTAAGATACGTAATGCCTCGTTATGACAGCGGGTGCCTAACTGTTTGCAGATAGGGGCTATCCACCTGGATCTCATTTGGTGGTACCTAGGGCAGGCAAAGAGTATGTGACTAATGGTTTCGGCTGCACAAGAGCAGCCAGGGCAAATCACAGATGCAGAGGGGTGCTGGGACCAGGAGGCAACAAAACTGTTAAGATGGAGGGAACCAAAACTGAATTGCATGAATAGTTTCCTATCCTGGGCATTAGTAATAACCTCCAGATATTGCTCAAAGGCGCCTTCCAGTTTGAATTCCATAAAGTCAAGAGTCAAACGGCCCCCAGTTGGACAGGAGATGAGGGACCGCGCCACCCAATTCCAATAGTGTTTCTTAAGTTGGGCTTTGGTTGGGAGAGATTCTGGAGTAACAGTGTCCCAAATGGCTTCCATCCCTAGAGTAGACAGCAGTGATTTCACCCTGGTTATCCAGCTAATATTCTTGTGGCGATCTAACGCTTGGACTTCCTCCAGAGCAGCAGCATATGGATATACCTATGGGTTGTTTTTAGACGTAACAGAAAAAGCAGGGGGCGTAGCTGAGCCTTTTGCACAATCGTAAATCTACCCAAATCAAATCTCAGTGGTTGCAGAGGGGTACTCTGTGGAAGGGAGCAAAGTGGTCTCAAAAATGTGTTTTCAGTCACTAATAGTGCATCCAAATTTTCATACCCCCAGAGTTCCACCCCATATAGAGCTACTCCTAGGGCTTTGTGATCGTAGATACAAACGGGGGCAGCTATTGGTTTGGTCACTGAGATCTTATGTTCCTTAACCAAAGCCCCCGAGATACGCCTAAGTTGGAGATTCTGCCGCTTGACATGAAATCTCCAGGAAAGGTCGTCAGACAGGGTGATGCCTAAGTAATCGAAGGTATTCACTCTCTCTAGTGGTTTCCCCTCTAAAAAAAGCTTCCCCTTAAAGGATCGATGAGGGTTGATCATTAGGAGCTTGGTCTTTGTAGTATTTAACTCAAGCCCTCTCAGTACACAAATAGGAAGCGAAAGACCTGATCGACAGTGCTAACTTTCTGTTTGAACCCGGCTTGAAAAGGAGTCAGAATGTTGTTATCTTCTATCCATGTTTGTATTTTCATCAAAAGTGCACGGGCAAAGATCTTTTGGGCACTGTCGCTCAGGCTAATAGGTCTATAGTTCGAGGGCAGCGAACGATCACCCTTATTAAACACTGGAATTACCTCAGCCCCTTTCCATGAGGGCGGAATTAGTGAGCCGGCGGCTATTCTGTTAGCCAGGGCCACAATATACAATGACTAATTCTCGATGCTACTGAGAAATAGGTTGCCCGTAATAGCGTCCGACCCAGGGGCTTTGGAGCTAATGATTGCATTTATGCTAGATTTTATCTCAGCTAAAGTGAAGAACCCGTCAGTCTCACAGATATCATAGGCAGCTGTTGGTTTTACGTTAGGGTCAGTAGGCTCTCCAGTGTATAGAGACGAAAAATGGCGATGCCATTCTTCGACAGCAATGTTGTTGTCGGGTGACTGGGACCAATTATCCACTCCCCTGGTTACTAGAAGCCAGAACCGTTGTGTGTCTTTCTTAGCATAAGCATCGCTAATCTGTGCCCAACGCCCCTCTTCCCACTCCTTTTTGGCCTTGAGAGTCGCTTTCTTGTATGTTCGCCTAATTTCCCTCACTTGATTGACATTATTTGAATGAATTGCCGAGGCTCAAGCGTGAGCCAGGCAAATTGCGATTTAGAGCATTTATTCGCTTTTTTATATTGAATTTTGAAATAAGTGGCCAGCAAGTTGAAAAAATGAGTGTGGCAGTCTGCAATCTTGCCAAGGTCACCAGGTGGTTCTATAAGGCTGTGCACCAATTTTGTACTGGTCTCCAAGTTTATGTTAATAAGAGCTAACTTCTCCGGGTCCATTGCTACACGTGCCCATTTAAGGCGCCTATTGTTATTGGTAGAATGGACCACCCTGGTGGCGAGAGTAGCATCAGTAGAATTTAGGCGTCTGGCCCAGGGAGAAATTAAGGTTAGCTCGAGGGGGATGTGGTCACTATCCATGGTAGACCCCACAATCATATCGTCAACATTCGGCCACAATCTTAGGTCTAATAAAAAATAGTCAATTCGACTCAAATTGGTGGTTCGATTAAAAGTGTTTGCTCCTTCCTTGTCGGAGTTCGTTCGTCCGTTTGCAGCCCTCAAACCAAATTTAAGTGTTATTGCATTAAGCTGCAATGCGGTTTGAGACCACTTTTTGATGGGAGTAAGATCCAAGGGGGGAATATGCCATAGCTCCTCCTCTTCTTTGCTTCCACACAGATCCTCCTGACCCAGAGGTTTGAAGGTGACATTAAAGTCTCCTGCAACTATTACTGGTAATAGAGTATCTCTAGCATCTAAGAGGTTCTCCAGCTCCTGGAGGGTAGGAGATGTACTTCCCGCTTTCGTCCCTCTGGCGTACACGTTAAAAAGATCCATCCCCAACCCGTTTTCTACCCTTATCTGAACCGCTAGTATGTCCGGGCTGTTGGTCTTAAGTTCTTTAACAGAGCAGTGGTGATCAATTTTAATCAAGATTAATAAACCACCACTTGGTCACCCAGATTTGCTGGCGGTAGCAGTGCGATGGAATGTAATAAACTCAGGGATAAAGATGGGAAAAGTGCACCATGTTTCTTGTAGAATACAGATGTCATGCCTTTCTACGTATTGGATCCAGTGGGCAAGTGCAAGTTTAGATCTCACCCCGGCAACATTCCATGATAGTAGAGAGAGTTTAGTTGCATGATCTGTGTTATCTAAGAGTACCGTATTGTTACCCTCTCCCATACCTCCTCCCTGTGTACCCAACCCGTATTTCTCAGGGCTACCCCCCTCATGGCGACCACTGGCTGCAGTCGAATCTTCGTCACCATTTAGAGCAACCAGGGCCGTTGCTGAACGTGGGGTTAAGTCATCAAGGCTGATTGGCATAGGAGTAAATGGGGTTGGGGTAAGAGGAACTGACATATAACCTAATGATGGGTTAGGTCAGCACGGCAGCTTAGCACAGGAATAGATGGGGTTGGGGAGAGAGGGAGCGATATAGGGCCTGAAGGGAAGGTCGGATATACAAGTCAATCATTAACATCAAGGCTAGAACGATGGGTCAGCTGATGGGCCAGAGTGTGGGTAGTTGGCTGTAATGAGTGCATTACAGGGCGATATTTCATCTGTATCCCCGTACGAGTGGAGGGATAAAACCTAGCTTCTAGTGCAATTAGATCATGTGCAAGGTTTGCATTGCCAAAGAGCAATTCTATACAATCTGTCATGGAGTTGGGTCCATTAACCCTTTTGGCCCCACAAATGTCCTCCCTGATTATTGATCGGCACCCCCTCACATGGCGTATCCTATGTATGCTTTTATTGATAAGGGAGTCTTCGTTTTCGTATATTGTGGTAGACGGCAATATAGGGACATTGATCAAAAAAATACTCTTGAGGGGTCCTTGTGGAAGGTCTCTCCTACTAGGTAAATCTCGACAAGGACGAGTGTAAGTAGAGGGAGGCATTGGTGGACCATTAGGTGGCAACTGGGCTGGAATTTGACTATTAGCTGTTTTAGATGTTGTACCTAGGCATGGGGTCAGAGGGGTTCTTGGAAATTGGATTTGCAACAGAACCTAGAGATAATACCTTGGGATTATCCAAGGTAATTGTACGGATCAGAGTTTTCGTAGGAAGCTGCTCGGGTAGTTGGGCTTTGGTATCACCTTTTTTAGTTAGCAATATAATTTGGTCCATTAGCTCTTGAACTGCCCTTTTCAAACTCTCTACCTCTGACCTTAGTTCAAGTATAGTCTTGAATGGATCCTGGCCCCTACCAACCTGGCGATGATAACAGTCTCACTTATTGGCCAAGAAAGAGTGTCCCGAGCCCCTTGAGCTATTCTCCGTTCCTGACTCCCTACATCTAGGCTATAAGACTTGCCTGGCCCCGTCGCTACTGTCTCTAGGGGCTCAAGGGTGACCTGAAGCGGGAGGAACCTATTGGAAAGGGTAAGATCGGTGGTTAGATTACTAACAACTGGGGCACTGTCTAGGATCCTACCCGGGAGTTCGGTGGTTTGCGCCCCCTCAACTACAACTGCCTCTTCTACAACAACATTGGAAGTATTAGAAACAAGAGAGTGGTTCGAAGAGCAGTTTTCGTACTGCGTGTTTTGGGCTTTCTAAACATAGAAAGGATATGTTTGGGCCTGCTAGATTTTGAGTTATTAGAGTGGTTTGGCGAACATGAGGGACATGGGGTCAATGGAAGATCTACTGGCTGGGATAGGATATCTTCGCATTCAACAAGAAGGTCATCTATGCGATCAAGGGCACAATTACCTCCAGCCGACTTGCGTGCCTTACTAATTTTAATTGTTTTTAATTTCGATTGTGACCCACCATCCCAGTTTTCGAAGTCTCTGGACTTCCTTTTCCCCATGATAGGATGTGATTTGTAATGCCTTGCAAGTCTAATTGTTCGGCCAGTGCTGCTCCCCCTTGATCCCCCCAGCAAGCAACCAAGCAACCTAGGGTGTACACAGATCACGGCTACAATAATAAAAAACAAAAGCTACGGAACTGACCACAAGTTGCTTTACCCACACAGTATAAAACCAGTGATATGCTACGAAAATAGACAGAACGTGGGTCAGAAGTAGCAAACACGCTGGCCACAGACAACTACCACCAACCCAGGGAATTTATAAACAAAAATTAACCGACCCCAGGTAGCGGATAGTCCAAGTGGATCAAAATCAGGCGCTCAAGTGGTGTGACAGAAGTGAAAGGCCAGAAGCAAAGTCAAAGTCAAATACAAAGTCAAACATTAAATCGAACTCCAGGAGGTTTGAACTCAGAATTTGATGGCACCAGAATTAAAGGGGGTGGACCTGCCCTGCCTCTTCCTGGCAATGACGGGGAAGGACGGGCCTGCCCTTGGCCCGGGCTTTGCCTGGGCGCGGCCCGCGTGCGTCCCGCGCAGCGGGAGCTCACGTTTGACTTTAAATGCCTCCGGGCGCAAGGGAATCGGTCGCAGTGTGGGGGAGCCTGTGAAATGAAATTTGGAGGCAGGCTGGCCCAGGTGTCTCACCCCGGTAAGTGTGAGCACGTCCCGCGCAGCGGGAGCTCACGTTTGATTTAAGCGCCTCCGGGCGCAAGGGAATCTGTCGCGGTGCGGGGGAGCCTGGGAAATGAAGTTTGGAGGCAGGCTGGCCCAGGCGTCTCACCCCGATAAGTGTGAGCACGTCCAAACCAATCAAATGCCCAGAGTGATATTTGGAAGATACGTTCTATCTGAGCTGTAGGGCTACATTGCTGTTGTATTTGGGGTTGCTTATCTGGGATCGAAACTATGTGTAATGTTTAATATTCTAGCCACACAGAACATTGGTAATGCGGGCTCCAGTGTCGCTGCAGGAGGAGACAGAGACAGTTCAGTTCTTGCAGGGGGAGAAGCGGCAGCAGAGATGGGCACTGGCAAGTCACATATTTCTTGCAATTACTATGCTCACTAGCTATTGCCATGGCATCGCTCATCGCTCATCGTCGTCATCAAAAATGACAATGAGGTGAAACTCCCCCCCCCAGCTTTACCAGCCACAGTGGTGGTTGAGTTATTAAGGACTCTTCTATCTGCAAATCCAGCAAAATCTCACATAATGCGATTTGAGGGCTTGGGGGAGACATAAAAGTACAGAAGGCAACTTAAAAGAAAGGAAATGGTATATGAGTGAAAGGGTGGGTGGGCCATTTTTGGCATGTGCCACATTTAATCATGCGATACCCATGTAACGTGATTACAGAGCATATATTATGGTTTCCCATAACAGATTAATTTACACTTGTTCAGGTGTTTCCCTTGTGAATCGAACCACGAGTGAATAAGCCAAAGATGATGAATCAATGATCAGCGTAGTGGCCCCTTTATTATATGTAAAAAAAAGCACTACCCTACCTGTCTAATCCCTCTACCCTACCCCCTGCAGTAGAGAAAATCAAGTTTCCTTTCCTTGGTTCTTGCCCAGCACATGAATTTGTTGGAAAACGTGGTGGCGGGCGAGGCCACAAAGTAAAGTGGGAGTAAGTGCATGATTTGATATCAAGTTTTGCATATGGGATGCACAGTGAACGAATGTGTCAAATAAAATCTATATAATCCGTTCCTTTTCCTGTAGTGCAGTCCATTACATTAATTTTCCTCAATGTCTACTTAAGGCAGACAGGATAATATATTAATATCCGCATTTCATACATGAGGTGTGTGACTGACGTAGTATCTTATTTATTATTCATCATCCTCTTTTGGAGACAGGGTAGAAAGAGAAATGCATTTGGCAAAGAGCAGGGCCATTGGCATTAGGTAATTGTCAACTACAGCTGCAGCCAGTAGCAAACTAAGCATGGCTTCATTATTTTACCACCACACACAACTTGTACTCCATAATAGTGCATAATGCCGTACTCATCAATGAGAAGTAATTTATTTTTCAACTCAAAGTGTCTTACTCCATTTATTATAGTTACTTGAAAAGCCTTTAGAAGAAAAAAATAATCCAATCACTGTTTTTTTAATCCTGTGATGTTATTCGCTGCCAGTCTGCCTGTTACTTTTATGCCACACAGTCACTGCTTTTTTATGTTTGGCAACATGTGTTGGTAAAAGAAAACATAAAATTGACCTTGTGATTCTCCTAATCATAATCATCACATTAAATAAATTCCAATGGCCCTAGGGGACCAACAATGTACTGTTACTGTGCCACTCTGTTATTTAAAACAATTGTTTGTAAAAGGGCATTATTTACAATTTGTCTTTCTCAATATAGCTGATCCTGCTGGTCCAGCCAGACCACCTTACAGGCAGGAGAGAGAGGCCTGTTTGTGGCGCCAGAGGCTGGAGCAGATACAGCTTGAATAACGGTGGCTGGTGGTCCTGGAAGAGGAGGAGGAGGAGATCAATGCTCAGCTTCCGGGCCCCAGTGCAGCCAGTCCCCCTCAGCCTCTAGCCTCCTAGCCATCCCATCACCGGCACCGCCACCAGCCAACTGCTGCCACCCCCCCACCAGAATGGCAACAGGCCATTGCTGGGCCACATCTTGCAGCAGCTAAACACTATCGAGGGCTGGCTCACCTCCATGGAGCAGAGCAAGGACCAGCTCCAGACCGACATCCATCTCTGACCCTTTTTTAAATATTTTGTTTTGGTGGGAGGTATTTGTTGTTTGTTGGGGCTGGGTGGAGAGGGTGGGAAGGGAGTTGGGCGTGGAACTGTAGAGACTTTAATGAACATTGTGAGTTTTGGGGCCTGGGTCAGTTTTTTGGGAGGGGGTGGGCATGTTTTTTAGGTGGAGAGGGTGGGCTGCTTTGTAAATAAATAAAGGGGGAAAATATTTTTTATAATCCAAATTTATGCTTGAAGTAGTTTATTTTACTTTTACTTTGCACTGCTGCCTTCAAGTAGTTTTACGGAGCCTGTTTATGTGCTTGTAACTTCAGACTAGAGATATCGTAGCACTTAGTTATAGAGTCTAGGCTTATACTTCTCTAACTATCTTGACCATTATGGGGAATGCTGCCATGATGAGATAACCTAGGCTATATTGTGTCACGGGTCTGAACTATGGAGAGAAAAAACAGTAACAGTTAATTTATTTCTTACTAAGTTAAACTACATCCATACTAGTTGTCGTACCTGAATATACATGCAGGAATAACAGGGGAGGCATCACAACTTCACAAGCGAGGTCCCACTTCCAGTTCCACCCAGGTGAGATCAAACTGTAGGATTGTTCTGAATGACTGATTAATGATTATCCATCATAGGCAACTAAATGGAAGTAGAAAGACTGAGAAAGTGGGTTATATATATTTATCAAAGATTAACAAACAATTAACACCACCTGAGTAGTACATGATGATGATGACACAATGAGAATGCCTGATTGTGCTAAAATAGATAAAATAGCATAGTAAGTTTTGGCTAATGGGGAGCTAGCAGTATTATTTTTGAAATCCACAAGTTATCAAAAAAGGATTCAAAGTCTGGAGTCGAAAAGCTTAGGTTAGTCATTTACGGTTAGTGATTATGATGCTGATGACTGATGTTCTTTACTCCATATCTAAAAAACTATGGAACATTTTTAATGCGCGGGTTAGTAATGGGCTGGTGTGGGCTACTGCTTCAAAGATTCTACAGTAAGTTGGTGTTGCTTTCACCACATCCGCCCCACCAAGTGTGTGATCCTTTGATGGTTTAATTTTAAGCCAAAGCTCAATAAATCACACAGCTCGGGGAAAGAGGGTTAGGGGTTTGATGAATGGATGGACAATGGGATTTGGGGAAAGGTTTGAAAAAGACAAACACTACAACACAAGGCCAATATTCATCTGGGCAATAAGCAGCAGCACATAATTCGCCATCAATCTGTTGTTAGAAGGAAACAAAGGAAAAAGTATGACAGAGTACAGATACATGCATTGCAAACAGTCCTTCTGCCCCGGGCCGAGACCCAATTTACCATATATCCAAATGTTCTGTCTTCTAGGTTAGGGAGTGAATCCACCCACTCACTTCTCTTAGTTAATATGATTGTTAAAAGAAAAATGATACTTTATTGCAAAATTGGGTGGTGCGTCTGCATTCTCCTCGGGAATGTCCACTCTTTGTGGCCTCTCTGCACTGGTCCGGTAGGTAAGCAGGAGTCTTGTTGAGCTCATCCAGCTTTCGCCTTTCATTCATGAAGGAGACTAGAAGAAGGCTTGCGGATTGTAAAAGAGAAACTGTATTTTAGAGTTGAGGAGAAGGACAGAATGAAGGTAAGATTCATGAGGAGTGTATCAAGATACGAAGACTCAGAAGCAGAGCAAACATTTCACTTACACACCTCTCTCTATTCCAAATAGCTGAGTAGTACTAGGCCTCAGACTCTTGGTTTACCTTTGAACTGAAGCCGATATTCGATAACTTCTTGCTGTGTGCTGATGAGATAGTCCTGCAGCTCCCAGTCCTGCCTTGAGTTCTTCTTCCATGATACTTCTCCGGTCCTGAGTTTCTCCGAGTGACCCCATACCATACCAGTCATCATCATCACCATGAATCGCGGGGACACGAGCAAGATAGACGTGGAGTGCAGTTCACTGCTGTTGAAGAATAAGTATAGAATGAAACAGAATTGCAGTATTTTGCATAGGTTTTTGTTTGATAATTAAATTGACTGTTCTGATGTCTGAAGAACCAGAAAAAAAGGAGAACACCCCTGCAATTAATTAAATCTGGCTAAGTGTGAAAGGGATGATCATCACCTACCGGGAAAATAAAATAGGCCCATCACTCAAGCCCCAAACAATGCAAATCAGTAATCAATTTCCCATATTATAGTTCAACACACACCCTTCCTCAGTGTCTACCACCACATGAATCATCAGTCAACTTAAATCTTCACTCACGCAACCAGTCACTCACCGTTGCAACAGTTGAAGTTACCTCATTCAATCCGAGGATAGCATGGGTAGTTCAGGTATTGGGTATTCAATCATCTTTGATGCAGGCAACATATTGGAATTTGGTATTGACAGGTAGTCCTGTATATAATAAATGATTTTATGGGGCAGCCGTTCTAGTACTAAGTGATGCAAAAAAGGGATAGGCATTAGGCAATAGGCATGCAAGGGGGGCAGTAATTGTCCCCAATGTCATGAAGGAATTGTGGAGGCTTCTTCAATGCACACTGGTCCAACTGCAATCCGGCAACATATATGTGACTCATAAAAAAATGTGGGGCAGCATAAATCTGACACAAACATAATAAAGTTGCCCTAGCTAATTTAAAAAAAAATGTTTTTTTGCAACAAAACAACTAAGTTCAATGAGAACATTTTAAAAGTTCTATGGGGGCACGGGCATACTTAGTCCGGGAAGTAGAGTTCGTCCTCAAACTCAGGTGGTTCACTCAGAAGTTGGTCAGCTAACACATTTGATTCAATTTTAGACCAAACACCCTCTTCCTCCTCCTGTGCTGCTGTTTCAGGAACGGTGTAATTGTGTGGTATAAAATGTTGGTTCATTTTGATCTTAGTCAATCTCTCCACATTTTGAGGCGAGAGACTGGTCCTTCTTACTGTGACAAATGCACCAGCTGCACTGAATGCACGTTCAGCAGACACACTGGTGATAGCACAAGCCAGATACTTTATAGCCAGCCTGCTGCGCTCTGGCCATTGGCGCATCTTCCCATACCAATACATCAATGGATTTTGATCCACAGAGACCTATTTTGGATCATCCAGATACTCCTGGAAGACTCTGTGGATGGTCATTGGTGCTGCCACTTGCTCTACCTGTTTGCCATTGCCTCTGCACTGGACTTGACTCCTGCCAGTTGAAACCAATACAATGCAGAGGTTGGGTCCGGTCCTTCTTTTGCTGTTGTTGCCGGTATTTTGGTTGATGGTGTTGTTGGCAGCTGTGAGACAAGATTGCCCTCTCTGGAAGTTGAAGGCGACACCCCAGAACTGCGGGGTAGAACTCCAAGTCTCTGGCTTGCTCTACGATCCACCTCTTGTATTTTATAACATCCCCTTCAGAAAAAGGGATGAAAGTGGGCAGAATTTGTTTGGTACTGTGGATCAAGTAGTGTAGCACATATGTACTCTTTGGACTCAATGATGTCATGTTACAGCCTTATATTAAAAGCCAAGTGCAGGACTAAGCTCTCAACCAAGGCATGTGCTTCTGTGTTTTCATTCAAACTTGCAGGGGTGAACCTTTCAGACACCTTCTTTACCTGTTCCGTAGGAGATGCAGCAATGGGATAGCTTGGCCCATCGTACTGTCCTCCTAGCTAACTTCCAGCGTGAAACTCTCAAAAGGGAGTAGCATCTGTGTCAGGCATTTGACTAGGCCCCATTTGTCCGCATCCATGGGCATAGCTTTCCCAACTGCATCCCCTCCTCTTTGAATGACTTAGTCATTGATCTGTTTGTACTGCTCAAACATACGTTGAAGCATGTAAAAGGTGGAGTTCCAACGTGTTGCCACCTCCTGTATCAGGGCTTTAATTGGTGCTCTATTATTTCGCTGAATAATCCGCAGCTGCTTCCGGGCTTAATTCCGGGTTTTAAAAGAATGGCTGAAATGGGTGCAGATTCCTCTGCAGGTGGTCATTATGTTGATGAGTATGTCTTCCTTTTTGAGGAAGTCTTGCACCACCAGGTTGATGCAATGGGCCAAACACAGGGCCCTGAAATAGCTTCCATCTGACATGGCCTTGACATTGTTACTGCCATTGTCTGTGGCAACAAATCCAATTCTAAGACCTCTGGGTCGCAGCTATTCATACACCTGGCTGTTAAATTCCTCCAAGATCTTTACAGCTGTATCTGATTTCTCCATGTCGAACATGCCCACTGTTGCATGCCGCCGAACGCTCTTCAAACTTTGTTTAAGGCCAAGACCTGACGATATCTTTTGCTTTACCCCTGCAAAAGAGATCCAGTGTGCAGTGATGCACATATAATCAGTCGCCTGACAACTGGTCCACATGTCTGTCATCAGGTGGATGGTGTGAACAACACTTTACTGCAAAGCTTGTCTAACCAACTGCAGCACATCGTTATGCAGCGCTGGAACAGCCGCTCTGGCAAAATAGGTCCTACTTGGTACCTTCCATTTTGGGCAGATGGCTGACACAAATTCTAAAAATTCCACTCCTTCTTCAAATGAAAAAGGGGAGGAGGTCCATCGCTAACATTTTTGCTAGCTTCCCATTGCACAAACGTGCGGTTGGGTGGTTTCGCTTTTAGGGCCCCTCCTGCCTAAACATGCCCATAATAGTAGCCTGGATTTTCTACTTTTCTTGGGGCACTGACACAGGCGTCTTTTAAGAAGTAGATGTTAATGGTAGACTCAACGTGCGTGGTGGTGGTTAGGCAGTCACTGTATGCCGCAGTGTCTCCATTATCTCACTCTGAGTTTTCTTATGCCATTGTGAAGTCGCTGAGGTGCATGATTCTGCTGGTGCAATGCTGGGTACAGGGCTGCTTTGCGTGAAGATGTCACCCTCTTCTTCCTCATCATCTCCTTCCGCAATGATTGGACTTGTAGCTGATGTTCTCCGGCTCTCCCTACCACCACAACCACGTTCAGCAATCTTTTAAGGTGCTCCTCCCACTTGATTGGGTGGTATTTTTTCACATGGGTCGTCTGGCCTCCAGTACCATAATGTGTACCAGGCTTACCTTGATGAACATTTGTGTGGCAAATGGTGCATACTGCAATGTGCTCCCCCTCTTTGCTAACTGTAAAAAAGTCCCAAACTGGGGAGGAGTACTTTTTTACTGGCCCACTGCCAATGCTTGAAGACAAACTGGAGGTAGGTAGGCATGTCGTCGATTGCCTCTCTTCTTCTCCTGAGGCAAGGGTCAGTGCAGGTTTCAGGCTCAGCTGGGGCTTTGCAAATATGGGAGCAGGTGGCGGTGCTACCTGTGCCACATCCATCGGAGCTGGTTGAATATCAATGTCAGATTCCTCTGTGTCACATTCCACCATGACTAACTCGTCATTGTTATCCTCCTCTTCATCCCCTTCCATAAGTCTAAGTCTTTCTGGAACTTTTATTTTCCCTTGCCTCTCCTGTTGTCTCCTGGTCTTTGTCGTGATCCACTCCATGTCCCTATCATCTTTATCAGAAATTGTACTTGGAGAGATGGTGCTGCAGTACCCTTCCTTTACCTTGCTGTAGATGTGGGAGCCAATGATTCTAAAAGAGGTTCAACTTCTTGCTCTGAAGGAAGCTCAACCTTCTGTTCTGCTTCGACATCAGAAAAATCCATTGCTGACTGTGGCTGCTGTCCACTTTGCTGTGTTTCCTGAAAAGATTGTGTACTACTTTGCGAAAGGGACAAATCCAATTCAACATCGCCACTCGTCGGCGTCGACATGATTGCACTGGCTGCCTCACAGACAGACATGGTCCTGGGCTTAGGTTGGGGAGGTGGTGGTGTTGATGGAGGAGTGCTGCTTTCAGCTTGCTCGCCGGAGGCCGGTGCGGCAGGCACAACTTTCCTGAAAAAGGTTGCGGTTGGCACGCCAGTGGTGGAAATCTGCTTCCTCAGCTCCCAACTGGCCACTTTCTTGGCAGCACCTTTCTTTGGGGCCATCTTAAAGCTGTCAGTTGGCAGTGGCACTTAGCTTCACTACAAGCTGAAGAGATGACCGTGTTGCGTAGTCAGTCACGCGTCACGCCGTGCAGAGGCCTTCTGTCTGGCAGTACTGTGGGTGATGTCTCTTCTCTTGTAAACCTAAAAGCAAAAAAGCAAGAAAAACATCAGTGAAACGTGGCATTGTTGCAGTTCAAGTAGTAGTACAAACAATCAATATCATTCAGAGTTGTTACTTAATTATTATGAATAATTACCTATAGTATACAGTGTTCATCCCTAAAACGGAAAACTACACCATAAACTTTCATGGTGACTGTACACTCAGGACGAATTAGAAAGAGCAACAACAAAACAATACAGCTGTGACTGTTTGCTTTATGTGCAATGCATCGGGTGGGATAAGCCACGCAGGGAGGTGCAGCTGACAAAAGCATTGATAATTCAATAATCCTTACACAATGATTGCTGTTGGGCATCTATAGCAGACATGGGGTTGATTCATTAATGCTAGATGCTATGAAAATGGAAAAAAAAATATTAAAAAACTAAAACTACAATTTAAAAAAAATTAAGAAAATCATGAATAGGTGACATTATCCACAAGCATATCATTAAGTTTTATTTATTAAACTGCTATCTCATTGCTCAACCATCCATGCAAGCATATGGCAAAGGGCCACACTGGCTGGACACACAAAATGGCTGCCTGCCATTGCCACATGGTCATCAACAACAACAACACAGAGCAAAAAGGCATTGGGAACAAAGAGAAGACATGCAGGTATATGGCAAAAACACACTGGCTACCTACACAAAATTGCCACCGCCCAACCACATGGTGAGCCAACAAGCCAGGAGGCACGGCCGCAACATATTGATAGAAGAACAACACATGCAAGCCTATGGCAGAAGCACACTGGATGCCTACACAAAATGGCCACCAGCCACACACTCAAACAGCAAGCAAGGAGGCATGGAGAACAAAGTGAAAACATGCAGACCTATGGCGAAAGCACACTGGCTGGCTACACATAATGGCCACCAGCCATATGGCACAACAACCAGCAAGGGGGCATGGCCACAAACAAAGAAGACATGCAGGCCTATGGGGAAAGCACACTGGCTGACTACACAAAATGGCCACCAGCCACATGGTCACAACAACAACAACCAGCAAGGGGGCATGGCCACAAACAAAGAACAAATGGAGGCCTATGGGGAAAGCACACTGGCTGGCTACACAAAATGGCCAGACATCAACACCCAGCAAGGGGACATGGCCACAAACAAAGAAGAAATGGAGGCCTATGGGAAAAGCACACTGGCTGGCTACACAAAATGGTCGCTAGCCACATTGTCTGACAACAACAACCAGCAAGGGGGCATGGCCACAAACAAAGAAGAAATGCAGGCCTATGGGGAAAGCACACTGGCTGGCTACAAAATGGCCACCAGCCACATGGTCACAACAACAACAACAACAAGCAGGAGGCCTGGAAAACAAAGAACACATGCAGGCCTAGGATGGACACGGATTTTACAAAATGGGCCCTAACCACATGGCATACTGATTCTTGAACAACAAAGGCAAATGGTGGCCTATGCCAAACACACAGACACACACACACACACGCACACACACGCACACTCCACCCACACACACACACAGTGGCCAGACAAAAGAGGCATGGTAACAGAGAACACAGCAGTAATTCAGCAATGCCAAAAACGAAAATTAACAGGGCTAAAAATGTTCACAACAACACACAGCCTCCAAATGCTTTACCCCACCTAAACACTGTTTGCGTAGAAAAAATGTGAAAAAACACAAAAAAGTCTACATTTTGTATTTTAATCCATTGCCATCCATGGCCTCAATGATGTTTCAGTTCTACAGACACCACACAAATAGTTGTTTAATGCACCCATGAATAGTACAGGGCCTACTGGCTGGAAGGCTCATTGGCAAACTAGGCCACATAGGCAATTAATTAAATCAATCAATATTGCAAACTTATTAAAAAACATGGAGAAGAAAAAAGAAAATGCACTGAACTGTGCAACATTTTTCTTTACAAAAGAAGATACATTTCATGCACAAAAAAACTAGGCCCCTAATAAAGCTGCAGGCCACCTACCACAATACATTTTAAAAATTGAAGAAAAGTACAAATAAATCCAGGTGCATGCCCCCAGTCAAACAAACAACACCCTTATACACCAGTTTTTCAACTTACTTGTGATATCTCAAAAACAAAGTCCTTAAATCCAATGGTATATATGCAACAGACAAGGAAAGTGATCATTTCAGCCCCAAATCCCAATGAAAAGTGACCAGGAGTGGGAGAAAGCACTGGGAGGAGCCTGCTGGACAGGAACAGGAAGTTGGTTTGAAAAAAAGGTTTGAACAAAATGGCTTCTCGCACAAAAAAAACAACTCCAACAGCCAGTTTGAGAAGAAAATCCACTCCAAATGCCTCTCAGCTGCATTCTCAAGCAGAAAAGCTGCCCGACTTCTCCATTTGTGATCAGCTGTAAGTATGCTAGATTGGTGCCGTCGCGGCCGGAAGACGTGCGAGTGAGCGCAAAGTCTTGAGGGAGCTCTCTAGGAGTGTGAGAAGTCTTGCACATGCTCGCAAGCGGCCTGAGAGTCTGGGCACTCACGCTACTCCGTGGAGCGTGGAGTGCCCGAATTCCGCAAACTCCACGAGCGGAGCGGAGTTTACCCCCTGGGGTTAATTTAGATCTGGAGGGGACCTGTCACCAAGCCGGGCAGATTGGATTAGCTTTTCTGATAGGAGCATGACCAAGACTGATTTGCATAATGCACATCTCTGGTTAGAAAATCACACAGGTGAAAAACAATGGTCAAAAATGCAGTCTGAATGACTGCTAGTGGCTGAGATTAATGCAAGCATTTCTTCCATCACCTTGTTGTTTTTGCCCTGATGGTTTTAGTTACCTTAAATAGAAGGTGTTACTACAGCCCAATTTGATGGTCCACAATTTACTGACCTCAGAAGTGTGGAAAGGGTAAGTTGACAATCCCAGGATTAAAACCTGTGACTTGTAGGTCACTACATATTTGAGCAGAGAGTGGCTAACTTACTGAGCTGTTGAAACTCCTTCTCTGGGGACCACAGGGCAAGTGGGAGCTACTGGGCCCAATCCTGAGGATTGTGGCCTTTATCTTCTGATGTCCCGGGGCCCAACCTACTATGGGGCCTGAGTAACTGCTCCAAGTAATACCCCTTCAGCACTTGACTCTCATAGGTAGCTCGGGTCGAGCAGTCCAAGTCTTCTAGGGTTAAAGGTAGATGCAAGGTGTGCACAGTCGCACAACTCAAAATACACTCAGCAACCCCAACAGATGAATGCCTATCCTGATACTTGCTTTTCTGAAGAAAGTAGTATTTATATACAAATGCAAAATGTAATACATTACACAGCAAATAGTACACACAGTCTTCGTTTGGCTGGCACTCTAACTTTCTCTGGGTCAGTCCCTGACTCACACTTCTCTGTCTAAGAATGGTGGTTATTCCTCATTCATGTGAGGAGATGAATAGGTTAGGCCCCGCTAGAAAGTAAAAGTCTTGGAAGTCCCATGATAGCTTCTTAAGAGTCAAAGTGTAGCACTGTAGCACTTTTAATCAAAGCGATTTCCCCAAAGGCTTGGTGGTCCAGCAATCAGTCTTACCCACTCTTGCTGGAGCAATGTGGTTCTGCAGGCCCAGGCAGACGTTGGGGGTCCTGCATTGAGCAGAAGTGTGGATGCTGTGGGTGAGGTGGCAGGCGTCCATGATGCTCCTCTGACCTCGTGATAAGTCTTTCTGAGTCCAGCTATGGTCGATCTTGGATGCTCCTGGGATCAGGTGATGGAATCAATGCTTTTCTCCGGGGGTGTAAACCCACGACACTGCTCTAGAATATATGCTGCTTCATTGCGACAACTCTTGTCTTCACTGTGGCCTCCTCTTAGCACATAGGGTCGCGAGCATCACACTTCAGGCAATGGCACCTTCAGGTCACAACACTGCATGGTGGCAACGGTATCATAGTGCTGCACCAGAGCGACAACCCTTATCTTCACAGCAGCCCTCAATTGGCATACAAGGGTTACTTGCAACAGGTCAGGAAACAGTTGATGATGACAGTGAGTGAGGCAGCCACCCTGTATAGACTTGCCAAATACAGTCCCTGGATTTTAGTAAATCTAAATAAAACATTTAAAAAGTTTAGCTCTGCGTTGTTGAGTGCAGCAGCATGACTGAGGGAGTCTATGATGCCACCACTTGCAACTCCCTGAAAGTTTATAGGAGCCTTCCATGCATCCATAAGCAACTCCTCCACTATTGTCACTAATTTTCTTTTGAGCATGGAAACTAGTGGTAAATACTCAAATTACCTTCTGACACTGTTGTGTAATATTTATGCAAAAGTTGGCCCTTTTCTGCACCAGATTAATTAATTCCTCAAACTCCAGTGTGCCCAGATGTAGTCCTGTTAAGTCCGACTCTGGAGTTACCGATACTGGAAGTACCAAAAACTCTGGCAGATTTAAAAATAATGGAGATTTCACATAGACCCTGAGAACACTGAGGGATCAAACTAATGCAGAGGGGTGAAGTCAAAAGAAAGGCTATCAAGAGCTAACTTTCACTGAATCTACACAATAGAGTAAAGTGCACAAGGTAACCTCTCACCAGCTGTGCTTAAAAGAACACAATTTTGTCCATTGTTCAAAAGGCAACACACTGCGTTAAAAAAAATGAGGTTTGATAACTTTCATTTGAGGAAAAGAAAGACCCAGAGTGAGGATATTTTATGACTAGAAACAACTAAAAAAGAGGTGCAAATGTTCATGTATAGGCACACGACTCTATCAGATGTCACCAACAGCATCAGCCCTAATTTTGAGCAGCGGTGTGCACAGAGGACCAGAAGGAGCCCAATTAAAAGCTCAAATAGACCTCTGACACCATTCCTTTTGGGGTGGAAATTGTCTTACAGACTATTTTATCAGTGTCAGACGAAAGCATTGATCAACAGAAAGCAGACGCGCCCCCACGTGAAAAATCAACCAGGAACTACTGCTGCAAAACCGATTTCTGGGCCCGCAGAGCTCGCTCAACCACATCTCACAGGTCCAATGTCCAGCCTAGCTTGTGAGGTTCTCCACCTTGCAAGCCCTGTAAGTGCATCAGGCCAAAATTGTAGCAGAGACAGTAGGCAACCAGGACACACTACAATTAAGCCTTCCGGCAGCTCAAAGGCAATTTCTACACCTGGTCCAAGCCACAAGCAGAACTGCAGGAAAGCCACAACCAGCAAGAACGTACCGATCGATGACTTCTTCAGTAAAAGAATACCACCAACCCTTCCTCCTAAAGTATACCCAGAACAAATTCCAATTTTGTTTTTTTATTGCCATTTTAGGAAAGTATACAACCAAAGTGCAATTGTCAAAGCGATATGTCACCATCTCCCTCCCTCCCCCCGGCCCCACACAAACAATGAAAGTTCAGCTTAATTCATAAAAATGCTTAGACCATGGTGCCTTAAATACATACATAAAACACACCAGATTTAAACATAAATTCATGCAATCAAATCAGCATTCCTCTAGTAAACAAAGACAGACAAGGAGAGCTCAAAAGTGCCAACTGCAGAGTGCAAAGTGAGTTTTTCTTCCAGAATTGACCCAAAGGTACCCTTTGCATGTTTGTTTTCCCCCTTTTTACGGAGTTGTGTGGCAAACCCAATTGGTCAAGTGATCCCATATATGCAATCCCTTTTTCCTGGCTCAGATTCCTTTCTTAGCATAAATCTTGCCAGATTGTGGATTGATAACAAGCAAGCCAGCCATTGCTGAAAGGCAGGAGGATTAACATCCAGCCATGCCGAGGCAATACAGAGCCTGTGGTTGGCCATAGGAATAAAAATCAAAGCCCCTCCTCCTTTCTTCCAACAGTATCCTGTACCCCGAATAGTATCACTGAGGGGGTTAAGGTTAAATTCAGAGACAAAGAATCTCTAAAATAGCCCGAAATTTCCTCCAGCAAAGGTAAAAGGACACCACAGGTTGCAAACATATGCACTAAGTCAGCCCCGTATTCGGAGCAGCGGAGTCACCGGGTACCTTTGCCTTCCCCCCAATTTGGCAATTTTATTCGGAGTATAATATAAAAAAAACAGGTTTTTATAAAACTGGACTTGAAGATTCGCAGATAGTAAATAAGACTGGGCGTTTGATAGGGCTTGGTGAAAAGCCTTAACAGTAATACCTATTTTCGATTGCCATTTCCCCGAGTATTTGCTCAGATCATCTGTCATCAGGCTGAAAAGGATATTATAAATAGTCCCTATTCGGGGAGGGTTACTTTCGATCAGTTTCTCCATGAGTTCACTTTTACCAAAGTCGACAGTCCCTCCCCCATTGCGCTGTAAAAAATTCCTAATTTGCAGGTATTTAAAAAACTCCCTGTGACTAAGGCCAAAATTAATCTTAGATCACTAAATGATATAATTCCAGCAAGGGAGAAGAAGACCCCGATTTTATTTATCCCAGACTTGATCCAAGTTGCCAAATAATGGTCCCCAAAAATCTCAGGTAGCTTCTCATTATTTCTTATAGGGCTATAAAAACTCAAGCTGCCGATGCCTAAGTGTCTACGAACTGAGGTAAAACCCTTATAAGATCCCATAAGGGTCTTAAATCTCACCCTTTTATAATACCCCAGTTCCAGTTTCCGCTAAAGACAGCCCCAAGCTTCGGACCCAATTAAAACTTCAAAAGGCGAGGGAGGATCCAAAGTCTTTCCATTAGAACATTCTTGTAATAACACGGGACAATGTTGCAGGGTGGTCGCCCAATAATACAATTTAAGGTTGAGCAAGGCCCATCCTCCTCTATCCTTTGGGAGTGATAAAAATGTTATAGACCTTCTGGGTCGAGAATAGGCCCAAAGAAATTGAGAAAAAAGGTTACCAAATTCTTTAACAATTGATTTGTAAATTCTAAAGGGATAGCTCTAAAACAGTATAAAATTTTCGGAAAGAAGATCATTTTTAAAACATTACATCTACCTACTAAAGAGAGGTGTAGATTATTCAGCCTATACAATGAACTCTTAGTCTCAATGGCTAGAGGGGATACATTTTCTTCAACAATTAAATCGGTGATAGCCAATATATTCACCCCGAGGTACCTTGCCTTTTCCACCACTCTGAGATCAGTCCACTCTATTTTCTCATTAAAGATAATTTGTGTCTTTTCCTTATTTAGGTCATATCCCGACATGTCCCCAAAATTTCGGGCCTCTAATTCAATCGCCTTAATTGAAGTTTCTGGATCGGGGCTTACCAGCGCGATGTCGTCAGCACAGGTCTTAATTTTCGTATCATGCCCATGCCTAAGAATTGGGCGAATAATCAGGTTATTTTCTAGCCTCTTAATGAAAGAGTCAATATACATTGCAAAGAGCAAAGGAGAGCAAGGACATCCCTGACATGTCCCCCGTGAGATCTGAAATTGTTCCGTCAACTCCCCATTTATCAGTACGCTGGCAGTGGGTTTAATATATAATGCCTGTACAGCCCGAATAAAACCAGAGCCAATCCCCATTCTCTGCATGACGGTCCAAAGGAAGAACCAGGAGACCCTATCAAAAGCTTTTTCTGCGTTGAGCAAAATCAGTGCTATAGGTTCTCTTGTAACCTGCATTGCGTCAAGCAGAGAAATGGCCCTTCTTACATGGTCAATCGTACCTCTTCCAAATATAAACCCATGCTGCCACTTAGAAACCAGTTTGTCAATTACTTGCGACAGACAAGAGGCTAGAATTTTTTAATAGATTTTAGAGTCCCCATTGATTAAGGTAATCGGGTGGTACAAGCCCAGCTCCTGAATAGGGTTAACCTTTTTGGGGAAAACTATAATTTTGGCAAGCGACCAAGAATGAGGAGGAGCTGCGCCATTAAAAATTTGCTCAAACAGGATTTTTATGATCTCCTTAAGTTGGCCAGAGAATACTTTATAAAATTCGACGGGCATGAGGTCTAAACCAGTGGCCTTCCCATCAGGTAGAGTAGTCAATGCCGTAAAGATCTCCTCCCAAGAGTGAGGACCTTCTAATAGCTCTTGTTCCTCCCCATTCAATGGAGTCAGCAAAATTGGGTCAATATACTTATCTATGGCCTTCTGTCTAGCCTGATCATCTCCAACCATGTTCTCTGTATATAATGCATGATAATACTTTTGAAAAGATGCCCTTATCCTATCTGGTTCTGTTACCACCCCAGCCATTGGATCCTTGATGGACTGTATCCCATTGCTTGTGGTTTGCTGCCTAGTCCTCATAGCTAGGTGGTGTCCTATTTGTTTGCTAAATTCATAGGTCCTTTCCCTAGAAGTGGCCCACTTGGAGGCAGCTTTCTTGGCAAACATTTCCTTAATTGCCACCTTGGCGGTCACTACCTCCAATTGGGCCACATCCACTTCTTTCTTTTGCTGGACTGCCAATATGAGCTTCTCTTCTGCCATCGCCAGTTTCTTTTGGAGTTCTTGTGACAAACATTTTTCATCTTTACCCCTCCTTAAAGAAAACTGAAGAGTTTCATCCCGAATACATGCCTTAAGAGCTTCCCACACCACCCCTGTTGATGCAGAGTCATCGTTTCTATCCAAAAATTCCGGGATCCACCCTTTCATGTGGTTACAATACTCCTTATTAAATAATAAAGCTCTCTCAAAGCTCCAGGTAGAAGCCCTCTTAGCAGCTCCTTTCCCATTGATCTCTAATATTAATGGATTATTAACCAACATAATCTGGGGCTGAAGCTCTATATTGACATCCTGAATCAAAGAAGAGGATACCAGAAAATAATCTAAACGAGCATGCGACTGATGTGGAGTGGAGTAGTATGTCTACCCATATTTAGTTGGTCTCAAGCTAGACCATACATCAACAAGCCCATGGTTGCGACTTAAATTCCTATGGGCTTGCAAGACTTTTGTTTTCCTACCGGTGTATCTCTGATGTTCATCCATAACCCAGTCACAAGGTAAGTTAATATTAAAATCTCCACAGAGTACGATTGGTAAAGGCCAATGTGCCAGCTCATTTGAGAGCCAATAAAAAAATCCCAGGGTCATCGGCAGTACTACCATAAACTGAGCATAAGGTAAAAGTGGAAAAAGCTAAAGGCCGACACTCAGTTAAAGCCCACCTCCCATGAGGATCCACCTGAGTTTTCTTGCACTCTAAAAAATTACTACGAGCTAAGATTGCCACCCCTCGAATGCGTACACTTTGGGAGATCCCCCCAATCAGGGTATATACTGCAGGAAAGCCACAACCAGCAAGAAAGTACTGATTGATGACTTCTTCAGTAAAAGAATACCACCAACCCTTCCTTGTAAAGTATACCCAGCACAAATTCCTACTGTTATAGGTAATTCAATACACAAGAAGGAAGCGATAGGCACCTCACCTAAGCCCAATCAAAAAAACAATCCAATGACACCCAACCTGAAGGACCAAAAAGCGGCTACTTCCAAAATTGAAATTTCCTCGGTAGGCTCATCAGACAGTATCCTTGCCGAACTTATTTTTACATCTAACTCAGATGGTAACATATCGGGTGCTTGTATTGAATCATTACAGGTCAAAGTCCTACAGCACCAAGACCATCATAACTCCTTAAAGCATATGAAGCCATCACTCATAACCACTGCTCAAATCCATAGTGACACACTGCAGGAAGCAGGCACTGGTAGGTCAGAGGAGGGCAAGAGGAGGGCCATCGCAAACCTAACAGAGCCAACAGGAACCGTGAGGGATTCAAAAACTTTCCACAAACTTAAACCGTAGCACCCTGCCTTCAGGACCACAACAAGACTAAAAACACTAGCACCGTACTGCAACAATGCAAATCTCAGCCAATCCTGCCTCAGGATCACAGCCCATTATGGGACAAGAGCATTTACAAAAGGACAGTCTCACCAATGCATCAATTCCCCAAGGAGCAACATGAGTTGCTGGCCACAATCAACATGTCTCTGGTGGCCACAATTAAACCTCTTACCTGGCAATCAGAGAAACTTGAATTACAACTAGAGCTGATCCAAGCTCTTGCCACTTCTATTGCCAAAATGGAGGCCAAATTCAATAGTATGGAGCAGAATGAGCAGGCCCAAGGCAAGTCATTTTCACCAAAAGTGTCCTATGACAGCAAGTAAACAGAAGAACTCCAGAACGTGGAAATTGCTTCATAAGACGCATAAGCACCATCTTAAAATTGACTTGCATCAAAAATTTAAGGAACAATTAAAATCACATAAGCGGCTGGCCTGGTCCATTAAGCGAGAAAAAATGGAGAAAGAATGGCTACATGTATGTTCCCTTCTGGGCAAACGCAGCCATGCCGAGTTATGGAGCTACATCAAAAATAAAATGTCCCAAGTCAGTCCAAGCACCAACGCAATAGAAGAGGCTCAGTGTACACAGCACAAAAACAAACTGTTTTAGCCAAAACATCCAGCTCTCCGTTTAACCATAATCTTAGTAAAGACCGTAAGGCATCCAAAAAAGCCTTAAATTTTAAAGCAAAACTAATTTTAACACCTTGTTAAGAATCAGATTGACAGGAGCACCTGCACTATATGGCATCCCAGCCAACCTTTTAAGAATGACATATATCTATGGACTTCCATACTTCTACCACTATACCACACATGTTCAGCTACTGGGCATACCCTCGAAAGCTGGAGAGGCTCGATACTACATCCAATATTTAGGAAGGGTGATAGATTGGATCCAGGCAAACATCGGTTTATTGCGCTGCTTGATATCGAAGCCAAGAGTTATGCCTCACTCCTGCTGAAAGACACGGAGTCCTGCAAACTGATCCTGTTCTGGCAAACTGGCTTTAGGACAAACTCATCAACGACAGATAATATCATGGCCATATCCTTTTTAATTTAACAAACCCTAAGCCACAACATTCATCCCTTGTACGCATGTTTTATTGATTACTCCTCTGCCTTTGACTCAGTGGACAGGAACAAATTGTGGCAGAAATTACAGAACTGGGGTATTTCAAGTAACCAACTGCGGGCAATAATGTCGTTATAAACCTCAACTTGGGTGAAGATTAAGCTTTCTGAAACAGTCACAACAGGAAAATACCGACAGACAGTGGATTAAAGAAGGGGTGCGTCCTGGCCCCCCTTTTATTTAACCTGTTCACAGCAGACATGTTTTCAGCTTTAAAACATGCAAATCTGATTCCACCAAAAATTGGGGCATCTAAGATTACATTACTACAATATGCTGATGATATAGTGTTACTGGACCACTCGCAAACAGGGATTCTAAAAGCCCTGAACGCTCTTTATAAATGCAATGGAGTAAACAATATGACTGTCAATGAGGTGAAGACAAAAGTGGTTGTCTTTGGACAAACAAAGAAAAAAGTAAACACTGTTTGGAGTCTAGGCACCCTAAAAGTCCAATGGACAACCGCCTACAATTATCTGGTTGGGTGGCTGACAGCAAAGGGAGGAACCAAAACTCACTTGGGCCACCTCAAAACCAAGTCGACATTGTTCACCATGACAACACAATTTTAGAGAGCCCTTCCACAACACCAATTTGACAGGTTCTCTAGGCCTCTCTTTTACCAACACTTAATTACGGCCATTAGGCCTTTCCAGACTATCTCATCAAAACACTAGATAAATTTCAACTCCATGCATGCAAGAGAATTTGTAGATTGCCGAACCACACAAGAGGTTACGTGATCAGATTAGAACTTGGTTTGGAGGCGCAAATGTGAGCGAACATTGGTGCATCCCTAAAATACTACTATAGGATATTAAGGCACCACTGAACACCTTGAAATCAATCCTCCAACAGATCTTCATCCTATAGATGAACCCTTGGTCGAATTATTTAAGCAAAGCAGCGGACACACTCCAAATAGATCTGTCAGAGCTAAACAATAAACTGCTTTCACACTGGTTCTTAAAAGGCATACAAAAGTCAATGCAATCTGATTTGGCAATATTAAAATCAAAGAGCACCCTGGCTTTTTTAGCAGTGGCCACTTCATAGGACAGCCATATCTGAGACCACAGCCACACCTGCGGCGCACGATCAGACAGACGTTGAAAACAAATCATGGCTGCAAGGTTCATGTTCCTATAGACCAAGGAGATTAACCCAAAATGGCACTCCCTTTCCATGATAGTTAAAGGCAGACTTTGCGGATACCAAAAGGAAATGTTTATTCACCATTTGTGCTGCTGCCTTGTGCTTTTGAATGCCTTTCGCACCATGTTAACACCTTTGTTCCTCACACACGGGACAACAAACCTGCAAAGAGGCTACGAATTTGGTTTTTAACATAGTGGAGCCATGTGACTTGGCAACATTGGGCAAATACATCAGCCTGTTACAAATATTACTTAAAGATACTGACATGTCTGTTCGCTGCCCTAATTAATATCACCAAGAACATTTGAATTTTAATGTTTTGTACTATTGGCTTTTAATATCTATTCAGATGGACCTCTTAAATGCTTTTTATTAGCCGTTCTCGCAGGACATGATTAGACAACAATTTGGTTTATGGCTTACAGATCATATGCACTTTAAACACTGTTTTGCACACTTAAACTATCCTGTACAGGACTGAGCAGACATCCATCTTCAGGCACTACCTATGACTCTCAAACTTTCACTGGATTTATTTAAATCTCTTTTATCTATACTTGCATTTAAGACAATATGCATTATATGTTTCAGTTTGCACAGCCTTGCCATTTTTGGACACCAATGATCTGGTTCTAGCCTTGGATTTGCCCACAAACTTGCAATTTTTAAAAAAATGTATGGTATTTATTTAATGTGGATCAGTATGTGCGATACTCCTGAGCTTATTTATGAATGTGAAAGCAAATTTGCTGTCTTCATTCTCACCACACAAAATTTGATTTACATATATGCTTCTGTATATATATTGTAGTGATTTTATTAATCATGCAATAAAGAAATTTGAATGACTGACTGACTCTAGGCATGAGTTCATTGTGTTAACTTTTTTCTGCACAATTGTGTACAGTAAGCAGGAGCAAAAGGCCATCCTTCATAGTCGGATAGGCTAATGGATGCAGTGAACTGATCCTGTGTCAGGATGCTGAGCCAGTGGTTGAAGAGGGCTGAAAGAAATCCCCTGCAAGTATGTATATCATTATATTAAAATAAAAAAACGGCTATTGCCAGACCTAAAAATATGGCAAAACGGGCTGGACTGTTCCCATGTGGAACAGAGTTAATACTGACTTGAATATGGCTGGGTCCAAACTGAAGTAGCAACCAATCCCTTCTCGCCATGCCACCTCAGGTTAGACACAGGCATTTGCAAATCATTCTTGACCCTGCTTCTCATGCGAACACTCTAGCTCAAAGCAAACACAAAAAAATGATGGACGGAGTGCTGAAACTTTTCAGACACTCACCCCCTGTCACAGACTGGGATTGAATCCATCATCGTACTTTAGCTCACTTCGACACCCGAGTTCAGACTCAGCTATATGCAAATCAGTCTTGACCCTGTGCCTCATAGGAACAGTCCAGCCTAACTGCCAAGCCATGTCTTCCCTGGACCGGAAACAAGCATCCTGTGACCAGTTTTGGGGTAACACCCCTCATCAGCCAGGCTAGCTTTAATCCAGTGGCAAAGTGAGCAAAGGACCCACGTCTGGGCATACCCTGCCAACTATGGGTGAACAAAGCAAACACAAAAAGATGATGGATGGAGCACTGAAACTTTTCAGACACTCACCCCCAGATCTGGCTTGAATCCATCATTGTTCTTTAACTCACTTCGCCACCCCAGTTCAGACCCAGCTATATGCAAATCAGTCTTGACCCAGTACCTCATGGGAACAGTCCAGCCCAAACTGCCAAGCCAGGTCTTCCCTGGACCGAAAACAAGCATCCTGGGACCGTTTCCTGGGTAACACCCCTCATCAGCCAGGCTAGCTTGAATCCAGTGGCAAAGTGAGCAAGGGACCCACGTCTGGGCATATCCTGCCAACTTAGGGCGAACAAAGCAAACACAAAAAGATGATGGACAGAGCGCTGAAACTTTTCAGACAATTATCCCCAATCACAGATCTGGGTTGAATCCATCATCGTTCTTTAGCTCACTTTGCTACCCCAGTTCAGACCCAGCTATATGCAAATCAGTCTTGACCCTGTGCCTCATGGGAACAGTCCAGCCCTAACTGCCAAGCCAGGTCTTCCCATGACCGGAAAAAAAGCATCCTGGGACTGGTTTCGGGGTAACACCCTCATCAGCCAGGCTAGCTTGAATCCAGTGGCAAAGTGAGCAAGGGACCCACGTCTGAGCATACCCTGCCAACTCTAGCTCAGCCAGGCCCTCCCTGAACCAATACACAAGCAACCCAGGACAGGATTTGCCCAAGTTATGGGGTGCAGCTTGGTTCCAGTGGCAGTAAGCATGGGGCCCACAACTGGGCATACCCATGCCACTTAAGACAGCACATGAAACACACCAAAAGGTGATGGGAGGAATGCTTGCAATTTTTCTATCCACTGGCAATTGGTCAGGGTAGCATCCCAACCCATTATTCTTTTGCTCAAGATGCCACCTCAGTTTGGACTCAGCCATATGCAAATCAGTCTTGACCCCGGTCCTTATGGGAACGGTCAGCCCAAACTAAAATTAAGACACAACTGGTTAGCTTTCAAATGACCTTCCATTTCAATTTGACTTGGGGTCAAACTTCACCCTGACTAGGTCCTCTATCCAGTAATCCGTTTTTTTTGCGTATATGATTGAAAGGAGGGTGGACCTAGCCTAATACCCTCTACCGCCCCGTGTTTTTGAAGTGTGTATTTTACAGCGTCCAGCTGTGGGAGTCAAACCCCCCCATTCCCCACGAAGACATAGAACACATACCTGATAACCACAAATATCCACAAATATGACCGAAGTAACGGGTCTCACCTTCTCCGAGGAGGAAGTGGAAAGAATCATCTCATCCATGCTACCACTAGCAGATACATCGAAAAGCACTTCCAGCGAAGCTGGCCAATGTTGGGACGAACTAACAGAATTAAGAAGGAATCAAATAAAAACTATGATCCACGGTATTATGATGACCGAATATTTAAGGGCAAACAACGCCCCACGAGGTTTGATAGTATGGAATGAGCCTTTCATCTTCCAGCAGGATAAAACCTTCAAAAAGGACTGGTCACTCATTTCCTGGCACTGTACCAGGGACTGGTTAGTGCTGATCATAAAAACTGCAGCACGCCTGTCCGATAAGATGAAGGAAGAAATACACACTTTGGAAATACAACTGAAATCGTACCAGACCGTGACAGAGCTGAAAAAGCGATTAGAAGAGCTGAATAAAACAATGACGGACTTTGAGGTGACCCTCAAAGACACAAAGTATCAAAAATTCAAGAAAGATCAGAAATCCTTTTCACATGAAAAGGTTTACCCCTACATAAGGGAAGACTATATTGCATCTGGCAGGAACCCAGGCTACAACTCAGACACTGAAAGCTCGGATACTGGTTCTGACAATTCAGAATCAAATTACAGCCGGAACAACACCAACAGGAATCGCCGCAATGGGAGAGGACAATCAAGGAACAGGGGAGGATATGGATGGCCCCCCCTCCAAGGACCATCACCATACAACATTCCCCAACCTTTCTTCTATCCACCACATTTCCACCAACAACCTTTCCAACATCAGCCATATCCATATTGGGAACAAGGACAGCAACCTGAATATCAAGGACAGTCTTTTTTAGGGAGAGGCAAAGGACCACAAAGAGGCAAGAACAGAAGAGGAGCACAAGTACAATGGGCACAACCACTGGAGTCCACGAGGATGAATACGAGGAGCATGGGCCCCCCGAGCAACCCCTCAACCAGCCACCACCCAGTTTAGTGGTGAACCTATCAGATGCAACACTGACACCAACTCAACAAATTGTGTTGGAAAAGGGACTAGGATTTGTTCCAACCCCCAATATGGACAAATTTAGACTCTGCTGCGAAATGAATGAATTCATTCGAAGAATCAAGCTACAAGTCTTTTTTTAGGACAAACAACCTATCTCTACCCGAGAAGGCGATACAGGACTGCATCGGAAATCCAACTTCACCCCACCATCAGCCAATTTACCAGTGGAAGTACTGGCTTTCGAAAAAGCAGTTCTTAAAGAAGTGAGCGAGATTGACCCCAGGACCATCAAGGTTTTCCACAATACTAGCAAGGTGGAACAAGAGGCGATCCAGCTGCTAGCTAACAACACCTCGATCACAATAAAACCAGTGGACAAGGGAGGGGCAATTGTCCTCCAGAATACCACAGCATACTGCGAAAAGTGCCTAAGACTCCTAACGGATGAAAGGAATTACATACGAATAAGAGAAGACCCAACAGAATGACTACGTATCGAAATCGCCAGTTTGGTGGAAGAATCTACAGCCAATGATTGGATTACCAAAAAAGAAGGCGACTTTCTGATGAATACAAACCCAACAACACCGTATTTTTATACGATACCGAAAATACATAAGTCCCTTGAAAACCCACCAGGAAGACCCATAGTTTCGGGTATTGGGTCCATCCTGGAACCGCTCTCAAAGTTCGCGGACGCATTCCTTCGCCCGCTGATACAAGGTACAGGAACCTACCTACAGGATACCAAGGCGGTACTACGCCTCCTCCAGGACCTCAACTTCAACCCCACGACATGCATACTCATTGGGCTGGATGTAGAAAGCCTCTACACCAGTTTACCCCATAGAGAGACCCTCAACATCATAGAGGAAGTGCTTTTTGAACAAGAATGGCAATATTACACCCCCAGACATGTTGTTTTAGAATGCTGCAGAATGGCCCTCACAGAGAATTTCTTTCGTTTTGAAGAGACCCTATTCCGCCAACAGCATGGTACCAGCATGAGGAGCACATTCGCCCCAAGTGTGGCAGGGCTCTATGTCCACCACCTGGAGAATACATAAGATAGTCAACGACACGAACCCTTATACCGACCACATAGTGTTATGGAAGAGATACATCGATGATGTGCTACTCATTTGGGAAGGAAATGAGTCTTAAGCCACTGATTTCATGGCCTGGCTGAACTTACAGGACCCTTTTCTCAAATTTACCCATACTATGAGCAGGTCACAATTGGTCTTCCTGGATCTGAACATTTTTGCAACAGGAGACTCAGTGAGAACCACAACACACTTCAAACCGACAGCGAAAAATTGTCTCCTGCTGTATGACAGCTTTCACCCGAGACAACTCAAAGAGAATCTTCCATTTGGGCAGTTCCTGCGCCTGCGGAGAAACTGCACAGAGAAAGAGGATTACAAGCGACAAGCAAGAGAACTGTCCAAAAAACTGATCACAAGAAAATACCCCCCACATCTAGTGAATCAAGCCAAGAAAAGAGCGGGTAACAATCATAGAGAATCACTCCTGGAGTTCCAACGGGAAGAAAAACCTGAGAGTGAAAAGAGACCAATCTGCACTACAACGTTTAATGTAGCATCGGACAAGGTGCCAAGATTGTGAAGAAACATTGGGGCATCTTGAATAGTGGAAGTTTGGACATTCCAAAACCTATGTTTTCCCATAGGAAAGGGAAAAATCTGAAAGACATTCTGGTGCACACACGCCCAAAAATTACAACTCCAAGCGGGGATAACCAAAGAGTCTTACAGCCCTTACCCAACGGACATTATCCGTGCAACAACTGCAGTGTATGTCACCTGACGTCACCCATCAAGAGCGTGACACTAAACAACAACATGGTGTGGGAATTGCGTAAATTCACAAATTGCAACACAGCAGGGGTGGACTACCTAATAACCTGCACATGCAACCTTCACTACATAGGCATGACGACCAGGAAGGTTAGCAAAAGGATAGTTGAGCATCGTAGTAACATCAGATGCAGGCGAGCAACCACAAAGATGACCATACATTTTATTGAAAAACAACACACCCCTAACGACCTCCAATGGGTGGTGCTGGAACACATAAAACCTACTGAGAACCTAGAACAAAAACTCCTGGAGAAGGAGCAACGTTGGGTGTTTAAACTACGCACAGACACCAGGGGTCAGAATGATAATATCCCCTGGGGGCAATTCACAAAATAGGAATAAGAATTCATGGACCCTCTTTTTTTATGTACACATGAAAAAGTCCAAAGAAGAACATTCGAATAGTAAAACCTCCATTACACCCTACCACTCGTTATTCGCTGTATCATGAGCCCCCGCGGAAGTAAATGCTAGCCCAGGGGGTGAACATGACCAAGAAAGTAACTTTACTCTCGAAGTATAACCACACGAATAACATAAGAACCCAATTTCATCTAACACGGCGGTCTTTGTACATGAATCAGACCACACTACAACACTACCTCACGAAAATAATTATGACCTTGGGGGCTATAACACATTTATAAAAAGAATTCCCCTGTATTTACAGTCATTTAATACAGTTCTTTCCCTACTTCATTCCCCCAACATGGCTGCCGTTTTCCCACACTTGGGCGGCCATTTCCTGGTACAGTTACCGCTCTAGCACCAATCCGATGACTAGGCGGAACTAACAGTATTTAACCTGGTACCCGTGGAGAGACGCGTTAATATGCGGTCTCCAGGGGTACAAGTAGGTGAATTACTGCAGAGGCGAGCTCCACTCAAGTAAGTGTCCCATTTTTCCTCCCTAACAGCGCAGCCACTACAGATCGTGTTTGGCGGCAAAAACTGCAACAATGGACAACCGCGATACCGCAGCACTTGCTCTCTCATTTTTTTCAGAGACTCGTTGCTGTCATTATATCTAATCATTCATTACCCTCATTTCAGAGTATGAATACGAGCCCCTCAACCCCTCCAGACCATGGGGCTAATCTGAACCTCATTTGAAGTATGTAATGGCGCAATATGCAAAGTTTTCTTTGTGGTTTATGTATGTGTTGTCACGTGGTGTCTATGTCTCTTTTTTTTAAAAACACATATTCATTTAGGATCTCCCTATGAGACGACACACGCATGTTTAACTCCACCGATAAGGCACGATGGAAGTGGAGACTACGATGTAATTTCACGCATAACAAACTATATTAAATGTGTTCTAGACGCAGTGTGCTGCATGCAATTCCATACCTGCCAGTGCCCTGGCAGGCTGATGTATGGCTAACATTGTTCTGTTTTATCTTCTACAGATACTACGATCAATTGAATTAAAATCGTATGTATTATAGTGCACACGCAGTAGGTGTGTACACATCACTTCTCACTTAACTATTTATTTACCTCACTTTTAGGTCACTTAGGAGTGGAACGCACAGGGCTGGCCCCTGTCTGGTCCTGAGGAAGAGCCGTGGGGAGGCTCGAAACATGTTGACCAAACACTAGAGACTTTTTAACTCATTATGGTTACATCGTTGTCTAGTACCCCTGTTTTTAATATACTGACTAGGAGCTAGAATAAAGTGTTTCGCCCACTAGCCAGGTATTTTTAGATTTTCTATCCACTCCACCAAATATTGCACCACACATAGTCGCCTATTAGTGCTCCTACGTAATTTCGCAAGTCGAAGCACGCCTCAATCCGCAGCGGATTGAGAGGACCCCAATGATGAAGCATGTCACCGGTGGGAAACCCCGGTGAGTGAGGGGACTCAAGAAAGCATTTGTTCTTTCTTGTCATAAATACCTGACCTTCCATTTCAATTTGACTTGGGGTCAAACTTCACCCTGACTAGGTCCTCTATCCGGTAATCCGTTTTTTTTGCGTATATCATTGAAAGGAGGGTGGACCTAGCCTAATACCCTCTACCCCCCCCTGTTTTTGAAGTGTAGCTTTCAAATGAGGAATTTGAGGAAATCAGGGGAGTGCATGTTTTATGGCTGAATGGAGGAAGGATCTACAAACAAATGTGCACTAAAAATCAGCTACAATAGAGGTGGAAATGGCTTCAGACTTTATGAAGTAAAAGAAGTCCCAGTACACAGGCAGGACTTACCCTTTCTAATGTCACGCTTGGCAGCAGTGTAAGCTCTTCACATCCAATATCGTTGGTTTGTTCTTGGTGTTTACCACTGGACAGAAAGACGATTGAAGATATTGTTTCTCCTTCACTGATAACTACATTCTTGAAGATTTTTGTTTCGAAAAGTGAAGCTGGGCGCACTCAGGTATGTAAAACCAACAGCATTTGATTGACTCTGAAAGTGCCCAAAGCAAACCAGCCTTTAATGTACATAGCGGGGGCTTTGTGTTAAGATCTAACAGCGGCCCTTAAGGGCCATAAGGCATGAGGCACTGTCATGAATAAAGATAGGGTGGCCAAGGGGAAGAAAAGCTCAACTGGGAAGGAACTGCCCTGCACATGACACCACAAGCGGACTCCTGGAGACTCGTCAACTCTTTATACATGGGAAATGATCGGCCGATGCAGTAGTCAACTGAGAGCAGGAACATTAACTCATTAATGACCAGTGTCAGGCCAGCAGACACAGAGAGTCTGATAAGGAGGCTTGGTCTTTCAGATGATGCACAGATAATTCCAATCCTTGAAAAGCAGAGGCATCATATTCATGGACATTCAACAAGGGCATCTTGGGCACCTTGTACAGAAACACTAGCAGAGACAAGTATAGAGACACAGGGATAGAAGATGCATGGAGGCTAAAAAGCCTAAACATTAGACAGTTTTGCAAAGACAGCAGGGGAATACAGCAAAAATATGGCGTAACGGTTAAGGTGTGACTGACACCTTTCTCAAATAATAATATTAGCCATTTGTTCATGTTTTGAATTTTGCAAGGACCAGGAGCTGGTACTTGCATGACATTTAAAAAATATATATATATTTAAACCTTTCCAACATTGAAAAAAGTTTAGATTGGTCTAAAATACGTTGAACGTGATTTCTTTAAAAAATACCAGCCTTTGCCAACATGCGACAAAAGTACTGGCCATGCAAGTAAAATACTGACCAGGTGACACTCCTGTGCAGCAGATGCAGAAACGACAAACCCAACAGAGCTCATAATACAAAAGCAATGCTGAGATCTCGGCAATCCTAGCGCTATTGCTGTTGTTAATTTTACTGTCTTTTAGCTGTGTGTTATGGAGAGGAGTGGATGTATGTGGTGTGGAGTGGAATTAGGTGGGTTGTAGTGGAATTGTTTGTTTCGGAATTGTGTTGTGTGGAGTTGTGTAGTGTCGAGTGGAGTTATGTGTAGTTGAATTATGTGGTATGGTGTGCATTGGAATTATGTGGGTAGTAATTATGTGGAATTGAGTGCAGTGAAATTATGGGGAGTGGGATTGTGTGTCATGGAGTGCAATTATGTGGAGTGGTATTGTGTGTTGTGTAGTGGCATGCAGGCCCTATGGATGCAGCAGCAGGCATGGTGAGTGGGAGGGGGCAAGAATAAATAGCATTTGTACGCTGCTGAACTGAATCAGGAGTGCTGTACTGTGCAGCAGACTTGTTAGAATACTGAGAACAGCTTGAGCATCAAGCAGAGACAACGTTCTACCCAGGACACAAATACCTGGGCTGCTAACATAGTGAAAAGGAAGCAACGCAGAGGACAGCAGGTTCCACCCTCACCTGAGCAGGAATACAGAATGCAAGCACCTGAGGCGCAAGCTGAATCCCCTCATTGTATGCCCAGCCTAGGGTGCCATTGAAACAATAACTGTGCAGGCAGAAATCACAGCAGCAGCGCGACGTCGAATAGAAAACAAGATCTCTCGAAAAGTGTCAGGTGGAGCAAATAGTATCAGGAGCAGAAGATGGACAGTGATATTGGCATCTGAGAGGTTTCTTGTTGAATTGCTTAACTGGAAACAAGAAAACAGCAAATGGTTCCCTCCTTAAGGTCACAATGCTGCTGCTCTGCTCATTGAACTTCTACTACCTCTAAACACATGTTCCAAGGAGAACCTCAGCTGTCCTCACCAAATTGCCCTCTAAATAGCCAGCCCTATCAGTGGTACCTTGAGCAAATGGCTAGTTAACTAGGGAGCTGTGCAGCCTCCATCATCAAATGTATTCACTTATTCACAGAGAGCTGAACTCTGACACTGTAGTGAGGTGCCTTTGATGGATGTGTTGGTACACTTTTCATTTTAGAATCTTTAGAATGTTATGATGTGATATATATTTCAGGGCACTGGCTTGTTGTTGCTCTGTAAGAGTCAGTTGCTCTGGGCTTTTTTTCTGGCTGGTCATGCATCATTGTGTGCTCCACTCATCAAAGCTTGCTGTCTGAAAAGGAATGCTGTACTATAATCCATAAAGTCAGACTAGTTCCAATGAGTGCCAGGGATGATTTAAAGTAGCTTCTTACAGATCTTTGTTTGGAGGGTATAATTGAACCACAAGAATCATTTGAAATGTTTTCCCCTGTTGTTGTCAAAGAGGGAACATTGACGGGATCTTCATTTGTCTGTTGACCTTTGTTTAATTAACAGGAACATTAGAGTGGACTGTGATCCACTACCACATATTCACAATGTGCTGAGAAATTTGGGTAAAGCTAAATACTTCTCAATGATTGATTTGCACTCTGCATATCATCAAATCCCTTTGAGTAAAATTTCACACCAACCTTCCAACTCAGTTACACCTTTTGGGTCTTTTAAATATCTACGCTTGCCATTTTGCTTAGCCTTGTGGCTAGTGCATTTCAGTGTATAATAAACTATCTGTTTGGTAACATAAAGAATGTACAGGTCTTCCAGAATGACATCATAATATTTTACTAAAGATCCAGATGAACATCTTAACTTGTTGCAAAAAGTCTACTATACATCATGAGATCACGTTCTGACAGTCAGGCCTGGTAAAGACAAACTTTTCACAAAAGATGTAGAATATCTTGAACATACTGTAAGTTCGGAAAGGATCAGACAAAAATTCAGCCCCATTATGGCTATTTAGGAACCACCTACACCGAAGGCAAATATGAATTGAAATCTTTTTTTAGGACTCTTCAATATCACGTGTTTTTGCACAACCCTTACTTCTTATTTTAAAGAAAAGTAGCACATTTAAGTTGACACAAAATTTGAATAGGATGTTTGAAAATGTAAAGGCCATTGGGAATAGATGCACTCCAACAACACTCTTTTTACAGAAACATGTTGACCTAACTTAGGGGTATATATGCTAATAACCCATAGTCCTCTTTTTTAATCCTGTCGTAGTGGACCGCATAATAAAGACATTTGGTCCCCTAGAGACAGTTTTAATTTCTTCCTGCACTCTGCCCCTCGCTAGCCCGACCTTCAGTCCCTTCCCTAAAACACCTCAGCTCCTCTTCTAGCCCAGAAGAGTTGTAGCCCACACCAGGGACCTTGTGGCCCTGGTGTGAGGAGTGACCCCGATGATGAAGCATGTCACCTTTGGGTGAGTGAGTGATATCGTCCTAAGAAGGGTCTCTTCCTTTCTCCCCCTACAGACAGGGAACACACCTTTTTAGCCCTTACTTTGGTATTTCATGTTTACATGTTGATGACAGCCAGTCAAAGGGCCACAAGCAATGTTTCTCGTAAAAGTAAACCTCTATGGACACTGCCCCTGTAGCTCTGGGTTAGTCCCAGCTCATTAATGTAGTAGGAAGGTAACTAAAACGTACCCTACTTAGTAAGACTATTTTACCTTCTTCTCCAGTAGGCTTAAAGAGTTAGTTAGGTCTCTTCTCTTCCTCTTCAGGACCAGTGTGTTCAGAGAACCTCACTGTTTCCTTTTAAGAGTGAGTCTTGCCATAGGCTCCTACTTTAATTTTGAATTTAAATTTGCAGACAAAGTGGCTGCAGCCATGCAAATCAGAGAGAACCTGCTGGTTCCTTCACCAGAGCCTGTCTCTGCGACATAGGCTCAATGAAAGCTCAGCATTGGGCTTGTTTCCTTGTCTCCTAGTATAACCTGTATGATTCTTTGTCGCTTAATTTTCTTTGTCCCAGCACAACATCTATCTCTATTATTTTTGAGCAACAAGTAAATAATAGATGTGTCATTCACATGAAAGACTGCAAGATCTGTGAATTGTTTTATTGTGAAAATGGTTGGGCCCTTCAAGTAATGTTTCGCATAGATGACCTCTGAATTCATAGGGGCTTATTTAAAAGACCTGTGCACCACTTTTTGTGACATTCTGGTGGCGCCCTGGGCTTAGCCATATCAACAAGGCCACGTGAACCCACTTTGCATGGCTTTTCATGGCCATGTAGATATGGAGTATGGCAAAGCAGCGCAAGTAGCTGCCTTGCGTTACTCTGTGTGAAAGAGACGTTCAATGGGTGATGCTGTGGGTGTTCTCATTCAACACCCATGGAATTTGATGTTGCCTCAGATCAGGTAAACCTGGAGCAGCACCAAAACTTTGCACCTACCTACATTTCTCATTGTTTTTTCCTCTTTCCACATGTGCTGCATTTTTCAGCACACAAAGAAAGAGGAAAATGCCTCTTATGATTGTTTTTGTGCAGTAAGGTGCCCCTTCCTGCACAAAAACAATTGTGCCAACAACACAGACACTCTTGCACCATGGTGCAAGAGTGCCTGTGCTGGAGCATGGCTGCAAAATGTGCGCCGGCTGGAAGGACAGGAATCCACCATATCTTGTAAATAAGGTGCATTCCTGCATTCGCGAATTGGCGTCGGGCAGTGCAGCAAGAAGCCTTATACCGCTGCCCTTCCCCAATTCCTTGTAAAAAAGTCCCAAAGTTCCCACATGACACATTCACTTAGCTAGCAGCAGGTTGCATTTTGGGATTTTTAAGCCAATACTTAAAGTTTTACAACTAAACCAGAAATCCAGATGAAACACTCTGCTAGATAAAAACAGAAGTGGATAAATGTGTCACATGAGGCAAGACACAGGATACATGGCAACTATGACTAAAACACTAATATATAAGTATGCAATTTGTATCTGCTTAGTACATTAGTTCAAAGCTAAACAAATATTTACCCTAGTAACCAACACCCTCAGAGACAAAGTTTCAATGTGCCTGACTAAATTATTCTGAGTGAAAGACATGGTTGAAAAGAGACACTTCGTGTCTGATTTACTGTGCTCTCAAGGGAGATGAAAATAGTCTGGTTGTAAAGTAGAACAGAGCCAGGGCTATAATAAAAAAAAATACCAGCCTTTCATATTGGTCTCAGCTGCACTTTTTCTTCAAAAGCAACAATACAAAGGCCCGCGTTCCACCATATTTAGAGATTTCTGCTGGTCAGGCAAAGATCTATGTGACTTCAAAGGAGCACCCTCCTTGGTGACTCTTCTGGAGGCACTGAAACTTTGCTGCAGGACCATCATGTTTCATTCAGTTGCTCAACTAACTTCTTGGTTTATAAAAACAAACTCTCAATGTAGGAGTTTATTTTTGTAAAACAAAATGCTAATGACCCTGAAACCCTGGGAACTGTTTCTCAGGTTTTGAGGGTCACTTTTCTTTTTTTCTGTTTAGGGCTGCCAGACTTTCTCTAGCAGTCCTGCACAATATAGTACATTAGAAGGCCCGCTCTAAACAGGGTGGACGTTCTGCTGTACTCATAATGACATCCCCAAGTTTGTAGGTGTAGTGTTTCCACTGTAGAAGTCATAGGTGGCACTGCAGGTGGAAACATTACAGTCCTCCCGAATCTGTATAGAGCGGATGGACTGTTAGGGCCTGATTTAGATCTTGGCAGATGGGCTACTCTGTCACAGCAGTGATGAATATCCCGTCCGCTGAAATATAAATCCCATAGGATATAATGGGATTTATATTTCGGCGGGCGGAATATCCGTCACAGTTGTGACGGAGTAACCCGTCAGCCAAAATCTGTCCTCAAAACTTTAAATAACCTCCAAAGTATTGAGATGCTAAGTTTTTTGTTAGATAATTTACACAGGCAAAATAAATGACTCAGACTCTACAAAATTTTACATATCTGACCAGAACAATGTAAAATTTCTCAAAAGTACAACAGAGCAACTCTTGGCAACTGGGCCTAACCTATGTCCAGGCCCTTGATCCAACTTCCTTAGTAGCCAATTTCTCTGCACATGTCCTTCAGCACTGCTCAATTGCGGTTGGTTGCAGGCTGCATGTTAAACATCCCTTACACCCAATCCCTGCTATGCTAATGAAGAGGTACGCTTTTTAATCATTCATTGCAGGCTGTGGGTGCACACATTGCTCTGGTCTCAGTGTGACCTGAACCAGCTGCATACAACAGCGCAAAGTATGCTCTGGGCAGAAGGCTATCCTGTGGCCAGGTCCTCTGCCAGAGTCATTGCCACCAAACATGCCACACACAGCCTTTAGTGTTGTGCGGTGGGTTATGCGAGCAGTACCTGGCCTGAATCCATGGGCAACTGACGGAGATGTTTTAAGGCATGGGCTAAGTAGGCAATTGCCCAGGGACTCCACCTGTTAAGGGGCCCCCTGGGAAGGTGAAATTTCTCTCTATTTGACCTCTGTCTATTGTATTTAGTTATTGTTGGACCTCCAAACCTTTTGCCTCCACCTTTGTTGCTTTGCTGAATCCATTTTTGTTGGTGTTAGTACTCTGTGCACTTTACCCCGGCTAACCAGTGGTAATGTGCGTGTGCTCACTCCCTCAAACATGGTAATATTAGCTTACAACTGAATGGCATAGTTAGTTTACTTATAAGTATCTAGTAAAGTGGTATACCCTATACCCAGGGCTGGTAAATTAGATGCTACTAGTGGGCCTGCAGCACCTATTGTGCCACCCACTTAAACCTATGTCCCAGTCCTGCCATTGCAGCCTGTATGAAGTGCTAAACTGCCAATTTTGACTCTCAAAGTAAACCCCTTGCCATGCATAAAACTCCCTTTTTAATACATATAAATCACCACTAAGGTAGGCCATAAACAGCCTAATGGGCAGGGTGCATTGTATGTAAGAAGTTGAACATGAATGTTTAAATTGTACATGTCCTGCTAGTGAAACACTCACAAATTCGTTTTTCACTACTGTGAGTCCTACCCTTCCCATAGGATTACATTGGGTTACTTTATTGCATTTAATAAGTAATAAATTGTCTTTGGGAGCAGGTAGAAATGTCATGTTTGGTGTCTAATGAATTGTAATTTAAAATCCTCTTTAATGGTTAAGTTGGATTTCAAGTCACAATTCTGAAAATGCCACTTTTAAGAAGTTAGCATTTTTATGTACTAGCCATTTGGTGCCTGTGCCTGTTTCCTCGGTCACAATACTAGGTGTAACTGGGAGTTGCTCTATGTGTATTCATCCCAGACAGCCACACAAGAGGGACTTGGTGTTGGCAAATCCAATAGCCTGTGAAAGGCGATGGAGCCGGAGTATATTTCAGTAGTGTGGTGCTTTGTGGACTAGGTCTGGGGATGGAGTAGACTGGTCCACGTGAGAGTACAAATAGACTGTGATAGGACAGATGGGATGAGCCTTATTTAAGTGTGAAGAGTGGGATAAATCTGTACAATTAAGAACCCCACTTGGGGTGAGATGGTAGGAATAATTGACACAGAATTAAGTGGAAACAGAGTAGTTTTGTGATTTCTGGATTGTGAAGTAGAGTGGAAGCTCTGAGCACAGGGTCAATGGAGTATTGAGAGAGAAGAATGAGTGGTCGAGAGAAGCTCCATTTTTAAGTAAACGAGGTTCTGGAATTTATTAATAAAGTTTCTTTGATGTTTGGCTCATGATATTACCATTGTTAAAAAGAGATAGATGCCCTCCAAAATTTAAGTGACAAAGGCCTGTTTTAAGAAATATTGGTGCCCCATCCTTAGAAGTGGCGATATAAACATATGGGTATTAAAGCTACTTCAGTACTATGTATGTATTGGATATGTATTTGGATAATGGTTGTGCCACTATGAACACTTGTTCCTAGAATGGTGAGGTATTCAAACGCAACATAGAAGAGATAGATAATGCTATTAATAAATGTGTCAGCTCTAAAGCTCCGGATGCAGATGGGGTACCTTCAGATGAGTTTAAGGCCAATATAGATTTCCAGGATCCCTTTTTGACCAATGTTCTAAAGGCAACCTGTAGAACAGAGAAATTGGGCAAATGGTCTCAGTCACTGATTGACCCCATTTTTAAGGAGGGGGATCATACGGAGCCACAATGTTATTGGCTGATCTCCCTATTGGACGCATTGACCTAGGTGCTGAGGAGAGTTATCCTGGCAAGGCTAGAGGCGTGGGTGAGCACTGCACCCTGATAGATATCCAAAATGGATTTCGGAGATGCATAGGTACTGTGGGACATTGCCTTAATTTGGCCCTACTAATCTCAAAATATACAATTGCCAAAAGGGGTTCTATCTTTCTGGGTTTCATGGACCTGTCAACTGCTTTTGACTGTGTCTCCCATATCAAATTGTGGCACTTGATTGTGGGCATGGGGGTGGACGTCAATATAATTCAAGGCACAACCTTAAAACAAACACATACACTTTCTTATCTGTGCGTTATATTTTGGAGGGACCTGGAAGCAACCGATGGAAATGAGGTGTGACCAGTTTTCAAAGGCAACCAGTGCACCTTTTTCCTTCACATCCATACTAAGATTAAAACCTCTGAGGAATTGTGCGCAATATACCATTCCAAGTGAATATCTGCACCATTGTATGGGTCTGGTCTCTGGGGACATGCAAATGTGAAGAAATTAATTAAGCTGAAAAAAAGCTTGGCTCAAGCGATTATTGTTGGTACCCACAAGTTATATGTTTGCCCTATGCCACTCTGAATTTGGTCTTCCACATAGAGACAACCTAAACCTTTATGTCTATGGTATGGCATAAGGACTAAACGAGGCTGTCTTAAACAGGAAAGTAGTGGCAGATTGCCTATCACTTGAGAGGGCATTAGAAATATCCTGGACAAAAAACATAAAGTTCTTACGCCGTGGGATAGATAGACCTAATTCTTTTGATGATCCGGAATCCCTGTCAGACGTTAGTAAGTCAGAGCTCTAACGAGTGTTTTCAGTTTTTCGAGCATGGGAGATTACTAAGTATTGGACAGAAAATGAGCTTTAAAGTATACAGAGATTGGACTCCAGGGAGGGGGCTCCAACCCTATTTAATATCAATTTTGAATACCAAGAGCTGATTTTTTTATACATGTTTTAGGCTTAACTTGGGTTACCGTATTACTACTTTCCCACACATGAATGATTGGTCAAAAAACATTCCTGTACAAAAACAATCCTCTGATGTTTTTTTCTCTTTCTACATGTGCTGCAGAATGCAGTACATATAGAAAGGAAGATATGAAAATGATATTTTTCCTTGTTACAACCTCCCTGGGAAGGCGCAGCATTTTTATGCATTCCCAGGTCTACTACTCATGATAAATCTGGAAATGCTCCAAAATCCATGAGTGGATGTGTGGGAACACCTATGCGCCACCAACGGAAAGCCTCCCTTGGGCAGAGTAACACAAGGCAGGGACTTGCACTACTCCAGGTTTACCAAGCACTGTAGGGTCATGAAAGGTGGCCTTGCATGGCTTGGTACATCTGACTTTAGTGTTGCATTGCCCTTGTGTTTCCTTGTGTGACACAAGGGCAAGGCAACACTTTGATAGATCTGTCCCTAAGTTATGACCCAAGGCATTCAGAAGATGACCTTGAACTGAACATGATAAATGTAGAAGTGAGGAGGAATGTGCATCTTTATAATGTTCATGCACTCCAGAAGGCTTAATGATAAGTCTGGGCATACTTTTTTTCCTAGCAGCGTCATTTGAGAGAGAGATTAGCATGTATGGTTCTATAGCCCTTGTGTTGTTTTTTTTATTTAGAACTTGGATCAAATTTCTGAGCAAACACTTGATAACTTTTGAGAGTATAACTTCAAGGCTGCTAGTAAAAACTGCAATCTAATCTGAGAATCGAATCTGAGAATTCTGCTAGGCTAAAGGTGATCTCTTCATTGTACTAGAGTAATAATTGAGCATTCTCAAAAGCTTTGCTTGAAAAGGCTCAGGGTATAAAGTGAACTGCATATGGGATCATAATCGTAACTCGTTGTGGCCAGGTTTAATGTTAGCGCAAACCTAGAGTATTCACAAATTAATCACAAAATGCACGGTGCTCCAAGGAGAAAAGAGCGGCCAACAACACTCTCAACTTGTATGAAGAAAAACCTCAAATATTTAAATTGATGCAACCCCTGAGCAACCAAATGTTCAAAACAGAATATTGAGTACAAAAGAATTTCTTTGTTCTTCGTTTTTTATTTTATTTCTTCTTCACATTTCATTAGATGTTCTTAATACACTTCGTAGTCACTCAGGTAGCTTCAGAATCCAACACGTGTTTCATCATTAGGTACATAAACCTCTGACTTCATCAGGGCTACAAGATAAATATAAACCATCAGCTCATCATTTTATACATGAAGCCGTGACCCCAACACCTAAAAACCCAAGTGCCCGTCTTAATGATCTCTGTGTGGAAAAACGCAATGGTCCATTGTGTAACACTTTTGTAAATGAGAACTCTAGTGTATTAGTTAGATAATGTGCCCATATACAAATTTCTTTCAGGTTCTATGCACTAACAGGAGTAAACAAGTAAAAAGTATATGTTCAGGTCCCAAAACACACTCAGTGATGGTCGACATTCCAACAGTGATTGGTGCGTTAGAATACCATGCGACCAAAAGCAATACATATTAATTTATTGAAATGGAGTAGGCATGTCCTGTCTTATTGCTTCCCCTTAGTGCTACCTTATAACCCGTAGATCAGACCTAGTGCCAGGAAGTCATCACACCTTCTCACCTGTTCTCAAAATGATCATACTCTAACTCCGTATCATTGTAAATTATCAATCAATCTCAAGTTTCTAGGTGGATCTATTTATAAAAAATATATAAATAAATAAATAAATCTGTAGCAAAACATCACTCTGATGTATCCGACTACATAGCGTAAAAACACGTCAAACTTCTCACCAATATTGTATGCGTAAAGATCCTCCTCTTGAGTATAGTAAATCCAAATGCCAGGGTATCAGTAGCCTAAAACAGAAAACTGATAAGCGGTTAATATCTGCCTTTAAACTTGATTTACTCTAACCAGTCAAACGTCTCATAGTATATAGCACAAACTTATCAATCGCCCTGCATCAGGGAACAAAACAGCGTGTTCAGACAGTAAGCTCACACAACACAACTTACAGGACATGAACATAGTTATACCTGTGTCTCAAACCTGCATCAAAACAGAGCAGCGTGTTCAGACAGGAACCTACACAAAACAATTTACAGTACATGATTATATTCGTACCTGTGTCTCAAATTTGCATCAGGGAGGAGAGTGCTCAAATCGTGCGTGTGTATCGGCGTAGTAACTCGGCGCCATGTTGTGTTGTGTTTAAATACTCAAGCGGGTCCCCGCTCGTTATCTACCAGTCACTAATAAAAAACGTATACAAAGTAAACGTGAATCAAATCGCAGAATCGAGTGTTGTTTATTACCGCATCCATACACCAGAATTGCAACAGAGTAATAAATACTGCCTAATCAAGGTGTCTAGGTGTATTCCGTTTACCCAACATGGCAACCAAAAAAAACGTTGCGTAAACTGTTCAATACGGGAATTCTAAAATGGTGGCCATTTTACCATATCTAGATTCTATGGCAGGACCGGAGGCTCAGATTATGCTTCTCTATTTCTTTACTACTCCAAACAGCAGCCAATTAGAACACAGTAAAATAGAAAAAACACATAAACATACTACATGTCCCATGAGGCTTTGAACCACGCCTCCAATAACAACCAATGAACATAGTCCAAAGTATACAAATTAACAAGGCACCAACTTGACTTCCTCTTTCTTTGCTGCTCTGCAGTCAAGATAAGTGCCTTGTTAATTTGTCTCCATTAACTCGCAGTTTCATTTTAGTGCATACTTGGATTGTATATGATTGAATATACTCAATGTACCGAATTATTTGTTGATGATGTCACATTTTAATGATTATTTGGTTTGTATTTGATTGAATACTTAATATGTACAGATTTGGTTGTTGGTGACTTCGCGCTCGCGCTGTGTTGCTCGTGCGCTTCCCAGTGGTATCTCCGACGTCGGCAGTGCGTGTTGCGCTGTCCGACAGTCTGTAGGCAGTTCTCTTCAGGGTACCGTTACTTGGTTTATTGCCCTTACTTGTCAGCTTGTCAAGCGTCTTGTTCGCTCGCTTTGCGAGCCGAGAACTGTGCCGGCGCGCAGCGCGCACTTCCAAAGGGGACTGGCCCCTCCCCCCCTCAGGGAGCGAGGCACACGACGGAAGCCTGCCCGGGCTCCTACGTGCATCTCGGGAGCCTGCACACGACTGTGCTCGTGCTCCAGGCTCCCTCAGTACGCTGGTGAAGCCTTCCCCGGGCTGAATAATTGGGTGGCAGCGCAGTGAGTTTTTTGAGCCGGTACCGGGCCTGATTCATGCATAATTTTCATAGCGCTTGGCAGTTGATGCACATTTAAAACTTTTAAAACTTTTTCAAGGGTCTGCAGTGCAGATATATAATTTTGGATACCCTGCCTAGGCTGGTAGGGTTTTTATTGCCTTAGTCCTACCTACAGGGATATTTTGGGTACTCTTGGCTCTCACTGCCCCAGCTAAATTGCTCCCGACCAACACCCTTTCTCAGAGAGAGTTAGGGTTGGAAAATAATTGGGCTTCCCCCTGGGGAGTGTTGAACTGAATATATTAATATTCACTGCTTGATGTCGGACTCTGAGGTCCTCGAGGAGGAAATGGCTGCCTATGGTCCTGATGAGGACGAAGATTACTACTATGATGATTCTTTATATACTTTAATTGACAAATCTCTAGATAAGAAATTGGATAAGGCGCTCTCCTCAGCCTTATTACCTATCTCTCAACGTCTTGATAAATTAATGGGTCCTCCTCCCATCCCCCCCCTCGGGACACCCGACCTTGTCCCCCCTTCCCCCTCCCGAGCCGCCTGGCCTTCCTTGGCCCATGTCCAGGTTTATTCTAAACTCAAGAAGGCTCAAGAGATCCCGGCTGAAACTGACCCAGGCTTCCCTTCCCCCCGATCCCTCTCCCTCTGTGCCCATTTCACTTACAGACACGGACACTGATACGGATACATCCCAGGAATCACGCCCACGCAAGCGCGCTAAGAAGCGCAAGCATTCTCACTCCCCCGTCCAGCCTTCCCCCTTCACCTTCGATCCCTCTGCCATAGTTCACCCTCGCTCCTCTGATTGGGCCCCCGCCCCGGCTGTGGCGGATTATATGCAGAATAATCTGCGTCAGAGTTTCGACAAGGAGGTTAGAGCCCGCCTCCGTTCAGAATGTCCTCGCCCCGATCTCGCCAATAAGACGGCTCTTACACCTGAAATAGATTCTTCAATGCAAACTTTCCTCAAAAAGTATAAAAAAGACCCAAAGAAAGGCATTGATCGAGCCCTTAAGGCATGCAAAGATAAGCTCCTGGATGTGTCCGGCCCCTTGGCCAAGATTTTGGAGTTAGCTCTGGAGGCGCAGGAGACCGGAGCTGCGATCCACCCGGAGGTCCTGGCAGGGTGGACGCAGCATGCAATCTGTCTATTAGGCACTGCTAATTGCATTTTGTCTTCGGAGAGACGGAAATCAGTCCTCCTTCGAATCGACCTGCAATTGGTGGAGCTCGCCTCGGCGGAACCGGGCCCTTTGGCTGAAGGGCAATTGTTTGGTGACCGATTTGTAAAGGACATTGCCAAGTTCGTGAATACCTTTACTTCTCTTGAGAAATCACAATCTTCCCTTAAAAGGGTGCTACATCCCCTCTCTGGCAGGGCCGGTCATGGCAGAGGACGCTCGACCGGCCGCTTCACCCCACAAGGTCCTCGACGGGGCTACGCCCCCAGGAATAGGGGTTACACACAGGAGCCAGAGCAAGACGGGTTTTACCCCTCCAGATCCCGTGGTTTCAGAGGCAGATACAATTGTGGAATCAACAGGGGCTTCAGGAATAACGATGCCCAAGTCTCAGGTAATTCTCCCGCTTTTTCCTACAGTTCCTCTGGGGGGCAGATTGTTGCATTTTCTGAACAATTGGCACAAGCTCACGTCGGATGCGTGGGTTTTACACACGGTGCAGGGTTATCAGATAGAGTTGGTCGAGGTGCCTGTTCAGGCCTCCCCTCCTCCCCCTCTCCGTTTTTCCCTATGAGAGCAAACTTTTATAGACTCAGAGCTTCAATAACTCTTGACCAAGGTGGCCATTGCTGCGGGGCCCTTCGAGGCAGAAGGTTTTTGCAGCAACGTCTTCTTGGTGGAAAAGAAAGGAGGAAGTCAGAGGTTAGTGTTAAACCTCAGAGAATTCAATCCCTTTGTGGTCTACTGACATTTCAAAATGGAAGGGATTCACTTGCTGAGAGACCTGTTGTTGGAAAACGATTGGATGGTCCGGTTGGACTTAAAAGAGGCTTATCTCACGGTTCCCATTTGCCCCTCCCATCAGAAATTTCTTCAATTCCAATGGAAGGGGCAATGGTTCCGGTACCTGTCTCTTCCCTTCGGCCTTTCCTCAGCCCACTGGGTCTTCACCAAACTCATGAAGCCTGTAATCAATCGGCTCAGAGAAATGGGGGTTCGCATGATCATCTATCTAGATGACATGCTCCTTCTAGCGCAAGACCCGGTGCTCCTTCTCACGCATTTAAAATGGACGATGTCTCTACTACAGGACCTCGGTTTTGTTATCAATCTAAAAAAGTCCATGACATCCCCGTCCCAACTGATAGACTTTCTGGCCTTTCAGATAAACTCAGTGTTGGCGCAATTGCTTCTTCCACCTTCCAAAATAAAATCTATCAAGAGAGAAATTCGCTCGACATTGTCCAAGCAGATGATCTCCTTACGGTCCCTAGCGCGGATTGTGGGTCTTCTGGCGTCGTCAATTCAGGCCATCTTTCCGGGCCCTCTGCACTACAGAGCCTTGCAACGCCTGAATATTCATTATCTACAGAAATGGTTCTCTTACGATCATCTCATTGCTCTATCACCAGAAGCTCAGGACGAACTCCAATGGTGGCTAGACCACATGGAAGCGTGGAATGGCAAGGCCATTTTCGGAGCTTCTCCCGATATTATCATAGAATCGGACGCCAGCCGTTGGGGCTGGGGTGCAAGATGTGGAGAGTTCGCCACTGGCGGCAGATGGTCAGCAGAAGAGTTACAACTACACATAAATTGTCTAGAGTTGTTAGCCGGCTCGTTTGCCATAAGATCGATCTCACCTCAGAAGAGCAATTGTTGCATCCTTCTCAGGATGGACAATGTGTCAGCAGTGTGATATATAAATCACCTGGGCGGAACGAAGTCTCGCCTCCTCGCCAACATTGCGAGAGAGTTTTGGCACTTCTGCCTCTCCCAGAAGATCAGAGTAGTGGCGGAGTATATCCCAGGCAAGAGCAATCTGGTGGCGGATTGGAACTCCAGGTTCCTCAGGGACTTCAGCGACTGGAGGTTGCATCCTTCAGTGTTCTTGCAGATCATGACTATTCGAGGCCCGTGTCGGATAGGCCTCTTTGCCTCTCGCCTCAATGCCCAGCTTCCCCTGTTTTACAGCTGGAGGCCGGACCCGATGGCGATGGGCACGGATGCCTTCTTACACCATTGGGGTCCTCTGAGGAATTACACGTTTCCACCGTTTGCATTAATCCCCAGAGTGGCGGCCCAGATCAGACGTCAGGAAGCCTCAGTGATCCTAGTCACACCTTTGTGGAAGACACAGTCGTGGTTTCCAACGCTTCTGGAACTGTCAGTGGATCTTCCGTTTCAGTTACCCTAATTTCCGATGATTCTCCAGGACCCAGTGGGCTCCCCGCATCCGTTGGTCCTTCTGAATCAGTTACCTCTCATGGTCTGGACGCTCTCTGGCGACATGACCGCGTTGAAGGCCTTTCATCGGCGGCTGCTGATTTTATACAGCAGGCTTGGGCTCCATCCACCCGCAAACGATATTCTGCATCATGGAAACGATGGGTGGGTTGGTGCCTTCAATGACAGGTGGATCCCGTGGGATCTGATTTAAAGGATATTCTTAATTTCTTGTCAGAGTGTGCAGGTCAGGGTTTGTCCTACCGGACGGTGAATAACTTCAGATCCACGCTCTCAGCGGGGCATGATCATATTGATGGGAAACCTGTTGGTGCTCATCCTTTAGTGTGCAAACTTTTGAAAGGTATTAGAGTGTCTCGACCCCCAAAACCTAGATACACTTCTTTATCGGATGTTTCCAAGGTTCTGAGCTTATTAGAGGCATGGCCTGACAATAATGATTTGTCATTGAAACAGTTATCAGCAAAGCTTACTATGTTATTGTGCCTCATTTCATGTCGCAGAGTGTCAGATGTTCATGCTCTTGATTTGGCTGGCAGGATTTTTTCTCCCCAGGGTGTTTCTTTTGTCATTTCTAGGAGGACGAAAACGATGTCACGTTCAGTTGAGTATCCTGCTTTTCCTCATAATGAAAAGTTATGTGTTTTAAGATGTTTATAGATGTATGAGGAACGTACTTTGAGTCACAGGGCCGACCCTTTGGGGCCCTTGCTGTTATATCCAGAAACCCTTCAAACCTGTGTCGTCGGCCACTTTGGCCCGGTGGGTTAGATGGGTTATGTCAGAAGCCGGTATTGATGTGACTGTGTTTGGCGCTCATTCTGCCAGAGGAGCTATGGCGTCTAAAGCTTTTATTATGGGTTCTCGCCTAGAAGACATTCTAAAAGCTGCGGATTGGTCTTCTGACTCAGTATTTAAAGTGTTTTATTATAAACCGATACCTCATGTTTCTTCTGTTGTTGTTGGTCAGCTTTGAACCAGCATAATCTGAGCCTCCGGTCCTGCCATAGAATACAAAATTTTCCAGCATTCGCGACAAGAATTTTTGATTCTATTAAGGACACGGAGGCGAGGATTATCCCACCCGTTGGGACAGGTAAGATTCTCACTGTCAAGTGGATTATTATGCATAAATTGTATGTTTTTCCCTCCCTGTTATTATAGGGTGTTTTGTGCTTTGTGCTCATACTTGTTTCTGATTTTCAGGAGCAGATTCGAAACAGATTTAATTCTGTGTTGCAGCAGGACTAGGAGGTCTTCTCCTTGGATGCTGGCTTCCTATTGGAGCCTTCCTAAGGATGCTCTCCGTTCAGAGACTGGACTGTTATTTATCTATTTAACTTTGGACTTTTCAGCTGCGTTTCGCAAAGAAAGAGGCAGTCAAGTTGGTGCCTTGTTAATTTGTATACTACTATGTTCATTGGTTGGTATTGGAGGCGTGGTTCAAAGCCTCATGGGACATGTAGTATGTTTATGTGTTTTTTCTATTTTACTGTGTTCTAATTGGCTGCTGTTTGGAGTAGTAAAGAAATAGAGAAGCATAATCCTCGCCTCCGTGTCCTTAATAGAATCAGATATTTTTGTCGCGAATGCTGGAAAATTTTGTATTCAACTATCAGTCACTAATAAAACGTTTGTTAAGTAAGCGTAAGCCAAATTGCAGAATCGTGTGTTTGTTTATTACTGCATCCGTACCCCAGAATTGCAACAGAGTGATAAATACTGCCTAATCGAGGTGTCTCGGTATATTACTTTTACCCAACATGGTGACCTAGAAACTGCTGCATAAACTGCTCAATACGGGAATACTAAGGCAGCGACCATCTTACCATGTCTAGATCCTACTATCAAAACCTATGACAATCAAGCAATCTCCATATTCACTTGGGATATTAATATTTCGTCAAGCCTAAAAAGACAAAAAATAAATGAATGTGTAAAATAAAAGATGCACCCTTATTATTATATCCTATGACAAGAAACAGAGCGAACAGGTATGAAACGCCTACCTAAACACGGGCCAAATCAATTGTTAAAATAATCATAATATATTAAAAAATTAATGTGTGTTCATATATTGAGTGAAGAATTAACCTAGAGAGGTGGGTCACTAATATTCAACAGCACTTTTTCAACACAATATGATTAGATTATGCATTATACAGTAATGACTGTAAATTTGATCCAAGCAAAAGTATGGCATTATAGCCGATTGTTTTAGAAAGTTAGGTAGGTCTGACTGCCAACAAGGGATTTGTTCAGAAAACAGAAATACCCATTCATGTGTTGATGTCACAACTTAATTTAAGGTTATACAATAGTTTTATATTGGGAAAATAAATCTCAAAAGGCAGGTGTATTTTAGGGTGAGTAGAGTGGAACTTGCAGAGTTTTACTCCACGGAATTCCTTTCTGTTTTGTGACAGACTCTAGTTTTATATTTAGAAAGTGGGCTTTAACCCGTTGCGTGCGCCCGTCGGCCAACGGCCGTCGCGAGCACTACCTCTGTAGTGCTGCGAACGTCCGTTGGCCGACGCGGCCCCGCCCACTCCGCTAAATCGCCGCACCGCGGCGGACTTGCCGCCGCGGTTAAGCGGTTATATATATTGACAAATGGCATACTAATTTTGAAATGTACTGTAATGATCACTGTCAATGTATTATGAGATGTTTATCCTGAATCTCTCTATCTTCAAGTCTGAATCTTTGTTTTTTCAATACAAATTTTACAAATATATATACACCTGCCTTTTGAGATTTATTTTCTCAACATAAAACTACTGTATAATCTTCAGTTAAGTTGTGATGTCATTCTAAGACATCTACACATTCATTTGTAACTCTGTTTTCTGAACAAATCCTTTGTTGGCGATCTCACCTACCTGACTGTAAGTACACAAACCCACAAGGGAATATTGGGTGGCCCTTTTATGTTTAATAAATACTTTCAGAAAGTTGCCATTTGCCTGCCTTGAGCCATTTAGTGCCATTAGCCTGTGCCTGGGTCACATGACTGGGTGTAGTTGACAGTTGATGTTTGTGTATTCCTCCTAAACAGCCATATACATTAGAGAGCTGTGGTGTGCCTATATGGGCCCTTACTGGCAGGATGGGAGGGAGGAGCTGGGCACAGCCCCACTTTCATTTGAATAGGCCATGTCCTGCCTCCACACAAAGAGCTGTATACCCCCTTTGGTTAGTCGGGAGCCAGGATACATGGAACCTTCAAAAGGGAACCTCTAAAAACTCTCTCCCACTTCAAAGGCACAACTGGGTATAAATATTGGACCTCAGACACCAACTCTTTGGTACACTACTGGACCTGTGGATACTCTGCCAGGAAGAAGGACTGCTATGCTGCTGAAAGGACTGCCACTTTGCTGGACTGCTGCTCTGAAAGGCCTGCTACCCTGCTGTGTTGACCTCTTGCCTTGGTGAGAAGGACTGGTCCTGCATCTCTTTAATCCAAAACCCAGAGTGACTCCAAGGGCACGTTGGCTGGCCTCCTGATCTGAAGCCTCAGGGACATAACAGGATTCCAACAACCTTGCACCTGTACCTGGTCTCTTCCATCTGTGAGTTTACCCTGCCAAGTGGTGCCACCCCAGTCCTGGACCCTTCTAAGTGGGCTTAACGTGCTTACTAGCCTCAGTGGATCCAACAGAACAGATGCATCTCCTCTGCTGTGCTGCGCAACCCCAAACAGAACGAATGCATCGCTGCTGCTGTGTGGATCAGAACTACTGCAAACACCCGCATCGCATTGCAGCCTGTCGCCGCATAGGAACCGCCACTATGCAACACATCCTCAGCGTGCCCTTGCACCCTCTCTGACAGAAGCCTCGACCATGACAATGGGCTCTACACTGCAGCTTGACAGCCTCTTGTAATCGATGCATCACCTCAACTGCACGAAGCATTGTCGACCCCGGACTTCTCCTTGCAAGTTCTCTTTTGCGGGATCAGTGACGCCAATGCAGCAAGACTTCGCACTGCAGCCTCGTTGCATCTCGGAATAAACGCATCACTTTGGCTGTGTAATGCATCTCCAACGCGGATCTTCGCAACACTTGGCAATCAGGATTTAAGGCACTCTGTTCAGCTGGCCTAGCTGGGTTCCTTTAGCTGGCCAGCACTCCCTCATGATCGGCCTGAACATTTCAATTTGTACCAGTCCGGCGCAACCAGATATCCACAGTTGGTGCTTTTTGCTTTCTGGCGCTATTTTCACTAAAAGTCTTTAAAATTGAATATCTCTGGTTCTACTGATATGATTTTTGTTGTTTCAGTCTTGTTTTATTTATTAAATAATTACTCTATTTTTCTAGATCTGTTTAGGCTCCTTTTTTGGGGTGTTTTCACTGTGTTATTGTTTGAAGTGTTGCATAAATACTTTGCACATTGCCTCTAAGTTAAGTCTGACTGCTCTGTGCCAAGCTACCAGAGGGTTGAGCACAGGTTAATTTCAGGTTTGCTGATGCCTTATCCTGACAAGGATTGTGGTTGCTGCTTGACCAGAGCTCTCACCCAGTCAACCAACACCCAATTTCTTACAATGGAGGAGTGAGATTCACCAGGATTTTAGGGTACACTTTGCTATGAAGCTTTAGCAAAGATAATGGGTAGGGGGTACATCCCAATCACTTGAGTACCCTTTTTATTTAAAGAAAAATTGGCATATTGGAAAGTGACTAATACTCGAGAATGAAGGGGCTTGTTATAGAGCCTGACAGGAATCTGGCCTCCTGCTTTGATATTGTTATTTGAAACATGTTGTGCAGTCATTCTCACATTCCAGGATGATGTGTCGACCAAATGTATCTTTCTGGGCTTTCTTGATTTGAATCTGGGAGTTGGATAACATAATACCACATTTGAGGTGATGGATGATATTTTTTAGACTTACCTGTCTCTCTATATAGCGTGGCTGTCAGGAAAGAAAACAATATCAGCATATAGTGTGGCAATATAGTTGAAAGTAACCTCTTCTTATGAGGTGATCCTTCTGCGTGCTGACATTAAATGCAACTATTTTAAAATGAAAACCTTTTTTAAATAAAAATGGTCAAGGTGAAGCAGAAGAAAATACAAATTTCAAGCACCCTCGATAGTCTACACCTGCCTTTCACTATAGCCTTTTCACTTGTGCATTTGTTTAGCATGTTAACTTCCAGTCCCTTCCTCAAGCATCCTCCCATCATTTTTTCCTCAAATTATTGCTATTAATCTCTAAATAAGAAAGAAAAGAGGCATTTCCTCCTCACCCATCTTCTTCATCCAACTCCTTGCTGCTTGAGTTTTACTCTTTGCTCTAAAGTTTTACAAGTCTGCAGCAAAAACAAAAAAAAAAAAACATGGCCATCTTCTTGTTCCTGTTTGAAATTAGAATTCATGCCAGAGTGAAAGTCTGTCCGGCTGGTAAGTTTCATTTTATTTATTTATATTTTACATTTCGTTATATCAAGTTCAGTGATACTGAACCATAAAAGTAATGCCGATAGAACAACATCTCGCTCCCCGGGCAGTCCTGTAGATAAGGTAGATGAGTTGGGCCAGTGGACACGCTCTAGTGGTCTTGCATTGTTTAAAGATCTTGGAGAAATCAGAGGGTGTTCCTGAGGAGGGGGCATGTTAATGAACTTGGCTTCTATGTATTTATTTTCTTCCTATCATGAGATACCTGGCTATCTGTGTGACTAGGGTTCCTTAGCATCCTAATAAATAGGAAGTGCTCATGTACATTGTCTTGTTGCCAGTATGTGACTGGTGATGCCATGGAGACAAAGGTGGACAGGAAAAGAAAGCACTTGCATTCCTCCTTGTCTGATGAGGAGGACCATGGCTCTGCTGGCCCGCATCTTGATGCGATTACGCTGCCCTCATTTCAGAAAATGATTTAGCAAACTGTTGAGGCAGCATTTCTGGCCAGAGAAGATTTGCTCTTCCAAAAGTGCTAGAGTATCTTCAGACCCTCTTAATGAAATAGCTGGGGTAACTGATAGGGATATCAGGGGTCAATTTGTACAGGGTCTAGAGCTCTCTCAACTGCTGCAGCATTTTAGAGAAAATCTGGCTCTGCCTGAGGCTCCAGTTTTGGTGGATGAGGAAGACTGTTTCAACTGTTTCAACCACTATCATTCCTAGATTCCTACTTCGTAGATATCCGCTGCAGAACTTTGTAGACAAATTCCCCTTGGCAGTGAAAGTGAATTTGTAGGTTTTTCTTCCCAATGAGTTACAATTTCAGGTTTATCCTCCCAATGAGTGACCATTTCTGAAGAAACAGCTCTTCCTGAAGCTGTATATATGTAGGTGAAGGCAGCAAGTCAAGAGGGTGTATGCTGCCTCAGGTTTTTGAGCAACTAACCCAACTACACCATCCAGTCCCTATTGAAGGACTTTCAAATCTTTTCTTACCAGATGCAGAATGAAATGGATTTGTCAGTAACAATGGCACTATTGAAGCAAAAGGCCAATTTCCTTTCCAATCTCTTCTTTGACTTAGAAGGTGCAGAAGCTACATCTTCTGGGGAGCCAGTAGCATCCAGAAGACACTTGTGTGTGCTTTAATGGAAGGCCAATGCTTCTCAAAAATCCTTATTAATGCATGTTCCCTTTTAAGATTCCAGACTGTTTGGGTCCCAGTTAAAAGAACTCCTTAAAAAATCAGCAGAAATTTGAAAGCTGTTGACTCCAGTTCACTCAAGAGGGGCTCTCTCAAAGAGAGTGTTTGGGACAAATGCATAGGGGTCATGATTGAGAGGCCCCTATCTGTGACAAGACACAGCCTCAAACACTCCAACAATCTACTCCTCCCCCCGCCCTCTAAAAGATGACTATGTCTAGAGCAAGGTAGTTCTTCCAGTGGGAAGACGGGCAAAATTGCTTCTCAGATTTAGGAAAAAGACATTTCAGATCAGTGGGCATTGTAGGTCATCCCATTTGGATATCAGTTCAAAGATTCAGAGGAACCAAAAAGTTTTTTCGAAGAATCTCCCTACCTCAAGATATGGTTTGTTGCAATGTATTGTTGGAGGGTTTTCAACACCTTCTGAGGAAAGCAGCAATTGTTCCAGGACAACAGAAGGCAAGGGACTGTTACTCAATAATATTTGTGGTACAGAAGTCATCAGCAAGTTACAGACTGCTCCTACATCTAAAGGATAGCACAGACGTTCAGCGTTTGTTGGATTTATTTGCAAAGAGAATTCTCTGCTTCCTTGGTTTTGTTCCATAATTCATTCTCACAAGGCCTGGGCAATTGACGCCCTGCCGTTTGTTTGGCCTTGAGTACTTCTGTTTGCATTTCCACTAATTCCCTTAATCCTAAGGGTAATTTAGAAAATTCAAGAGGACCATGCATGGGTATTGTTAGTGGTACCCCTTTGGCCTTTGACCTGATACCTCAGGGTGGGTCTGATGATGTCTATATATATATATTTATTGTTTGATTTGTTAAATCATTACAATCCACATGTAAAAAGACGAAATGTAGAAAAACATTAAAATAATTTTTTCACTAGGGTCCACTCATCATTCTCAATTGAAATAAAGCAATAAAGTAGTTGGTATAACATTTCTTCTAATACAAGTTAACCATCGCTTACGTAAAACCACATGGCAACATAGTATCGTTAAAAACAATTAATAATAATAAAAAAGGAAAATAGAGGTTACTTCTAAAAACTACAGATAAAGCACCAAGTTGTAAAAAAGTGTCCCGAAGTTTATGTACAGTTCAGAGTGACAACAGTCAATTATCAGTAGTCGATGACTGGTCATTAAGTTCGCATTCCGTATTGTGGCTGGGGCCGAATACACAGATTTTGCTAGGATGCTGCTTCGTAGATATACCGTTATTTTAGTCACCTGTGCACGTTCCTTGGTTTTGATACAGGGGCTGGAGTTTGCTGGTTAAGCTTGCGATATGCAAGGTGGATAAAGATTGTGAAGCTTATGTTTAAAGCGGTGTTCTCTGGGTTCAATGCCGCAATGATTGCCTGCCTACAGGACCGGACTCCCAATCTATTCCACTCTGGCCTCAGTTTTAGTCTGCGCAAAGCCAGCAATGCTGGGCAGAGGCATACAACGTGCTCCAAAGACTCCACCAATTCCCCGCAGCCCCTGCACAGAATCTCGTCTGATGGGCGACGCCAAAGTGGTAGATGTTTCAGGAAGTGCCATTCCCCCAATCTAAGTGCCATAAACCGCAGTTTTAAGTACAGGGGGTATGTGCAGGGCAGGTATGGTGGAAGAGAAGCCAGCTGATAAGAGTTGATTACTGCCCATGCATGCTTGCGTTTGGCGAGGAGTACTTTGTCGGTAGAATGGGACCACATACGGATGCGCTTCTTAATACTTGTTTTAAAAACTGTATTGCTAGTGTTAAGGTTCCAGAGGTCGCATGCTGATAATTGCTGTACACATTCATGCAAGAACCGACTATATGACCCACCAGGATTACTAGAGCTGATATCTGACCATAACAGTGACTCGAGGGAACCAGCTCCGGCCTGCCTTAGCTTGTGGCACAGTTTTAAATAAGCACCTGCGCTTAGCATTTCGTAATTTAAAAGGCCCAGTTCTAGTCGGATCTGTGCAGCGGATGCAGATTTTGGCATCTGGAAGACCCTTTTATAAATCTTAGTCACATGTTGTTTTAATATTGTGCTAAGTTTGCCTAGGGAAATTTGGAAGCCATACGACAACGTGGGCCCTATTTTGGCTTTCATGACGTCCAACATTGGGGTTAAACTCGGGCCTGTCAATTTTTTGGAGAGTTTTGAGAGATTCACTTGAAGAGCCATAGCTTTCATTGAGATGTCGCTGCGATGTTTGGCAAAGGTGTCCCTAGAGTCAAAGTTAATCCCCAGGTATTTATAAGATTTTCCTACCGCGAGTCCAAAGCTGTTATACGACCAGCCACCGCCTCCATAGTACTTTCTGCCAAATACGACCACTTGAGTTTTCTTTAGGTTTACCTCTAGGTTGTTCGTAGCAGTGTAACTATGTCATTTGTTTAACAGTCGTTGAAGCCCTACTCGAGTGAGACTGAAGAGGGCGAGGTCATCGGCATACAGAAGCTTGCTTAGCTGAACACCACCAATCTTAGGGGGATGGCTGTTTATCGCATCTAGTTCCGCTGAGAGATCGGTGATGAACAGATTAAAAAGCAGTGGAGCTAGCACACATCCCTGTTTGACTCCCCTTGTCGTCTTGATTTTTCGAGACAGATGTGAGCCAGTGCCAAGCTTGACTTGATTCCAGGTGTTGGTATGTAGTTGGACTATTGCCTCCAAGAGTTTGACCGGAATTCCCCACTTCGTTAGCTTGGCCCAAAGTGCTGCCCTTGGGACCCGGTCAAAGGCAGCTTTAAAGTCAACAAAACAACAGTAAACCACCTTGGATGAGACTAGTGCTTTATCGTTGAGTATTGATAGTGCCAGTAAATTTGACATGGTGCCAGAGTTTGCAATAAAACCGGTTTGATTTTTTGGGATCAGTCCTTTCAGGTCAGCCCAAGAGCTCAGTTCTTCGAGTAAAATACTCGCAAAGTACTTTGCCTCGTTGTCCAGTAAGGCTATCAACCTGTAATTATTTGGGGACGAATGGGAGCCAGACTTATAGATTGGGTGGATTATTGAACCTCGCCAGGAGTCAGGTATAGTTGAACTCCTTAGTGAAAAATTGAAGAGGGTTGCTAGTTGTTTTGACCAGAGAGGGATATTTGATTTAAACAGGACCTGTGGCAGGCCGTTTGGACCTGGCGCTCCATCTGGTCTTGCTTTTGATAGTATTTTAGCTAGCCTTATTTGGGTGATAGAGATTTTCTCGCATTGATGTTGCCTCGACTCTTGTGAACAGTCCTGGCACTCCATAGGGGAATCTTTAATCAGTATGGAATTATTAATTGCTGTAGGATCTGCTCCTCCATTGGCCCTAAAATGGCCAGTCAAAAATGTTGCCCATTCTGCCTCTGCAATGTTTGCACTCCCCACGCTGGTAGTTCCGTTGATTTGCCTATTCACTAGTGCCCAGAATGTTCTTGAGTTCCGGTTTTTGCTTTCCCAGAGAAGCTTACACCAGAATTGATCAAGGTGGAGTTGTTTATCCTTTTGATATGCCCGTCTGTAGTTTTTTTGAGCGATTTTGTACTCGTTCAGTAGGCCGTTAGAGTCAGGGTGCTTCCTGGTTGCCCGTAGGGCGGTGTTTCTGATCTTCTTTAGCACCATGGTTTGATTTAAAATAGGGGGCTGGGTGCTGCAAAAATCGGTATGGGAGTGCGGAGGGGATGGGAAAAGGCTTAACAAATGAGAACAGAAGTTTGACCAATCAGGGATTGGGAGATGCTATCAATGGGAAACCACCTGCTGTGAAGAAGAGACATTCCTTCATGATGTTAATGCTGATGTCATCATTCCATCTTAAACGTTTTAAGTTTTCGGAGTGAACTCCCTTGTGAGTAATTGGAGCAAGATCGTGATGGACTGAGTTTAGGGTGACAGTGACGACTTGTGGGCGGTGGTCACTCTCAGATCGCGCTATGATGCTATAATTTTCTAAGTGTGAGAGCAGGGCTGAATTACAGATGGTATAGTCTAGGTAAGAGTACTTTCGACCATTTGTCCATGTCCAATTCGGTGGAATGTCCTGTGTGAACCTACCATTCATTATGATGAAACCGGCGCTGTAAAGTTGCAACACACAGTGCTCCCCTAAACCACAATATAGTTGAGATGAGGGTTTAATCTGACCCTTCAATGCCGGCGGAAGAAATGGTAGAAGACCTCCAAAATCCGACGGGTTTCCCTGGAAAAGGTTGGTGTTAAAGTCCCCGGTAAGCAAACAGTCTGCGTGAGGGAAGTCCCCAGCCAGGTCACAAAGAATTTTGAGCAATCGGTTTAAGTGAGCCCTTTTTGTTCGTGCGCTTGGGTTGATGTAAACATTGAGAAGCAGCAGGGAGCGCTGTTGTCTCCACGAGTTGATTTTAACTCCAAGCAGCCAGTCCTCATCGAAGTTTAGTAACTCAGTTGGGCCTTTTAGACTGCAGGAAATGTAAATAGACAGACCCCCCTTGGGGCGTCCATAGTTACAGTCCCTTACAGCTGGTTTCCAGTATTCGATGTATCCTACTATGGGGCAGTTGTGAGTTGCCCATGTTTCCTGGAGGGGAAGTAGGTCATGTCTGAGGATAACATTTCGGGTCTCTAATGAGGCCATTTTATGATGAAGACCACTAATGTTCCAGGAGCACAGAGATAAGCGAGGCTGCGACTGGGGGTTAGCAAGATTTACAGGTTGAAGCTGGAGAACGCTAGGTTTAGCAACCTCCAATTGTTTTGATTTTAGTGAGTGTTGGCCGAATGGTCAAGCTGAGCTTTTATGGGACAGAGCTGCTGGCAACCACCCCCAGTCTTGTACTTTATTGAAATTCGAGGGTATGGTCCATGAACTATCTGTTGTGGATGCATCACCTACAGCATTTTTTAGGATTGAGTATGGCTTGTTTCTGTCACCATTCAGGGTCCGACGAGAACTTGGCTGGGTAACTGGTAGCTTGGCTAGCACTGTAGGATAGCCTGGTTTATGATGTGGGTAGATTTTGATTCCCCGTGACCGGAAAATGTCTTTACTGGCTAGAAGGGCTTGAGCCCATGTAGAGGATTTGAATGTTACCAATGTTACTTCAGAGCGTTGTAACCCTCTTGGGGGGAGAAATTCAATGTACTCGATGTCTTCAGATGCCAATGTGTCAAGTCCCGGTACTCCTTTTAATAGTTTGATGATGTTAGCTCTGTTGAGGACATCATGCTGTCCTTTTGATTTGTATTCAGGAGCGAGGAGAATTTTGGAGTACTGATGATCGCTGGCGACTCTCTGTTGGCAAGGACCCGAGTCGAGTGGGTCATAGTTTTCAGGTAACAAGCCAGGGACTGTTTCTATTTTAGGCAGGGAATTTTCTCGAGTCTCTTGCTGACTTGTCGGGGGATCCCCAGATGACATTGGTGCGTGCTTGAGGGTTACTTTTACGTGGTTGTCTCCAACAATTGGTCGAGCAGTCTGAGGGCAAGAGTAAGGAGAAGGTTGAGTTGGAGTAGTCATTTCTGTTGGCGAGTTTTGTTTTCTCTTCTTGTAGTTGGTCAGTTGCTTTTTCCATGCCAGTTGGAGGCTCTTTTGCTTTTTCAGCAACTGGAACATCGTGGGGATTTAATGGGGGTCTTCTTAAGCAGGAAGGGGAAGCGTGTTTGACCTGATGGTGTGCAGAAATAGACTGTTGAGCATTCAATGTTGAGTGAGCAGTAATAATTTGTTGATCCTGTTTTTGTGGATTAAAACTTGGAACTTGTTTGTTGTCCAAAGATTTAAACAATGGGTACAGCTTAAGAGATTCGGCTGTAGTTTTTGTTGTTAACTTATTTCTTTGCTTACGTTGACGTTTCCTTTCTCTCTTACTAAGGGGATGGAGTTGTTTGAGGTTTATCTTGCGGTGGAGTGGGTCCGGTGTGAGTGTCTTAGAATCCGGCTCTGAGTGAGCTGGGTCAACTGAAGGTATTAAGTCGCTCCCAATTTGAGGGCTCAGCGGCAGGGGTAATGTGGTCTTGACCGGCAGTGTCAGCGCTTGATCATTATAGTGCAGATTTAATGCTGCGAAGGATTTTGCCTCTGTACTCTCTGGCATCCCGTGGACCGCTGATGCCAGAGTGTTATTGTTTATTTTGGCAGAACTTAGGCCTGCACGCTTTAAATGGTCCTGATCCTGGCACTTGCTGACACTGCCTCCTGACAGTAGTTTGACTTCGTCTAGGACACAGTTTAGAAAGGCTGGAAGCGCTGAGAGGCTGTCAATGATGGGTAAGCAACAGCAATCTGACTGGACCAGGTTTGAAGATGATTGAGCCCTTGTTATTAAGTTATTTAGATTCTCTAGCTTGTTGTCGATACCTGCTGTAAACAGGGCTAGGGTGTTCAAAAGATCAACTTGAATGTCCAGTTTATCTGAATGGTAGTTTAATGCCGTGACTGTGGTTTGGAAGGTTTGCAGCAGTTGTGGCCATATGGTCGACGTAGGTGTGGGAGTAGGGGCCCGTGAGTCAGGTTCCGATTTCTGGTTGAATGGTTTATCTGCATCTTTAAGAAAGAAAGATAGCTCCAATAATGATTGATCATTTGGGTCGGTTCCTGTTTGATGCTCTATTGGGGCTGTAACTGTAGCTGGGTTAGAAGGGATTTGAGGCAGGAGCGGTTTAATGTTTCCCTTCGGTGTTCTGTCCCATTGGGCTGCAAAAGGGCTGAATACGTCGAAGCTCGTTGATTGATTTTTTTGTGTGAGTGAGAAACTTGGAGACGAATGTTGTTGTAGCGTAGTCATAGAGATGTCTGTTTGTTGTGGCAGAGCATTAGGTGTTGACTCAGTGGTTTCCGTCCAAGAGTGATCGTTTGAAGCGTGTGATACGTGACTTTCCTGGGGGTGAGATGGGTAGCAAAGTGGAGAATGCTGGGAAACCAAGAGAGCCCCGAAGGATGGGCCAAGGGCATTTTCTGATCGTTCACGATTGTTCTTACACTGGGGACGTCCAACGGTGATACATTTTTGTTGATTGGCGGCGTGTGGACAATTGCCTCTGTTGTTTGTTGTGATATTCTGGCCTTGGGCGCCTCCAAAACTTGAGAGGGGGGGAGAGCTTGACCCCTCCTGATGATTTTTTGAAGTAGTTTAGGATGGAAAGGGGTTGCGGGTGCTTAGAGCTGGACGGAGAAGGGCGGTCCTTGTTGGTGTCAAGATCTGATCCATGGAGAAGAGGACTTGATAGATGCGGCGGGGACATGACCATAGATTGTTTAGTAATGGTCGCTGCGGCTCCTTCTGCCACTGCTGCCAACCGTTTTAATTTTTTTGGCTTAGGAGATGGAAATGCCCTCCTTGTTTTCCCAGATCTCATCACTCTGCTTTGTTGGACTGCCTTGCCAGCGGGGCGCCGGGAACGTCAGGCCACCACACTACTGCCTCTTGGTCAGTGCTCAGTGACCCAAGCAGTGATAGAGGGGTCCCTGTGTTGTCTTGTTCCTGGGGAGGGGGAGGGGGAGGCCAAGCGGGAGCACACCAGGCCCCTGCAAGCCGCACCCAGTCCTAGCTTGGCCGCTTCTGCTGGGACCTGGGTTCGCACTCAGCAGCTGGTAACTACTACCGCTACAGCTTGGACACCCCCACTTGTACTCCCCCCCTCCTCTGACGATGTAGCAGCTGACATTCAGCAGCCCAGACTCCCAGCAACCATGAATGTTTATGCAGGATTTGGGCTTCAAATTTTCAAAATGCTGAGAGTAGAGGGATTTGCAGCTAGCCTCCTGTTACCCAGCTAAAGTTTTCAATTTCATAAGAGAAGAATTTGTGCTGGGCTTGGCAGTTGCTGAAGAGCCAGTTGGAAGCCATCACAGCTTTCCAAGGTGCCAACTATTTAGCTTTTGATGATCTCGTAGGAAAGCTTTTAAAAAGGTTTTTCATAAAAAGACTATATGCTCATTCTCCAGTTCCTTGTTGGGATCTCCGAATCTGGAAGATACAGCATTCTTCTCTCTTTGAGCCTCTGTAGACGGTAGATTTAAAGTTTGTTTCTTTTAATACACTATTTCTAGTAGCAATATGCTCTGGGCACTGGATTGGGAAGTTAGGTGCATTATTGTGAACTGACCTATTTTTACGTTTTTTTAAGACAACTTTGTTTTGGGCTTGATCCATCACATTTGCCCAATGTACCATCTTCCTTTAATTTTTCTCATGGCTTGGTACTCCCTGGGTATGACCCATCTCCTGCAATCTCCTGTTGAAAAAGTATTATACTCTTTGGATGTGCACCGTACTCTTTCCATTTATATTTAAAGAACTGCTCCAGTCAGGAAAGTGGAATCTTTGTCACGTTTGACATAGTGGGTCAAGAACCTAAACCCTCTACATCTACATTAAGCAGATGGTTGAAACAGACCACATTAATTATTTACCAGAACGAAGGCATAATTCTTCCTGGATCAATCCAGCATAGATCATCTTGTGGAGTATATGCTTCATGAGCCTTTTTCTGGGGAGCCTCTAAGAAGGACATTTGTGCAGCAGCCACATGGTGAACCCTACACCCGTTTGTGACTCAATGCAGACTTCAATTGAGTGGAAGTACTTCTTATGACTTAGATGCTAGAAACTGTAGAATTGTTTTAATTATGTTCAAATGCACGTTTAAATACACTTAGGCTCGTATGATTAATTGCCTGCATTCTGCATCTTCAAGTATTTGCTGTTCAATTTAACGTCTTAGATATGGTTAGGGCAGTAAGGACTGGAACAAGGAAGACAGGTGAGGAGGTGATGACCCGGTTACTTGCCGGTAGTCATCATTCCTCTGAGTCCTGGTTTTCCTTGTCACAATATGGATTTTCCCTCCCACCCACCATGTGGGATTGAAATCAAACAGCAAATTATTACAGTAATTCTTTAACTAGGCATTCTCAGGAAGTTAATTGCGCTCAACTCTTTCTTATAGTTCTAAATAGGAACAAGCGGCTGGCTATGTATGTAGTTTTTTGTTCTTGTGACAGACTCGTAAAACTTTAGGGTGGGAAGTAAAACCCAGGCAGTAAGGACTGTACAAGGAAGACTTGCACTCTGAGTACTGAAGATTACAGGGATCCTTAAAACCAGAAGGGAAGGAATCCATTTGAATCATGGATGACTTACACAGTTCAGCTCAGATATAATAAGATCTCTTCGGTTAAAAGATAAACCATAAAAGCATACATACATATAAAAGCTAGTTAAAAAGGGGGTTAATCAACATAGCAGACTGTACAACCAGCAAAAAATACAAGTTTTTATCAGAGTCAATAGTAAAATGTCTCAAAATGTAGACATTAATCCATTCTTAAAAACAAATACATCCCTAAAATCAATTTTCTTTGCCTCCTAGCAATTCAACATTAACATTAAAATAGAGGGACAATTGACCATGACTTTGCCAGCTGATTAAATAGAAAAGACATAAAAGCCCCTTTGAACCAACCCCTCAAGCAGACAGTGCTTACAACTGGTAGTCCTTACTAACAAAGGTAGACTATGTATTGGAAAAGGCTCATTCCTCCACTTTTTTCCTGGCTTTGACCGCAGAAGAAATACATTTGCAACACATACTTGGTCAGTTGGAAGCAGTTGCAAGTACATTAAGGCTTCTTTACACTGCCTGATATTTAGAGACCTGAAAAGAGGAATTAAGGGGCCCATTACGATGGCGGGCGGAAGCACAACCGCCGTGCTGGCGGATGCAAAAACCACCAGTTACCGCCGGCACGCAGCAGTCCACACGCCCGCCCAATTACGATGCGAAAAGCAGGCCAAACACCGCCGGCAAACCAGCAACACCGTCCGCCATCAAAGTGCGCCCGTACACGTAGCGGCGCAGCCCAACTGACACACACCGTCCGACGAAACACGTCCCGCCCGGCGCATAAATTACGATGCCGCAAACAAACGGCTCCCACGGCCAAGAGATACCGTACGACAAACCGAAGCGGTAACACGGACGCCGAGCACGGACAACGAAAAGCGGCTCCCCCGAGCATGAATCCAGCACTGCAGGCCGTCCCCATGCTCCTGCTGATGCACCACCAAGGACGCAACGTATCGCGGAGATGCAGGTAGGCACACACACAACAAGTGCACGCAAACAGCGCACACAGTGCAAGGGCGGAAAAAGCGGACAACCCCCCACCAGCGCGTGTACACAACACATCCACCATCGCATCCACATATGACACACAGGCCAAATCGTAACATCGCAGAACACATGTGTACACAGCACCTGGGACTAGGAACCAACCACCCCGTCACGGCCCCAAAGCGCCGATGACGCCGCCACACATGCGCACAACGCAGAGGCCAACCGCAGCGCCATGCATGCATCGCACACAGACACAGGGACACAACCAAGCAGCACACACATCAGCCCCACCCCGAACGCACATGACACGTGACAGGCCGGCCACAGACATGTCCCCAACGCCCAATTCACGGACAACACCCAACGCCACACAACCGACGCATACATGTCAGTGAAGACACGCAACAGCAGTTCACACCCCAGTGTAACAAACATGGCGTAGCACACAGCGGCGGCAACACCAACTAGGAGAAGCAGGGCCCCTTCGGGAAGAGGAACGCCAGTACCACACAGAAACACCCATACCACCCTGCACATATGAACAAGACATATAAAACGGAACACCAAAGAGCCCGGGGACCGACAACAGGTGGCCCAAGAATAACATCCACACACAAGGCCCAACGCAGAGCGGAAAGGCAGCCTGCCGCCCACACAAGGGAGAGCAGACAGCACTGAATGACCTTCCATTCCAACTCCGAAACCACAGCCCTACGACAGAAGCCGGTGAATACAGCCATTGTCCAAGAATAGACCAACACAGGCATGCCGAGGAGACCGACCACACGGCAGATAGCGCATATCACAGAAGCACACAACGGACGGGGAAGAAAGAAGAAAACACTCCCCCATGTCGGCCACATGCAAGTTAATTGGAAGGAGTCACACAGCACTGACCTTGAACTGTCTGAGAAGCATGTGGGAAGAGGGCCCGTGTCCTCCAAACAAGCCAACAGAACACAAGTCCTGTCTCCCTACGACTACACAGAGCTCACAGCAACCCCGGAGCGTGCACATTGCAGACTGCACACACAGCCGGAGCACGCCACCTCAACGAACCGCTGCGAAATGGCAACCGCAACACACCTACCCAACTACGCCGAACAGCTCAAGCTGTACAAAACCAACCTGTGCCATACATTGGGATGCGATCTCCTGTCCCTGCTGAACGTAAGTTACCGACTGACTTACCGCATCACATTGTTCAGCTGCGTCATGCCCGTCTTCTACTGTCGGAGGTGTCCCTACCAGCATCCCGTCGAGATATGCCTCTCCAACCCGGCATGTCTGAAGGCGGACCTGCTACCACTACTCCTCCCTCTGGACGCACACGACAGGGCCTGCTCTGCCTATGGGGGCATGGCGTATGTGGCCAACATCGCACCCGCACTGAAATGGGACCACTGTGCTTCCACATGACGGATCATCGATAACAGCTACATCGAATGTCACCCAGCATGCCCCATCATGGTCCTCCAAGGGACAACCTACGAACAACACCTTGACAGCCACCATCCGCTTCATTGGCTGGCAAACATGTACACCACCAATGACATGGAAGCCCTGCTGGACGGCATCGCATACCTGACAACCTGTAAATACGTCGGACCACAACGCAGGTTCCCCGAGTGACCTATGATGTCCAACCCCGCACCCATGCTTAGCTTCCGCACGGACTGGCCAGTCACCACCACAACAGCCATACCAAACGACCGGCAACTGTAACCACACCATCAACGACATCGCCATGACATCGGATATGACCGGGACATGCACACTGTTCCCCATCACATCCAGGAACACCGCATGCATCGTGGGAGGCAGTGGCATGGGCTCTGTGTATCGCACCCACATGGACGGAACTGCACGAACAACCAGGACACGACATGGATCCAGCGCCCATGGACACACACACCGCTCAGTGGACATGAATAGGTCGCCTGGAGTCTGTGGGTGCTGCACCCCTCCCACCCCCGCCCCGGGAATCCCATACCAGGACCTTTGCATGGACGACAAGTGCATACAACAACAACACGACCCCAGTGACTGTGACATGTCCAGTAACCACCACAGTGCAACAACAAGTGGCACGCCGCTGCATGCACGCAAGCACATGCCCTGATGTCATCTCACATGCACGCGTGCATGAGGAACAACCGCAGCAAACCTGTCACATGGAACTGAGATGGACTGTGCCCATGATGCCAAGCGGTCTGGTAGGCTACATGTATACCATCTGTGTCAAAGTCCGCAGCTCCGCAGCTATACGTAAATGTACATTAGCACAGCCTTGGCCAAGCAGATGTCACTCTGAAGCCCACATCCCACATGCAACAGCCAATCACATGTAACCCCACTCCCTATCCCATTTGCAATCATGCTCAGTATATCCTCAACATGTATTCCGCTGCCAGTAGTGTCCACTATACTGCATCACAGAGGACAGAAGACTCAATATAATGTTTGAAACCAAAACTGTCTCCGCTGACTCATTTCACAAGTACGAATGAGAGAGGATGAGAGTATGTGAAGTACACGGCAGTCGTGACATGACCATGTAGTCCACTGGTATTGGATGTCAACGCAAGTGAGTAGCACTACTGTGGAAGACACACATGTGTCGTGTGAAGTCGTATGGACGCAGTGCTCAGGTGGGTGGGTGCGACGGGTAGATGCGCACATGCCAAGTTGGAGCACGCCGTGTTGGGAGGGGTCATGAACAGTACACCACCGCTTCCCTGGGCATTGTGAGAGGACACCTGTCGGGGGGAGTGAACACATGTGTGCATAGCAGCCGGGCACACGTACAAAGCGGTACCAGGCGCACCTCAGCCCACCCTCTGTGGACAAGCTGGATCCTGTTGTGCGCCCGCCATGCCCCTGACAAGGCACACACAGCCCCAGTCGACCAGGTGTAACCCCAACATAGTCAATCCGCACAGGCGATACAGGGCACGGGATGGCAGTGGAGCATGGTGTGTGAGAGGTCTCCTCGCGCTCCTCCTGGTCATATCACGCAGGCAATAGAACCTCAACGTCTAGCATGGCACAAGTCAGATGGAAGTGTAGGGGACGCACCACAGCACGAGCAGCACTGACGTCACGGGAGGTGGCTCGCACCATCCCATCCATTGCCCATCATACCAACCACGCCACATGCCATTGCGACTAAGTGCAAGCGCGTGCGCCACCACCCCCGAGCCCTCCCCAGAGAGGCCAAAGAGTGAATGTGTGGGCCATCAGCCACAGACGGACGCGGCCTGGCCGCAAGGGCAGCCACAGCCACTGGGTGTCGCAGGTGGCGGATCCGGAAGGCGAAGACTGTGATGCATAGTCCATGCAGGCCGGGTCTCCATTTGGGGCACCACGCAGGTGGACGGCGTCCCGCGACACATCATACCCTGAGACAGCCCACTCGTGCAACTGGACCCACACATACACTCCTTGCCCTCTCTGGTGCGAGCTTGGGGCTGCCTGTGCAAGCGCTAGCCTCGCAGGTGAGCATGCATATTGGGGGAGCGAGGGGAGGACATGAGGGCTGGGGCGAAGATGACTGTATCACTGTCAGTAAGTACAAGGGATGACCCAGATGTGGAAAGGAAGAGACGTGTCCCGTGTGTACTGCAACTAGTCGCCAATCCAACTACCCCCCCATGTCCGGAATGTAAGCCCGCACCTAGGCCCGCCCATCCGCCACATCGAACATACCACCAGCACGACAACCTTCCCATTCGAAACACTGACTGGGGGTGGCGACCAGTGTACAATCATGTGTAGCCTACCCACGCGTACATGTGGGCCCTCCATGATCCATGTCACCTGCTGCAAAGTCATGACATGCGCAATGAGGGAAGTGAGGAGAGCTGTCCGCCCCACGCGCAGAAGGTGCATCAGCTCCACAGACCCAGCAGCGAGTCCAGCAGGGGTCACATGTGCAGGGGCAGCTGTGCCTGGTGTGAAGGCACATGCATATAGACAGCACATCGACCAATGTGTAGTCTGCCCACATCTACAGTCCATCATCATGCGGACATAGGAATTGAACACAGGGCAACACATCTGAGTGGGTGCACCCACCGTGACCAACAATGCGCAATCATCGACGTACCCGCCCTGTGCATGGCCCCCCACCCAACGGAGGCACATCCAGTGCCACCATCCCACACACACAAGCCTTCCACGGAACATGCTGTGTCCAATGGTCAGTACAGAGTCAGCGCCCATGTGGTGGATCCTGAACAGGAGACACATGCACACACATGCCAGCTCCCACTGTGTACGTCTGCCACCTGGCACGTGCAATGTAACCTCTCACCTGTGACGTGTGACTGCAAGCACACAGCCGTCTTGGCATGGGGCTGTCAATGTGGACACCTGTCAATGTTTCGGGAGGTGTGATCCGTACAGTGCTGTACATAGGGTGCAGTGCTGACACCTACTACTGTCTCATATCCCCTCGTGCCACAGGTCCCACTTGTTTTGGCCGCTCAGCCTGTGCCCACATCGTCGTCGTCGTGTGCCATACTCATCCAGCCGCGGAAGCAGTTCCATGCCCAGCAGACATTCATGTTGCCGTGGCGTTGCCGCTTGACGGATATGCAGTCAGTCCCCATCAGCACGCCCCGCAAGTCATTGGGGCCTAGATCCCCATGTGCATGCACATGGCAGTGGTTTGTATCACTAGCCATTGCCATTGGTGGGAGACCTGTGTAAGTGTATTGTGGCCGTGCCGTCCCAGCTTGACAGCTGGGCTGTGGCTCATGTGCTTGCTCAGTCATGTCAGTGATGTGTAAGCGAAATTGCTATGTGTCGTGTTGCTTTGACATGTGTCCTCTGCCATTGTCCCTAGGCGGAGACCGAACATTGACCGCCCATACCAATTGCTGGCAGACATGGAGGATACGGAGGTCATTAGGAAGTTTCGGCTGGACAGGCCAACCCTGCATCGACTGTGTGCCATGTTAGAACCCCATCTCCGTCCCCGCAGGGTGTATCCGACTGCTGTCACCCCCACGGCTAAGGTGATGGCCGCCATGCATTTCTTTGCCACTGGGTCATTCCAGCACACAGTGGGCAGTGGAGGAGGGATGTCCCAGCCCATGTTCAGCAAGGTGCTGTGGGATGTACTGGCAGCCATGATGCTGTACCGGAACAGGTACATCCGCTTCCCCAGGGCTCGTGAATTGGCGGCAGTGAAGGGTGCATTCTATGCCCTTGGCAGAATCCCACACGTTGTTGGAGCCATTGACTGCACACATGTCGGCCTTGTTCCACCACAGGCCACTGAGCACCTGTACCGCAACAGGAAGCACACGCACTCCCTGAATGTGCAAGTGGTGTGCCTTGCGGACATGGTGATCACCCACGTGTGTGCAAAGTTCCCAGGCTCGGCCCATGACGCACACATAATGCGCAACAGCATCTTGCCACGACTGATGTCCAATATGCAACAGGATCGTGCCTGTATTGTCGGTGAGTATGTGGAGTGGTGTAGCGTGCTGGCTGTGCGATGCTGTCCCCTGTCCAGTTGGATTAGCAACGGTTCTCTGTGTCCCTCACACCCAGGTGACTCTGCGTGTCCGAATGGGGCATGGCTGCTCAGTCCATTGAGGAATCCACGCACCCCAGCAGACGATCGCTACAATGAGGCACATGGGAGGACCAGACGTGTGGTCGAGCGTACCTTTGGCCTCCTCAAGTCCAGGTTCAGGTGCCTGGACCGCACCGGGGGTGCGCTGGCGTACTCCCCACAGAAGGTGTGCCAGATAGTGGTGGCGTGCTGCATGCTGCACAATCTGGCCATTCGGAAGCAGATCCCCCTCATCGTGGATGACGGAGATCAACCAGGGCCCCAGCCCGCAGACCAGGACAGCTCGAGTGAGGAGGACAGCGGAGAGGAGGAAGCTGGTAATGTGCGGCAGCAGCTCATCGCCCGCTACTTCACTTGACGGTGAGTGTCCATGTACGACGGCTGATGTGGCTGTATCTGTGCAGGTGTGTGTGTGCTGTGTCAGGGTGGCCGTTTGTTCACTGCGTGCTGTGTGTCAACGCTCCATGGCCAGGGTAGTATGCCACTGTTGGTGGCTGTGGCATTGTGCCCTATTGCTCTGTGCGATGTGTGTACATTGCTTGTAGTTGTTGACATGTACTGTGTGATGGGTGTGTGACACACTCATTGAATGTGCTCCTGTTCTGTCTCCCACCCCTAGGTCCCTACAGGCCCTCCGGATTCAAATGCCATGCCACGCATCAGGTGCCTTTCCGCCCAAGGTGGCCGTTGTATTCCGTACAAATAAGACACAGGGCACAAACAGCAGTTAGTGAAAAAGGTGCATTTATTACAAACTGTGACATGTGATTGTGTGTAAGATGATGACAAAAGTGGTGCGTGCAGTGACAATGAGCTGTCGGTCATGGCTGCGTGAGGATCAGGGTGTACCCACTGGTTCTATGTCCATAGTCCAACACACACATGCCATCCAGATGGCTGTGTGGAGTGGGATCGTAGTCCAAGTCAATGCAGTGGCTGGTCAAGGAAGGCTGGCGGAAGGCTGGCTGGCTGCCTCACTTGCGACTGGAGCGTGCGAAGTCCTCCCGGGAGATCTGTTTCCTCTTCGGACGGCCCCTTCCACGTTTGCGAGGGGGGTGCCTGCTTGCGACATGCTGGTGGTTGAGGTGTGATCACTGGCTGTGGACGCAGGGGAACTGGACACTGCTGCTCCACCCTGCGCCCCGGCAGGTGGTGGCGGAGGGGGAGCTGCTGTCCCTGGCTGTGACCTCACCGCCACCACCAGCTGTCCCATGAGGTCCACGATTTGGCCCATACGGGCGTCCATGGACCTCAACACCCCCAGCACCTCACGCGTGTCTGAGGCAGACCGGACCCATTGTCCTTGGGCCTCTTCATAGGCCCCAAGGACTCTGGCCATGTGAGGCAGGGCATGGCTCCCAGGGGAGGCTGGCGTTTCCCTGACCCTGCTCCTCCTACCAGTCCTGCTGCCACCGGCCTGCCCACTAGCCACATTGCTCACCACGGTCCTCGCTGTGGCTCCCAGGGTGGATCCAGTCGTCCGGGCCACCACCTGCGCTGGGGCTGGTGCCAGCGGAGACGTGGCGGTGGTGGCGGCGGTGGTGGTCGGTGCGGCGATGGTGGCGGTTGCGGCAGTGGTAGTGGCCACAATGACCGTGGGTGTGGCCGCAACGACAGTGGCAGCAGGGGGCTGTGAATGTTCAGCAGCCCTGGATGATGGGTTGGTGGGTAGGAGGGGTCCTGGGGAGCGGCTGGGCCCTGCCACACCAGATGGGCCTGCTTGGTTGTCCGTGTCCGAAGAGGAGGACAGATCCTCCAGATCCGTGTGTCCTCGTTGGGGGCTTGTAGGCTGGCTGTGCTGGCTGCTGGCTCCATCCCCAGCATCCAGCAGTTCGTCACCTGTGGAGAGAATGAGATTAGTTATTGTGTTGCACCTGGCGAAGTATGTATTTGTCGTCTGACATTGACAGTTCGTGCAATCTCGTACATGGGTTTCCCGGAGGCGTGTGTGTGGCTGTAGCATCTGTAGTTGTGTGTGCTTGGCAATGGGACTGTGTGCTGTGCACATGTGGCATGGGACGGATTGGCCATGCCGATGGGTGTGTTGCTGTGCCCCTACTTATTGTGACTCTGGTGTATGCGGGCTCCTGGCCCATCCTGGGTCTGGTTTGTACTTTGCTTTTGGGGTTCAAATGGAACGCTTAGGAACGCATATGGCAACATGGGGGCCATGCCCCAGATTCGCATTTGGGAGGGAATATGCTTTTGGGGTTCAAATGGAACGCTTAGGAACGCATATGGCAACATGGGGGCCATGCCCCAGATTCGCATTTGGGAGGGAATATGCTTTTGGGGTTCAAATGGAACGCTTAGGAACGCATATGGCAACATGGGGGGCATGCCCCTGATTCGCATTTGGGAGGGAATATGCTTTTGGGGTTCAAATGGAACGCTTAGGAACGCATATGGCAACATGGGGGCCATGCCCCAGATTCACATTTGGGAGGGAATATGCTTTTGGGGTTCAAATGGAACGCTTAGGAACGCATATGGGAACATGGGGGCCATGCCCCAGATTCGCATTTGGGAGGGAATATGCTTTTGGGGTTCAAATGGAACGCTTAGGAACGCATATGGCAACATGGGGGCCATGCCCCAGATTCGCATTTGGGAGGGAATATGCTTTTGGGGTACATGCTGTGAGCCATGGGTGCCGAACGTGACATGTGTTGTGGCAGCATGACAGTGCATGGTTTGAGGTGTGTGCATGCTTGACATGGCCTGCATATTTGCTGTCTGTTGTGATTACTGGACATGGCATTGGACGCATCGTTATGAGTGAGTGATGGTTGTGTGCCAGCCAACGTATTGCAGTTGTCCCATCTCCTTGGTGTGCGTGCTGCCCTGTGCCATGTGCATCACTGCAGTGCTCGGGGGGGTGTGGCCCATGTTGTGTGTTGTTGCTCACAGTGTGTCGTGCACTTCATTGACTTCTGGCACATGGTTGGTAATGGGCATGTATCTTAGCGTGACTGCTGTATGTGTGGCAGCTGTGCGGATGACATGCCTTTCATGAGACTGGGGCTGACGGATGGGATGGATGGTATGTTGTTTGTGCATGGTGTGTCTGTGTGTTTGATGGGTTCAGTGGTGTTCGTGTGCATTTATGTTGTTCCGCTCTGTTGCGTCTAGTGTTGTTTGTCTTACATAGGCGTAGTTGTGGGGTGTGTGGTTGACAGGCAGTTGGGGCTACATGGACAGGACTTCAATGGTGTTTCGGTTGTGTGTGATGAGTTGCACAGTGGCTGCCGTGTGGTACTATATTCAGTGTGGCTTGTGCATGCAGACGTGGCTCCTTGGGTGTTGCTATGTCTGTGATGGGTCATGTGGGGTGTGAGTCTGTTGTTCATGTCCGTGTGCACATTGTTCACTTGTTCGTAACGGTGGGCGGTGCTGCGTGTTCGTCTGCTACGTGACATGTCCCATGTGTTGGTCGTGTTACGGTCCTCATGCCTCCAGTAATCCGGCCCTGTCCAGTTTCCCACCTGCAAGTTGTTCGTGCGTGCACTGTACTGGATGCCACATGGCTCTAAGCGGGGGGTGCTCCATGTTGCAGGTCTGTGGGGGTGGGAGGGTGTTGTGGGTCGTGGGGGTGGCTGGATACCCACTGACACCGATTGCTGTGGACCGTGATGTCTGCCTTTCGGCTGTCGTTGTGCACTGCGGTGGCTGACATGTGGGTGTGGGGTGTGGGGGATGCTCCTCCTTGCTGTGCTGTGGGACTGGGGCCTGGTGTGTGTTGTACTTGGGCTGTCCACCGTCCCACCCACTGCACTTTGTGTTCCTGCCACTTACCTGTTACTTGTCGGTTGGTGCAGCTGTGGCGGACACATGGGTGTGGTGGGTGCTCGTTGTGGCACTTCTGGCATATTTGGGGACCTGTTGGTGGTTACGTGGCTGGCTTAGTGTACACATGTCCCCACGCATCTTGCAGTTGTTCGGTTTGGGCTGTGTGTGGTGGTGTCTGTTGCATGTGTGTGTGATGTGTTGTGTATTGTGTGCTGGACATGGGGGTGTTTGTCCCTGGGAGCTGTGGCATGGTGGTAGTGCATGTGAGTACATAGCGGTGTGCTGGTATACATTAGTTTGTACTTACCAGCCTCCACTCCCCCTGCTAATCCGGCGAGGATCTCCGGATGGATTACGACTCGCACCTTCTCCTCCCACGCTTTGAAGGTCTTAAAGAGCGCGGGATTCCCTCCGCCAGTGACGGCAGCCAGCTCTCTGTTTTTGCCCTCCTTCTTCTTGACCAGGCTCTTGACGTCATTCCAATGTTTGTTAATCTCGACTCTGTTCCTGGGCAGGGTCCCGACTGCATTGACCTGGTCTACGATCCGGTTCCACATTCTGTTTCTGGTGGCTAGTGGTGTGTGCTGGACCATGTTCCCATAGATTTGTGGGTACACCTTGATGATCTCGTCGACCATGACCGTCAGCTCCATGGGCGTGAACTTGGGCATCCTTTGTGGTGCCATGGTGTTTGTGGTGCTGGTGCGGTGTGTGTTGTGTAATGTGCAGGGGGTTTGTGGTGCCGGTGTTTGGTGGTGGTGGTGGTGGGGGTGTTTGGTGGTGGTGGTGGTGGTGGTGGTGGTTGTGATGTGTGCGTTTCTGTGGTGTGCTGCTGTCCTTGCTGTGTCACTGTGTCCTCTCCTCTCTGGTTTGCAATGTAGCAAGGGGTTGTGGTCTGTGGGAGTGCTGCTTTTGTACTCACCTATGTGGGTGTGTCCTCATGGTCTGTTGTTTTCAGGTGTGTTGTGTCTGGGGTTCTGGCCTTTGTATTTTTTGTTTGTCCGGGGGTGTTTTCGGGATATGTACTGTGCTTGTGTATTTGTGCGTGCCTTGCTGTGTGGACTTGTTGGCCATGTTGTGTGCTATTGGTTTTGTGTGCGGATGGTTTCTGTGCAGGTACGTGGGCGCCATGGCTTCTGCCGTGTCGATTCTCATCGGCGTTGTTTGCGCTGGCGGGCGGTATATTTGTGGTTTTTCCGCGCTCATGTCGGTGCGATCGTAATTTCACGTGCGGTGTGTCGGCCGTGAGGGCGGGCGGTTTTGTGTTGTCGTGCGTGTTTCCGTCCGTGGCGGGCGGTTTGTCTCCGACTCGGACGTTGGCGGGCGGTATTTTGTGTGCTTTTTCCGCCGATGGCGGTATTCGGTTTGTGTAATTGTAATGGCGTGGTCGGTGTTCAGGCGGTGTGTGCGGGCGGATTTTTGCCGCTTCCATGCCTGGCGGAATTATTTACGCCGGGTATCGTAATGTGCCCCTAAGATCCCAGTTCTCTGCTCATGATACAGCAAAGAAAAGAACAACATGTGTAGTTGAGATTGAGGTGTAATGAAATTACACATTGGAAGGGTAAGCCACCAAAAAGTGGGACAGGCCAAGCTTAAACCTTAGGAAATAATATCTGTAATATCGAGGAACCCGTAGGATGTATGGCTTGATATTGGGGGATGTGCGTAAGCGAAATATGCCACCACCATTCCCTTTCCTAGTTCGACCTTCCACATCTCTTCAGCTATCTGGTTTAAAATGTCTCTCTTAACCAGTGGTCTGACCCGGGTCTTTATACACACTGGGTTAGTAAATAGCTCAGATCTGTCAATTGCATGTAATGTTTTTTGACATACATGATTCACTCACTCTTGCAAGTTTAGGCAGCCGGGAATCAATGACTGTGTCAGTGCCGCATCATGCCTGGACCAAACTATAAGCCAAAGCAACGTTGGAGCCATTTTTACTATGTCTCACAGATACCGCATTCCAAATTCTTCATGGGATATGATGGAAGGGATGCTACCAGGTAGTGACAACTGCCTTCTTAGAAATTTGTTCTCACTAATCTGTAATGACGAGCAGTCAGTGTACCCCCAGACACCAGCACCATAAGTAGCAATAGATATGGATCTAAATTTATAAATAGCGATGGCAGCATCTAGAGGCATAGAACCTAACCTGGAGGCAAAAATTTACATAAGGACGCTGATGCCTGCTCAAACTGCGTAACCCTAATGGTCCTCAGGTGGGCCCAAATACTGCTGCTGCCAAAAGTCAGCCCCAAATAAGAAACTGTGGGAACACGTTTGAGGGGAGTTTCACCACTACCGAAGGGAGCTAGCCTGCTTCTCCGACGGCTGCATACAATGGCATAGGATTTGGCTTTGCTCGTGGAGAGGCCTAGGTCCGACATAAAATAAAAAAAAGCTATCTAGAAGTTTCTGAAGGCCCCCCTCGTTCGAGCCTTGAGTATGCAGTCGTACGCATACATGAGAACGGACACGTGTTGCATCCCTATCCCCACACCCTTTCTGATCTTGATGTATGAGGTACATTTCCTATTAGGCCCATAACTTTTCCTACTTTCTACATGAGCGTGCAATTGTGAAAGAAGGTGTACAATTTTTGGGTTGGCACCCGTTATTAGCAACATAGCTCACAGCTTACCCCTCACAACATTGTCGAATGCTACACTTGAATCCATGAACGCCAAGAAGAGACAACTCTCCTTGATGATCATATACTTATCAACCAACAAGTGCAGATTCAAGCATAGATCTGACATTCCTAGTCCCTGTCTGAAGCCATACTGGGCAGGTGTTAAAATGCAATTATCATTTGCTCAGCCTTCCAATTGGTCTAGCAGGACTCTGCCCATAATCTTGGCTGTGGTATTGATCAACAATATAGGGTGATAACATTGGGGGTTTCTTCTGTGTCCTTTATTGTCTATCAGGAAGATGGAAGCCCTAGACCAGGAGATAGGCAGAGCAGCACTAACCACGCTCCTAAGCACGTTCACCAAAATAGGGGCCCATAAAGACAGGTTGTCTTTAAAGAGATCAACTGGCCCGCATCTGGTCCCGGAGCTTTTTTCGATGGACACCTGTTGATCACCAAAGTTATGTCCCCTAGTTTAATGATTAAATCATCTGTATTTATCAAACCACCTGCATTTGTAGGGAAGCTATGTTCAGGGGTTAACAGTTCCTTACAATCATATAGTTTAGTAAAATAGTTGACCCAGACATGTTCAGGGATAAGTACCTCTATTCCGAAATTAGGGTTAGATGCAAAAAAAGGGGGATCAACAACTTTCCAGAGCTGAGTTACATCCTTCTTCACAGAAGCACTGACCAGCTGCTCCCATGCCTCCCCTTTAATCTCCTCTTTCCTTCACCTTATGGCTTCTTTGTAGAGCATCCTGCACTTTCTTACCTCTGCTGGGACCTTTGGCGACCATTTAAGAGCGCACAAGAGGCTATAGTGAGCCTATATGCATGCATTATCAAGCCATTTGACAGTTCTCTGTGGATAATGACTCCTAGATGTCTCCAATTGTTCCTTAGCCAACTCACAGATCTCAGAGAAGGCACTTAAAACTAGCCCCAGGTCAGGATTATCGCTGAAGCAGAGCTTAAACTGATCCCTGCGGTTACTTGCACATAAAAATAAATGTCAGGCGTGTCTGGACTTTTTCTTGTTCACTAGTCTGATGGCAGAGTTCTTCCCTTATTTCTAGGTTTGCCCAAGAGAACAGTTTGAGCTCTCTGATAGACTTGTGAAAATAATACAGCAATATTCAATATATAATATATTCAATATAAAATAATTACAGATAATACATAAATGTTTTTGTCAACCTTCTTCAGCCACTGCTTTTTTCAAATGTCTTTACTAGGTGGATCAGACAACATTTAACATAGATGTAGTTTGGTACTGGGTCAGCCACCTTTCCGCTAATGGATTTGCTGTCAGTGGCATTTAGATGTTGTCCTGCCTATACAGCAGACATAGGCTGTTTCGATTGTCAGCCAGAGTGATGGCATTTCACCTCTCTTATGCCTGACTTTGCTTGAGTAAGGGGAGGAGTATGAACATGCAAAAAAATCTGTATACAGCCTCTCCAACAGTGAATTGCACACTGGCCCTCCAAGGATTGTTTGTGTGCAGTGCAGAGCAGTGGGTGAGTGGGGTAACAGCAATTCCTATTACCTCCTTACACACATAGCATCTTCAAGCAACACAACAGTATTTGACCCCTTGCAGAAGTTTCAGATTTCTTGGCCCAGAGTGCTTCAGATGCACAGGTCTCCAGTGCTCTAATGCTGCTTGTCCAGGTAAGAAAGGTTTCGGGCCAGACAGCCCTGGGTGAACTTGCTTGTCAGATAGCGCCTCGGCACTGGAATACTTTTGACTTTCATAAAGAGTTGTAGTGGGACTCCTGAAGCTCGGGCTACTACTGGGGCTTAACTTGAATGTCACCTATATTGAATGGAGAATAACCTCTACAGCTAGCTTGAGGAGAGTGGGGCTCAGGCATCTGCCTATAAAACCCACGAGCCATGACCTCAGAAGACTGTGTGTATTGTTGTGAATGTCACAATTACTTTGTGGTTGTATATAAATACTCTTTTTCATAAAAGCAAGAATTTGACTCGACAATCATTTATTGCTGCTGCTGTAGGTATTTTGATTTGCGAGCCTGTGTTCATTCATCTGTGTCTACCTCTTCCCCCAAGAAGCCTTGGACTGCCCAACCTGCACTACCACTGAGAGTCAAGTGCTGAAGGCGTACTTGGCCCAGTTGCTCAGGATCCATAGTAGGTCAGGTCCCCAGATATCAGTGGTAAAAGGCCTCAGCCACCACGGTTGGGCCAATAATCACCTGCCTGCTCCATGGACCTGTGAGCAGCATTCTGAGAAGTACTCTATGACAGAGGCTCCTTTGGCGTAACCAAAAGGCACTAAACCACCAAAAGGATTGACCATCTATTAAATGAAGGTTAAAAGAAGGTGAATAATACCTGAGCGCCAACAACAAATAAGAGAGGTAAGCGACCAGCTGATCCACACTGGGGAACCTGAAGACTGCTCCTGTCAGAAAATAAAGTCTTGTTATAGATTTTGATCAGCAACACCACATCACATTCCTGCACCACTCCAAGGGCTAACACTGATGAACCATTTAGCCAGGGTTCCCATTTACCTACCCAGATCATATCGCCCACCCTTCCTCCGCTACAAGCCTTTGAAGCCCCTACTACGAACCCATGCATCATGAACCTCAAACATGCACCGTCCGGGCCTCCATCACCTCACCCTACCTCCCTAAGAGCTGTTCAAATGCCCGCTGACCCACTGGATCCTTCATCTCCATTTGCACATCCCCCTGGTCAACAACAACTCGTCCACATGGAAGAGTTCAACCCAATAAAACCTAGTTCCTTACCAACCGCTCCCCCTATATTCCAAGATCACATCACTAAGGATAATCCCCTGCCCTCGTTGACCACTCGTCTTACCTGCCGATCAAACAAAGAATCCAATTCTCCTGCTCCCTCTCTACCCCTACTTCCTGACAACTCTCCACCCAGGCACACCCTATTAGCGAACAGGATGGATGAGATCGTACACATGCTACATCAAATGAAAGCAGACTTACATAGTCTTATACATCTTACCACTAAGGCAAATACCATAGAAGAGTCCAGTAAGAATAGTTGTGCGACCTTAACTGTCCACGGAAGATGCAACTCTCCCCCTTCTTCCCACCCTCCCCAACTCCCTTACGATCCGCAACAAACTTGTACAGCCCAATGCGGTATTGGAGAACACGTCCTGCACCCAACATATCCTCTAGACCTTGTAGATTTACGGTCCCAAACTCATTATCAGAGGAAGCTGTTGAATCACTCCTACTTTCATACAACCCTCTACATCACAATAGAACGATCTACCAGAGTCCAATTCAATCGATACCTGCAAACCCCCACAGAGAAGTACAACACAAACACAGAATGATAAACAAGCATAACCTTAAGAGAATTACTCTTACCCAGAGCTCTAAGGATATCCCTATAACCGGTCTTAAATACATTCTTCTCAATTGCAGATCGGTGGTTAAACACGCTGCAGACCTTGCTGATCTTATCATAGCACAAGTTTAGACCTTTTGATCTTGACAGAAACTTGGCTAAATGAGTCCTCGACACCTGCCCTCGACATTCTAGTTCCTCCTAATTGCGATATCATCAGACTAGATAGACTGACCAAAGTAGGGGGCAGCATTGCTGCTATTTACCGCAACAGCCTTACAGTTAATCAGTTACAGTCCCCTGCCCTCTCTTCATGTGAATATCTTTGTATCGAAATTGCTGAGAACATTAATCCCCTATGCAAACTACACACGTTCTATCATCCACCCGGCGATAATCTCACCTTCTTAGAACAATTCATGGACACCATCACAATAAACATGGGTCAATATGGCACTCAAATATTCCTTGGGGACTTTAATCTCCACTGGAGTGACTTGAATGACCCTATAGTCAATAGTCTCAAATCCTTTCTTACGGATCTTAACTGGGTACAAATTTGTGATAGACCCACTCACAACAAAGGGGAGATCTTGGATCTTATCAGTGCTAAAGATAATGTTACCCAATTGGAAACTATTGTCCCTTGTGATTGGACTGATCATCATCAGGTCATCTTCCGCATCACCACTCCCATGAAAACCACCACCTCACAGGCACGTAAACCAAAAATCTTGAAAAGAAACATGAGAAACATCGATCTCACTGAATTGACATCACTCAGTGATAACATACTAGCACCCCCGGAGAATTTGGTCAATGTACAAGAACTCAAGGACCACTACAACAGCTCCATGAAAAATATTCTTGATGCAACTGCACCCTTTCAACAGAAAAGTATACCAACAAAAGTCTTGCAACCATGGTACAATGACAATCTCAATTCTGAAAAACGCAATCTCAGATTAGCATACAGCTAAGATCCCTCAGGAATATCTATCACAAAAGCATCACACATGCTAAAGCTCAATTCTTCAGAAATCAACTCGATCAAGCCAAAGATCACCACAAAAAACTGTTCGAGCTGGTCAAACAGCCTACCCAATTCCACCCCAGATGGGCCCAGTCTACGGCCTGATAGTGAAGATTTTGCTTGCTTCTTCCTGGAAAAGACCAATAACCTGATAGCTGACCAGCAGATTCCAAGACAGCAAACTCATCAAACACCAATCTCCAAAATGACCTCCACTGACAAAGTTGACCTTACCCCCCAGCCCGCTTACGTCCTCAAAAACAATGCCTCTTGGATTTCGTTCGAAACAATTGAGCAAAACATAATTCTTAGCATGCTTTCAGACTTAAAATCCTCAAACCACTTTAGTGACAGTGACCCCCTTCCCTCCATCCTCTTCAAAGATATCAAGATGTCGATTCTTCCACTCTGGACTAGGATTGTAAATGCCTCACTAAACCAGGGTAAAATACCGGACTGCCTAAAAGCTGGACAGGTCACCCCTATTTTAAAAAAAACAATGGCGGATCCAACAAACCTTGACAATTTTTGCCCCATTTCCAAAATCCCAACATTGGCCAAAGTTCTTGAAAAATGTGTCCATGTCCAACTTTGCAATGATATCGACCAATTCAACCTCTTTGACTGGCACCAGTCAGGCTTCCGCTCAGGCCACAGCACTGAATTGGACCTGACACATATAGTGGATGATGCCCTAAAAATGTTGGACCGAAATGAATCTTGCCTACTAATCCTCTTGGACTTCTCCTCTGCCTTTGACTCGGTAAAGCATGAACACCTTCTTGATTTACTAGAGCATAGGATGGGATTATATGGGTCTGTCTTAAATTGGTTCACCTCATTTCTGCAAAACATAACGCAAAAAGTCAAGGTAAATCAATCCCTTTCCAACACTACGCTGGTCACACTCAGGGTCCCAAAAGGCTCCTCTCTTTCCCCCACTATCTACAACTTATTCATGGAACCACTAACTGGAATGCTAAGGGCTACCAACATTCACTATCATCTTTATGCTGATGACATCCAATTGTACTTGACAATTGCATCTCCTGAAGACCTCCAATCTCTCAATCGCATTCTTCAAAACACCCAATATTGGCTCTCATGCAACTACCTCAAATGCAACACTTAAAAACGGAATTTCTCCTAATCGCCCCTCCCAACCAGATGCACTCAAGAAATTATTGGATGAAGCATTTAACAGCTTCCTATTGCTCACCACAAATCATTGAATCAGCCAAATCACTTGGTATAATCCTGGACAAAAATCTTAATATGCGGGAACACATCAGTGCCACCACCAAAGGAGTAAACCTACAACTGAGTATACTACGAAAACTAAAACCTTTCCTCTCTGAAACAGACTTCAAACTGGCCATGCAAGTACTCGTAATCCTCAGATTGGAATATGGAAACGCTACTCTCACTGGCCTACCTAGTGCCACAACAGCCCCATTAAGGGCTTCACTGAACTTGGCGGCAAGACTCATCACTGGATCAAAAAGGTACAATTATATCTCCCCTGACCTTAAATCCCTCAACTGGCTCCCCTACGAAGCAAGAATCCAACAAAAAATTGCATGCATGACACACAAAGCTCTACATTTCAACACCCCAACCTATCTCGCCAGCAAGCTCGAGCTATCTGGAGGTGCTAGATCCACCAGAAGTGCTTCCACCCTCCTGCTAAAGCCACAACGTTTCAACAAGAAAAAAACCTATAACAGATCCTTCTCGGGCATTGCTCCCAGAATTTGGAACGTTCCCCCCCTGATATAAGACTGACTCCCTCCACTGCCTCCTTCAAGAAAAAAGTCAAACTCCTATTACTGAACAGATTCCTGGTTTAGATCCTCAACTCTCTCCTCCTTATTGCTGTCTGTTTCTGTTACACTGTATGTACCTTTACGATGCTTAATGTTTTATATGTCATTGTCTCCTCATCTTGTAAAGCGCTCTGATACCGGCATGGGTCTAGTTCGAGCTATATAAAACTTTTCAAATAAATAAAATAAATAAATGTCCGGAACAATCACATGGCCTTTGATCACAAGGGCCTGATTCTGAGGAATGCGTTATGAGAGAAAACCTGAAAAGTGCACGCAGCCACTCATGTTACCCAATAAATAAACATTTACTGATGACTCAGTTTATGCCTCCAAGCGTGCACAGTGTGTCAGCAGGTACAGGGAGTTCTTAGAACTGCTTCTGGAAAGTTGGCTTCTTGACAAACTATCTGACTTTTTAACTACCACTTTCAAACTGATACTCATCTTAAACCTGTTTCTATGAGGCTCACTGAAGAGTATATGAATCCATAAAAATGATCGAGCATAAGACACCCACCCAGAGATTGGATGAAACAATCCATCATTCCATATAATACTTGCAGCAATTACTGACTGGGATGAGGTTCTGAATCTGTGTAGTTAGATGTGAAATGGCTCTGAGTTCCTGCTGAGTCCCACCGGGTAAGCCCAGTAATATGGTAGCCACCACCAGCTCTCCATACTGTAGATAATGAGGGGCATATTTACAAGCCCCTATCACCACAGGAATGTCACTATTAACGCCGTTCCTGTGGCGATTGGGGCTTCGCCTTATTTACAAGGCCGCCGCAACACCCATTGATTTTGACGCTGCCTCTTATTTACAAGGGTTGGTAAATAGGAGGCAGTGTCAAAATTAAGACCAGGGAAAACCTGGTCTTAACATGGGGAGACAAGGAGAAGTGCTTTATTTCTCCTTGTTTTTGCTGTTTCTATGTGTGCTGCATTGTGCAGCACACATAGAAACAGCAACTCACCATGAATGATTGTTTATGTTTATGTGCAGGAAGGTGTCCCTTCCTGCATATAAACAATCATTAAAAAAATGACGATTTGCAACTTTTATGTGTCCTGCACAATGCAGCACACATAAAAGTTTCAAGTCGCCATTTGTGATTGTTTATGTGCAAGAAAGGTCACCTTCCTGCACATAAACAATCATTCCCTCAATGTAGGCACCCTTGCACTATGGTTTAAGGGAAAGTGCAGGGATGTGCCGTAGCTTTGTAAATATGGCTCATCCCTGCATTTTCGAAATGGTGGAGCATGGCGTTAGCATTTTGTGCTTAATGCCACGCTCCACCATTCCTTTGTAAATATGCCCCTACGTTTGTCTGCATCTGTGGCTTGAGAGTGCATTCTGTTTGAAAGAAATAAGCGTGCGGGTGCAGACAAGCGCACCATCTCCGGTGGCTTCCAGCACACCCACAGCAAGGACACCATCAGACTGGAGAATAAGAAGTGTAAAAATAGAAGAGAAGACCTTTTCTATCTATGCACCCAACATATGGTACAACAGCCCATATCTATCAGGACTGGCCCAATGCTGATCCTATATAGGAAAGAGTTGAAGGAGCACCTTTTTGAAGAACACTACATCACAATACATTACAATCAACAAACCAGCTGCCTCTCCTATCACTCGTTGATGTTATGGCTGTCTTTGACCCTGTACAGTGCTGTGCTAATGATTGGCTAGGTTCGGGCTAAGCAAATACCACATATTTAAAAAGTACATATATTATAGGTCTCTTCAAAGGAGCTGATTGGAGAGATGCCAGAAACTCAGCAGGTGATTTGATTTCGTAGTGAAAATATTGCGCAGGAGGCATGGGAGTGGCAGAAGCCAAATCGTATTTAGACCGGTAGTGTGGCAGGCAGTTGCAAGGTGAGAAGGAAGAGGTGTCATCTGCTGGTGAGTACTCTGCATTGGTATTTGTACTATTTTTGCTACCTGTGAGAGTCTCAAATAAGGTGGGAGTAGGAAAAGGTTTGGGTGCTAGCTGGCTCCTTTTGTCATGGTGTTGATGTCTACACAAACACACACACAGAAACACATTGCAAACACCATATACGTACACATCAGGCACATTCCCATATGTGTGACACATGCTGATACACAAAGACTTCCATACATGCAGTCACACATATGAATCCAAAGCCACAGATGCAAATGCATGTACTCCACCATATATGGATAGAAACACAGCGGGCCTGATTCACAATGTGGTTTCATCTATAAACCCTCATTTTTTATGTCAATAATCGCTTATTTTACTCTTGCAGGTATGCATATAAGGTACATTGAATGTGTAAATGTATTTACAACTGAGTAATTTTTCGCCATCACTGTATAACTTACACTTTAGGAAACCTTAAGCAAGGGTGGGGAGTAGGCAGATCAATGTGTTGAGAGTTTATGCACACCCGCACAGCTGTGGGCTTCTATACAGTCACAAATGCTCTTCCAACTATTTCCTTTCCTAGAGTTGGGCAGAGATTTGCTCCAGCAAAATGGTAGGAGTAAATGTTTTTTCCAAGGTGGGGAATAGAATTGCCACAAACCTTGTGAGGGATGTAGGGGGAGATTCTCCATGGGGAAAAATGTTTCCCTGTTGAGAAAATAAAAGTAAAATATTTGCATTTGCAGAACAGGACTGCCTTTCTTCAGTGTATAATTGTACCCAGTGTGCATTGTGGAAACAGCAACTCGCAAAACTGTTAGATGACTTTGGCAAAATTATTAACAGTCAATCCGGACATACCATGAGAAAATAATAACAATAAATCAAATGAGCCAATAATTTTGTCAATTAATACAACAATAAAGCAGTCAACCCTTGGGCCCAGATTTACTATCATTTTGTGTCATGGTTGTGGCACATTTTTTGGCGCAGTCGCAGTGTAAATTGCTAATCGAGATTTACAAAGACACGCGAGGGCCACATTTCGTCTCCTTCCACGGCTTTGCAAAAAATGTAATGCCACGACGCTGTGTTGCATTACACTGCATTGGGTAGACATTGCATGGGTGGAGCATGAGAGTTCTCTTGCACCCACCTATCTATTCTGACACAAACCCAAAATGACTAAAGGTGGTAAATCTGAGTTTGCGCCAAAATGGTGCGCCTACTAGAGATGAGGTGTAATGGGGAGAAATACCTTCTTTTCTCCTCGTTACTTCCGCTTTCCACATGGGCCACATTTACAGCACACATAGAAAGAGGAATATGCCTCAATGGATTGTTTTTATACAGGAAGGTGTCCCTTTCTGCACAAAAACAATCTTGCCCATAACGCAAACACCTTTGCACTATGGTACAAAGGTGCCTGTGTTAGTGCTAGGCTGCCTGATGTGAACCCGTGCGATGAGGGAGCAGAAGTGCAACATATCACAGTAGATATGGGGCATTTCTGTTCTCTCCCTTTCACACAATGTTGCAATGCTTGAAAGGTTAGTAAATCTAGCCTTTGATATGTATCAATGCATGAGCTCTAGACTAAGAGGGTTTCTCCAATATCTGTAAACTAATGTTATCAGATAGTTTCTCGGTAAGATATCTTATATTCATTAACAAAAACTACTTACGGTCCACATTGATGATTTCAGAGTATTCACTGTTGGTCTAATCATTGCTGTTCTCATTTCTTATGTATCCTTTACAATGCCGTATATATGATCACACAGACTTATTGTGGGTAAACTCAGTGTTCTAGCAACTTACTCCCCAGTCCTGCACCTATCCTATTCTATTTTATTCCCCAGTTTTTTAGAGCACTTAGCTACCCAAGCGGGCTTCCCAGCGCTATCAGTACTAGTAGGAGTGAGAAGACTACAGATGGGAAAGGGAATGGTGTAGGGAAAAAGATAAGTTTTCAGTTTCTTTCTAAAACTCACGTAGTTGACTTCCATTCTCTGGTCAATAGGTAAAGCATTCCAGAGTTTAGGTCCCAGGTATATAAGAGAGAGACCTCCATTTCTGGCTCTCTTGACTCAGGGAACAGCAAGGAGACTAAGGTTGTTGGAGCTAAGGTCCTTGTTGGTCCGGTGAGAAGTGACCAACTGGCGGAGAATATGTGGGCCCGCTTTCTGTTTTGCCTGGTTTACAATGCAAAGAGGCTTAAATTAAATTCTTCCATTTATGGGCAGCCTGTGAAGAGTTTTAAGCACTGCACGTGCTGATTGTGATTTAAGAATGCCCAGTAGTGTTCGTGCAGCAAAGTTCAGAATAGTTTGTAATCTCTTGATGACCACGAGTGGGCCACCCATATAGAGTGAATTGCCACAGTCAAGTCAAGAAAGGATCAGACTTCTAGCCTCCATCAGGACCCATTTCAGAGTCTTCCTAAGGGCCCTTAGGAGGCAAAAGCAGCTGCAAGCCACCTTTTTTACTTGAGTTGACATGGAGAGATGCTTATCTAGTAAAATCCCTAGGCTCTTGGATTCCAATTGAGGAGACCGATGTTCTCCCAAGGAGGGGGCCAGTTTATTTGATCCCAGAGTGTTGGATTATTACCAACAACTATCATGACCTTTGGTTTCTCCCCATTCAATTTTAAGCAGCTAGTTGCCATCCAGCTTGACTCCTTCTCTAGGCAACTAGTAAGTCTCATAGAGGTGGAGCCTATATCAAGGGATAGTGAGACAATCAAATGTGTGTTGTCCGCATACAATACCCTCTTAGAGCCCAATTAACAGATGATATCAGAAAGGGGGCGGACATACAGATTGTAAAGAGTGGGGCTCAGGAATGAGCCCTGAGGAGCCCCACATGCCTGAAAGGTCTCTCACTAACTTGGAAGCTACGCTTTCCAGAAATGATGGGAGCCATCTTGAGGCATTCCCCATAATGCTAAGTTCTTCCAGACGATGGAGTAGGATAGACCAGGAGACAGTGTTGAATGCAGCACTTAGGTCTAAAAGGATCAGTGCTGCTAAGCCACCCTGATCCAGGACCAGTTTAAGATCTTCAGTGGTTCTTAGCAGAGCTATTTCAGTGCTGCAACCCAATTAGAATCCTTTGTGGGTGGGGTGAAGCATATTATTAGCTTCTAGATACTCTACAAGATGCCTATTTATAATTTTATCTAGGATCTTACTGACCCCCGGAAGAGCGATATACGTCTGTAATTCCCTGCCACCTCGGGGTCCAGGGTAGGTTTCTTAAGTAGCGGACGGATAATGGTGTGCCTCCATTCTTCAGCAGTGCTGCGTTTCCTCATAAACAGATTATATAAGTTTTTCAAGGCGGCAAACACCACATCTCCCCCTTCCAACAGGATGTCTATTGGTGCAGGGTCAAGTGGCGAACCTGATTTAACTGAACTCGCCACAGCAATAACATTCTCGTTGACCAGTTGGGGGAATGTGGAAAGCTCCAATTTTAATGTTGGTAGTAGTGAGACTGCCTACTGTATTATCATCATGGAGTACCGATCCTGACAAGGCATCATAGATACTCCTCACTTTCCCCCAAAAAGTATTGCACAAGTAATTGATAGTGCTCTTCAGATGGGGGCGATACCACTTCTGGCTGATCAGGTTTTAAGGAGTTTACAATTTTGTAAATTTCTTTAAAGTAGTTGGAAGATTGCTCTATCCTCTTAACAAAATCATTAATTTGGGCTCTATATATTACATACTAGTATTTCTTCAGTGCTGCTTTATAGACCTGCTTACAGGTGTCATTATAGTTACTTCTCCACTTTCTTTCACATTGTTGGCATTCCTTTTTCAATTGTCTTAATCCCTGGGAGAACCACATGATTGTATCCTATGGTTACGTTTTTTTGTTGCTGTTTTTTAGTGGAATTAATTCATTTACGGCCCTAATAATCCAATTTTCAAAATCTAAATAAGATGTGAAGGCCTCTTGATCTTGTGTAAGATTTGGGACTGACTTGCACAAGCCCACCTTCCAGCTGGTCATATCTAGTTTGGACCATAGCCGAGCAGTTTTAGGATCCATGATTTTAGGTAACTGCTCCCTACTATTGGAATGGCGAATGAGATAAGGTAATGGTCCGACCACAGAAGTTGTAGAGAGAGTTCTACCCTCATGTTGCATACATGTGTAAAAATAGGGTCCAAAATATGACCCTTTATGTGCTTTGGAGAGCTGACAAGTTGAGATAATGTATTCACTGACATATCCTGGAGTAAATTAGTACTGGCCTGTGTACAAGCTGGGTCTTCAGCGTGAATGTTTAAATCTCCCAGTACCATGAAATTGGCTAACTGAAGGCTATTGGCTGCCAGTACGTTTGGTAGGATCCTCAAAAACTCTGTAGGTGAACCTGGAGCATAGTAGATAAGTAGTCCAGAGGATGTGTAGGTATGGGAAAGTTTTATTGAGAATGACAGACTTTCACTGCCTGGGAATGCGACTGGAGAGAGCTTACAATCTAAATTCCTTTTGACAGTAATAGCAACCCCTCTCTCTACCTTATCTGCCGGTCACACCAAGCAATTATATAACCTGGTGACAGGGCTGCTGCTACATCTAGCCCACTGTCCTTTTTCAGCCAGGTTTCTGTTAGAAAGAGTACTTCTGGCTGAAGTTCCTCTAACAAGGTAAGCAAGTCTACTTGGTGTTTAGGTAGGTATCTGCAATTGACGCCACCTCTGAGTTGGGTGACCTTGCATCTCCTGATACCCTCCCTTAGATGAAATTCCTAAATCACGAGTTGATTTGTCCTTAGCCACATTTAATATACATTTGCAGCAAGGATATTCACTTAGTAGGTTAGCTGGGACCACAGAGTGACGACGCACTACCTCAGGTAGCCTGTTAAGGCTCTTTAATTCTGCTGATGAGTAGTTAGTCCTTTTTGTCTTGGAACAGGCAGGGGGGCTGGCCCCTGGCCTCGGCCGGATGCAGATGGGCACAGACAGGCTTGCCTTAGCAGTGCCTTTGGTGCGCCAGGGGTGCCCCTTCTGTGTGTTTCCACTCCACTGTCGCGGACCCACGGCCATTAAATGGTATGGCCCCTGAAGTACTAGAACACCAATAACAGGCATCTGGAAGCAACCAAAGAAAGACTACTGGACCTAAACATGGCAGAATAGTCAAAATAGGCAAAGGGAGCCTGCTTCTGGAACACTTTTGCATGGCAAAATGTTAGTTTTCCAACTTTCCTTCATTTTTTAAAGATTATGAATGCCCAACTGTGCCTATGAGAATAAAATAAGGACAACATCTTGCAATCTCTCAAACTGAGTTATTACAATATTCAGTTGAGCAGCCTTCTAAATTTCTGGGTAATTTTACTTATGTAGCATGAGCGCTGAAAGTAGGGGTGCTACAGCACCCCCAGAATAACCATGCTGAAGCTCAGAAAGTGAATAAACAGTGAAGATGCCTTTAAAGTTTGCTTTTATCTTATCACATTTGAAATGTATTCAAAGAGAGTGATCAAATGTTAGGCTATGTCTTCTGAAAAAACTACTAATTCCTTCAGAAAGGATATGTTAAACAAATTTCTCTGACTGGAAGTACGAGGATTTTGTAAAGTAAACTATGTGACAATCTTCCTAGGGTACAGGGAGTATGTAAGGAAAGGCAGTAGAATGTAATTTGTTTTCTAACACACATCAACATTTAAATACCTGTAAATTAACTATAAAATATTTCAGAATATATCAGCCCCATGGAAAGCACTAATGGGGCATATTTTTAATACTGAGGTGTGATGCAAACAAAGATTTTTATAGGATCAAAACAACTCAAGACACTTTACTTGGTGATGTACAAATGGTAATTATTTACTGAAACACATTTTCTGCACATTTGTGCGCTATATATTTTTATCACTAAAACTGTATATTTGTTTCAAATGTAGTGGGTATTTCAATGGAAAATGTGCTGCATGTGAATAGCAATGTGCTGCCACACAACGCTTTCTGTGCTTAATTTGAGCAGGTGACTGCCGGTGTTCGGCACTGTTGCTTATGACAGTCTGCCACATGGTGGCGCTGTCTGCCTAATTTAATGAGCACAATAATAGCTGTTTATTAGATTCAATATACATCAACAATGACTGATACCTGCCAACCAGTTCATTCTTATAGCACTGGGGCCTGGAATAATATGAATCGTCACACTTGTAAGACTGTGATGGTTAGTAGTTATGCTGGAATTGTAACTGGCAGAGCTGGCAGGGGCATTAAATGGTGCAAGCTGCAGTCTCCTCCTGACTAGGGCCCTGGCACATATTCTTTTACAAATCAAGCACTGCCTACTGCCAGTCTACACCTTGAGTTATGGAAGCTGGGTGTGGCTTTTGATTTATATAATCAGGATGTCACCGCTAATCCAAGAGTGAAAGTAAATTCAAGTGAGTTATCCCAGCTCATCCTTGATAGCTATAAGTCTAAAAGATAGAGTAAATAAACATATAGCGCACCATACCCAGCATTCCATAACAGTTGCCCTTTCTAGTGTAAAGTCAGACGAATCTTATTGGTAATAAAACCGCTCACAGACGATGGAAATGCAAAAATAAATGTGTAATGAATAATCCTAAAACAAAGAGTATAAGAAAAAAGAAAAAGAGAAACCGCAGTTACGGTTGGTCTCAAACACTTATCCTCTATATTCAAGTGAAGTTACCTAAGTAGGTGAGTTATCATAACAGCTTACGTTTGGGGTGCTACAACTCCCTATTCAAATATCTAATCTGCGCATGGACCAATACCTCTACACCATTTCAACCACGTTAGAAACTATGGGCCATATGTATCAAACACCCCTTTTGCGAATCTCTAATAGCGAATCTTAGCAAATCGCTATTAGAGATTCGCAAAACGGTATGTAAACAAAAATTCGCAAAAACATAGCGAATCGTTATAAATCGCAAAATGATTAGCGAGTAGCTAAATAGCGATTCCTTATTAGCGAAATCTATATTTTGCGAATTCGCAAAATAGCGAATTCGCTAAGTGCGAATCGGGGAATCAGGTGCAGGTGGATGACATCACAACCAGGAAGTGTGACTACCCATGCTGCACCTGAGTCCCAGGAGCAGAGTGAGAGAGTAGGAGTTGAGGCTGAGGCATCACTGCAGTGCTACACACATTGGAGAGAGTGGAGACATGGCCAGCAAGGACAAGCAGCAGGGGAGACCCCCAGAATGAGGAAACAGAAGTTCACAGAAAGTGAGCAGGAGGCCCTGATACAGGAGATGGTTGTGAGCCATGAGCTCCTGTTTGGCAAGAAGTCCCTGCGTGTGCCAGAGACACGCAAGAGAAGGATATGGGCAGACATCCAGCGCAAAGTCAATGCAATTGAGCGTCACACATCGTAGCGTCAAAGACCTACAGAAGCGCTGGTATGACATGCGCGCGCGCTCAAAGGAGAAGGTCGCTGCCAGGTTGGAGGAGGCCAACAAGACCGGTGGTGGGACCTCCACTGCCACCGCTTCTACACCACTCGAGGAAATGGTTGAGGGGACCCTGCTTCCGGAGAGTGTAATGGGCGTGTCAGACCTGGACAGCTCCGACCACCCACAACCAGGACAAGGTAAGAAGCATGCCATCACACCCCTGATACCTCCCTACATCCCCCACACACCCAGGAGAGACCCAGGGGCACAACCAAAGTATAATTCCAGTGCAGGTGCACAAGCACACACAGCAATGCATTATGGGAGATGTAGTCACATGCACCTAACAGTGGAGCAATGACACCCAGCCAGGCTCAGACAGTATGTGTGCATCATGAAAGTCAAAATACAGACAGATGGGGCCCATGTAACTCCAAACAGTGAAATGTAATGCATGACAAATGCAAGGCAGGACAGTCAATTAATGTGTGCATTTATGTCCACAGCACCAACAGAAACACATGGAACAATCAGTGGAGGGGAGGATGAATCCCCCAGCCCAGAGACAACAGGGCAAGAGGAGGAGGAGGAAGAGGAAGACGAGGGCAGCCCAGTTATCCCGCCAACACGCCGCAGGCGGATTGCAGTACCACCATTGCCCCCACTGGAGCACGTGCTCGGGCACGGGGTTGTGGCTCTGGCTGTCCCTGGACTGTTTGGACATTGGAATCGGTGTCCTGGGATTTGCAGCACCAATACCACCAATCCCATCCAGGCGCAGGGCACCACGGGCATCCACCAGTGCAGCAGTCACAGGAGACGACACAGTCTTCCAAGGGCTGGAGGGCCACATGTTAGAGGTCCAGCGCCTGCAGGCAAAAAGCATACAGTCAATACAGAGGCAAATCAGGGTTGGCTTCATGGGCCTGAGGGGTGCCCTGGAGGCACTCTGTGCTGAACTAAGGGCGGACCGTGCTGCTAGGCGCAGGGAGAGGCAGCGCCTACACACCCGCCTAGACCTCTACACCAGGGCGGTCAACCGCCTTTCCTCAGCGACCTCTGTGCTGTCAAGGCGCAGCATCAGTATGCAGCACGAGGTGGCACACTGCAGCCAGGACGTGGCCAGGGGTCTGGTACAGGTGACATGTGCTGTGGATCAGCTGCGTGCAGCTGCCACTGCTGGCCCAGGAGTCATCACTCCAACAGATGAGGATGCCCAATCCAGCAGGAGCAGCATTACCCCACCGCCCCCACCGGACAGGCGCCGTAGTGTGCGTCACGGCAGGCCTGCTGAGACAGGTGAAGAGGGCACTGTGCAGCCACAGCAAGGGGCTACAGGCCGACAGCGCCGAAGTTGAGGCACCCAGACATAGACATGGATATGGGTGCACCAACCCAGTGCACACGGACACTTTCTCAGGATAGTCAATTTGCACTGTGAATCACACATGTGCGGGACTCTTAACAATACATTGTGTGCCACACAGGCTGTGTGCCAATATATATCCTGTACTAAAGGAAATTAAACACAGTCTCGTATTAGATCTTTGGCAATGTGTCATCTTTTCTTACCTAGAAATAGTTGCGTGTGATCTCATCTCGCCTCTGGCGGCCAGCAGCTGCACCAATTACACCGGCTGGCATGCATCCAGGAGCTGGCCCCTCCTCATCCAATGATTCCGATTCGGTGAGCTCCACTGGTGTGCCCTTCCTGGTGGCGATGTTGTGCAGCATGGCACACACTACCACTATCTTGCAACAGGTCTGGGGGCTGTATTGAAGTGCCCCTCCACTCTTGTGTAGGCATCGGAACCAGCTCTTGAGTATCCCGAAGGTCCTCTCGATGGTACACCTGGTCGCTATGTGGACACTGTTGTACCTCCGCTCTCCAGCGTTGGCAGGATTAAGGTGAGGAGTGAGTAGGTAGTCCCGGACCGCATACGCACTGTCACCTGTGGTGCGAGAAAAATATGGTTGAACACTGTCCTGCCACTGCTGTGCATTACTAGTGTGTCCTTCTTGCACATGCAATTACCTAGTAGGTATCCCTCACCAAACTCCCCACTTGTGAGTCGGCGGTGTATCCCACTGTGGCGGAAGATGAATGAGTCGTGGGTGCTGCCTGGGTATTTGGCGACGATGTCGGTGATGATGTGCCTGGCATCACACACCAAACTCGTATGTTCAGGTAATGGTAGGACTTGCGATTCCTGTACACATACTCATTCTGGGAGGGGGGGATATGGCGACATGGGTCCCATCTATGCATCCAATGACGTGGGGGAATTGTGCAATTTGGTAGAACTCCTGCTTGGTCTGGGCTAGTGCCTGTGGTGTGCTGGGGAAGTATATGTGGTTATGCAGCCTCTGTACCATGGCATCAAGGAACGCGTGGAAGAAGTGCGACAATGCACTCTGTGAGACCCCTCCTGCTGTGGCTATCACCCCCTGAAAGCTCCCTGACGCCAAGAGGTGAAGTGAGCACAGGACCTGTATGTGGGTGGGGATTGTGTGTGTCCTGCGTGTGGGGTGTTCAAGTATGGGTTGGAGCTCTGCTATTAATTCCAGGATGCTCTCTTCATCCAGCCTGTAGTTGGTATGGATCTCCTCCTCAGTCCGCTGGAACAGGGTTATGCGTGCTCTGAAGATTCTTTCCTGGCGTCTCCTCCTCTGTGCAGCAGCTCTGAGTCGCAGCCTCCTGGCTATCACGTACAGCACAGACATTGTGGCAAACGTCAGTTGCATTGTGGGTCTCTTTAAATAGGTTGCACCTGGTTACCACCTGCTCAGACTTGGTGCTAACTGCGATTCTCTAATTTGTGAATTTCGTGCATTCGCAATTAGCGAATTTTTCATGCATCCCGTTTAGCAAATTCGCAAATTGCGAGTACGCCAATTGCGATTGTCGCTGAATTTCTGTCTCTATTTGCGAATTTGCAAATAATTCGCTATTTGGGGATATTCGCTAATTTGCTAGTCGCTAACTTAGCGATTCGCAATTTTGCGATGGGTGTGTGGCTCATACATAGCGGGGCTCTGCTTTGCGATCGCAAACACCGTTTTTTTGCGATTCGCAGTGTTTGCGATCGCAAAACAGCTTCATACATATGGCCCAAAGTTCCCTATCGAGGTTCAGACCAAAGATAACCGTTTTAAGTTTGTTAATCCAATAGGTTTCCCTGATTCTAACCTTTTTGTCCCTGTCACCACTTCTCCTATCCTTTTTAACTGTTTCAATGTCTGTAAATCTTATCTCCTGAAGGTCTTCTATCCGATGTTCTAAACTAAAATGTAGTGCCATCGGGTATTTAGGATCTCTATTCTTAATTGCCCTGATGTGTTCTGTCCATCTTTCTTTCACTTTGCATGTAGTTGACCCTACATATTGCATTTTACACACACATTACATAATATAGAAATAGTGTGTTGTGTTACAGTTAATAAAGGAATTGATTTTATACTGTTTCTCGTTCAAAGAATCATTAAAGTTTGTAGTATTGTTAGTCACATATTTACAGCATATACATTTCGAATATTTGAAACAACTCTCAGGTAGAGAGCCCAACCAATGTATAGCTGCAGGTTCCCTTACTTCTGGTAAGAAAGTAATAGTATAACTTGGATTAAGTATATTTCGTAACGTAGGCGCTTTCCTATACGTGATCAGGGGTTTGACAGTGAGTAACATCTGTAGATCCTTATTGCAACGTAAAATACTCCAATGTTTCACTAGACAGTTGCAGACCTCTTTATTGCCTTCACTATATGTAGTAATAAACTGTATATTATTATTCACTGCATTAACAGAACTCCTCTTTTTGAATTTCGGTTTGAGAAGGTCGGACCAGCAGAGTATACTTGCTCTTAATCTCGATTTCAGTATAATCTCCTTACGATAGCCTCTCTGTAAAAACCGCTTAGTAATACACCCTTCCTCAGTAATATAGTCAGACTCTGGTGTGCAGTTTCTCTTAGCACGTAAGTACTCCCCATAGGGGATATTCTCTATCTGTCTTCTAGGATGGCCAGAGCCAGCATGAAGGACAGAGTTAGTCGCTGTAGGTTTCCTATACAACTTGGATACAAGTCTACCATTTTCAATGTAAAGTTCTACATCCGAAAAGCATATTTTTCATTACTATATTCCAAACTCAAAGTCATATTAAAAGAATTGGAATTCAAATACTCATGATATTGAATGAGTTCAGGGACAGTACCCTGCCATATTATAAAAACGTCAAACTAACGACCCCAATACACGAACTTGTCCCCACTGCCACATGCACCTGTCCAGGCCATATATATATATATAAATAAATATATATATATATATATATATATATATATATATGACAACACACCTCCCATTCCTAAAGAAAAGCGAGCACGCACACGAGGCTGCAAGGTAAAAAAGCTTCTTTATTTCATCTGGCCTTCCTCGGCCCAAGAAGTCAAGAGAGACGCGTTTCGGCTGACACAGCAGCCTTTATCAATCTAGTTTGGTGCCATTTTTTAAAACCTTTATATACTGACAAAATCATGAACATGGAAAAAACCCTCTATGTGATTCATGAACATAAACGAAATTCAACTCATAATAAAGAACAGCAATTTGTACCATCCTATAAGAGAAGTGTAAAAGGAATACAATTATGGTGTTAAAAATTGCGAAACACAGCAATAGTAATGATGGACTAACTGAATATTCACACCCAAATAGTGTTTATGTGCTGATGCACTGAATGAAAAGTTCAATAATTAAAGCTAGCCCAAAATATATGACTATTGCGCGCTTGATTGCAAACCATAGACCAGAATATATAAAATCAATGAATGTCAGGCTTTAACCCCTTCGCTGCTAGGCCTTTTCCCCCCCTGTGCTAAGCCTTTTTTTGGCTATTTGGGGTAGTGCGCGCTTAGGCCCCTGTAACTTTTTGACCACATAAGGTATCCATGCCAAATTTGCGTCCTTTTTTTCTAACATCATGGGGATTGTAAAGGTACCCAGGGTTTGTGGATTCCCCTGGAAGGGACCCAGAAATTAGCCAAAATACAGCTAAATTTAGGTTTTTTGGGAAAAATGCGAAAAAGGGCTACAGATGAAAGCGTCTTGTTTTTCCCTGCAAATGGCATCAAAAAGGGGTTGTGGTGCTGAAATCACCATCTTCCCAGCTTTCAGGGACAAGCAGACTTTTGTCAGAAAACCAACTTTTTTACACAGTTTTGGCATTTTTCTGGGACATAGCCTATTTTTGCTATTTTTTGTGCTTTCAACCTCCTTCCAGTTAATGGTAGAAATGGGTATGAAACCAATAATGGATCCTGGAAAGCCATACATTTCTGAAAAGTAGACAAAATTCTGAATTCAGCAAGGGGTCATTTGTGTAGATTCTTAAAGTTTTCCTTATAGAAACTAACAGTTAAATAAAGGAAAAATTGAAAATTAGTTGAAAAAAACAGCCATTTGTTTCAACGTTTTCACCTGTAACTTCTTCTAATTATGACAGCTATTTGAAGGCAATATACCGTTATATCCGCTGGACCTTTCTGGTTGTGGGGATATATAGGACTTGTAGGTTCACCAAGAACCCGACGAACCCAGAGCCAATAACTGAGCAGCATCTTGCAATGGTTTTTTATTATGTACCGGGTATATAGCAATTATTTTGGGAAAATGTATACATTTAAAAATTGTTATGAAAGACACCTATGTATTTCTGAAATGGGAACAAAATGTAGATTTTAGAAACAGTAGATATTTGCACATTTCCGAAATTGGGAGTACCCATACTAGCATGAGAATTATAGGTCATTTTTCAAAATGACTTATTTTTTACACAATGTCTTTCATTTGGCAGGCAGAAATGCATCGAAAGTCAATAGGTAATAACAGTTGCTCTACAATTCTGTATTACCCTAAGTCTCCCGATAAAAATGGTACCTCACTTGTGTGGGTAGGCCTTGTGCCCACAACAGGAAATGGCTCAAAATGCAACGTGGACGTACCACATTTTCACAATGAAAAATTACCCTTTTTTTGCAAAGTGCCTAGCTGTAGTTTTTGAACCCTAGCTCTGCGGGCACTTAGGGAAACCTAGCAAACCTATACATTTTTGAAAACTACACACCCAGGGGAATTCAGGATGGGGTGACTTGACTGGCTCCCACCAGGTTCTGTTACCCAGAATGCCTTACAAACCTAAAAAATAGGCAAAAAAAACACATTTTCCTCACTTTTCTGTGGTGGAAAGTTCTGGAATCTGCGTGGATCCACAAAATTTCACCCACCCGCGTTCCCCAAGGTCTTCCAAAAAAATGGTACCTCACTTGTGTGGGTAGGCCTAGTGCCCGCGACAGGAAGCAGCGCAAAACGCAACGTGGACGCACCACATTTTCACAGTGAAAAATGACCCTTTTTTGCAAAGTGCCTAGCTGTAGTTTTGAACCCTAGCTCTGCCGGCACTTAGGGAAACCTAGCAAACCTATACATTTTTGAAAAGTAGATACCCAGGGGAATCCAGGATGGGGTGACTTGACTGGCTCTCACCAGGTTCTGTTACCCAGAATCCCTTGCAAACCTAAAAAATTGGCAAAAAAAACACATTTTCCTCACTTTTCTGTGGTGGAAAGTTCTGGAATCTGCATGGATCCACAAAATTCCACCCACCCCGTGTTCCCCAAGGTCTTCCAAAAAAAATGGTACCTCACTTGTGTGGGTAGGCCTAGTGCCCGCGACAGGAAGCAGCGCAAAACGCAACGTGGATGCACCACATTTTCACAGTGAAAAATGACCCTTTTTTGCAAAGTGCCTAGCTGTAGTTTTTGAACCCTAGCTCTGCCGGCACTTAGGGAAACCTAGCAAACCTATACATTTTTGAAAAGTAGACACCCAGGGGAATCCAGGATGGGGTGACTTGACTGGCTCTCACCAGGTTCTGTTACCCAGAATCCCTTGCAAACCTAAAAATTTGGCAAAAAACCACATTTTCCTCACTTTTCTGTGGTGGAAAGTTCTGGAATCTGCGTGGATCCACAAAATTCCACCCACCCCGCGTTCCCCAAGGTCTTCCGAAATAAATGGTACCTCACTTGTGTGGGTAGGCCTAGTGCCCGCGACAGGAAGCAGCGCAAAGCGCAACGTGGACGCACCACATTTTCACAGTGAAAAATGACCCTTTTTTGCAAAGTGCCTAGCTGTAGTTTTTGAACCCTAGCTCTGCCGGCACTTAGGGAAACCTAGCAAACCTATACATTTTTGAAAAGTAGACACCCAGGGGAATCCAGGATGGGGTGACTTGACTGGCTCTCACCAGGTTCTGTTACCCAGAATCCCTTGCAAACCTAAAAATTTGGCAAAAAAACCACATTTTCCTCACTTTTCTGTGGTGGAAAGTTCTGGAATCTGCGTGGATCCACAAAATTCCACCCACCCCGCGTTCCCCAAGGTCTTCCGAAATAAATGGTACCTCACTTGTGTGGGTAGGCCTAGTGCCCGCGACAGGAAGCAGCGCAAAGCGCAACGTGGACGCACCACATTTTCACAGTGAAAAATGACCCTTTTTTGCAAAGTGCCTAGCTGTAGTTTTTGAACCTTAGCTCTGCCGGCACTTAGGGAAACCTAGCAAACCTATACATTTTTGAAAAGTAGACACCCAGGGGAATCAAGGATGGGGTGACTTGACTGGCTCTCACCAGGTTCTGTTACCCAGAATCCCTTGCAAACCTAAAAAATTGGCAAAAAAAACACATTTTCCTCACTTTTCTGTGGTGGAAAGTTCTGGAATCTGCGTGGATCCACAAAATTCTACCCACCCCGCGTTCCCCAAGGTCTTCTGAAAAAATGGTGCCTCACTCGGGTGGAGGCCCAAGTACCCGCGACAGGCAAGGGCCCACAACGTATTGAGGCGACCTCAAAATGGCCTATCACAAAACAACCTGGTTTTGCAAGGGGGTCCCATGACGTTTTGGCCCAGGGCTCGGTGGCCACCTAGGTAAACCTACCAAACCCACACATTTCTGAAAAGTAGACACCCGGGGATTCCAGGGAGGTATGGCTTGACGTGGATCCCCTAAGTTTTCTTACCCAGAATCCCCTGCAAACCTGACATTTGGTGAAAAATCCCTTTTTCACACATTTTTGTGTGGTAGAGTTGTGGCATCACGGGGCTGACACAAATTTCCTACCACCCAGCGTTCCCCAGGTCTCCCGATAAAAATGGTGCCTCACTCGGGTGGGAGGCCCAAGTACCCGCGACAGGCAAGGGCCCACAACGTATTGAGGCGACATCAAAATTGCCTATCACAAAATGTTTTGGGCCCTTGCCTGTCGCGAGTACTTGGGCCTCCCACCCGAGTGAGGCACCATTTTATCGGAGACCTGGGGGAATGCTGGGTGGTAGTAAATTTGTGTCAGCCCCGTGATGCCACAACCTTACCACACAAAACTTTGTGAAAAAAGTGATTTTTTCAGCAAAATATCAGGTTTGCAGGGGATTCTGGGTAAGGAAAACGTTGGGGGATCCACGCAAGCCATACCTCCTGGAATCCCCCGGTGTCTACTTTTCAGTAATGTGTGGGTTTGGTAGGTTTTCCTAGGTGGCCACCGAGCCCCGGGCCAAAACATCAAGGGACCCTCCTTGCAAAACCAGGTCGTTTGTGATAGGCCATTTTGAGGTCGCCTCAATATGTTGTGGGCCCTTGCCTGTCGCGTGGTACTTGGGCCTCCCACCCGAGTGAGGCACCATTTTTATCGGGAGACCTGTGGGAACGCTGGGTGGTAGGAAATTTGTGTCAGCCCCGTGATGCCACAACTTTACCACACAAAAATGTGTGAAAAAAGTGATTTCTTAAGCCACATTTCAGGTTTGCAGGGATTCTGGGTAAGAAAACGTTGGGGGATCCACGCAAGCCATACCTCCCTGGAATCCCCCGGGTGTCTACGTTTCAGAAATGTGTGGGTTTGTAGGTTTCCTAGGTGGCCGCCGAGCCCCGGGCCAAAACGTCATGGGACCCCCTTGCAAAACCAGGTCGTTTTGTGATAGGCCATTTTGAGGTCGCCTCAATACGTTGTGGGCCCTTGCCTGTCGCGGGTACTTGGGCCTCCCACCCGAGTGAAGCACCATTTTTATCGGGAGACCTGGGGAATGCTGGGTGGTAGGAAATTTGTGTCAGCCCCATGATTCCACAACTTTACCACAACAAAAATGTGCGAAAAAGTGATTTTTTTCAGCAAAATATCAGGTTTGCAGGGGATTCTGGGTAAGAAAACGTTGGGGGATCCACGCAAGCCATACCTCCCTGGAATTCCCGGGTGTCTACTTTTCAGAAATGTGTGGGTTTGGTAGGTTTCCTAAGATGGCCGCCGAGCCCAGGGCTGCAAAACCTCACTGGTGTGAGTGGCTCAAGTACTCGCAACAGGCAAGGGCCCAAAACGTATTGAGGAGACATCAAAATGATCTATCACAAAACAAGCTGGTTTTGCAAGGGGAGTCACCTGGGTTTTTGGCCCTGGGCTCGGCGGCCATCTTGGGAAATCCTACCAAACCCACACATTTCTGAAAACTAGACACTCGGGGAGTCCATCAGGTATGGCCTGCGTGGATCCTCAACGTTTCTCCTACCCAGAATGCCCTGCAAACCTCAAATTTAGCTGAAAAACCCACTTTTTCTCAAATTTCTGTGTGGGAAAGTTCTGGAATCTACGTGGTCCCACAAATCTCCTACCACATAGTGTCTCCCATGTCTCCCGATAAAAATGATACTTCATCATGGTAGGTCAAGTACCCGCGACAGGAAAGGGCCTAAAACCTATTGAGGCTATATCAAAATTACCTATCACAAAACAAACCTGGTTTTGCAAGGGGGTCCCATGAGCTTTTGGCCCTGGGCTCGGTGGCCATCTAGGAAAACCTACCAAACCCACACATTTCTGAAAACTAGACACCTGGGGAGTCCAGCGAGGTATGGCTTGCGTGGGTCCCCTAACTTTTCCTACCCAGAATCCCCTGCAAACCTCAAATTTAGCTGAAAAAATTATCTTTTCTCAACTTCTGTGTGGGAAAGTTCTGGAATCTACGTGGATCCACAAATTCCTCCCACCCATGCGCACCCAGGTCTCCTGATAAAAATGATACCTCACTCGCGTGGGTGGGTCAAGTACCCACGACAGGAAAGGGCCCAAAACCTATTGAGGCGACATCAAAATTACCTATCACAAAACAACCTGGTTTTGCAAGAGGGGTCACCTGGTTTTTGTCCCCGGGCTCGGCGGCCATCTTGGGAAACTACCAAACCCAAACATTTCTGAAAGCTAGACACCCGGGAGTTCAGCAAGGTATGGCTTCGCGTGGTCCCACAACGTTTTCCTACCCAGAATCCTCTGCAAACCTCAATTTAGCTGAAAAAATCACTTTTTCCATACATTTTTGTGGGATCACCGTGCCGTACAAAATGTCCTACCACCCAGCGTTCCCTTGTTCTCCGAGTAAAATGATACCTCACTTGTGTGGGTGGGCCAAAGGCCTGTGACTGGGAAGAGCACAAAACATACGGATTTAGGGTATAGCACCGAGAATTCTAAGCGCTATATTTTTTTAAAAATACGTTTTTAGCCAGTTCTGCTTTGGAGACCCACACAAGTAAGGTATCATTTTACTCGGGGGAACAAGGGCAACGCTGGGTGGTAGGACATTTGTGCCAGCACGGTGATTCCACGCAAAAATATGTGGAAAATATGTTTTTTTCAGCTAAATTTGAGGGTTGCAGGGGATTCTGGGTAGGGAAACGTTGGGGGATCCACGCAAGCCATACCTCATTGGACTCCCCAGGGTGTCTAGTTTTCAGACACGTGTGGGATTGGTAGGTTTCCCTAGATGGCGGCGAGCCCGGGGACAAAAAAACCAGGTGCCCCCCCCCCAAAACCAGGTAGTTTTGTTATAGATAGTTTTGAAGTCTCCACAATACGATTTGGGCCATTTCCTGTTTCAGCCACTATGCCTACCCACACAAGTGAGGTACCATTTTTATCGGGAGCCCTGGGGAACGCAGGGTGGTAGGAAATTTGTGGATCCACGCAGATTCCAGAACTTTCCACACAGAAATTTGAGTAAAAAGTGATTTTTTTCTTCTAAATCTGAGGTTTGCAGGGCATTCTTGGTAGGAAAACGTTTGGGGACCCATGCAAGCCATACCTCGCTGGACTCCCCAGGTGTCTAGTTTTCAGAAATGTGTGGGTTTGGTAGGTTCCCAAGATGGCCGCTGAGGCCGGGGCCAAAACCCAGGTGACCCTCTTGCAAAACCAGGTTGTTTTGTGATAGGTAATTTTGATGTCTCCTCAATACGTTCTGGGCCCTTGCCTGTCGCGGGTACTTGACCCACCCACGCGAGTGAGGTATCATTTTTATCGGGAGACCTGGGGGAAAGCTGGGTGGTAGGAAATTTGTGGATCCACGTAGATTCCAGAACTTTCCCACACAGAAATTGGAGAAAACGTGATTTTTTCAGCTAAATTTGAGGTTTGCAGGGTATTCTGGGTAAGAAAATTTTGGAGGACCCACGCAAGCCATACCTCGCTGGACTCCTCCGGGTGTCTAGTTTTCAGAAATGTGTGGGTTGGGTAGGTTTCCTAGATGGCCGTTGAGCCCGGGGCCAAAAACTCATGGGACCCCCTTGCAAAACCAGGTTGGTTTGTGATAGGTAATTTTGATGTCGCCTCAATAGGTTTTGGGCCCTTGCCTGTCGCGGGTACTTGACCCATCCACACAAGTGAGGTACCATTTTTCACGGAAGACTTTGGGGGACGCGGGGTGGGTGGAATTTTGTACATCCACGCAGATTCCAGAACTTTCCACCACAGAAATGTGAGGAAAATGTGTTTTTGGACATATTTTTAGGTTTGCAAGGGATTCTGGGTAACAGATCCTGGTGAGAGCCAGTCAAGTCACCCCATCCTGGATTCCCCTGGGTGTCTAGTTTTCAAAAATGTATAGGTTTGCTAGGTTTCCTAGGTGCTGGCAGTGTTAGGGTTCAAAATCTACAGCTAGGCACTTTGCAAAAAAGGGTCCGTTTTCACTGTGAAAATGTGGTGTGTCCACGTTGCGTTTGGGCCGTTTCCTGTCGCGGGCACTAGGCCTACCCACACATGTGAGGTGCCATTTTTCTCGGAAGACTTTGGGGAACGCGGGATGGGTGGAAATTTGTGGATCCACGCAGATTCCAGAACTTTCCACCACAGAAATGTGAGGAAAATGTGTTTTTTTGACAAATGTTTCGGTTTGCAAGGGATTCTGGGTAACAGAACCTGGTGAGAGCCAGTCAAGTCACCCAATCCTGGATTCCCTGGGTATCTAGTTTTCAAAAATGTATAGGTTTGCTAGGTTTCCCTAGGTGCCGGCAGAGCTAGGAACCTAATTCAACAGGTAGGCACATTCCGAAAAAAGTCAGTGCCTAGTGGGCTTTCTGCCGCCCTGGGGAGGGGGAAATCAGGGGCTATTGCCCCGATATGCCCCCGAGGGGGCAGAAAGACTGTGGCTATTCTTTTGGGGGTCGGGGGCATTGGGATGCCTATTCTGGTCAGCCCCCACCCCTCCGTATAAAAAAGCCAGCATAATCGCTGGCACATAGTGGGCTTTCTGCCCCCGGGGGGCAGATCAGGGCTACTGCCCCATCTGCCTCCTGGGAGGGGCAGAAAACAGTGACATCTTTTTTGGGGTGGGTGGGGGCATTGGCATGTCCATTCTGGCAGCCCCCACCCCGAACTTTGTAAAAAAAATCCCTGGTGGCTAGTGGGCTTTCTGCCCCCGGGGGGCAGATAAGGTGCTATTGCCCCATCTGCCTCCCAGGGGGCAGAAATACTGTAGCATTTTTTTTGGGGTGGGGGCACCCCTACCTATATATAAAAAAAATCCCTGGCACTTAGTGGGCTTTCTGCCCCCTCCCCGGGGGGGGAAGATCAGGGCTGTTGCCCCATCTGCCTCCTGGGGGGCAGAAAGTTTTTTTCTTTTGGGGGTAGGGTGGGGGCATTTGCATGCCCATTCTGGGCAGCCCCCACCCCGGCCTATAAAAAAATAATCCCTGGCATCTAGGTATTTCTGAATCCCCGGGTGGGGGCAGATTGGTGGCCACTGCCACCATCTGCCCCCACGGGGGGCAGAAAGACTGGAATTTCATGGGAGGGGGTGGGGGCATTGGCATGCCCATCTTGGGCAACCCCCACCCCTAAATGTATCGAGGGGAAAAACCCTGGTGTCTAGTGGGCTTTCTGCCCCCGGGGGGCAGATTGGGGGCTAATGCCCCCATCTGCCCCCCAGGAGGGGCAGAAAGACTGTACCTTTGCGGCGGGTAGGGTGGGGGCATTGGCATGCCCATATTGGGCAGCCCCCACCCCTAACTATAATTTTAAAAAAATCCCTGGTATCTAGTGGGCTTTCTGCCCCCGGGGGCAGATTTGGGGCTACTGCCCCATCTGCCCCCAGGGGGGCAGAAAGACTAATTTTGTGGCTGGGGGGGGTGGGGGCATCGGCATGCCCGTTCTGGGCAGCCCCCACCCCTAACTATAATTTAAATAAAAATCCCTGCTGTCTAGTGGGCTTTCTACCCCCCCGGGGGGGCAGATTGGGGGCTACTGCCCCCATCTACCCCCCAGGGGGGCAGAAAGACTAATCATGGCAAATATTTTATGGGGGAGCAAAGGCCCTTGCCCAAGGGGCCGCTCCCCTCCCTGGTGCATAGTGGGTGGATCTCTGCTTGGGGATCGCCCCCTGGGGCGATCCCCAAGCAGGGATCCACTAGGAGGGGTACCATTGGAAAGGGAGATTCTCCCTTTCCAACGATACCTCTCCTGAGTTTCTACGTGCTCAGGGGGCTGAGATAGCCCCCTGAGCACGTAGAAACTGAAACTGAAATGAGCCTCTTGGCTCATTTCAGTTTCAGTTTCACTGAAATGACATCAGCGCGACGTGCGCGCCGATCGTCATTTCCAGGGAAACCAGGGGGGGGCCTCAGGAGCTGGGGAAGCTCTTCCCCAGCTCCCGAGGCTTTAGGGGATTAAAGGGAATCCCTCTGGTGCCCGGATTTCCTGTGCTGGGTTCCATGACGAGCTGGACTCGTCATGAGCACACGAGCACTGTGTGCCATGACGAGTCCAGCTCGTCATGAGCATGGAAGGGGTTAAAAGAACAGCATGAGCCGACCTATACTGCTCGCGCATTCAAAAGTGCCGTATATGTTTAGGCTTTAAAAGTGAACTGCTGTGAGAGGATACGCGCGTTGGCTGCTCGGCATATATCATATGAAATGCGAAGTGCACTTTCTACATCCGGCTAAATCTATCAACACTTACAATGTTGTAACAATTCAACTGGCGTGCTACAATGTAATCTGAAGGGAAAAACTAATAAAAAGCATCAAGGTGGAAAATTTCCCACACACCAAAATCAATGAGGGAACCCAAATGGGTAGTGTCTCTTATGCACACAAAGTCTTCGAAAATACATTGCAGTGAAGATTAATTCGCACATGAGTTCAATGTTTGCTGATATATATATATCCTACTATCTGTCGCCAATAGGTAGGACCATGTTTCCATAGGAAAAGCATTTTTTTACTTGCCTATAACTTGCCATTGTTTGATCAATCGTCATGAAATGTTCCAAAAATAGTGTCACTGTAGGTCTGTGTGTCATGGAACATTTGCGGGAGAGTCATGCAGTGGGGACTGAGAAATAGGGGCACAACATAAGGGTGCATTTGTAATGTTAATTCTCATAGGTACCTTTAGCCAAATGTTCAGCCCGAACTGCAGAACAGAATTATACCACATTTGGCAGGGAGGTAGATGTTGGTTTCAGGAAGTGCCTTTTGCTTATTTGGTATAAATTCATTCAGTCGTCTTTGAGAAATTTAAGAGGAAAATTAAATATATATATTTCAGGTCGTGGTTATTTTACAATGACTCCACAAGTATTCTCGAAGGCACCAGCCGAGCAAAATGCTGTGATTAGCTGCCCGCAACCTCTCTAAAAAGTTGCAGCTGCCATTTCCTTGACCAGTACGTGGTCATGGGGCACATTTAAAAAAAACTGAAATAGCTGCAACGGTTGAGGGTAGAGGTACCCTGACCCAATAATGAATAGTGAAGGGTGATAAACATAGTAGGTAGGAGACTAACATTCACTGTTCAAACACACTCACGATATTCGCAACTATATTGCGATCACCCTCGCAACTTCGTCGTGAATATCAGTGACAACAAAAAAGTACATTGACTACTTTTGAGATTAATGTATTAAATTGCGGACTCCTCTAAGACACTGACACATCAAGTCACACACGTACTCTCACACTGACGCTTCCAGTGACAGACCCACTCAGACATTAACATACCCTCTCACATATTGACTCAAACACTGACACACACACTCACACTTCTAATTAGACACTGACACACCCAGTCAGTCACTGATGCACCCACTCACAGACCCACTCAGACACTGACGCACACTCTCACAGACCCACTCAGACACTCACAGACCCACACTGACACAGCCAGTCACAAACCCACTGAGACAGCGACACACCCACCAACAGATCTACTCAAACACAGAGACACCCAGTCACCAATCCACTGACATACTGACACACTCAGTGACAGACCTAGTTACACATTGATGCATCCATTCACAGACCCAGTTAGACAAGAATGCACCTAGTTACAGAGTAGACCCATTTAGCCACTGATGCAACCAACTACAGACCCATTCAGACACTGATGCACCCATTCACAGATCTACTTAGATACTGACGCACTCATTCACAGACTGACTCCGACAGTCATGCATTCACTTATATACTTAGTGAAACACTGACACACTCACTCACAGACCCACTTAGACACTGATGCACCCACTCACAGAGCTACTCAGACACTGATGCACACCCTCATGGAGCAACTCAGACACTGAGGGACCATCTCCTAGACTCACTCAGAGACTGGTGCAGCTAGTCACAGACCCCCTCTGACAAAGATGCATGCACTCACAGACCCACCCAGACACTGACACATCCCTTCAGAGAGCTACTGAGACACTCATGCACTCGCTCTCAAACCCAGTCAGAGACAGACGCATTTGCAAATATCAGCGACAACAAAAATGTTTCACTGACTTCTTAAGATATTAATGCATTCAAAACCCGACCCAGGCAGACACTAAAGCTCCCCTTCACAGACTCACTCAGACACTGATGCACCTACTCAAGGACCCACTCAGACACTCATGCACTCAGTGACAAACCCACTCAGATACTGACACAGTGACTCACAGATTAACTCAAAGACTGACACACCCACTGAGATCCAGTTAGACACTAATACACCCACTTACAGACACAGTCACACACTGATGCACCCAGTGACAGAAGCACTGACACACTGATGCACCTAGTGAGAAACTGACTGAGAGACTGGTGAATGCACTCATCCACACATCTACTCAGAAAAATATGAACTGATGCACTTAATCAGTCACTCATACATGCCCCAGTCCACCCATTTTGTTACATATACATGGACTGATGCACCCAACAACTTTCTCATAGACAAATTTATACATCCATTCATTGAATCAATCAATCAATCAATCAGGGGCTTTTAAAGTGTGCTACTCACCCATGAGGGTCTCAAGGCACTGGGGGGTGCAGCTCCGGATCAGCCGAAAAGCCAGGTCTTGAGGCTCTTCCTGAAGGTGTGCAGGGTAGGGGAGCATCTGATGTTGACTAGGAGCTCGCTCCAGGCCTTGGCTGCGACGTAGGAGAAGGCTCTTCCGCCTGCTCTGGTTCTGCGGATGCACGGGGTCTCTGCTAGGGCGAGGTTGGCGGAGCGGAGGTTTCTTTTGGGTACGTGGAATGATACTCTTTAGTTGAGGTATTTGGGTCCGATGTTGTGGAGGGATTTGTACGCGTGGGTGAGGAGCTTGAAAGTCACTCTCTTCTCGACGGGGAGCCAGTGGAGGTCTTACAGGTGCTGGGTCATGTGCTCATGTCGTGGGGTTCCGAGGACGAGTCTGGCTGCGGTGTTCTGGATGGTCTGGAGTTTGTGTAGCAGGGATTTGTTGATTCCAGAGTAGAGGGTGTTCCCATAGTCCAGTCTGCTGGGTATGAGTGCTTGGGTGACGGTCTTTCTGACTTCGGGGGGGATCCACTTGAAGGTCTTGCGGAGGGAGTTTATGCAGGTGGAGGCAACGGCGTTGATCTAGTGAGACATGGTGAGGGAGGAGTCTTGAATGATGCTGTTGTTCCAGGCGTGGTCCATCGGGGTGGGTGGGTTTCTGAGGGGGGAGGGCCACCAGGTGTAGTCCCAGGTGGAGGGGGAGGGTCCGAGGACGAGGACCTCTGTCTTCTCCGAGTTGAGCTTTAGGCAGCTGTTGCTCATCCAGGCTGCAACGTCTTTCATTCCTTCCTGGAAGCTGAGTCTGGTGTCTTTGGGGTTCTTCATGAGGGAGAAGATGAGTTGGGTGTCGTCGGCGTAGGATACTATACTGAGCCGATGATGTCTGACGATAGCGGCAAGGGGGGCCATGTAGATGTTGAAGAGCATGGGGCTGAGTGAAGATCCTTTGGGTACTCCGCAGTTGATCTCTGTGGGATCGGAGAGGAAGGGTGGGAGTTTGATCCTTTGTGTTCTGCTGGCGAGAAAGGAGCGAATCCTGTCAAGGGCTGTGCCCCGTATGCCGGCATCGTGGAGTCTGGCTGCAAGAGTGCGGTGGGAGACAGTGTCGAAGGCTGCGGAGAGGTCTAGCAGGATGAGGGCCACCGTGTGGCCCTGGTCGAGTAGTACGCAGATGTCGTCGGTGGCGGCAAGGACGGCAGTCTTGGTGCTGTAGTTACTGCAGAACCCGGACTGGGAGGAGTCGAGGATGGCGTTCTCTTCGATGAAGGTTGTCAGCTGGGCGTTGATGAATGTTTTGGTGACTTTGGCTGCGAACGGAAGGAGAGAGCTGGGTCGGTAGTTTTTAAGGTCCGTCGGGTCCGCCAAGGGTTTCTTGATGAGGGGCTTGACCTCTGCCCGCTTCTAAGTGTCGGGAAAAATACCAGATTTGAAGGAGGCATTGATGGTGCGGCGTAGTTCGGGTGCTATGGTGGCGGCGGCTCTGTGGAAGATGTGCAGCAGGCAGGGGTCCGTGGGGGTTCCTGAGTGGGTGCTCTTCATGGTCGTGCTGGTATATTCGGTGGTGACCGGTGTTCAGGTGGAGATGGTGGGCTGGCTGTCATTGCAGGTGGAGAGGGTGGTTTCTGGAGTCTGTTCACTGAAGTTGTGATAGAGGGCCTTGATTTTCAGGTGGAAGTAGGAGGCAAGCTTGTTGCAGAGGTCCTGGGACGTCATGACGTCCTTGGCTTCGCTGGGGGGTTTGGTGAACTGCTGGATGGTGTTGAAGAGTTCCTTTGAGTTGCTGGCGTTGGTGAGGATTTTGTTCTGGATGAACGTCCTCTTGGTCGCTCTGATAAGTTGATGGTATTCTGTCATGGCGTTCTCGTAGTTGTTCTGGTCCGCGGTGGTTTTGCTGTTTCTCCAGCATTTTTCGAGTCGTCTGCAGGAGCGTCTGGCTTCTTGGAGGTCGGTGGTGAACCAGGTGGCCTTCCGTGGGCGTTGTCTGTCGGGGCGGCGGAGGGGTGCGAGTTTGTCTGTGCAGCTGGTGATCCAGCGGTGTAGTTCCTTGGCTGCGGAGTTGGCGTCGGTCGTGGCGGAGGGGGGTCGTGAATGAGGGTGGAGTTGAGGTGCTCCTCTGTGACCTTGCTCCAGTTCCTTCGTGGCAGGCGTGGGGCAGGCTTATGTGCAGAGGTGGTGTGAAGGAAAAGTGTGTACGCAGTGGTGGTCTGTCCAGAGGGGCTGCGAGGTGTAGCTGAAGTGGATGTTGGTCCCTCCTGCGAAGATAGGGTCGAGGATGTGTCCGGCTTTGTGGGTGGGGGTGGTGATGAGCTGTTCAATCCGAGGTTGGTGAGATTGTCCAGAAGGGCTTTGGAGTCGGGGTCGTTGCTGTTGTCAAGGTGGAAGTTCAGGTCTCTGATGAGTATGTAGCCCATGGAGGCGATGACGTGGGGCACTGGTGGTGGTGAAAGAGGCGCGAGGCCCTGGGGATCTGTAAACGAGGGTGCCACTAAGCATGGTTCTGGGGCTGGTCTGGATCTGGAAGTGGAGGTGTTCGGTGTTGGAGAGGGAGTTGCTCGTGCTGCAGGTGGAGAGTCGGAGGGTGCTGTGGATGGTGAAGGATTGTCGGCAGTGTTGGCAGGAGAACTGGCCATGGGTGGTGTTCGGTGTCAACCGCTGGCAGTTGTTGTTCCTTCCGGGGTTGAGTGCGAGGTGCGCAGCGGAATCGTAGCGGTGGGAGGTCAGAGATCCAGGGTCTCTGGCGCTGGTCGCAGTCTGGTCATGGACAGGCACAGATGGGCTTGCCTTTGGCGTGCCAGCGGCGTACCCACTGCGTTCGGCCGCGCAGCAGCCGAAAGGTGGGAGTAGATTTGGTTGGTCCATTTAATTTTCTTCCCCAGAATTTGCGCTTTGCTTTCGTCCTGATAGACTTCCACAGCAAGTGGCCGGAAATCAAGTTCTGTGGATCACCTTCGGGACATGCTGCAATCTTGTTTCTCAAGGAGATTTTTATGAGTGAAGGGTTTCCTGAAACACTTGTCTCTGATGATAACGGTGTGCAATTTGTGAATGCTGAGATGAATGAGTTCCTGAAAAGTTCTGGAGTCAAACATTTGAGGAGTTCCGTAGGACATCCTCAGACTAATGGTTTAGTCGAGAGAATGAACCGTGTGATTGTGGAGTGTGAGAAGTGGGCAAAGCAGAATAATTATGATGTGGAAGGTGCTGTGAGATCCATGTTGTGGGTTTATCGCACGACTCCCCATTCTCTTACCAAAGTGGCGCCTTTTGTGGCCCTTAGAGGGAGAGTGCCCATTTCTGCTTTGTATCCAGCGTGGCTTTTGAAGACTGTTATAAACAAAGTGTCTTGTTGGGTGGACATGGTCGATGTGGAAAACAGAGTTGACACTGCACAAAAGATGATGTCAGACAGGTATAATGTTAAGAAGTCAGCCAGGTTAATTCATGTCAGCCCTGGGGACATGGTTCGCATCAAAAATTCCAACTTTGTGAAGAAGGGAAGTGCGTCCTTCGGAGAACCAGTTTCGGTGGAAAAGGTGTGTGGGAACGCGGTGATGGTCAAAGGTGGGCATTGGTGGAACTTGTGCAAGGTGGTGAAAGTTCCGCCATTGCCGATGGTTGAATCTGAGTCCTCTAACAGTGGGAAGACAGAGATGGATGTTCCTAGAAGATCATGCCGTGTTAGACGACTTCCTTGGAAGTTTCAATGAGTTATGACATGCTGCTTTTATTCATTACTCAGTTTTGATGAACTGTGATTTAATGTTTTATACTGTGTTTTTTCTTCTGCTTATATTTCTTGTTTGCTTTCCATTCTTTATGTTGTGTTTTTTTTTTTAAAAAGAGGTAATGTTGTGCTTACTTAGGCTTGTTGTTCCGTCTAGAGCATTCTAGGTTCTAGATGGTTTAAGCCCTTGATGTTCTGGTTGTGTCAGTTGGCCTTCAATGCCTGTGGTGTGAGGAGCAGTGGCTTATGTTCCCACGATTAAAGGCCCTCCTAACTTACCTGAAGTGTCCTCCGTCTCTTTGCTGTTCCGAAGAGCACAACAAACTCCCTCTATTAAACTGTCTTGATAGAAAACGACCAGTAGAGGTCAGTAAAATACCAGAATTGCTTTCTGCTGAGGGACTTTCTTTTTTAATTTATTTTGGCAACTGCCTCTATTTAACTTTCTTGATAGAAAACGACCAGCAGAGGTCATTAAAATACCAGAATCGCTTTAGCATTCTGTCTACGGGTGCTCGTGGAAGACAGTTTCTGTGGACTGGAATCTAGAGAAGATTCCAGTCCATAGAAACTGTCTTCCACGAGCACCCGTAGACAATAATATTTTTTTCAAATGTTGTATTTTCAGTGATATGACCATCGAAGGCCCTTATTTTAAATTAAAAAGAGAGCTTTGGACTATACTATTTCCCGCTGAAAGGCAATATTTCTCTCCATGTGTTCCCATACCTGGTGTGTCACGCAGTTTGGGGCTTCCTTACCCTCCATGTTAAAGAACAGTAGATGTTTCAGCAGGATCACTGAAAGAATATCGACAACACTAATATCGACCTACAGAAATATCGGGACATAAATATCGTTGTCAAAAATATCGACCTCTTATCTTCATAATGGTAAGTACAAAAATATCCCCAAAAATATATAAGGGCTCATTAGGATGGCGAAAGGACCGCCACCGCCGGGCCGCCATCACTAAGCATTTCACCCACCGCCCAATTAGGATGGTGGTGGGTACCGCGGCGGACGCAAAGTCCGTCCGCCGCTTCACTGCCAAAGGCAATCGAACTGATTGCCTGGCGGACAGTGCAAGGGCTCCTAAAATGGTGGCGGTGCCTAGCAGGCACCGCCACCAAATTGGGATGTGGGTAATGAAAGGCCTTTCCATGGCGGCGATGCCGCCATGGAAAGGCGGGCGGGGATTGGGTTTGGGGACCCATTGCGGGCCCCCCTTGTTTGGGCGGGGGTGTTGCTGCACTGGGGGGGTACCCATGGTACCCCCCTGCATTTCCCTGCAGTGCGTGGCAGGCACCGCGTGGTGCCTGCCACGCAGTGCAGGGAACTGCAGTGCATGCCATTTTGACAGTGCGAACGATGCTGCATCCAGCAGCACCGTCCGCAATGTTAAGGGCCCGGGATGCGGCCGCCATACTGGCGGGCGCATCCTAATATGTGTGGTGGGACTGCCGCACGTCTGGCGGGCGGTCCCAGCACCGCAACTATGGCAGGCGGACTGATGTCCGCCCGCCATCATAATGAGCCCCTTAGTTGTTAAAAATATCGAAGTACAAAATATCATTTTTTTTATATGTATTATAAATAATGTAAAATAAATTAAATAATACATTTTACTTAAATTTTTTTAGATTTATTTGTAAATTTTAACAATTATAAGTAATAAATGTAATTTAAAAATAAATTAAATATACATATATAAAATGTAATATATATATATTTACTTAAAAATAATTAATGAATAATAATTTTAATTAATAATAAAATGTTAGAAATATATTAAAAAACAAAGATAAATATATATATACATACACCTGTAACATAAAAATAAAAAAATAAAAATTATAATATAAATTAAAATATTAAAATATGTAATATTTTTTAAACCTACATTTTACACTACATTTAGTGCAACAGTAGGGAAAGTGTTGGATAGCGGAGGGTAAAAAATTACTATTCCCACTCCAGCAAGTGCAACAGTAGGGAAAGTGTTGGATAGCGGAGGGGAATAATTTACTATTCCCACTCCAGCAATTGCAACAGTAGGGAAAGTGTTGTATAGCGGAGGGGAATCATTTACTATTCCCACTCCAGTGAGTGCAACAGTAGGGAAAGTGTTGGATAGCGGAGGGTAAAAAATTACTATTCCCACTCCAGCGAGTGCAACAGTAGGGAAATTGTTGGATAGCGGAGGGGAATAATTTACTATTCCCACTCCAGCGAGTGCAACAGTAGGGAAAGTGTTGGATAGCGGAGGGGAATAATTTACTATTCCCAATCCAATGAGTGCAACAGTAGGGAAAGTGTTGGATAGCGGAGGGTAAAAAATTACTATTCCCACTCCAGCGAGTGCAACAGTAGGGAAAGTGTTGGATAGCGGAGAGGAATAATTTACTATTCCCACTCCAGCGAGTGCAACAGTAGGGAAAGTATTGGATAGCGGAGGGGAAAAATTTACAATTCCCACTCCAGCAAGTGCAACAGTAGGGAAAGTGTTGGATAGCATAGGGGTAAAATTACTATTCCCACTCCAGCGAGTGCAACAGTAGGGAAAGTGTTGGATAGCGGAGTGATAACAATTATTATTCCCTCTCCAGCGAGTGCAACAGTAGGGAAAGTGTTGGATAGCGGAGGGGTAAAAATTACTATTCCCACTCCAGCGAGTGCAACAGTAGGGGAAGTGTTAGATAGTGGAGGGGAATAATTTACTATTCCCACTCCAATGAGTGCAACAGTAGGGAAAGTGTTGGATAGCAACGGGGATAAAATTACTATTCCCACTCCAGGGAGTGCAACAGTAGGGAAAGTGTTGGATAGAGGAGGGGTACAAATTACTATTCCCACCCCAATGAGTGTAACAGTAGGGAAAGTGTTGGATAGCGGAGGGTATTAATTTACTATTCCCACTCCAATGAGTGCAACAGTAGGGAAAGTGTTGGATAGCGGAGGGGAGAAAATTACTATTACCACTCCTGCAAGTGCAACAGTAGGGAAAGTGTTGGATAGCGGAGGGGTAAAAATTACTATTCCCACTCCAGCAAGTGCAACAGTAGGGAAAATGTTGGATAGCAAAGGGGATAAAATTACTATTCCCACTCCAGGGAGTGCAACAGTAGGGAAAGTGTTGGATAGAGGAGGGGTACAAATTACTATTCCCACCCCAATGAGTGTAACAGTAGGGAAAGTGTTGGATAGCGGAGGGTATTAATTTACTATTCCCACTCCAATGAGTGCAACAGTAGGGAAAGTGTTGGATAGCGGAGGGAGAAAATTACTATTACCACTCCTGCAAGTGCAACAGTAGGGAAAGTGTTGGATAGCTATGGGGTAAAAATTACTATTCCCACAGAACAAAATTCTAATTTAAAAACAAACAAAATATCAACTACAATACAAAAATATAATAAAACACCCACAAACAAAACATATATAAAAATATAAAAATTAGCAAAACATATAAAAATATTTTAATGTAGCAAAAATCTAAAATTGACAAAAAATATTAATTTTTTAAGTTTAACAAACAATTTACAAACAAATAACTATTTTGTAATAGAAATTATTCTTAATCAAAAAATTAAAAATTACATAAATGTAATATTTATTTTCCTACCCTATACCACCACACAATTTACAACACACATCTAAATTAAACAAAAAAATGTACCTCCATAATTAACACAATTAATTGTCAATTAAACAAATATTAATAATTATAAACCACATTTAAAACCAGCTATTGAACCTTAATCCCCAAAACAAAATAAAAACTAAACAATTACCAAAAATATTTATCAATTAATAAATGAATATTAATGATCAAGTAATAATTAATTAATTTAAACTAAATTACTTTCCACCTTCTACCCCAATAAACAACAAAACACACACCTAAAAATATTTACACAATTTCCATAACTAATTTTACATTATTAAATTAATATCAATTAACAACAAATCATTAATTAATAAAAAGAAAATTACTTCACACCATTTACCACTATAAACCCCACAACTCACACATCAAAAGTATTACACAATTGGCATATTTAATATTTAATTAATTAATTAGCATTAATTAACAAATAATTAATTAATTATAAATAAATTACCTCCCACCATATTCCCCTATAAAGGCCACCACCAATTTCGTAAAACATTACACAATTAACATAATTAATTAACAATTAATTAATTAATTAATTAATAACAATTAATAAGCAAAATATAAATAAGTATTATTAAATTAACACTATAAAATAAAATAAATTAAATATTATATTAAAAATATTAAATGTATTAAAATTAAATTACTTCCCACCCTACTCCCCTATCAACCCAAACCCGCTGCTAAAAAATAACACAATTAACATAATTACCAATTAATTAATAATAATTAACAACCAATTAATAAATAATTAATAATAAATTATTTCCCACAATTAACAATATAACATATTTTAAAAAAATATTAATTAGTAAAAAATATTAATACATTATTTATAATTAAATTACTTCCCACCCTACTCCCCTATCAACCCACAACCCGCTCCTAAAATAATGACACAATTAACATAATTGCCAATTAATTAATAATAATTAACAACCAATTAACAAATAATTAATAATAAATTAATTCCCACAATTAACAATATAAAATATAACATAAATAAATATTAATTAATAAAAAATATTAATAAATTAGTTATAATTAAATTACTTCCCACCCTATTCCCCTTTAAACCCACAACCTGCTATGGAACTAAAACGCAAAATTAATTAAAATTAAATGAATAACTTTTAAAAATGTTGCACATATATTAAAAAGCAAATGCAATACTTAGACAAAAAAATAGAGCACATACATTTAAAATACATACTAAAATACATAACACTAACTAAAAAAACGATATTTTTTACAACTATATTTTTGCAGACGATATTAATGACTTCGATATTTTAGAAAACGATATTTCTTACCTGAAACTCGATATTCTTGATCACAATATTCTTGCAGTAGATATTTATGTATCTCAATATTTTGCACTCGATATTAGTGCAAGTTGACATTTCCTACTAGATATTCGGACTCTTTACCGTTTCAGCACCCAGGCTAATGTGCTGCATAGCTAAATACATATAAGGTCCCAAAGGCGAGACCGATTACAGTGCAAATGCTTGTTTAATCTACCATGGAACGAAAACACTTAAGAAAGCTTTGTCCGGACCCCGGTGTTTTTCAAGCGATGGTTCCCTTCCTTGAAGGGGGTGTTGACATAACCAGTAAACACCCTGGAAGCGTCTTGTAGGCCTTGCAATGATACACTGGAGAAATTATATGGGTATGTAAAAAAATTAACATAGCTACAAATTTTAAAAGTCTATAGCTGAACGTGGAAATTTTCAAAAGAGGAGTTAAATGTTGTTCACAGGCTTTTAGTTACATTTGAATGTATTCTGTGGAGAACACTTTCAGGACAAACAGCCAAAGCATATTAAATATATATAGTTTTGTCAACAAAAAAACAGCACCATCACAAGAGAGAAAGTCAGAAGGTTAGCAGAAAAAAAGCAATATTTCATACAAGTAAACACTTTTCAGGCATTGCCTGCATAAAATCAGTCTTTAGTTTCTAACTTTGAAATTGAACTCCAAAAACATTTATAAAGCTCTCACTCCACATCAATGATACGACTAGCTGTACATTGAAAGGAAAGCGAGCTCCCGCTTCTTGTGCTCAGTGATCAGCTCTGCCTCTTGTTTTGTTGCTGCAGCAGGCGGCAGCCACTTTTGGAAGCCTGCTCTGTTTGCGCCCTGCCTTTCGTGGCAGTGACTCTGAAGCTTGGGCCGCGGGGTGAGAGAACTTCACTGTAAAAGGCTGTGGGCGCCCTGCTGTAGATTTAAAAGCGCTTGTGAAAGTGAAAGCGCTTGCTCAATTGCAGGCAGCGGGCGGAAGCCATTTTAGACAGCCTGCTTTGTTTGCGCCCTGCCTGCTGGGGAGTTTCGCAGCAGCGATTCAAAAGCCTGGGCTGCGGGGAGGGACCTTGAATGTCATAGGTGCAAGACGCTGCAGGCGCCGTGCCGAAAAAATTAAAGGCGCGTGGCTGCCATGGTTTGTGATGTGGCGCAGGGACATGAAGCACGGAGCATGAGTACAAACGTCGTCATGCCTGAAGTAGGAGAAACTCAATAAACAAAATAGTGCTTACAAGACTGAACAACACATACCGTGTAACAACCAAAGTAAATGGGCCAGTAGCCGTGGGAGGTTACAAAGGTAGAAAAGGTGGTACTAAGGAGGGCGGTACTAAGGAGGGACTAACAAGCCTATTAAGGAATCAGCAGCCAGCATTTACGAAGGACAAAGACACAAGCCAATGAATAATATGGGCGGAGAGTGGGCAGGGCTTCTCTTCTATACTCCACTACAGCAGTCTCGCAGAGCAGCACATGCGCGTTGACTCAGGCTCGACCTAAAAAGGAGGTGGTTTCTGTAACCAAAGATCAGGGTGGCATTACAGGTGTTGTTAATATTGCCACTAGGGATGCAATGGAGGGACCTACCCAGACTACGACATAGGACCAAAATGACATGAGGGGCCCATCAAGGGGGTCTGAGTTAGTCTGATCCATCCCAAATTACCCAGGACAAATGTATTACTGGGCAGGATGCACACTCTTAGTGCCTGACCAGCTGAGCGGTATCGCATCTTTCTTGAATGGGTCTCATACAGCACGGACGGGTGGTGTTACATCATTACATTTACCACCCGAATTAGCACCCTTGGTCAGGTACCATCCATTAAGCAAGGAGTGACGGAGTCCACGGTGGACCTCATGCTTAAGGTAAAGCGCTGGTGCTACAACACCCTTGTTGAATGGCCTTCTTCTATCCCCACATATTATAATGGCAAGAAGAGTTGACTGGGTGGGACGGAACACGGAGAAGAACATTGAGGGGGATTGCGTTGTTGTTAACTTAAGGCATCCAAGATTCACTAAAGCACTTTCACAGAGCGGTTTTCACACACAGGTCAAGGATACAAGGATACGGATTGTCTCCTTACAGTATTTATATCCACCCCACCACTCTTTTAGGCCAGCAGGCACAAGTTGGACCACCGCAAGGCTTCCAGTGATGGCTCAGAGAGTGCAGAGGGAGGCTTCTTGGAAGGACATACCACTTGATAATATGTTTATAAAGAGTCCTTTGGATGGTGACTCTGTTTTATCCAAATACCTGAGTCCACACATGGCTACTTTTAAATTCATGACATCGAACATTGCCGGGCTGAAGTAAAAAACGGATGACCCAAGGTGGTTGGAATGCTTCGAGGGATGTCACGTCATAGCCATGCAGGAAACAAGGGATACTGAAAACTCCTTCTTTATAGACAAGATGTTGTTGTTCTTTAAAGCTGCGCTCCCTTCTCCTGCCGGGTGAGCCAAGGGTGGGCTTCTTATCCTAGTCTCCCTCAAGATCCCCTGCACCACCACCTTGTTAGCATATAACCGACAAATATATTAGCAGTTGAGTTGATATTTAATGATAAACCCCCCTTGCTGGTTGTGAATTTTTTATACTCCTTTGGCAGGCAAATAGAAACAGAACATATCCACCCCCTGAAGTGTTTTTGGGAAACTTATGGGGAGAAAAAGGTTGTTTATCACCAGGTTATGTTACTGGGTGATTTTTACATACATTTATGTCAGCAAGGATGTGATCTTTCGAAAGGCCCATTAGACACAACTTCTGTACCTATGCACCATGAACATTCTGAGCAAGGTAAGTTGCTGGAGGTGTTATTGGCCCCTAAAAACCTGTACTGCCTGGAACAGGCAGGGCAGGATGAAGCTACTCCTTCTTACACCGGCAGGGGATGTTCCTCTATAATTAACTTCATTATCTTACCTGCCCCTTTGGCTTCTGTAATCAAATCACTGAGTGTAACCTGGAACAATTTCAGTGATCATAAGCTTATAATGTTGGACCTAGCCTGGGATTTTGTCATGGATGGTAAGGGACAAAAAGGTCCCTCTAACAGAATCCTTGGTCCAAAGGACCAAGCCCGGAGGCTGAAGTGGGGCAGGGTGATACCTGGGGCATTTTTAGAAAACCTCTACACATCAAATGGGGGAGACATGGCACTCTGTTTAGAAAGTGGCTCACAGGATGAGGAGGACCTTGACGCATTCGGCAGACTTTGGGGCAAATTTACAACAGAATGAAGAAGCGTGGCGTTAATCCCAGCGTTTACCCTAATGCTGGCACTGAGTTCAACTGCCGAGCGCCAACGCAGGCACCCTTGCACCATACTGCAAGGGTGTCTGAGTTGGGGGGAAGATTGTTTATGTGCAGGAAGGTCCCCCTTCCTGCACATAAACAATATTTAAATGCTGTTTTGTAACTTTTATGTGTGCTGCTTAATGCAGCACACATAGAAGTTACAAAATAGCATTTTTTAAATGATTGTTTATGTGCAGGAAGGGGGACCTTCCTGCACATAAACAATCATAGGCAATTTGCTGTTTCTATGTGTACTGCACAAGGCAGCACACATGGAAACAGCAAAAATGAGGAGAAATAAAGCATCTCTCCTCGTTTCACCTGTTTAAGACCAGGTTTTCCCTGGTCTTAATTTTGGTGCTGCCTCCTTTTTTTGTTGTCCTTGTAAATAGGGGGCAGCGTCAAAATCAATGGGTGTTGCGGTGAAACGCCCACCACAACACCCATTGCCCTCCCCTTTCATGCTAAATACAATGTGAATGGGTGCCTTTTTTACAAGGCAGTGTTACGCCACGTTAAGTGGCTTAATGCTGCATTGTAAATAAGGCGAGGCCCCTATTACCATCACAACGTCACTGAAAGTGATGTTGTGGTGGCGATAGGTGCTTGTAAATATTTGCCTTTGTGAGCAGATTGCCACTAACCTCTTGTCCCATGGTAAACACTGGAACATTAAAGAAGAGAAGAGGTTTGATTGTAGCTTATCCATAACCAATAGAAATCTAATGGATGCCCTGAATCAGCAACCAAGTGATGAAGTAAAGTTAAGGGCATGCAGGAAAGCATACAAATTAGCTACACTGTGGAGGAAAAAAGAAATCAAGGAGCAGGCAGACTTGCCCATTAACTGACAGCTCTAAATTTTGGGAAATTGTGAATAGACCTCTCTTTGCAGGAATAGCAAACACTAGGTGGGCTGCACCATCAGTCCCGATAAATCGTTCTCCCATTTCGAGGGGATGTATAGTGGGATGTATAGTGGGCTCAACATGGAGGGCCCGGACACCCTGCGGGTGCCTGGGAGTGACATTTAACCACAGAGCTTTAGCAGAAATGAAGTGCGTGAAGCAATTGCTGTGATGGCAAGGGGGAAGCGCCAGGCCCAGACAGCCCTGCCCCAGATTTATATAAAGCTGACCCCAAACCTGGGCCATGGTGCTGACTCACGTTTCTAATACGGCTTGTAAATGTTGTTTTCCTCCCACTTGGTGCAATGCTATGATTCTGCTTATTTTTTAAAAAGGACGATCCACTCTGCTATTACCCCATCTCTCTTCTAGATTCTGCTGTCAAAAATATGGGGAAGGTTGTTCTGGGGCGCCTAATATCCTGGCTTGAAATGCCAATTTGATATCTAAGTTGCAATAAGGTTTCAGACTGGGGAGAGAGACACTGGACCAGTGCGTCAACCTGCAGCTGATCATGGGTAAATACACCGTAGCCAAGAGGGGTTGTCTGCATTGGGCTATTATGGATCTTACTTCAGCCTTGGACCGAGTTAATAGGTCTAAGCTTTGGTCTCCTATCTTGGATTTGGGAATTGAACCTGAGCTAGTGGCATTTTTACGGAGCTCACATTCTAACTTATCTGCCTCAGTGAGGTATGATGTGAATGGTAGTCTGTGTGCCTCATGGGGGGTACAGAGCGGGGTAAGGCAGGGGTGCATCCTGGCACCCCTGCTATTTACCATTCGCATTAATCAATTGGGGGAGGTTTTGACAGCCGACTGTAGGGACATTCTTGCAGTGGGCTCCATATTCATGCCTGCCTTATTATACACAGATGATGCAGTCCTGATTGCGTGGACAGCCGGGGGCCTACAGCACCTCTTGAATGCCTTAATAGATTTCATGGATTCTCTGGATCTTCCACCAACTATACCAAATCACACACAATGACAATTGGTTGTCGGAAGGTGGATAGGTCCAAGTTCTTTGGTAAAGGGATTGAATTCGCCAAAGTACCGACCTTCCCTTATCTCGGAATACTATTTCATGACAGAGCATCCTGGCTAGCACAAACATCCTTAAAAAAGAACATCTTAATGAGGGCAGTAGGTGCGACTATGGACTTCGCCAAGAGGCTTGGGGCCAAACCGGTGCAAGCTATGGTAAAGGTGTTCTGCGAGAAGTGCCTTCCAATGGCAACCTATGGGTGTGATGCCTGGGGGTACAAAGATGTTGGGGAGCTCCAGGCGATTGAAAATAAATTCCTGTGTAGTCTCTTCGCCATTCCTGCCAGTACCCCAATGTTCTCAGTTCATGAGGAAGTGGGTCTAGGTTACATCACTCTCCTCATTGCTCTAGCACCCATTTTGAGGTGGTATAGAATTTGGTCTAGCCCGGCTCTTGATTTAAATCAGCTTGTGATTAAGGACTGTAGATCACTTGCCTGCCCACTGGACATACCATGGCTTAGGTACTTCAAGTTAACGCTGAAGAGTGTGGCCAGGGGAGATGCAGTATATAAAAATGATGTTCCTATCTAGGTGGCAATGCAAAAGAGAGTATAGAGAGTTGCTCAAACCTAAAGGGAAACAATATATTCTGTGGGAAACATGCCCCCGGGGGGAACCCTATTTGTCATTTGTCACCAATGCCCACCATTGTTTTTTATTAACAAGGTTCAGGTTTAACCTAATTCATTGGTTTTTAGCCGCTCCCAAAGGATTTCATAAGCTGGGTGATTTAAAACGGTGTCCCTGTGATAACTTTTCTGATCAAGACATTTTACACTTTACATTTTTTTGTGATTTTTATCAGGCATTAAGGTCTAGATACATCCTAACGCTGGTAAGAAACAATCAATTCACACAAGTAAGACCAGCATTGATGTACTTACAAATGCTGCCTTCCCCTGCAGTTTGCTTTGGGGTTGCAAGTTTCCTCACCAGAGCACTGAGACTCAGGAAAAGGTTATTTACTGATTAGAGGTCATTTTCAATCACAATAGACAGTGCCATTTAGGGCTAGTAGAGGGGATGACCTTGCATTTGCACTTCATGTATCTGGTACTGTACTGGCGCATTTGCACTGTACAGATTGTTGGATGTTAATCATTTTTATATTGGTTCTTAATTGATGTAACTAGATTAATGGTCCGAGGTGGCCCGATTATTTCCTGCTAACATAGTGGACCCTAAATAAGAGGTTTTTGTTGTCAGGTTTTTATTAGGTTGAGCCGCTATACTGTTTATTTCTAACCTTTACTTTATTAGATGTTTTTCCTTTTAATTTGCATTTTGCACAGAATATCATGGGAAGCTTTGTATCCATGTTAATGAAATTGTAAATGTATTTACCTTGCACCACGTTAGTGTTTTATATATTTTTCTGCACACTTATGTCAAGATATGTCCATATGCATAGCTGTGCACTATCTGTCTTATGGGTGTTTATATGTGCTTTATATGGGCCTATATTGGCTGAATAAAGAGATATTGAGTTGACTTACCTTAGAACGTAGCTCTAGGTCTGAAAAATTATAAACAAATCGATGTTATTTTTTACAAATTGGTCTCGGATTTATTCTTGAGTGTGTTTCAGTTATTGTCTCTGTGAGTAAAACAAATGCTTAGCACTACCCTCTGATAAGCCTAACTGCTCGCCCACACTACCACAAATAGAGCGTTAGTATTATTTACTTTTGCCTCTGTATACCAATTTGGGTCTCACTGGACTCTCTGCAAAGTGTACTTCATTTTAGTGCACTATATAGAGAGCCAGCATCCTACATTGGTGGATCAGCTGTGAAGTCTACAATTTTGCATTTGCTTATACCACTCTGTCAATAAGTGACCAGATGAGTAAATCTACAAATTATCTTTAGCCTGTTTTTTTTGATTGGTCTAAATTTTCAAAGTTTCTAAAATGACCTGCTAGGGCCTTGCTTAGTCCCTGAAACTAAGTAGTTAGAAATTTAAAAGTCTTTTTACTGTATTTAGGACAAATTACTTTTGCTTAGGTTTTTTCCTCTCCAAAAAGGTCCAATTGTAGTAGCAATAATGAGTGACAGAGAGAACCAGACTTAGGAGCTTGACCTGACCCCCTTAATCGACTTAACCTATGCCAGGTTATGAGCTCTCTTTAAAGGGTATGGCATCAAAACTGTCTCACATGCTATCATAGATAAGCTTTGGATGCTTTTGAGAGCATTTGAGAGAGATAACCCTGATATAGTAGCTGCACCCTATGAGGAGCAGAACACTGATGACTTGTGTGAGGAGGTGATAGAATCCCCATCAATCAGAAGCAGAGGATGAGCCATCAGAGGAGGACCTCATGCTAGAAAGATTGACCAGGAGGTTGAACTTAGAAGCTCAACTCCTGGACATAGAAAGACAAAGAAAAGAGATGGGCCTAGGACCCACCTCTGGTGGCAGCAATTTTGTAACTATGTAGAGAGAAGTTTCATTTGATTCCAAACTCCCCAAAGGGATTGTCCCTAAATAGTCAGATGGTGATGACATCACCAAATGGTTTACTGCTTTTGAGAGAGCCTGCATAGCTAGAAAAGTAGCCAAAAATAATTGGGCTTCTCTCTTATGGGAACTATTCTCAGGTAAATGCAGGGATGGACTCCTGACATTGAATGAGCAAAATGCTGAGTCTTATGAGTACATGAATGGTACCCTGATGAAGGATTTTGGACTCACCAATGAGGAATAAAGGATTAACTTAAGGGAGACTCGAAAAACCAAGAGCCAGTCCTGGGTTGAATTTATAGACTTTTCAGTATAAACACTAGGTGGTTGGTTAACAGGTAACAATGTGCATAACTTTGAAATCTAAGTGTGAAGGAGCATCTGTTGAGTCATTGTTACAATGAGAAGTTACATCAGCATCTGGTAGACCTATGTCCACTTTCTCCTCTAGAGTTGGGGAAGAAAGCAGACCACTGGTCAAAACAAGGGTAACCAAGACTACCACTGGTGGGGGCGACCAAAATAAATGGGCTAAAAAGACCCTCCAAGGGAAAGATGAGTACCAAAAAGAGAACAACTAAAATGAGTCTTCTAAAGGCTCCGAAAAACTTGTTCAAGAGGGTGGGCCCTGAAAATCTTCACAACCCAGGGGTCGGCACCAGGGTAAAAACTGGTTACTCAAAAAGGCCTGGTGCCATGACTGCCAGGCTCTTGAACACCAAACTGGAGACCCTAGCTGTAAAAACAAAAAGAATGCCTCTAGCACACCTGCAGTAAATGCAATAGTGAGTCTCCAGATGGAATCACACTTGAGACCTAACCATGTCAAGGTGATCACTTAGGTAACTCTAGGCTCAGAGGGAGGCGTGAATGCAGCTACCCTGGCTATCTGGCCCAGTAATCTGGAGTAATATGGGAAAAAAGCCAAATATCAATTGGGTTAGAGTGGAAGCCCTGAGAGACACTGGAGCCAGTATCACCACGGTGACTGAGCAGCTGGTGTCCTCAGACCAATATTTGCTTGGAGAGACCTATACAGTCCACAATGCTGACAATCAAACTAAGGTGCATACAATGGAGTTGTGGTCCTTAGATTGAGGAGGGGTTACTGGCTTCAAAATGGTAGTGGTGTCTTCTGCTATCCCTGCACAGTTTCTTCTTGGAAATGATTTAAAGTACTGAGCATGGGCTGAGGTGGAAAAGAAAATACATGCAGCAGGACCTGAATGGGTGTGTGTAAAACTAAGAGCACAGTGTAGAACCCAGAGTGAAAAAGAAGTGTTGGAGCCTGAAATTATGTATCAACCTTCCAAGAGAAAGGGCAAGAAGTCTGGGAAACCAACTTCCATACAGACCCAAGACCTCAGAGGGAAGTGAGCCCCAGGAGCTTGGGTCTTACACATCAGATCTTTTGGGGAAGACCTGTGCTGGAGCAGAGAACCTCTCCCACTCTTGAAAACCTAAGACAGCAAGCTGCTGATCAGGAAAAGGGAGATGTTAGTAGCTTCCACAGGACCTATTGGGAGGAGGGACTCCTTTACACTAAGGCCAGAGACCTCAAACCTGGTGCCCTCGGAAAGTGCAAGTGCCTCCGCAATTTAGAGAGTTTCTCCTAATATTGGCCCATGATATTCCATAGCTGTGCATCTTGGCCTGACCAAAATGTGGAGTAGCTTGGTGAACCCCTTCTACTGGCCAGGAATGTCCCAGAAGGTGAAGGAGTTTTATAACTCCTGTGCCACCTATCAAGCCAGTGACAAGACAGGTAGCCAACTAAAGCCCCCCTTAATGCCACTTCCAGTGGTTGAAGTACCCTTTGAGAGGGTTGGGATTGACATTGTTGGTCCCCTTGACCCTCAAACAGCATAAGGAAACTGATTTATACTAATGGTAGTGGATCATGCCACTAGGTATCCTTAGAAAATTCCCCTGAGGAGTACCACTGCCCCTGCAGTGGCCAAGGCCCTCCATGGTATTTTTACTAGGGTTGGGTTTCAAAGGAGGTAGTTTCAGACAGAGGTACAAACTTCATGTCTGCATACTTAAAACACCTGTGGACCGAGTGTGAAGTAACCTATAGGTTCACTACCCCATACCCTCTGCAGACTAATAGGAGTGTTGAAAGATTTAACAAGACCCTAAAAAGGTATGATTAGTGGACTCCCTGAAAAGCTTAGAAGGAGATGGGATGTCTTGCTACTATGTCTGATTTTTACTTACACATATGTGCCACAAAAGGGAGTAGGGCTTTCCCCTTTTGAACTTTTGTTTGACACCATGTTAAACGGACCAATGTGTCTTGTAAAGGAAGGATGGGAGAGACCTCTCAAAGAACCTAAGCAAATATTGTGTATTATGTGCTTGGCCTTTGTTCCAGGATAGCTGGGTACATGAAAAAAGCAAGAAAAATCTTGAGGCTAGCAAAGAGCTCCAGAAGCTCAGGTATGGCCTGAAGGATGACATAGCGGAGTTCTAATCAGGTTAGAAGGTGTGGGGTTTGGAGCCTGTGGCTCTTAGGGCCCTCCAGGACAAATGGACTGTGTCCTACCCTATCCTTGAAAGCATAGGGGAAGTCACCAATTTTGTGGACCTTGACACATGCAGCAAACCCAAAAGGCTCATACATGTGAACCGCCTGAAACACTATAATGACAGGGCTGAAATCACCATGCTCATGGTCACAGATGAGGTGCAGGAAGCAGAGATGAACCTCTCCCTGACCTCCTCTGAAACAAACCTAAAGATGTGTCAGTTGAAGGAGAGGTCTTGTCAGACACCCTCACTGCCCAACAGCAGACTGATTGCAGGCAAATCCTAAACCGGTTTGCAGAGCTCTTCTCTTTGAGTCCTGGTCAGACTAACTGGTGTACTCATTATTTCGACACTGGTGACAGCCTTCCTGCCACAAATAAAATCTACAGGCAGTCTGATGGTCATGTCATGTAGGGAAGAGGTGTGGCGCAGCGGCCAGGTTGCCTGACTCCGGACTACGGGGTTCACGATTCGATCCCCGGTGCCGGCGGCAGGTTAGCGCAGCACCATGTGACTCTGGGCAATAGCTTGCGTAATCTTCCCGACGGCCCCCAGCGCTGGGACACCACTTCGGAGGTAGCTGTGCACTTTACAAATGCTGGTATTTCATTTCATGTCAAAGAAAGCATCAACATCAAGGCTGAAATAAGCAAGATGCTGGAATTGGGTGTCATTGAACCCTCAGAGAGTCTCTAAGCCAGCCCAGCTCTGTTAGTCCCAAAACCTCACTCCCAGGGTGGAAATAAATAAATGAGGTTTTGTGATGACCTCAGTGGCCTCAATGCTGTAACAATAGCTGATGCACATCCAATTCCTAGGGCTGATGAAATAATTGATAGGTTAGGGGCAGCCAAATATCTTAATACTTTTGATCTCACATCAGGGTACCGGCAGACGGGTCTGACCCCTAGAGTCAAAGAAAAATCAGCATTCTCAGCTCCACATGTGCACTGTCTGTTTACTGTGATGCCCTTTGGACCAAAGAATACCCCTGCCACCCCCCAAAGGCTGGTGAACAAAGTCCTTGCTGGGCTGGAGTCCTTTAGTGCTGCATATCTTGATGACATTACCATCTTTAGCTCCACCTAGCAGGATCACCTGATGCACCTTAGGAAGGTCCTGAAGGCTCTGCAGAGTGCAGGCCTCACTATCAAGCAAGTGACAGCTAGGGGAGGGCACGATTGTATATTTGGGACACTTTGCGAGTGGGAGCCATGTTCAACCCCCTCAGCCCAAAATCCAGACCATGATGAATTGGGAAGCTACAACCACCCAGACTCAAGTCAGAGCATTCCTTGGCTTGACTTGGTACTACTGGAGTTTTGTGCAGGGATATGGGTCCATTGTGACTCCCCTCACAGAACTGACCTCTAAAAAGATGCCCAAGAAGGTCAACTGGACAGCGAGCTGTCAAAAAGCTTTTGACACCCTGAAGAAAGCATTGTGCTCAGCACCTATTCTGAAAGCTCCAGATTATACCATGCAGTTCATAGTGCAGACAAATGCCTTTGATAGTGGTCCTATCCCAGACCAATGGTCATGGCCATGACCAACCTATTGCTTCAATTAGGAGGAGGCTTCTCTCCAGAGAGTGGCATTGGAGTGCCATTTAGATGGAGGAAAAGGAGAGCCTCCGGAAGGGATGCAAGAAGAAACTTTCCCTGAGACTCCGCCGCACTGGAAACAGCCAATGTCATGCTGAGGGAGGACGGGTTTGCCAAAGACGTTACACGAGAGCCAGGAGGCCACCGTCAACGAGAGATGCCCCACTACATTCCGGAAGGAACATGGCTGGCCGAGGTACATGCTCACTTGCTGGGATGCGGCTGGAGGTGGGAGGCAAAAGGTCGAGAGGATGCCGGGTCATTCCCAATAAAAGGCTCTCCCGTCTAAACGGAGGGTCAGGAAAAAACTTTTTTCCAATGAAGCATAAAAGCTTTGTTATGTTTTTTTTTCCTTAGTGGTTCATTCCCATTGTTTATTTTCTCTCTTTGCTTATAAATATGGAGAATTGTATAAAAGATTATTTGGACCAGGTAAGGAATACCGTGGTCATATAAGCTGTTCACTAACAAGCATTACAATTCACATGGTGATGGGACAGGAGTGTAATCGTGTGAATTTCCTCATTTGCCCATTTCCCATTTTGAATATAAATGACCATAAGTGAACACTTACCTTGACCTTATCTTCTTTCTCCAAGGGGAATATTTACTCTACGGTGGCCTGGGATCTTTTGAGTCTACAAAAGAAGAGAAGAAGAAGAGCTCAAATATTAACTCATGGGTTTTTCAGATAATGAAATAACATAACTTCTAAATAGAAACTAAAGTGTCTATGCCTACTATAATGAGAGATAGTAATACCAACACAATATTACTGAACCAAAAAGTTGACACATGGTGGAGAATGTGGGCACCTGCCGTCTAATAGAAGATGGCACACATCATTGAGCCTGAGCAGAGTTTGCGGAGTTCCCCGTAGCACAAAAAAACTCTGTCGCGCTACGTGGAGTTCCACGAGTGGTGGAGTGTGTTAAGGTCATGCCGTTCACGGTGATTTTGAGCGACGGGTGTTTGTCCCATGCTGTAAAATCATTGCGAACAGCACCATGTGCATCACAAGAAGGCGCAGCTTTCTTTCTGCTGCTCAAGTAGATTTTGTACTCGAGCAGCAGATTTCTCAATGCGAACGGAAGGTTTCTCAATGCACATTGAGAAATCCGACCGCCATTGTTGAGAAATCTCGCCAGGTGGTTGATTTTCCTTGCTTGTGCTCGCCAACTTGACTTTGACAAGCATGAGCGAGGAAAAAAACTCTGCTCCGCAGAGTGGAGTTTTTGGGAACTCCACATGCTTCGCAGAGCGCAGAGTGCAGAAAACTCTGCAAACTCTGCGAACGGAGCTGAGTTCACCGCCCAGGGTTACACATCATGTATCAACTACAGGAGGGTCAACAAAAGTTGGAGTGGGCCCTTGAAAGACACCTCAAACAGGTTGAAATAGATAAAACAGTATTTGCTAATGGTATCCGTTCCCAAGGGGAGAACATGACTAAAATGGCGGGAGGACAAAACCAAATGGTTGCTGGAATGGGTCAAGGATGGAATTTTGCTCAACGAGGTGCTATGATTCACCTGCAAAAATATGTTTCCTGTGAGAACCCAATAGCCTTCTTTTTAATTTTGAATGGGCCACTTGAGCCAATGCGTGGCCACAGGACCAGTGGCCCTTCTATCCTGCACCCCTATTAATAGGAGAAGGACAAGCCGCCTATCAAATTGCTAAAAGGGAAGGCACTTCCTCCTCTGCTGAAGTCAAGATTATTATCCTAGACTGCTTATGGGTGGGCAATGAAACTCACAGGCTAATATTTATGAAAGAGAGAGGAGCCCCTGGAGATACTACGAAAATTTTATTTTACAAAAAGAAAGACGCTACAGACTGCTGGCTGAAACCTCTAAATCGACTAAGGAAGAGATTATAGAGAAACTTTATCTTCAGCAGTATTTAGTGACTCTCCCCTTTCAGACTCAGAAATGGCTACAACAGCACGCAGGACTAACTTAGGACCATGCCATTGAAATGGCTACTACGTTTGCCCATGCTCAATCCCGGGGAGTTCCTGCAGACTTTGAGAACACAACTAGAACTTTGTCACTTTCCAATCCTAAGTGGGAGAAAAAAGTGAACAAAAACCCCTTAGAATCTTTCAGGAATTAATTAGGGAAACCAGAACCCCTTGTTAATACCTGGCCTCAGTGTTACAAATGTGGGGAGTGGGGCCATATAGCCAGAGTCTGTAAGAAGCAAAAGGAAAAAGGGAAAGAAGAACCCATGGATGTCAGCTATGTTCCCCGACCAGTTCTGTATGCACAAGGCCCATATATTATGTGAGTTTAAAGCTTAATGGCGTTCCTATCACTACTTTATTAGACTCGGGATGTAGGCAGTCAGCAGTTAAGAGCAAGTTAGTACAACCCACCCAAATAATCCCAAATAAAAGAGTAGGGATATGTTTCGTGCACGGAGACACTAAGGTAGATCCACTAGCACAGTTAACCCTTACTTACGCTTTAGGACAGGAAAGTATGGGGAATTTGGGGTTCTTCCTTATTTACGATCATTCTTGGAACAGACAATGCTTATTTTTTTTTACCTTTTGCTTGGAAATCTTACGCACAGGAATCAATCCATGAATCTTAGAACCAAGGGGGAACCCCCTGCCCACAATACTCTGTTGACACCAGAACCATGGGTCATGGATAAATGGTTTGGGGTTGCCCAATTAAATGATAGCACCCTCCAAAATGCATGGCAAAAAGCCAGAGATACCCAGGATTCCCCCAACCCAGTTTATCCTCGTTTTATTATCCAAAAAGGCCTACTTTACCATTTGGGCAGGGATGAGGACACCTCTCAATTGTTAGTCCCTCATAAATGACGGGATAAATTGTTATTTTTCACACACTCACACCTTTTATCTGGACAGTCTGAGGTAGGAAAAACTAGTCAAGCCATTTTGCAGAACTTTTTTTGGGCCAGGTATCTATGACCAAACCAAGAGGCATTGCCAAGAGTGTACTATATGCCAATGATAGAATCCATACCAAACACCCAAAGTACCATTACAAACATTAGCTATAATTGATAAAACCTTTGATAGGGTAGCGATGGACCGAATAGTAAGCCTGGGTGGAGCTATAAAAACTGTGCCGTGCTACACGGAGTTCCGCGAGCGGCGGATTGCATTAGGGTCATGCCGTTCGCAGTGATTTTGAGCGCCGGGTGTTTGCCCCACGCTGTAAAATCATCACGAACGGCCGCATGCCCACCACAAGAGGGCGCAGCTTCCTTTCTGCTGCTCAAGTAGATTTTCTACTCGAGCGGCAGCTTTCTCAATGCGAATGGAAGGTTTCTCAACGCGAGTGGTCCCACCCTGCCACAATCACTTGCATTGAGAAAAACGACTGCCCGCATTGAGAAACCTTGCCAGGAAGTTGGTTAGCCTCGCTTGCACTCGCCAACTAGACCTTGGCAAGCGCGAGCAAGAAAAAATCTTGCAGAGAGGTGGATTTTCCTCAATCGCAAAATTGACATTGACGAACGCGAGCAAGGAAAAGAACTCTGCTCTGCTGAGTTTTTGGGAACTACGGGTGCTCCACCGAGTGTACAAAACTCTGCAAACTCCGTGAACAGAGAGGAGTTCACTGCCTAGGGTTACCTAATAGGGCCTTCGCCTCACTCAACAAAAGATTTTCAATATGTGTTGGTTATTGTTGATCATGTTACTCGGTACCCAAAAGCCATCCCCTTAAGGGTTATCTCCTCTAAAGTCAGCACAAAATACCGCATAGAAGTGTTTTCACATATGGGATTTCCTCGTGTCCAGAATGATGAAGCAAGTGTGTAAACAACTGGATAGTAAACATCTATTTATCAATAACGAGGTGTGCTGTTCCTAGCAGAGGGAGCGGGATCGTTACAGAAGGGGGGGATAGCTCCTATAAAGAGCAAGGGCACTCACTCACCCGGGAGGTGTCATGCTTCATCATAGGGCAGCTCCTTGTTGGGCCGGTGCTGCAATGCCCAACAGGCCCCACACAAGGGATCTTTGCCGGAGATATTTTACCTGCGGGTTCTGCCGTAGATGAAGTGGGTGTGTGTGGGGTCTTTGGTGTATGTACAAAAGTGAATAGAGTGTGGGGTGAATAGAGTTAAAAAGAACTATAGGAACTCGCTGAATTCACTTTATTTTGCGGGTTCAATGTTATGATTAAAAACCTGTGATGCTTGTTTTTGGAGATTGTCAATGGTCTCGTCAAGCATTGTGAGTCAGGATAGTGGTCAACATGTTTCATACCTTGTTTGTCATATCGATCGTGGCATTTCATCAGGACCTAAATACCTTCTACTCAAAGAGCGATGGTGTGTATGAATGTGTATAAACTTATAACCATACCCTCACCAGAATACACCATCTGAAACCAGGTTCCTCATGAGTAGGACCCCACCTCGCCTCCTCACCGACCAGGTACCGGCAATTGTGAACTAGAACGAAACCAGGAGGACCAGGAGGTACGGAGGTGGGGAGGGAGGGGCTGGGTTGGGCTGAGGGGAGGACAAGGACAAGGACTAGGATGGAAGGCGTGCTCAGTCCCTAGTTTTGGCCCAAGAGATCAAGCTGCACAGGGGAGACCAATAGAAGAGACCATTGGAGCCTCAACAAGCCGTAGGAAGTCTTAAAAAACACATCAGCCCTCGTAGCCGCTTGTTGAGAACACCCACATTGAGGAGAGGAGTAGCCTGCAATTTACCCCCACTGGGGAGGACTGCATCTCCCGACTTCCTCTGCTCCGTGGTTTCCTGGTTTTGCGCATAAAAACACGTAGTGCTCCCGCGGAGCGAGCCAAGGGGTAGGGCAGTCCACCCCCGTCATCGCCCGGAGGAGGCTGGGCTGTGCCCCCCCTCTAACACCTGGATTATTGGATCACTGGTTGAGCGACACCCCCCTCTCGCCAGATGGCAAAGCGGAAAATGAAAACAATAGAACCTGGTGGAGAGATCATAAACACACCGGACTCCTTTTTTATTGAGGGCGGCTGACGTGTTGTCCAAAGAAATCGAGCTAATGGAGAGACGACTTTCACTGGAGGAGGTAAGACCCGCCTTGGAGCTAAATGGAGGATGTATACCCTTAGTCTCCCCTAGCCACAACACATAGTTTACCACTACAGCCTTTGCTGACACTCTTAACCCACATGAGCTTAAAAATGCCCGGGCTTGGAACCCCCAGAAAAAAATAAGCGCTGGAGGACAAGAAAACTTGCCTTATCAAAGCCCAAGCCGAACCAAAGGGGTACAAAAACTCTAATCAGGGTACACTTGCTGTTACACACCCTCTTACCCCTTTGAATGCCTCAACATTGCCTATTCCCAAGGTTTCATCCCAAAATTTGGAACATATTCTCACAACATTTTTTAAACCGTTTTTAAATAGACTCTCTAAAATAGAGGATACTTTGACTCTACTCTGTAACAGAACGGCTACTATTGTTATTGGTTTGGGAGGGGGAACTGATCTAGGATTTCCTCAAATCCAGTTACCATCATCTATCGTGGACTCTTTGGACACTTTTACTACCATAATACGGCCGATGAAGCCCCCCTCCTTGACATTGCTACAGGGGAATGTGAATGATCTGGCGCCTGAGAGATCATCCCCCCACTAAGACCCGACTGGGAGAGGCGATCACTGTCACAGCTCCTTTAGTAAATAATGTACACTCAGGCGAGCTGGGCGCTTCTGACTCTCGCCAACTGCAAGGCAATCTACGAGACCAAGGGCATCTAAGGCTTGAAGACGATACGGTACTGATGCACAGAGAAAGACTGGACCTGCCCCTGGTGGCTTCCCCTTTTGTTATTGTTTTAGCTGGTACCCCATATTAAATTTGGACCAACAGGAAACTACTGAACAATTAATGCATAAAGCCTTATTTTGGCTTTCAAAATTTTTTAAGGGAAGGTGTAATTTATACTCGTACCTTATTATGGCGAGGCGAGTGAAATGGGTGGGCTCTGCTCCGAAGGTCATAGGAGGGGATTGTATAGTTCTGAATTTTAATAACGAGCGACTAGTAGGTGACCTAATGAGATCACTCCCTAATGCTCCTACCTTTGACACCCAGATATGTGCCCTTGCACTAGGTTTTTTCTACAAACCCCCCTAGGCCTTCCATAACTGCACTCAGAAGCCGAATGATCTCCGCTATCGTCGTTCCTTAATGAAGGCCTACTCCCCCCCCCCCTAAATCCCTCAATTCCCCTCTTCAATAGATTTGCTCCATTTGGGGACCTGGACACTTGCGATTGACTTGGTAATTCCCACTTATATTCACATAAAGAAAAAGCCAGGCTCCCTTTACCCCCTTCTGGCTTTCAGGGCCAACAGTCTGTTGAAATTCCTTTGGAATCTGTTAACGAACTGCGTCAATTGGGCAATTTCCCCTTAAACTCATGCAAAGAAAAAGTTAGGTTTTCTTCATCTCCTTCTGGCTTTCATGTCCAACACTCTGCTAAAGTTCCTTTGGAAGCTGTTCATGAGGCTGTAGGAAAAAAAGGCAATGAATTAGAGCCCACTAAAGTTATCTCATGGAATATTGCAGGATATAAAAAGAAAAAGGCCAATTCGGATTGGTTGGCTTTGGTGACTGCCTATGACATACTATGCTTCCAGGAAACATGGGAAACTGATCAGATTAATTTAGACGGCTATCGGTCCTTTCATACCCCTGCATTACGGTCCAGGGCTGGCCACTCTAAAGGAGAAATAGTAACATTAGTGGCAAACACACTGAGACTGAAGGTAATAAAATTCTTAAATACCACACCATATTATCAAATCTTTTTACTTGAGGCATATAAAGGCCACAACTGGATCCTCATTAACTTCTATAATAATAACTTCAAAGGCAATCAGGCATCGATCCTGGACCCCCTGGAAACAGACATCGCTGACTTTTTGAAAAGTTCACATAAAGTCTGCGACATTGTCTGGATGGGTGATTTGAACGCCCACACCTGCAAAATGGGGGACTCCACTGCATGTGGGATCTTAGATGCCGATTGGGAACCTCTTCACCATTTTTCCACAACGATTATTGAAATACCTTAAAAAGGATTCTAATGGCAAATAGCCTCGAGGTAATTAATCCATATGACAGTGTAACTAGCCACCTGCTCCCCACCTTCACTACAGGCTCTTATTATTCGACTCTGGATTATATAATAGTCTCAGAGTCTGTTAAACCATGTTTTACTGATATTAAGATACATTTTAACAGCTTTAGTGATCATGCGGCAATTACATACCTCACTACAATTGCCCAAAGGCCTAAATCACCTGAGAAACCCCTACCTAACCTCTCCATAGCTAGGAAAAATGTGATTCGCCTGAAATGGGAAAAGGTGAATACTGTAGAGTTTACTGGTCGAATACTGGGTAAGGTGCCCCAGGAGATTTCGATTTGTTTAGACCCAGTTGCATCTCACACCGATTGTCCAGGAGCCTTTGAGCGGATCCTAGCTGAGATCAAGGATAATTTGACTACATCGGTCTCAAGTGGGACATGCATTAGGCTTCGCTGGTACGATCAAGCATGTGCAAAGGCCCTTAGGAATCTTCACGATGCCTTGAGGGCAGTACCAAGAGACCAGAACTTGGTGAAGTCAGCACGTCTGACCTATAAAAAGGCTAGATCAGATAGGCTACATCTATTGAGAGAGTAGGCATGGGAGAATTTGCAAAGAGCCGCAATATCAAATAGTGGCAGGGACTTTTGGTCCATAATTGATGCCCCCATTCTAAGAGAGGAAAATGAAATTTCGTTGGAATCCCATTTGGATGAGGACTAGGCCTGGGCAGTGAACTTTGCTCTGTTCGCAGAGTTTGCAGAGATTTCTGCACTCCGCACTCTGCGGAGCTCGGGGAGTGCAGAAAACTCCGCTTCGCGATGTGCAGCAGAGTTTTTTCCCCGCTCGCGATCGCAAACAGTAAGTTCGCAAGCACGAGCTGCCGCTCGGGTAGAATTTCTACCTGAGCAGCAGGCATACCAGCACAAACTGCAGTTCGCACTACACTCTGCCACTCGCGGAACTTCACAGAGTTTTTTTGTAACTTCACGGAGTTCCGCGTAGCAAAACTCTGCGAACTACGCCCAGGCCTAATGAGGACACATGGGTTGAAAACTTTGAAGCACTTTTTGGGAACCCGGGTCAACCAACAGTTCTGTCTTTGTCACTCTTATCCCATCATCCTGGAGAGTTTTTAAGTTTTACTCTGGCTGAAATTAAACTTGCCCTCAAGCACTCCAAAAGATCTAAGGCCCCTGGTCCCGATGGGGTCCCGATCGACTTCTTTTTGGATAACCAGGACCTTTGGGCTCCATTACTCACAAATGTGTTTAACACCATAGCGAGGACAGGTCCGTTGGCTTCCTGGAAGAAGTCGGTCATAATACCGATCTTTAAGAAAGGAGTCAAGGCCACCCCAAAAAATGATAGGCCCATATCTTTATTAGACATGACAGAAAAGCTAATGGGGCGGGTATTATTGAACAGATTGGAGGAGTGGGCCCTTGAAAAGAACATAATAATTTTCAGCCAATATGGCTTTAGAAAAGGAAAGGGAACAGTAGATCTGTGTCTCAATTTGAGCATGATAACCGCAAAGTTTACGGAGGCCAAAAATGCACATTTGTACATGGCATTTATGGATTTATCAGCGGCCTTCGACTGTGTGGCTCACTGTGAGCTATGGCCTATAATGGAGGATATCGGTATAGAGAAAGAGATAATTACCTTTATTCGAGAGATGTATATTGATGCTTTGGCTTCTGTACGTTATGGGAAAAAGGGAGAACACACAAGATATTTTAACATCACCCGTGGTGTGAGACAGGGATGTGTACTCGCCCCATTTTTATTCGCTTTATACACCAATGCAGTGGAATAGTCCTTGGTAGATTCTACCCCAGATGTACCTTTTATTAAATCTTCTCCTGTCCCAATTCTCCTCTATGCAGACGATGCAGTTCTTTTGGCATGAACTGGTAATGCACTCCAGTGACTCATAGAGGAGTATGTGCAATTTATGAACGATTTAGACATGAAAGTGAACCAAACCAAGTCATTTGTGCTCGTGGCGGGCACGAAATTAACAAATCGTCCCACCCTCACTATTGAAGGCTGGAAACTTGAGATTGTGGACTCTTTTAATTACCTGGGGATTATTTTTAGTAAGAAAAATACTTGGCTAGATATAGTGACTACTAGAACCAGTGTAATGGAAGAAAGTATTGGAGGAATTTTTAGATTCATAAAGAAACTCGGCTCTAAACCATTAAATGCAATAAAAAAGATCTACGAGGCAAAAACATTATCTGTTGCCGCTTACGGGGCAGCTGTTTGGGCTTCTCTAATGTTACAAAATTGCAGAGTATAGAGGACACCTTTTTTAAGAGGTTGATATGTGTTCCACATTCTTGTTCGTCATACACAACCCACTCTGAGCTGAGCGTCCCTTACATAACAGACAAAATTCGTATTGCCCCAATTCTTCTGTGGCACTCAGTTTGGAGGAAAGAAACGTTGAGCCTGGCAAGACATATTCTGGCAGACTGCCTGAACTTAGATGGCGTACATCAAATTTAATGGCTAAATTATATTGAGGCAAACTTACAGGCAATCAGCCTATGCAACCTTTATGAGGACCCGAAATCTTGTTCGTTAATCTCAAAAAAAGAACTAAAGTTGTGCCTATTAGACTATTTTGGTACAAAGAGGTATAAACTTAACAGTAACCGGACGTCTATTAGACATTATCTCTCAGGTCCTAGTATAACTGACATATCAACTTTATACCAGTCATTTGTAACGAATCTCCACCATAGATATATACTATTGAGGTTCCGATTATAATATATCTGACATATGTTAGGCTTTCCCCCCGAAACTTATTCCATTGATGCTCTTTCTTTATGCCCATGCGATAATCATTCATCCCAGGATGATTTGCACATTGTTTTCTTTTGTAAATTTTGCAAGAATGAAAGGAATAGATATATTCTTCCCCTTATACGCAAGCTAAGGATTAGACAATGCCGCACAGCACTTTACTATTTGCAGCAATTACCGGATCCCTTGATATGCTTCTCTCTGGCCTCATTCTTTGTATCCGCAATAAAGTCAAGATGATGTATTATTTAGCTGAACTTTATAACTGAGATAACGCCCAATTTGACTAATTCCTGTTTTACTTCCTTCTCTTTTTAACTGATTAATTTCTTGCACTGAACATGTTTTTTATTCCTTTTAAATTGTATAATAACTTTGAGTTTTAATAGATGTATTTTTATCTGTAATGTTTTTATCGTAGAATACTTTTTATGCCATTATTCTATCGGCAAAATAAAGTTATTATGACTGACTGACTGAGTAGGGACCTAGATTGAGAAAAGGGACAAAAAAGGGTGAGAGCGTTGGAAGGGGGAAAGGGAGGGAAGGGAGGGAAGGGAGAGGGGGAAGGGGTATAGTGGAGGGGATGGGAATGAAAAGGGGAGGAGGTACAGCTGATTAAAGTGGCCTCCACAGACTGTAAGTGGTTGGAGGTAAAAGAGGGTGCACAGTAGTAGTGCTATGGAGAGCAAGGGTATGCGTAGACAAGAAGAATATAGACAAGTTGTGTGTGGTAGAAGGAGTTGTCCCAAAGAGTTAAAGAGGGGCCGGTAAGTAGTAGTCCACATAAAACAATAGGGGGGATGAAAAACTGGCACTCGCTAACATCTAACCACTTCAGCCTACCATCCCCAGGCAGACGGTTTAGTCGAGAGACAGGCAGTTTAGTCAAAAGATTTAAAGGGAGTCTTAAGCTTATTTTGAAGAAAATCTTGAAAGGTGATGGAAAAACCTCGGACCAGCTGTTGCTGCTTGCACTTTTTGTATTACGGAGTCAAGTACAGAGCCGCTTCGGTGTCTCCTCTTTCGAATTACTGTTTGGGCGATGACCGCGTACACTTTTAGAAATAAATAAAGAAGCATGAGAAAGAGATGCTGAGGATGAGGCTAGTTCGCTTGTAGATTATGCTAATCAACTCAAGTCCTGAATCAGGAAACTGAGAACATTAGCTCATGAAAATTTGGAAAAAAGCCAACAGAAGCAGAGGTTTTTCTATGACAAAGGTAAATGCTGGAGAGAGCTTGCAGTTGGCGATTGGGCTCTAGTTCTCCTACCTACTTCTTCCTCAAAAATGAAAAAGGAGTGGCAAGGTCCCTATGAAGATACTAAGAGAATAGAAAGAGTGACATACAAATGATGTACTTCGCAAAAAAGAAATTTGCGTTGTAATTCACATGGTGATGGGACAGGAGTGTAATCGGGTGAATTCCCTCACATGCCCATTTCCCTTTTTGAATATAAATGTTCATAAGTGAGCAGTTACCTTGGCCTTATCTTTTTTCTCCGAGGGACATATTTAATCCACGGTGGCCTTGGATCTTCTGAGTCTGCAAAGAGAAGAAGAAGAGATCAAATATTAACTCATGGGCTTTTCAGATAATTAAATAAAATAGTTATTATATCTACATAGAAACTAAGGGGGTCATTAGGATGGCGGGCGGATTGCCCCCGCCGGGCCGGCGGTAGTCACCGCCAGCCCGGCGGGGGCGATCCGCCCGCCATCCACACAGCAAAGACCCCCGCCACATTATGATGGCTGGGGGGTCCGCGGCAGACGGAAAGACCGTCTGCCGCTTTTCCGCCGGTCGACGAGTCGACCGGCGGAAAACAAGGAAATATGGTGGCGGTGTCTGCAAGACACCGCCATCCATATTAAGATGAATGCGGAGAGCAGCCTTTCCATGGCGGCAACGCCGCCATGGAAAGGCATTCGGTGTTTGCTTTTGGGGGCCCGTTGCGGGCCCCCAGGGTGTTGGGGGTGTGCACATGGGGGGTACCTATGGTACCCCCCTGCATTTGTATGCACAAGGTGGCAGGCACCGCGCGGTGCCTGTCACGTTGTGCATGCACATGCACGACGTGCATTCACAGCATTGTGGCGGGCGGTGCTGTGAGCACCGCCCGTCACAATGCTGGGAATAGGGTGTCCCACCGCCACGGTGGCGGTGGCATCCTAATGTCAGGTGCGGGACCGCCGCACCCCTTGCGGACGGTCCCGCATTCCGTTACGGTGGCGGGTGGACTTCGTCCGCCCGCCATCGTAATGACCCCCCAAGTATCTGCACCTACTATATTGAGAGATAGAGTAATACCAATACAATATTACTGAAACAAAACGGCAAACACAAACCTGCAACTGACAATGCAATGCAGATGGCCTTTCCAGGTTCTTCCACTTAGACAATGAAGACTCTCTAGAGAAAGGTAAGTCTCATCCTCTTCCGTTGGGGGGGTCATATATGAAAGTGCCTCTTTTGACATGGTTATCCCCCACTTTTTGCTTGAAGTCTGATGCGATTTCAAATTAAAAGTGCACTTGTTCCCTGCTAACCTTGTTCCCAGTGCCCGATCTTTTTCCCAACACAGTACCACGATTGGCACAACTTCAGCAACTCCTGTTAGTCCCTAGTAAATGTTCCCCTGTTACCTGGGACATGGGTACTGAAGAGGGTCCACTGGGGCGGCAATTGTGCCACTCCAGAGACCATGCACACTGCCCTTGCAGGCTGTGTGTCTCGGTGCAGAGAAAACTGAAGAATCGACATGGCACACACTGCTGTGTATCATGCCCCCGTACACTGCATGAGGGATAGGTAAGTCACCCCTACTGCTGGCCGTACAGCCCTATGGAAGGGTGCACTATATCAATGTGTGGACATATCTGCATGAGAAGATATGACCTTACAATATCAAGTCCATTCCTGGATATTGTAAGTGCACAAGGAAGCCATAGAGAGTACATGGGCTGGATACTTGTCATTACGATTTTCCTCGCTCCAGATTGGCTTCACTGTACCCTAAGATGTTTGGTACCAAACATCTTGTCTTAAAAATTCCTCACTGATGGCAGTGGTGGATTTATTAATAAAGGCACACAAGAGACCCATTAGAGGGTCCACTGAAAACCTACCAAGCACTGGTGTGGTCTCTGACTAGTCTTAGCCAGCCTGCCACCACCAGATATGTTTTTGAGCTCATGGGGTGAGGGCCAGTGCTCTGAGATGCCAGTAACAAAGCCTGCCCTGGGTGGAGGTGCTTCACACTTTCCCAGGACAGGATGGCTGGATGGCCTTTTGAGGCCGGATGCTTCAAAGGCAAAGCTGCCTTTGAAATGCAACTCTGGCATCTCCAGATAGTGACGGGAGTAAAGGCAGGAAAATTAGATGAGGAGGTGTGTCCATATTCAGCCAGCACTACCCTTAAGGTGTGGCAGGCGATGTGATTTAGGACAGAGGGAGCCTCATGTTTAGCAGTTCCCTCTGTTCAAAATCAATGCCGGCTCCTGCAGGACACAGATAACTGGCAGAGAATGCGGGGGCCTTCAGGCTTCCCACGCGGTCCCCAACAAAGTGTCTGGGTGCCCTGGGTGGGACCAGGGCAGCCAGACTAGAGGCCAGGCCCCAGTAGATAGGGTCCCCGGGGCTGAAATCGGCCCGGGATTGGTGCCACGCGGCCTCCTACCCATTATGTCTTATTTTTTTTAATGGAGGCCGGGCCCCTTGGGTTGGGGACCCCAGGGCTGAAAAGGGACGGGGACCGTGCACCCCCCACCCCCATTCTAAATAGGCCTGGCACTGGAGGATGGGGTCCCCGGGGCAAAAATTCACCCAGGGAAGGGGGGCACATGGCCCTCCTCTCCGAATAAAGAAAACTATTTAAAAAAAATAACAAGACAGGCAAGACGCCGGATGCTCCACCCCCTTTCTCCATCACTGTGCAAACGCACCTCCTGGTGCACTGCTGATTGGAGGATGAAGTCCCCCTGGGTCTAGAGGGTCCTCGGGGGCAAACAAGCCCTCCTGTTACCTCCAGTAAGTCCCACAGCCTGATTGCTGAGAGGACTTCAGAGGTTCCTAGGGGGCTAAGTACTCATCCTGCTAACCTCCACTAAGTCCCACACAGTGGGAGTGCTGAGAGGTTATCAGAGGCCCTGTCCCCATTCTCTACCACGCTGCAAACATGCCTCCTGGTGCACTGCTGGTTGGGGGATAAAGTCCCCTTGGTTCTATAGGGTCCTTGGGTGCCAACTACCCCTCCTGGTTCCTCCAGTAAGTCACATAAAGCCTGATTGCTGAGAGGACTTTGGTAGCCATGCCCCCTTTATCCACAACTCTGCAAATGCACCTCGTGGTGCACTGCTTGTTGGGGGATGAAGTACCCTCTTCTCCAGAGGGTCCATTTGGGCCAACTACCCCTCCTGTTGCCTCCAGTAAGTCCCACAAAGCAGGATTGCTGAGAGGTTATCGGAGTCCATGCCCCCTTTCTCCACCACTTTGTAATCGTGCCTTCTGGCACAATACTGCTTGGAGGATGAAGTCCCCTTGGCTGCTGAGGGATCTTGGGGCCAAGAAGCCCTCCTGTTACCTCCAGTAAGTCCCTTTCAGCGGGATTCCTAAGAGCTGCAAATGAGACTACTAGTTAAAAAAAACATAGAAATTCACTTAAACAACCAAAGGTTACAGGGACGTTATAGTTAGGAAATAGAATTTGAAAAACCTTAGAAATTCACTGAAAAAAACAAAGGTTACAGGGACGTTGATGATGTCATCAGTGATGTCATTTGAAATGTCATCAGTGATGTCACTGACCTTGTCATGAGTGCTGTAATATGTGAGGTCATATGCAGTGCATTGTGGCAGTGTAAATTATAGTTAGCTCAGGTAGCTATAACTGCTGAATTTCACAGGTTTCACTGGTTTGTATGAGTGAAATCTCAGCCTACCTATAATGTCCCTGTAACCTTTGGTTTTTTCAGTAAATATCTCTCTCTCTCTCTCTCTATTGTTGAGGGTGCTCTATACAGGAGCTGCCTTCCACATAAACTTGGGAAGTACCCAGAGTTCTCTGCTTCTTTTTTGCATAATTTATGCATCACTCTATGTCTGCAATGGTATTATTTTGACTTATAATGTGTGCTCCCTTGTGTCTGGACAAAGCTAAACCTCCCTGAAGAGCTGTAATGACAGCAAAACACGTGTCAGGGGTTGCTTGTATACATTTCAGGTTGGCTTGGATGGTATTTTACCAATACAAAGCTGTAGTACTGTGCCTGAAGTGGTAAATGGCTTTTGTCATTTTACAGCTCGGCATGGATAGCACTGTGCTAATCCTATGCTTAAAGACTTTGCTGTAGAAATGGCAAACAAATTTGTCCCTTTCTATCTTGGCGTGCATTGCACTCTTCTAATCCTATGCTTAAAAACTTTGATGGAAAAGCAGACATTTGAGGTGAGCAAATTTAGAGTGTCACCGGTGTTGAGGGTGCTCTAAACAGGAGCTGCCTTCCACCTTAGCTTGGGAACTTCCCAGAGTTCCTTGCTTCTTTTTTGTATAGGTAGTTATAGTTAGAACCAAATTTCCATAGGAAAAGCGTTTTTTGATTTGCCAATATCTTTGGCGCCATTTGACGAATCTTCGTGAAATTGCCCCAAAAATAGGGCCGGACCGCTCAGTTTGTGTGTTGAAAGTTTCGGAGTGATTCGTCAAGCGGGGACCGAGAAAAAAAGGGGGGTCCCAAAGCGTGTTTTCTCCATGTTATTTTCCATAGGAAACTTTATTACAGGCTACAGCCAGACCTGCTGAACGGAATTACACCAAATTTGGCAAAAAGGTAGGTCTTGGTTCAGAGTGCGCCCTTTTTTTTAAATGGTGTAAATCCGTTCAGTAGTTCCTGAGAAATTTCAAAAAGAAAAATATCGATATCTGAGCACCGAGGAGTAGTCACGAACCCTCCCGAGCACGAGCTCAATTCTGATTGGCTGCCAACACTCCAAACCAGGAAATGTTGGCAGCCATCTTGTGACTCGGTAACCGAGTCATAAGAAAAAGGGTGGAACAAAGATAAAAAAACATGAAAAGGGGGCAGGGTACAAACACCCTGACCCCCTAGGCCTGCTCAGGGGGTCCCATAAGGAACCCCAGGGCTAAAAAACGCAATTAAAAAAAAAAAAAAAAGGGCGAATTCGCGCTGAGGTCGCGAATCCGGCCGAGAAAATTAAAATTTGTTTTTCAAAGCCCCCGGGTGGGCCAGGTCCCGGGGGCACTCACCAATTAATTTGCAGGGGCCTGCGGGGGCCCACGCAGCCCCGGGGACCGCCACCTCCCCGGGGCTTATTTAATTGTTTGCGGGGGCACTGCGGCCCCCACAGCCCCGGGGACCGCCACCTCCCTGGGGCCAGCTCCTGCAATGTCCCGGGGTGTCCATCCCCGGGACATTGTCGTTTGCTATGGCAGGGCCGGAGCACGGCTCCCGCCCTGTCATAGCAAACCCTGCTTTGCTTCGTTGAAGCAAGAGCAGGTAATCTGCTCTCGCTTCAATGAAGCAAAGTAGATTGCTTTTGAGCAAGGGGAGCTGCATGTTAGCAGCTCCCCTTGCTCAAAAGCAATGCAGGCTCCCGCAGGAGGCAGGGAGCCGGCGGGACCGTGGGGGCATTGGGGCTCCCTCCACGGTCCCCAACGCAAAGGGCCGGCCCGGGGCATGGGGTCCCCGGGGCCAGGAGTGGCCCGGGAGAGGGGCCATGCGGCCCCCCTCCGCGTTAATTTTTTTAAAAAAATGGGCGGGCCCCGGGGGATGGGGTCCCCGGGGACCCCATCCCGCACAGATAATAAAAAATAAATGAACCAGGCCAGGCCCTGGGGGATGGGGTCCCCGGGGCCAATAGTGGCCCAGGGAAGGGGGGCCATGCGGCCACCTTCCCGTTTTTGTTTTTTTAAAAGTAAAAAGAAAATGCTCAGGCCCCGGGGGATGCATGCAGCCCCCCTCCCATAAAATAAGAATTAATAAAAAAGAAAAAAGAAACCGGCAACTTGCCGGAGGCCCCGCCCCTCCCTGCAGCACTCTGCAAACGCGCCCCAGGGACCCTCAGGATTCAAGGGGACTTAATCCCCCAACTTACAATGCGCTAGGGGGTGCGTTTGCACAGTGGTGCAGGGAGGGGGCGGGGCCTGACATAACCAGTGTGCAAACACGCCCCCTGGTGCGTTGTGAATTGGGGGATTAAGTCCCCTTCAATCCTGAGGGTCCCTGGGGGCCAACTAGCCCACCAGGTACCTCCAGTAAGCGCCACAGAGCTGCGTTGCTGTTGCAGGGTGATAATACTGGGCAGCTTAACTTGCACCGGGGTGCTGTATTTTAATGGAGAAAACACACGTGTAAACGATAGAAGTTGAATCAGGTTTGTTTGCACTTTATTACAAGGAAACCACTTCCAACATGAAGTGTAAAGAAACGCTTTAAAATTCAATTATGAAATGCTGTGTCTTAGCAAAAACAAAATGGAACACAATGCATGCTAAAATATGACAGGAGTATAGCATGGAATACTTCAATGCAATAATGAAAGAAGAATAGTATTCTGTAAAATATGACAAGGCATGAAGCAAAAATCACATATAGAGAGAAGCCTTTGTGCATACCATTGCATGTAAAGAAACAATGAAGACCATTTATATATGGAGAGGATGAATACTTTAAAGCGTTATGAGAAAAATATATCTTTTGATAAATGCAGCGAGAAAATCATACATTTACATTACACATGGAGAAAAATGCATCCTCTGACAGGTGAAGCATATGAAAGGAGAAATGCTACCTAAAAATGCATTTGAAAATATGAAATATTTAAGACAAGAATTCTTTAATGTGCACTATCGATCGATCGGGGAGAACCCTCATGTGACTCACGAACACAGTGTAGGGTAATCCAACGAGTGGACTGTGGGCAGGGGTTTTATAGTTGTTTAATCCGGAACAGTTAGACCGCAAGTTCATCTTTTGACATTTTGTGTACGTCAATCCTACCATTATTTGGACATCTTTATCAGAATCGTTTATCATCATTTCTCGGAATTCTTATAAAAATCAGAACGGGCCAAAAGGTTAGAGGTGATATTGGCACGCCATGATGCTGTCGTAAGTTTTGATAAGGCTAGCTAGCGAGAATAATTATAATAAATTGAGAAATTGCAAGATGTGCAAGTAGCCCTTGCCCCAGCGTTTTCCTCTTACGTTAGTAAGTTCCGTGTTCTCGTGGTCTTGTGGGTGAGCGCAGGCTTAGGACATCCAAGGAGGGGATTTTTGGGCTGTTGTTGACCAAGAAGGACAGAAGCTGCAGCTTCGTGTGTGTCGCAGAAGAAATATGTGAAATGCTATTTAGGAGGCACTGGGCCTTTGAAGCTAAAGGAATCAGTGAGACAGTTTGGTCAACTTAACAGATTCCTGTACACTGGCAGGTGGGGCCTACATGGGGGTCTTATGTTTCAGGTGTAGCAAGGTGGGCCTACTGTGTTCTATATAGTGAAACTGGACACTTCTCCATTTCCCTCCTCTTGTTCATTTTTGAACAAATTTCTCACGGCATACTTTGCTGGAGCTTCATCCTGCTCAATCATCCAGGGGGTGTCATTGACATAGAGGCACTTGTAATCCTATTTACTTATGCTCTCAACTCGACGTACTCCCCATCTGATCTGTCAACCAGAGTACTGTAAGGAGTTAAGTTCTGGTCTTCCCCTACTAAGGGGCATATTCACAAGGAGCTATCGCCGAATTAACGGCACTTTATCGCAGCCAAAGTCGTGATAAATTTACCTCCCCATTCACAAGCCAGTGTTAACAGCCGACAGCACCAGTTTACCCGCAATAGCAGCCGCAAAAAACATCGCCACAGAGGACCCCCGGAAATATCGCTAATGAGATGCAGAGTAGGCGTTCCCGTGCCAAAAGTCAAGACAACATCACACCTCAACATTCACAACGACCAGCCACATCAGCGATAAGAACACAAAACAGGCGATAAGGCGCGTTAGCACCAGGAAATTTACACCTGCCCGGACCTGGTGTAAAGTCGGACGGCAGCCAGCACCACAAAAGGGAGCACAGCCCAGGGCCACATCCGAAGGGCAACAGATGCCATGGAGCCACTCATCATGCGGCCCGGACACCCAAGAGGGCCACAACACCCACCGCCACCACCCCAGGACCCCAACCCACACCCGGAACACCCCCCCCCCGGACCACCACAGACGCAGCGCAGACAAAGACAGCGGACCCCCAGGAAGCGTACCAGCCGCACAGACCCAACATCTGACAATGTCACCGTCCACTACAGGCTGAAAGTGACAAACATCCTACACATCCTGACCATCATCGCCTAACAGGCCTACGGCACCAACACAGCGGACAACCAATATCCCACCCCACACAAAGCTGCTGGCTTGGCTGCACCTGTTGGCCCCTGGTACCCCCCAACCAACACCCGCCAGAGTCGGAGGAGTCTCACAGCCAGCCACATCCAAGTCCCCCACACCTGACCTGGACATCACCATCACCCTGGTATCCCAGTCCCCATACGTACAACACAATGCGCAGGATCCGCTGGAGACCAAGCAAGGACCATAAGCCCTAGCAGGATGCACACACGTGTTGGGGGCAATACACAGCACACATGTACTACCTGTGCCCCCTGGTGACACAGCACACAATCACCGCAACAGGAAGCACACGTCTCACATCAATGTGCAGGCAACAACAGAACACCGTGGAACCCCCAACAATGTCGCCTTCAAATACACAGCCAGTGTGCATGATACCTTCATCCTCCAACAGTCCATCATCAACATCATCAACCAGCGTTCCCAGGATGGCAACAAGGGAAATGCACAGCCCCTTGGCAATAATCCAAATGAACACCCCACACACCTCAACTCCACAACCATGCAACTCACAACTCTGGCAATGCACGCATCACAAAATCACATACAACAGGCACAACAACATGCCCACCCACCAGACACGACAGAACACCTTACAATGTTCACATGGGCCAGCCCTGAACATGAGCCAGCAACAGCATGGCACCTCAGCCACATAATAGCCGAATGTGTGGAGAGGTGGCAACCAGGCATGTGTGAAGGATGCAGTAGAACCATGATTGGGAAAGTACACAATGCCAAGAGTGGCGGAGATGTGCTGGACACACCGCAGTATGCAGAACACACCCATATCCATGGCGACATACACCGCTGGTGTATGGAGTGTAGTGAACAGTGGGCGCCACCATGTCACCCCAGCCAGTGGGGGACCTCGCGGAAATGTTGCTTGTTACACCCCCCCTAAGCGTCACCGGAGTGGGAGGGCCGGCGTACGCCAGGCCAGCGTAGGGGTGTGAATAAAAAGCACATAGGCCTGGGCGTGGTCCTCTTCCGGAAAGACCCACGTCTCTGCCCCGGTGGCGCCTCCCACCCTGCCACGAGGCCGACGCCATCCTCGTGAGCGGAGTTGCCTGCGATGCTGTGCGCCTGCCGGACCCCAGCACGCTGGACCACGAACCCATCAGGCCCGCCCCTGCACAGCCAGGCCACACTGATCATCTGCCGACACCGGCGTGTGTCAAGGAGGGCCCACCACGTGCCGGCGCAAGCTCCAAGCCTGAGGCCCGCGACCTTGGCAGCCTCCTCAGACCATCACGGCCTCCACGACACAGGCCCGCCTTACTCCTTTCTCGTTGACGCACTCTACTGCCGCCTTCGGCCCACTCATCGGACCAGTAGGTCCCATGTGTGAAACTGTGTCCTGAGTCATAAATGGCAGTGACCAGATGTCTACTGCAGGGGTGATATCACTAAACTCCCTGCTATCAGTGAAGCAAACGAATGCATCACAAGCACACAACACGTGTCTGTGGGCCCATGCTGACCGCTGCCTCCGGCCTACACTGCGGTCCAGTAGGTCACAGAGTCTTGATTTGGCAATGTTGGAGTTCACATCTGTGTACCGGCATCATCACAGACTGCATCCCCTCTCAGCACCTGTGCCACTAAGTGTGTTCCCCGACATTCATGGACACTCACTGGTCGTACATTGGTGGCGTTTGAGTCTATGGAATAGGGGCTAGTTTTCATCCTCATGTAGCTGATACCGAATTGTTGGTGAAAACGAGGGTTGCGCTTTCCACTCCTCCATTTGCTGCTTCCAGATAACATCAGACCTTCCGCATCATGCCCTGGAGGACACCTTCCACTGTCCCCCGCAACCCTCCGCAACATACACCTCGGACATTGATGGGGACCCGCTCAGGTCGCATGGCCCATCTGACTGCACCGCAAGTCACCGTCCCGTGGCTGGGTGCCTGTGCCGGCCGCAGTGCATCCGGGGCCACTAACTCTGTGCTGCTCAGGCCTGGGACCCCTTCTTCTGAGAAATTGAATGGCCTCTGTAGCGATGGTCTTGGGGTCATCAACGCCATGTGTCTGTGGCCCTGCGCTGTCCGCATCCTCCGGCCTCAACTGCGGACCACCAGGGCCCACGCATAGCATCGAGTCTTGACCGGCACGGACATCGCATCACCGCAGGAGGCACACGCCACCACCGCAAGGACCACCTCCAACCGCCATCTGCCGGAGTCGAAACGGTGGTCCTGACAGGCCTATGGAGTTGCTCAGACCTGTCGTGGATGCCATCATCGGCCTGATACCCTGCTCAGCACTCCAGGTGCCAGTGACTCAGTGCCCCGCAAGCCATTGTCCGTTACTGATTGAGTTTTGTGCTGTTGTGAGGTTGCGCAGCAATGTCACCTCATGCAGTGGGGAAGACCTGGGACTATGATGAGGAAGATGTGTCAAGTGTGCGGACGGGAGAAGGCACAGACAATGGGAGGACAGGAGGCAACAGCCCCATTGCAGGAATGCAGACTGGTGGTGGTAGTCAAGCTACACACCCAGATCTATTACTGGGTATTGCGCTGTGGACTGCGGACGCAACTGTCACCTCAGGCAGTGTGGGAGACCTGGGACGTTGATGAGGAAGTTGATGCAGGTGTAACACACCCCACTGCACCTGCATCAGGACTAACCCGAAGGGACACAATCCTAGGAATTTCTTCACATGAGCGTGCTCTTCTCTAGTGCCCCTACCTCAGTGCACTGCAACTCACGGAACCTCCTGATTGAATAATGGGTGAACTCTGTCCTTACTCCGGATCCCTCCATGTTGCTCTGCAGTTGACTCTGTTATGCTGGTGTTTTCTGTTTCCATTACACTGGTGTCCACTGTTCAGGTTGTTGCCAGCACCAAGCACTCCGTGCGGGCTGGCTTATACTCACCCCACACACATCCAGCACAGGCATCACTGTACATGTGGCCCTGCCAATAAAGGGGCCGGCGCACGTGCCCGTAGCCAGTTCAACATGATATGTGCATGTGTCCCTGTGGTCTTGTTGTATGCATGGGGGCCCTGGGCCCTACGACATTACATTGTGCTGTGTACAGCGGACGCAGACATGTCACCGCAGGCAGCGGGCTAGAACCTGGACATGTAGCTTTGTCGTCACCCACTTAATTCGTAAGGGGAGTGGACTGTGCCGTCGTACGCAGAGCCAACGTGGGTGTGTGACTGATATGTGCATGCCCCTGGGCGTGGTTCTGTACTGGGTATGTGCATTTGCATGTGTCTCTAAGGCAGTGTGGGTCTCCTTTGTGGGTGTAGGTGGTCTCTAAAGGGTATTGGACACCCACGTATGTGTTCTAGTTCGCATTCCATGGGTTCGGCAACACCCGACCTGTTGGGCCACCTCCTTTTGGCGTTCTGACACCTCGCATTGGGTTGCCATGTGTGGGTCGGTGAAGTGTTGTGAGCCAGCCGTGTTTGCGGGTGCTTCATGCTGTGTGGTCTGCTGCAGGGGCTGGGTTCTCCTCTGAGTAGCTTGTCTGCCCTGGTCCTGGTGGTGGGTTGTGTAGGATGTCCATGGGCTGTTGTAGGGCGTCGGTGTCGAAGGTGTGGTGTTCGTCTCCGGCATCACTGATGGGTTGTCTGTTCTGACCTGCTGGAGGTGTTGTTTGTCCCTCTGCATTGTGAAGGGGAGGTGCATGTTGGCATTGTGTTGGCGCCTTGTTCTTGTCGACATGCAGACTGTGTGACAATGTACATTGTGACTGTTTGGGTGGTGGTGGCTATTTGAGTTGGGACAGTGTACATTTGGCCTACATGGCTGATGTGGGGTTGTAGCCGTAGATATGCATCTCACAGTTCCCTCCTCTGTCCAATGTGATTGTTCTGTTTCTGCGCCTGGGCGGACCCAGTTGTGTCCCCTGTTCTGCAGTGTGAGTGTTGCACTTTGTGCCACATTGTCATGGTATGTGCTGTGATTGCTATGTGTGTGTGCTGCAGTGTGCCACGGGGATGGGGGACATGTCCCTGGGTAATTGTGGATGTGCAGTGTGCTACATCTCTTTGTGCATGTGTGCCATTGTGCCCATCACCCCCTGTCCCCCCAGTCCCTGTTGGATCCTCACCCTGTTGTTGTTGTGTCAGGTCCTGTCGAGCTGTGTCCGTACTCCCACCTCCTTGCACCGTCTCCACACTGATGACTGTGGCCTGGGTTTCCTCCAGCTCCTCCTGTGGCGCTGGACTGCCACCTCCTGTCGCCGTTGCTGCCTTCCTGTTGGCAGCGGGTTTGTGCCTGGTTTAGGTAGTCACGTCCTGGCAGCGCCTCTTGGCCTCCTGGATTGGCCTCCTCGGCACTCCGACTGCATTCCAGGTGGTCAGCTTGTGGGTCAGTTGCTGGTAGTGTTCTGTGACTCCGTGGCGCTGGTCTTGTTTTCCTGCGGTCTGCACCCCGTCTTCCTCTCCCTTTTCTCCTTGGCCTTCCCCGACCCCGTTGTTCCTTGCTGGTGGTCTGTGGGGGTTGTGGGGTTCGCACTGACCTCTGCGATGGGTCAGGGTGCATCCATGTTGCTACGTGCTTTGGCTTGTTTCTGGTGTGTTGTTTCTGTGGTTTTTATGGTGCAATTTCCCGCCAGACGCGTGGGATTTGCAGGCCTGTGGCTGATTTTCGCTACTTTTTGTACCGCGATTGGCCTCATCGCATGATTTCTCGAGTTCGCGTTTCGCATTTTTTCGGCGTGGCGTTGATTTTCACGCTGACATGTGACGCGTTATCTGGTGACTATCGCATGGTACCACCTTGTTGTGAATTCCACGTTGACACGGGGTTATTTTCCCACGATAGGCTGCGATATTGAAAGTTGCGTTACGCTATTCTTGCGGTAGTTATCACACGTTCTTGTGAATATACCCCTAAGTTTCTACCTGGGGGAAGCAGGGGAGCAGTTGGAACTGGGTGACCTGTGTCTGCTGGGGTCTGCAATAGTGGTGAACTTGGTGTGGCAACTTCGATAATTTCTAATCGTGCTAGCCCGTCCCCATCCCCTGGTGCACGGTCCTCATGTATAGCTTCACTGTAAATGCCTGCATTTGCATACTTCCTGGAAGTCCCTGTATTTGCATAATTCATTCCTACCATTTTAGTGTTAAATCTTTTTATACAGTGAGACACTATCTGTATGATGCAACACAGCAACAACAACACTCCCACTATGGGAATTATCAATTTGAGGATGGCTGTCAGCCATGAGGGCATCCAGCCGAGATCGAACCAGTCCGCCCTCTTCGGCCATCTGTATTCCTAAGTTTGTCAACTCCTCAATGGCCTTTGTGATAGACCCATTCTCTGCATCGTTTGCTGGCACGAACGTGCAGCAACATTTTCCGATCCTGTGGCATACTCCACCATCTATTGCTGTCAGCATGTCTAGAACATAGCGGTGCTCTAGAACCATAAGTCTCAAGGGGCGTAGCTCTTCCTTGATAGCATTCAGTCCGCCCCTTGTGCTGTTAATAGCTTTCATGACTTCATAGCGGGTGACCTCGATCCATCGTGCATTTGCTTTTGTTTGAAACAGTGGGACCAGGCCTCCAAAGAAGACCTGGGCATCATTAAAGAGGCAAAATTCCTGGGAAATTTCATCAAAGGCATCATTGGCAAAATATTCGGCTGCTCGCCGGTGACGGTGGAGGAAGGTGACGTCGCCAGTCATAGGATGAGAAAGAATATGAGAGATATTGGTTGCCGGAACAACCATGTGCACTTCATGTAGTGTTACCAAGGTGCAAAGGCCATTCCATTGAGGAGGCAGTTGGAGGTAGAGGCGTTCTCCGCAGGCCCAGTAGTAGTCCATTAAGCTGGATGTTCCGAACTGCATATCATAATTAAAAATGGTGTTGTTGCATCCTGTGTTGTGTCCGACAGGTAGAGTGCCAATCCCTAGGAAACAAAGAAGAGGATTTTTCAGTTTAAATGCTCTTTTAGATATGGACTTTTTCTCCCCTCCCCAGGTGTATCTCCTACTTCCCTGAGCCCAAATTTCTTCACAGTCATCCTCAACTTCCCAGTCAATCCCGTCTTTATAGTCTGAATCTACCCAAGGGGGCCCTAGGGATGCTGCTCTGCATATTAGGCCACTAACAGGGGTCCATTTGCCATGGGCATAAACCTGTGCCAGTAGGCTCAGCACAGTCCTATTGCGGCATGGACATAAGCGTTCATCGTGTGGTATGGACAGGTCGCACACTGCTGAGGGTACCGATACTGAGATATATCCTCGTTTCATAATGTTCGGTCCATGATAGTCTATGTTTGGGTATCCTCTTCTATGCATGTTCTTTATCTCTTCCGCCAGGGCGGCTGTCTCGGTGAGAACCCTGTGTAAAATGGGGGTGTAGTCCCATGTTGTGGCATTCACAACCACAGTGGCAATTTCAACCCTGCTGACCTGGGTGTGTCCCTGCATGCGGCAGAGGTACAGGTGCAAAAGGCATTTGGCAGTGCTGGGTGGGACCTCTTTAGGGAAAATCAGTCTATCAGCACCCACTGCATGGGGGACGTAAGAGCACATGTAACAGGACTCATTTGTCACTGCTTTCCCCACTGTGGTCATATCTTTGTACCATGAGTTATCCAATAGGGAAGAGTGGACCCAATGATCCCTTATCGACTCTTCTGGACCTGGTGTGTGTTCTAGACCCTTCTGTATTTTATGAGGATGTTGAGATGTGATGCGCACGCGGGGTTTGTGAGGGAACCATTGGAGTGAGTGAGTTCTGCAGGGAGCAATAGCGAATCGACGGGCTCTGTGTTGGCGGGCTGCTGATGGTGGCTGTATTGTGAGATCAACGGTACCGTCCCATCCTGTATTGTTGTCAATGGGTGAAGGGGATGGAGAGATGAGGAACATGCTAATACTGGCAGTACTGCGAGGAGAAGTAAAACCCCTTCTGCTGGTGGTGGTGCTTGTCTGAAAATATGTGGCACGGGATGTGTTATGAGGCAAGGGAGAAGGCCGCCTGCGGCATACAGTGGTATTTGCACAAGCTATCTTTTTAATAACAAAGGTGCTCTTGTCACATTGATAGGACCTCATTGCAAACCAGTTGATAAATGCCACTATTCCTCCCACAAAGAAGAACAATATTAATATGTATGTACATAACTTAGCATGACTTATTTCTGTGCGGCGTGTTCTTCTGTTGCGGCTGAAACCATAAACGACCATGCGATCACCGTCGTCTTCCTCTGTAATAGTCAATGGAACCATGGTGCCTTCCTGGGTTTGGTCATCGATCAGTTCTGGGATGGCGCAGGGTTGAGTCGCACATCGGTCCTGTGTATCCATGCCTTCCTCTCAGCGATACGGACAGCTGTGGGTGAAGAGTCTATTGCATTGTATGGTCCGTCATACTTGGGATCCTTCCACTTCCTAACAGCTTTCCTGACAAAAATCTGTGTGCCAGGACGGATAGGCGGGAGTTCAGGAGAGGTGGGGCCCTTGTTCTTTCTGTTTGGTACCTGGGTGGAGAGGAACTGCACAGCACGTGTTAGTGCACACAAATATTCATATAACTCAGCTTTAACAATCTCAGAAGAAGTCTCAGAGTCAAATTTGGGTCTTGTTGAGGGAACTGTCACATTTATTGAGCGACCAGTAACAAGCTGGTGGGGTGTGAGATGGTGATCGGAGCTGGGAGAATTTCTGAGGGCAAATAAGGCAATTGGTAAACAATAGAGCCATTTCTTTCCAATTGTTGCACTTATCTTGCTTATTTTACCTTTAAGCAGGCCGTTAAGGCGCTCACAAATGCCATTGCTTTGGGGGTGATATGCTGAGGTCAATTTATGTTTGATCCCTAACATGGTTGTGAGAAGGGCAAAGATTGCGTTTGAAAAATGGCTGCCATTGTCAGAGCGAATCGCGGCGGGCAAACCCCAGCGCGAAATGACCTCACGGAGCAGGAAGTTAGCTGCTGCTTTGGCATCGCAGTGGACACATGGTCCAGCTTCGATCCATCGTGAGAATGGGCATACTACCACAATGAGATATCGATAGTTTTGGCATCGATCAATCATGTCAACATAATCAATGTGTAATTCTTTAAAAGGGCCATCTGGTTTTTGAGACATTTATTAACGAAAAGCTGTACTAGTTCATGGGCATTGGGAATGAACCAGTCAGTTTGTAAAATGGTGGTCATATTATCTCGGGAGACATGTGTGGGAAGGTGTAACTGGTTTAGCGCTACTTGCAACAGGGCCTGTGGCATGACTGGTTTCCCTGTCATTACTTGTTTATAAATGAAATCTGAGGCATCCTGTTGTACTCCCTCTTCTTCCACAGCTCTTTTTCTTGTGATGGGGCACTTTCCTGTATCTCTCTGAGATGTAACTGTGCAATGTGATCGTATTGCTCTGTACTGTCAATTACATATGGAGGCGCAAATTTAGGAGTGTCTGCATTGTCTTTGTCCTGTTGTGTTGCTGGTGAGGCATATTGTGTAAGCAAGATGGGAGCATGCTGTCCTTCGGGGGGTACATCAGGTGGTGGTGGTGGTGCAGGTGTGGGGATCCTAGCTGCAGCTTTAGCTGCCCAGTCTGCCAGAGCGTTACCTCTAGAGACAAAGTCTTGACCATTCGTGTGTGCACATTTCACAACAGCTACCTCAGTTGGCAGTGTTAATGCGTGTATCAGTTCTTCGAGCAATTGTCTGTGCATTACAGGTGTGCCATCTGATTTGAGGAAGCCACGCCTTTTCCATCGTAAGATACTGGAATGTGTTGTTGTTGTGACATAAGCAGAAACTGAATATACAGTGATGCGTGAGTCTGCGCCCTCTTTCAAGGCAGCGATTAATGCCACAAGTTCTGCTGCTTGTGCTGAGTAGTGTGAAGGTAGAGTTATTTGCTGTACAATGTCTAGGGAATCAGAGGAGTCATTTTGTTGTGCTCGAACTACAGCAGCTCCTGTATACCTTATTCCTGTGTCTTGGTCGATGGTGGAGGAACCATCGACAAAGTATACTGTACTGTCTGGCAATTGGTCCTCCTTTGCTGTCCCTGACTCAACTGGACAGTATGTGGCACAGTCATGGGGGTCATCATCTGTGCTTGCAATGGGGTGAGCGAAGAACGTGGCGGGATTTACTGTGTGACACTTAACAACTTTCAGAGATGGCAATGACAGGATGACTTCATAACCTGATACTCGCTGTGTAGTTAAAGTTGTTTTGGCTTTTTGTGTTATTGCAAAAACAGCATGTTCAGCGTACAGTGTTAACGGGGAACCCATGACTATGGGGGTGCTTTTTTCAACGGCAAATGCAGCGGCAGCCAATGCTTGCTCACATGGATAATGTCCTTTCATTACTGAGTCTAGCATGCCGCTGAAGTAGGCAATGGGCTTGTGGCCCATGGGGTATTTCTGAGTAAGGACTGCTGTCATGGCTTGACCATCACAGTGGGTGAAAAGGTAGAATTCTTTTGTGTAGTCAGGGGACCCTAACACTGGTGCATTTGTAATTTCATCTTTCAACTGTGTGAAGGTTGTGGTCATTTTAGGTGTCCAATCTATTTTGTTATGTTTGTCTTTGGCCATTTTAACAGCTTTTAGCAGTGGGGCAGTGATGGTGGAAAAGTCAAAGACCCACTGTCGGACATAATTCACTAAGCCTAGGAATTTCTGCATATCTTTGACTGTCTGTGGTTCGGGTGTACCCTGTATAGCTTGTATTCTGTCTTGGGTGACTCTTCTACCTGACGCCGAGAGCAGCTGTCCAAGGTAGTGTACTTCTTTCTGACAGTATTGAAGCTTCTGTTTGTCTACCTTATATCCTCTCTGTGCTAGTGTTGTGAGTAGAGCAATTGTGTCCTGTCGGCACTGTTGCTCCGTTGGACTACAGAGCAGTATGTCGTCGACATATTGCAGCAGGGTACTGTCACATTGGAAATTCGATAGATAGGCCTCGACGACCCTGTTAAAGACACTGGGGGATTCACAGTACCCCTGAGTCGCGTATATTGCATTTGCGTATTGCGAAATTGGAAGGAAGTCAGATATTGACTGTCTGGGTGAAGTGGGACACTGAAAAAGGCATTTTTCAGGTCAATGATGGAAAAGTACTGGGCATCTTGAGGAATATTGGTAAGGATCAATGAGGGGTCGGGAACGATCAGGAATTCTGGTATGACAATGTTGTTAAGTGGACGCAAATCATGAACCAAACGCCATTGGTTCGACTTGGATTTCCGCACAGGAAACAGGCACTTGTTACAAGGAGATCTGCAGGGGTATATCACTCCCTGATCCAGCAATGCCTGTATGGTAGGGGCAATTCCCTCCTCTGCTTCCTTGGACAAGGGGTACTGGCACACTCTTGGGAGTATGGCGCCCTGTTTGAGTGTTATTCTGAATGGTGCAGCTGATCGAATGAGGCCTACATCATTTGGACCTTTTGTCCACAAATTGCTGGGTACCTGAGCTAGGTCTGTGTCATGTATGGTATCTACTTGTGTGGGTGGTGTTGGCGTCCTTATTTCTATTGCTACTGAGAGAGGAACTTCATTTAAGTAGACAATCTCTGTTTTTGAATAATCTTCAGGAGAGCCAAAGAGTTGGTTATCTGGAATGTTTCTCACCAATTGTCCAGGCTTAATGAAAATGACGCAGGCCCATGTGTGGGCGTTGTCATCAATTGCTTGGAAAGCCCCATATGTAGATGTGATTTCAAGAGCATGTATGTCTAAGATCATGTTTCTGCCTGGTACTTGGGAATTCTGGGACTGTGGGCAAAAGAGAAACTCTTTTGGGAGCTGGACAGTGCGGCCATGCAGTTCTGGTGTGGTAGCAACAATGATGTGTACCGCAGTGGAGAATGCGTGTTCATCCACTGGGCGGGCTCTTGTTTGATCTTTCAAGGAGGAGTCCACAGTGAGTGCCATCATCCGTGCCAAAGGTGTACCGGGAATGGAGCAGATCATTGTGCCGTTCTCATCAAAATGGATGGTCATATTTAATTTAGCCATGAGTCACGGCCCGAGAGATTCACTGGGGACCGTGGTGAGTAGAGCAGGCGCTGCTCCACGCATTTACCTCCTACTTCTATTGGTACTGGCTTGGTGAAGGGGACCCTTGCTATTGCCCCAGAGATTCCCTGTGTGTCCGCTATCTGATTTGAAATGGGCAGTGCTCCACCTGTGATACAGGAGTAAGTAGCACCAGTGTCAATGAGAAAGCTGTATGTTTTGTTGTTTATCGTGACAAACACAATGGGGTCCTCCCTGACATCAGTTATACATGACAAAACTGGGCACACAAGAGTTGTTTGTGGGCTGTCCTAACCGGAATACCCTCCATCTTGGTATTGCTGGATGGTGCCCTGCGTGAATGGATTAGTAGGTGATAGCACTGTGCCTCCCTGAGGCGTGAATGCTTGTGCTTGTGGCATCATTTGGTACACAGCTGTTTGTGGCTGTTGCACTTGTGGCTGTGCTTGTGGTGCGGGCACTAGTAACTGTGTAATTGCAGGGGCCTGTAGCTGCAGTTGTTGCTGCTGCTGTATTGGTGGGAGATAGGAATGCATTAATTGAGGCTGAACTTGTTGTGTCTGCATTTGCTGCTGTTGGTATTGGGTAGGCTGCATTTGCTGAGGTCCCCAGACTGCCACCCCATTTTCATGCCACATTTTTGTCTGGCATTCTCTTGTGAAGTATCCTGGTTGCTTACAATAGTAGCATACCCGTTGTTCTGGCGGTTGTGTGTTCCTTTGTTGTCCCATCCCTCTACCTCTGCCTCTGCCTTGCATGCCTGTATTTCGAGGCCTCATCTGTTGGTTACCATAATTTGGTTGCTGCTGTGTATTGCCATATGACTGTTGTTGTGCATAGTCCTGGGGGGGCTGGGCCTGTACGGGTGGTGCAGCTATCTGTGAGTTACCTGCTAATGCATTTAGGGCGTTTTTGGGAAAATTGGTAACGGCAGTCATTTGGTTGACTGGTGAGGCGAGCATGACTGTGTCTGGAGGATCTTTTTTCTTATTAAGTTTCTGCTGCACTAGCTTTGCAGCTGCATTTTCAATAGCTAATTGTCTATTCTTGTCTTTTTCCTGTTTCTTTTTGCAGAAGTGGATAATGTGATCCTGTATCTCAGGCCATGGTTTGGCTTCCATTGCTACTATCCCATCTAACTTGTCCTGTATGTCAGTGGGTAGTCCTTTCTTTACCATGTGGTAGAAAAGCCTACTGTTCCCTCCTGCTACGTTCCATTTATCTCCTAACTCTTGATGCCATTTTTCCTTCATTCTTGAAATATAGTCAGCTGGATCCTCATTTGCTTGCATTGTTTGTGACATGAGAGACCCAATGTCCGGGACATCCGGAAATTTTCTACGCAGTTGGGCCCAGACATGTGCTCTTATTTTGTTAAATGTCTCCCCATCATACTGCGTTTCAGTAATTGTTATTTTGTTAGCACTGACGCTTTTGAATATGTCTTCTGCTTCTTCCCCCATGATGGAGATGAGCAGACTTTTCATATCGCCTATCCCTAAGTTAACACCTGCAGTGTTCTTTTCCAGGGCCGCTATCCATTTGCCAGCGCCCTCTGTCAGTGGGGGGAGCTGTTTCTTCAAATTGTCTTTGTCTATTTGAGACCATGGAACATAGGCAGGCGAGCATTGGCGCTTTTGAACAATAGGGGCATCTGGCGTGTTACCCTAGTTTTTTGTGCTACTAGTGGTGTATGCAGTGTAGGGTCATATTTACGTGCATGTTTCTGCCATATGTTTAGGCTTGCCGCCATGTATGCATAGTCCCAATCTTCGTCTCCCTCTCTATATAAGATGCAGTCTTGTGCTGTGGCTAAATGTTGTGGGTGGAAGGACCCTCCTCTTGGACATGGGTACGTCTCTTCATCAGTGCTCCCTCTATGTCATGGGACAGTGCTTGTTCTGTGTTGATCATTAAATCGAGGGTGTGCTTTGATGGTAGGGGCGAGAGAAAGGGGTTCGTGTTCAGACTAGTAGTAGATACTTGTGTCCGGGACATGTTCGAAGTGTGCTCTTCAGTCCTGTGTGGCCCTGTCGCGCCCTGTGTTATTTCAGGAGCGTCTGGGTGCAGTGCCTGCTGTAACTGTGTGTCTGGCCCTGCACCATCCTGAGACTGGGGAGCTGTGATGGCCATATCATGTAATAAATGCGTAAGGTTCGTAAGTTGTTGGCATGCTTGTTCTACTTTCATTGACATGCGCCTCATACTTGCAGCATCGCCAATGGGGCTGGGTGACTGACTTTCGGGTATCAGATTAGTGCTTGGGTCATTAAATGGGATGCTATTGGTGCTTGTATTTACATGTCGCTCACTTCTCCATTTATTGAAGTGCTCCTGAGAAAATACCTCAGGTGGTTCTTGTTCACTGTCCCTACCGTGCATGTTAGCAATTGGGAGAACCAACAGTAGGGGCCTATCCTCACATTGGGACAAAGTAGTTGAAGGCAATTGCTTATTCTGTTGACATTGTGGGCTTGGGGGGTGCTGGTGTTTAGTAAGGGACCAGGTGCAGTGATCAGTGGGAGTAGGTGGCTTAGGAACGGGGTATGAGGTAAGCAAAGAGGGCTGCTGTGCGTGGTCATTTATCCAGTCATTTATTTGCAACTGGGTAATTATTTCAGGTGACTCTTGCCTACCAGCCCTATATTCCTTATGAAGGACTGGCGGTTGGTCATTAGGTAGGATGGGAAGGAGTAGTTACTGCTCACCACTGAAGGATGTGTGAGAACCAGGGCGTGAGGTGTGCGAGGTGGAATGCGAAGCATTGGATAGTCTATCGCAGTCTTCGTCCTCTTCTAATTGTTGTGCTACACTGTTGTGCGCTGGTGTGAGTTTCAGAGTGAATTGTGCATCTATCTGACCTGGCAGTCCTGCTATTGCGGCCTCTATTGTTGAGTTCTGGGCGGTGAGGGATGGTGGGCTTAGGGTGCGATCCGGTGGCTGATCACTTTGTGGAGTAAGGGTGTCTTCTGGGCTTATGCCAGAGTGGCCTACAGCTGTTTTGTCATTCGATCTGGGCTCTAAGTCTGTACCGATAATTGTTTCAGTATACATCCCCACAGAATTTTTGTTATTTGATGCTAGCCCTATGTCTGAATCTACGGGAAGGGCAGGGTACATCCCACCTATGTGATACGCCGGTGGAGGGGCGGTGGGCATTGATATTGGCTCAGCTGTTTCTTTGAAAACGCGAAATAATGCTAGGGTATTTTTAAGTTTTTTGAGTTTGGACCCGGAATACTTTGCTTCCAGGAATGTCTTGGCGTGTTCTAGGGCTGCGCAGTCAAACGTGCCTTCAAGGGGCCATGGGTGAGTTAAATTCTTCATGTGCTTGTGGAGCTCTTTACAGTGTTTAATTATGTGCTGCTCTTGGTCTGTAAAGTTTTGCAATACGTATTGTAGTGGGGTGGCCATATTAATATATAGTGTATGAATGTAAAATAGACCTCAATGAAAGCCGGCGTATTGCTGTGGGGACACGCACCCTAGTTAGGCTTATTCCCTTCAAATGCTTGGATCAAGGTCTCTCACAAGTTCTTCTCCTACTGCCTGAAGGACGGTAAGGTATATACTCTCTTTTAATTCCTGCTCCTGTGGTCCTGAATATACCCCTTCAGGAGAAAAATCAGGGAACTGAAGCTGGCTGCTCAAACAGGCGACAGCAATCTTACTTTGGAGTGTGTTTCTTGGCCATGAACTAGATAATACCGTGGGTATCTCCAAGCCTGGAAGTACTAGGATAATATGTACATGTATTTTATCCAGTGTTTTGTACACTGTACAGCTCACAATTCTGTTCATGTGTCTGCTGGTGTAAAACCACCAGCTGCAGAAGGACAATAGGGGTGCAAATATGTCTGAGTAGTTGTAGGATGCAACTGAGTGATGTAGTTGGGAATTACTATGAGCCTGACTTGTCGTCTGTGGGTGACGTCGATGCCCAGAACGTCAAATACTGTCAGGAGGACAGCACTTGTTAATGGTGTAACTGGGATGAAGGAGACAGGGTGACCCCTAGATAGCCCTATGATATGTCCGTTAATTAAATATACACTGATCCATGGTATTGCAGGGCCTGCTGGGGTTGGCCTTGAGTTCTGTATTGCACTGCTCATTACCTAGAATGGGGCAGAGTTGGACTCTGGATCTCTTGGCGGACTTCGTAAGAGAGCCCGAAATAGTGGTGAGTGTGTTTCTCGAGAGTCTTCTTGGTCTGCTACAATGGCAGAACTAGATGTGGAGTATGTAGGTGTCTCTGAGCGGACTATATCGAGACTTTGGGCGTCCTCGGTTGGTTCTACTGAGTAAGCGGTTTCTGTGGAGGACTCCCAATCGCTAATTACCACTGGGGAAGATGATGGTAGGAATGGTGTATAGCTCGTGTCCTCAGTAGTGGAAGAAGTTTGTGAGCAATGGGGGCAACCGAGGTCTGGACGTGTGGTATCTGGAGTTTGTATATTAGATTGGGTGTTGGCGTGAGCCCTACAGACAATGGGTAATTGTGTTAAATCAAGTGTGGATAGCCTTACTTCTACTGTGGGGGTAAGATGTATTCCCAATATATTCCACACAATTGAAATGAGGTCACCGTGATTTTGGCTTATAGGGGACAGTGTATCTGTGATGCTGTTATAAACAGACACGGGTCGGCCAGTCAAAGTGTGCAGAACTATCTCAACAATTTGGGGTGGGTTGTTGTTCATTACGTGGTCAGCTATCTGAAAGAGACTTGCGCTAATTAAATGTGGTACTGCGCCACATAGGTCAGACAGGACTAGGGAGGGGCAAGGGGTAGCTGTATAATACTACTGTTCACAATAATCCAACAACATTCATATTAAAAACATTGACAATTCTAGTTATTGTTGATCTCACTAGATACATAAAAATGAGTGCTCCAGGCACAGATACTCTGTTCAAAACGGCCACAATTAAAAGAGAAATACGACCACAAAATAATTACAGTACAATTATACAAAATATGAAGCACATTATCTCCACGTGTACTTATATAAAACTACAGAAAGATTTGCGCATTGTCCCCTGTCTGCCTGAATGCATACAGCAAGACTATGTCTTTAAAATACCCTTGCTAAAAAAATAAAAATAAACGTCTTCACGTTTCACTTTAACACAGGAAACCAACACTTCCTTTTACTGGTAGCTAGGCAGATAGGAAGGCGTCCCCTTCGCCACACAGGCGTGTCACACAGAGCCCCACGGGCCTACCACATAGAGCCACAAGGGCCTTTCACATAGAGCCACAAGGGCCTTTCACATAGAGCCACAAGGGCCTAAAAATATATCTCCGTAATATCAAAAAATATATATACAGTAAAAACCACACTATTTAAACTGTAGAAAAAAAGGGGTGCATCAGCACCTGACTCAACGCCTTTGTACACGTGGTAAAAGATGAGGAATTCGTTTACGTAGCAAGATACCAGCGGAATGCAAAGAACTGTGGCTTATGGTCAGAGGGACACCCAGAGAGAGAGAATCCACCAAGACAGCAAACAGCACCCAGAGGGAAGACCAAAAGTGCAAGAGAAAAATATACTCTTAACTTAGGCTTACCCGAGGGATGGCTGTGTCTGCTCAGTCAGGAAACAGGCTCGGAAGGCAAGCACTCCGCCCGCCGTCACAGGATGCGGCTGGAACCCTAGTACGTCCGTTCGGTGGTCGCCAGATGTTGCAGGGTGATAATACTGGGCAGCTTAACTTGCACCAGGGTGCTGTATTTTAATGGAGAAAACACACGTGTAAACGATAGAAGTTGAATCAGGTTTGTTTGCACTTTATTACAAGGAAACCACTTCCAACATGAAGTGTAAAGAAACACTTTAAAATTCAATTATGAAATGCTGTGACTTAGCAAAGACAAAATGGAACACAATGCATGCTAAAATATGACAGGAGTATAGCATGGAATACTTCAATGCAATAATGAAAGAAGAATAGTATTCTGTAAAATATGACAAGGCATGAAGCAAAAATCACATATAGAGAGAAGCCTTTGTGCATACCATTGCATGTAAAGAAACAATGAAGACCATTTATATATGGAGAGGATGAATACTTTAAAGCGTTATGAGAAAAATATATCTTTTGATAAATGCAGCGAGAAAATCATACATTTACATTACGCATGGAGAAAAATGCATTCTCTGACAGGTGAAGCATATGAAAGGAGAAATGCTACCTAAAAATACATTTGAAAATATGAAATATTTAAGACAAGAATTCTTTAATGTGCACTAACGATCGATCGGGGAGAACCCACATGTGACTCACGAACACAGTGTAGGGTAATCCAACGAGTGGACTGTGGGCAGGGGTTTTATAGTTGTTTAATACAGAACAGTTAGACCACAAGTTCATCTTTTGACATTTTGTGTACGTCAATTCTACCATTATTTGGACATCTTTATCAGAATCGTTTAGCATCATTTCTCGGAATTCTTATAAAAAGCAGAACGGACCAAAAGGTTAGAGGTGATATTGGCATGCCATGATGCTGTGGTAAGTTTCGATAAGGCTAGCTAGCGAGAATAATTATAATAAATTGAGAAATTGCAAGATGTGCAAGTAGCCCTTGCCCCAGCGTTTTCCTCTTACGTTAGTAAGTTCCGTGTTCTCGTGGTCTTGTGGGTGAGCGCAGGCTTAGGACATCCAAGGAGGGAGTTTTTGGGCTGTTGTTGATCAAGAAGGACAGAAGCTGCAGCTTTGTGTGTGTCGCAGAAGAAATATGTGAAATGCTATTTAGGAGGCACTGGGCCTTTGAAGCTAAAGGAATCAGTGAGACAGTTTGGTCAACTTAACAGATTCCTGTACACTGGCAGGTGGGGCCTACATGGGGGTCTTATGTTTCAGGTGCAGCAAGGTGGGCCTACTGTGTTCTATATAGTGAAACTGGACCCTGCTTCATTGCAGAGAGGTGGTTCGAGGCCACGCCCCTTTTTACACCTCTCTGCAAGGCAGCTCTGTGGCGCTTACTGGAGGTACCTGGTGGGCTAGTTGGCCCCCAGGGACCCCAGGATTCAAGGGGACTTAATCCCCCAACTTACAACGCGCCAGGGGGTGCCTTTGCACAGTGGTGCAGGGAGGGGGCGGGGCCTGATATAACAAGTGAGCAATCCTGCTATGTGGGACTTACAGGAGGTAATAAAAGGGGTAGTTGGCCCCCAAGGTTGACGTTGGGGGCTAACTACCCCTCCTGTTACCTCCGCTAAATCCCACACAGTGGGATTGCTAAAAGGTGTTTGGAGGCCACGCTTACCTTTCTCCACCACTCTGCAAACGCGACTGCTATGTTATAGTTAGAAATTAGCATTTAAAAAACCTTTGAAATTCACTGAAAAAACCATAGGCTTCAGGCACGTTATAGTTAGAAATTAGCATTTAAAAAACCTTAGTGATGTCATTTGAGATGTCATCAGTGATGTCATCAGTGATGTCACTGACCATGTCATGATTGATGTAATATGTGACGTCATCAGCAGTGCATTGCGGGGGCGCGAGTTATAGTTAGCTGAACTAACTATAACGGCGGAATTTCTCTGGTTTTGTACGAGTGAAATGTCCAACTAACTATAACGTCCCTGAAACCTATGGTTTTTTCAGTGAATATATATATATATATTCACTGAAAAAACCAAAGAACAAGAACGTTATGGTTATGAAATGGAATTTTAAAAAACTTCAAAATTCACTGAATAAAACAAAGGTTAATGGGACGTTTTAGTTGGGCTTAGATTTCACTCATACAAAACCAGTGAAATTCAGAAGTAGCTGAACTAACTATAACTCACGCCCTGCAATGCACTGTTTATGACCTCACATTTTACTTCACTCATGACATGGTCAAGGACATCACTCATGGGATCTCAAATGATATAACTGATGACATTATCCAGTGACTGTGAGTGTTTTTAAAAAGTTTATTATGGCTGTGTGAGTGGGTACGTGAGTGGCTGTATGGATAAGTGATTGGTTGTCTGAGGACCTCTATGGGTGTCTGAGTGTCTGTGTTTTTGGTGAGGGGGTGTGTGACTGCCTGTATGGATGAGTGAGTGAGTGGGTGAGTCAGTGGTTGAATGGGTTAGTGAGTGTGTATATGTGAGGGACTGTATGGGTGAGTGAGTGTGTGTATGGCTGTGTAGGTGAGTGATTGTGCCAGTGGTATAATGGGTGAGTAACTGGGTATGTGGAAGGCAGTATAGGTGAGTGATGCAGTATATGAGTCACTGTATGGGTGAATGAGTAAATGTGAGAGTGGCTGTATGAGTAAGTGTGTGCTTGTATCAGTGACAGTAAGGATGAGTAAGTACATATTAGTATCTCTATCAGAAAGTAAGTGTGTGTGTGTGTGTGTGTGTGTAACTGTATGTGTGAGTAAGTGGTTGTGTGATTGACTGTATGGGTGAGTAGGTGTGTGACTAGCTCTATGGGTACTGACTCAGTGTGTGAGTCGCTATATGGGTGTATGAGGGGATAGTTCAGTGGCAGTATTAGTGAGTGAGTAGGTGTATGATGGCTGTATGGGTGAGTGAGTGGATCTGTGTGTAGATCTATGAACCAGTGAGTTGGTGTGTAAGCACTGGTAAGGGTCTGTGAATGGTTTTGTGAATGGTTGTGTGGGAATAGGTGTATGAAAGGTTCTATGGGGTGTGAGTGGATGCATTAGTGATTTTGTAGATGATATCTTCAGTGATGTCATCAATGATGTCACTGACCATGTCATGAGCAATGTAATATATGAGGTCATAAGCAGTGCATTGCGGGGTGTGAGTTATAGTTCGCTCAGCTAACTTTAAGTGCTGAATTTCATTGGTTTTGTACGAGTGAAACCTAAGCCTAACTACAACATCCCTATAACCTTTGTTTTTTTCAGTGAATTTCTAAGCTGTTTTAAATGCTAATTCCTACTGGTTTTCCTAACATAAATCTCTTTTTTTTTTATTCAATATTCGCGAATACAACAAAAACAGACATTCAATAGCCAGCAACACTTTAAAAATTGTATCTCTAAAATGCATTTTAATTTCTATGTATGACTCAATGAGTGGATAAGAGTGTACATTAATTATTGATTGGGTTCATCAGTGCAAGTATAAGTAACTGAATGACTGTATCAGTGTCTGCATGAATCAATGAATAGACCTCTGACCTGGTCAGAGACCTGCTCCCTATCCCAGCAGCTCTGCTGTTGTGCAGCTGCCGCTGCCCCAGTGCAGATAGGTGTTGAGGCCCTCCTCCACCCGCAGGCTCCTGCCTGCGCCTTATCCCTGGTAGTCCAGTGGGAGAGCCTTGCTCTTCTGCTGGTCCGCTGTTGTCTGTCTCTGTCTTTTGTGCCTGTTTTCTATCTTTTGTGCCCGTTTTTCTGTCTTACCTCTATCTTTTTACTGTCGGCACCTCATCCTTGTTATTGTGCCTGTGTATTCTTTTTTGTTTTGTGACCTCTGCATCTCGGTCATTTTTGCCTGTTTTGTCCTGTTTTCACCTGTGCCCATTGTTCTCTGTGCCCGTTCCCACCGCTGCTCCCCCCGCGGCCATTCCCCCCTGCCAGTTCCCGCTCCCACCTCCCAGCTGCGCTTCCCTCCCCCTTCCCTATTTAAGCCATGGTTTTTCCGGAAAAGCTATAGGCTGCATAGGAGGAACCACCACTTTCAACCCTTTTTCCGCACCATTACAGATCAACCATTCTTTCACTTTCACATCAATGTCTTTATCCATTAAGGGCCACCAATAATGTAACCTCACCCGCCTTTTAGTCATGGTAGCGCCCAAATGCCTGTCATGGGCACAATCAACTAACTTGGAGCGCACACCCAAAGGAGGAATACACCTTCCATCTCTCATGACAACACCGTCTTCAATAGATAGTTCTCCAGCAACCTTCCAGTAAGGTTGAATACCTGAAGGCACACTCTTCTCCCGGGGCCAACCTTCCACAATATACTCCTTGACCCTATTTAGAACCACATCATTGACAAACGCCTCACCCCACTCATTCTCACTACACGCTCCCTTATCTACTGCATCAACAAAAGCTATAAAGCAATCCTCTTTGTCCTCTTCAACATCTACAACTTCATCACCACGTAGAGGGAGCCTAGACAACAAGTCTGCCCTCACATTTTCCTTTCCGGGAATATGTTTCACAATAAAATCATATTGCAAGAGCTTTTTTGTAAGCCGTGCAATGCGTGGAGTGGCGTACTTGAGGCGTTCACCCCCCAAAATGTACACCAAAGGCTTGTGATCCGTATGGATGAAGAACTTCCTACCCCACAAGTACGCTCTAAACTTTTCACAAGCCCAATAGCAGGCCAACAGTTCTTTTTCTATGACCGAATAATTCAACTCGGGATCTCATAAAACTCTGGAGGCGTAACTGATAGTGACCTGTTCTCCAGCAACAGTCTGTGTTAAGACAGCTCCCAGTCCATAATTACTGGCGTCAACAGTGATAGTACAGGGTTTTTCTGGGTCATACGGGCAAAGAGTCCTAGCACTGACAATTTCAGCTTTTATCAAATCAAATGTCTCTTGACAACTGTGATCCCACACAAAAGCAACATTCGTACGTAACATGTTAGAGAGACTTTTCATTTTTCCAGCATAGTCGGGAATGAAGCGCGAATAGAATTCACAAAGTCCCAAAAAAGAGCGCAATTCATCTTTGTTCTTTGGACAGGGACAATCAACCACAGCCTTGACCAACCCAGGCCTTGGGCTAACCCCTTTTTCAGAAACAACTTGCCCTAAGAACTCCACCTCCTTCTTCCAAAACTCACACTTATTTTTCTTCACAACAATACCTTTATCTTGAAAAATTCCAAGAACCTTCCTCAACGTTTTATTGTGTTCTTCCAACAACTTTGCAAAAATAAGCACGTCATCCTGGAATATGACAACACCCTTGACATCCTGCAAAACACTCTGCATGATCCGCTGAAACACTGAGGCCGCCGAGGCTAACCCGAACGGCATCCTGCAGAACTGAAAAGACCCAAAGGGAGAGTCGAAAGCAGTGTAGTGACGAGACTCCTCATGCAACACCACCTGATGATACGCGGAGGCGAGATCAATTTTAGAAAACCATATAGCGCCCCTCAGTTCCTCCAACAAGCTCCAATTCTCGGCAAGGGATGAGAATCAATCCAGATCTCTTTATTAAGACTTCTCAAATCTATGCAAAGACGAATATCGCCATTCTTCTTCCGTGCGACGACCAATGGACTCACCATAAATTCGACTCAATCGGCTCAATGACCCCATTGTCTTGCAACTTATTCAATTCTGATCTGAGATCCTCCTTAAGGCTAAAAGGAACTGATCTGACCTTATGCTTGACTGGCAAAGCATCTTTTTTAATTTTAATTTTGTGCTTGAAACCAACAATCGTCCCTAAAGAGTCTGCAAATACCTTCGGAAACTCTTCTTCCAACACTAGGGTTTCCGACTTGTCCTTGACCACCAAAACCTGTTCACTGGTACCTGGACGCAAGACCATCCCAAATAACCCTTGGTGATACCACCCGAGGATGTTCAAACCACGTACAGCTACATAAACTTTACCTTGAATTTTTCTGCCTTTGAACTCTAGGACATCTTCAATGAATCCCTCTAACTCAATCTTGCGCCCTTCATAAGAAACAGGTGCTCTGTCGGGTGGAAAGAGGGGCCTATCTTCCCAACAACTCCTAAACAACTCGTGGGTGATCATCGTAATACGAGCACCTGAATCCACTAACAACTTCAGACAAACATCTCCAACCAACACATCAACATAGGGATCAACGCACTCATCGGGATCACCAAACACTACACCATCATCCGTAACAGCTACAATCATGTCCTGGAACGTTTGAACCAAATCACTTTCAGTCACCTTCTCATCTTGTGTGATGCAATTAACCTTTTCAGCCTTGTTACCAGAGGACTGACACACCTTGGCAAGATGCCCTAATTTACCACACTTGTGGCATTTGGCATTCTTTCCCGGACAAAATCTGTTATCTTTTGTATGAGGCGCGAATCCACACCTAAAACAAATATTACTTTTCTTAAAGAAACTTATTTCACTACTTTTGTCTTTCTGAGGAACTTTTGCCGCAGAATTAGGAGTGGCAACAACATTGACAACATCCTTGTTCTGACAACCCACACTGAGCACTTTAATCGAAAGTTGTGCCAACTCAAGACTCTTCGCAACTTTCAAAACTTCATCCAAACTGGGATTACCCATAGTGAGCAACTTCTGTTGAATATGTCTATCCCCACAATTCGCAATAAACTGATCTCTGACAAGTTGGTCCCGATAGTCCCCAAAATCACATTCAGCACACAGCTTTCGTAACGCACTGACGTAGGAGTCGACATCTTCGCTCTGATGTTGGGCACGTTTAAAAAACTTGTGTCTGAGAACAACCAAACTAGGTTGAACATCAAACTTTATGACCAATTTCTTAACGGCCTCTTGATAGTCATCAACCACCTCCCCTTCCCCCAACACCACATCAGGCAAATGCTTAAACACTTCTCTTCCCTCAAACCAGAGGGAATGCAAGAGTAAAAAAATTTTTCTTTCTGCCCTAAAGCGGGATGCTCCAATTGCACCTAGGTAGGTTTCAAATGCGTCGAACCATTGCCTCCATTGAATTTGAGGGGTACCAGGACTCTCCAAAAATGGAGGAGGAGGATTAACTGATTGCATGTTAGCTACTGGGCTTGACCTTGGAAAGTTAATAAGACAATAAAACCGAAGAAAAAACAATAGAATGACAAATTAAATTGTATGAAGGCAATAAACATGGAATAATGACTAAAGCATGAGTATGTACAAGGGCATGACCAAGGCACAATGTCCCACTTATTCGTGAAAAATAACATAAAATAAACAGTTGGAAGAAAAACTATCCGTGGAGAAATTACCACCCAAAATTTGGACCGTTGTAACGCCAAGAAATGCTGCCTTGTCAAGAAAATTCATGAAATGAAGTCCGAAGGTTCTTTGACGTGAGGCGCACTGAATGAGGAAGAGAACAGTACATTTTTGGCAAGAAAAGAAAAGCAATATGACGCCACGCAGCGTGAACCCAGAAGAGAGGCTCACGGCACGCTCAAGGGTTGCAGCAGCTGCGCACTCGTGGAAAACACTGACGTCGCTGCCTCCGCTGAGACGGTTGCCAGCTTCACGACGTCATCATTCAGGCAAGGACACCGGAGCGAAGAGGAGCTCCCAGTCGCGCACATCCAACACGCAGCACGGACGGTAAACACTGGAGGGACCGGAACAAGGTGTCACAACTACCGAGCAGAAGATCAGACGGAGGCAAACACCATCAGGGATGCAAAATGTTGCAAACGATCCTTACGATCCAACTTCACGTCAACTGACAGGCAAGACTCATTCTCAAGGTAACACTCCTCATACACAATTTACAGCCGCTGGAGAAACACCTTCTCGGAGATAACAGTGAAACAGCCGCTGGAGGAGAGTGATGAGATGAGAGCAGATAAGACCGTGGGATCGCAGATATGATGAGGTACAACACAGTTTCCAGAAGCAAATCTGGTGATGCAGTGGCTTGCCCGCTCGTCACCAAAAACTCCTCCTAACTTACCTGAAGTGTCCTCCGTCTCTTTGCTGTTCCGAAGAGCACAACAGAGTTGAACAAGCAGAAAGCAATTCTGGTATTTTACTGACCTCTACTGGTCGTTTTCTATCAAGACAGTTAAATAGAGGCAGTTGAACAGAAAAAAAAGTCCCTAAGCAGAAGCAGACCTGTCCTAGGGCTGATCTCCAGAGCCCACAAAGTACATACACATATAAGTATATACTAAAGTATATACAAGAGGTCTCGAATGCTCGACCTGAAAAGACTGCAGTCTGCAAACATCTTATCATCTCAGTGGCTTATGTGAATTACATTGCTTGAGTTGTATTGTTGGTTGTTGTCTGTGACTTCTTTTATTTTCTTTTTACTACGGAATGAAGATTATCTTGAAAATCATTAAGGATGCTTTCTCCGCCTTACTTAAAAAAGTTGGATCTGCCTCTCCCACGGATAGCTGTCCCCCTCACATCCTTCGGGAAATTTTTTCACATTGCCCGGACCCCCCTTTACTGCTTCTTAACAATTCCCTTGCCCAAGGGATTGTCCCCGATTTATTTAAGATGCCGGAAGTTGTCCCTATTCTTAAGAAACCGAGTCTAAGCCCATTAGCACCTGGCAATTATCGTCCCATTTCTCTGCTACCCTATCTAAGCAAGGTTTTAGAAGCCCATGTTGCCACCTGCTTTAGCTCTTTTGTAGAACAGACTAACTATCTGGACTCCCAACAGGCGGCTTTTAGACCTGAACATTCCACCGAGTCCGTCATCTTGGCAGTTCTGGATGAACTGAGAAGGGCGGCCGACCAGGGTGCTACTCAGGCCCTGGTGCTTCTCGATCTGTCAGCTGCCTTTGACACGGTCGATCATCACCTTTTGATCGACCGTGTCGGCTGTGCTGGAATTCAGGGCCTGTCACTGAAATGAACTACTTCCTTTCTCAGTAACCGGTCTCAATCGGTGCGCCTTGCCAGCTTTAGGGCAGAACAAAAAAAATTGACCTGCGGGGTCCCGCAGGGTTCCTCCCTTTCACCCTTACTTTTTAATTTGTATGTTCTCCCCTTGGTTCTGGCCCTGCATAAGAGAGAGGTGGTAGTCTTTAATTACGCTGACGATCTTCAGCTGGTATTCAACATTGACACTTCCGCATCATCTGTGTCCAGCTTCCAATCTACTATGAATTTTATTAGTAATTGGATGAATACCAATAAACTTAAGTTAAATCCAGATAAAACAGAGCTGATCCTTACTGGTGGTCTGGCTAATCTGTGGAATTCCAACTTCTGGCCACCATTATTAGGGAGCCCTCCACTCCCAGCCAGTTCGGTAAAAAGCTTGGGAATTGTGATCAGTAATGATCTAACCATGAAGGCCCAGATCAGCTCAGTGGTCTCTGCGTGCTTTTTCCATCTCCGAAGATTTTGGAAAATCAGCAGATTCCTCTCCACCGCAGCCCTGACCCAAGTGGTTCTTGCCATGGTCATTTCGCGTATCGATTACGCAAATTCCCTGTATGCTGGTATACCGGTATACCAGCTACACCGGCTGCAACTGGTCCAGAATCAGGCAGCAAGGCTTATCTTCGGTCAGCCTAAACATCGTCATGTGAGACCATTGCTGAAAAGCCTCCATTGGCTTCCTTTACCTCAACGCTGCCTATTCAAGTTAGGCTGCACCATCTTTAAGGCCCTTTCAGGACGTGGTCCTGCCTTTATCGCCTTAAATATACATCGGTACATCCCCTCTCGTGACCAACGTTCCTCAAACAAGAATTTGTTGGTCCCTCATACCTTCAAACGTAAAAAACATGGAGGTCTTAGATACACGACCTTGGCCCCTCAGATCTGGAATGCTCTCCCCTTTTATCTGCGCACCACTGATTCCTATATTGAGTTCAGAAAGCTATTCAAGACCTGGCTATTTACCCAGGCTTACAACTGAGACTCATTCACTATCTTGCAGCCGCAGCCGTCCTCCCTCAGCGCCAAGAAACCGTCTGGTGAACGTGCGCTCTACAAATTACCTTTAACATAACAGGGAGCTCAGAAGCAACCTTCTGCATTCCATCCTTCCTAAGCCAATTGCCCACACTTCCCACCAACATTCCAACATACATCGTAGAACCCACTGGTGACATAGTGAGACTATGAGTGCCCACTAGGTACAACCTAATTCTACAGCACAACACATCCCCCTCCCAATGAAATAACTTTGAAATGAGGACGAACAAATAATTAAATACCTACAAAATTATAAGTGAAAAAATAAATAAATACAACACAACTAAAATACATATACAAAGTGGTACAATTTTATAATATCCTGTGCATCAGGCAGGTTACACTATTAGCATACATAATCTCTAACGCAGACTGGTTTATTAATCTTTCTACCCGATCTCCGCACTCTACTACGTCCTTGCACACCGTAGTCTTGCTTTTACCAGGGATGTCAGTGTCTGACATCCCTTGAATAATCTCCTGCAATGTAGGAGCCAATTCTTCTTGGAAACCTGTGGAGCTTCCATCATTCCTATGTTCTTCAACCATCCATTCATTACTCCTCTTGGACCCTTGAACTTTAAAATTTTCTACATCTTTTCTCCCTTTGTACAAAGAAATGTGACTTAAATGCCACACTCTACCATCACTCAACATAACGGAGTTGCACAATACTGTTATCACCTGTTTGGTTGAAAGAAATAATCAAAATCATCAAAATAATCCTTATTTTTCTTCTGCCCTTTAACTAAATTCTGTCTTTCTGAATTAGGTGCCCACTCACTCCTTCTAGACTTCAACATCCAACCCACATTTTCCTTCATTTTACACTTGTCAATGTATCCACCTTAGGAACAACTTTCATATCTGGCCAATAGAACTATTAAGTATTTATCAACAGTTCCATCCTGAATTGGACCAAGAATATCCAACACAAAGCTCTCCCAGGGCATATCCGGAGTTTTTAAGGACACAAAGGTGGTTTAAACGTAACCAGTGACTTCTCTGAATTATTATGTCACACATTCCCTGACTTTCCTTTCAATAGCTTTATCTAGCCCCGGCCACCAATACATATATTTAATCCTCTTTGAGATTCCCAAATGTCCCTCATGACATAAATCCAGAACCTTATCTCTTAGGCATTCAGGAGGAATTATTTGCCCACAACGTAACGACATTCTACTTAAAACGTCTGAAAATCTATTCTGAACCTCTGGAACATAACACACATTGTACTTGTAATCCAACAATCTAATAGACAACCAAGCAAGACTCGATGCATTAAACAATCCTTTAGTAGTTAGAATTTTAGTTAAGGGTTTGTGATCACTACAAAGTATAACCTGTGCACCCCAAATATAGGACCTAACATGTTCTAAACAACAAACACACGCCAATGCCTCTCTCTCAATCACAGAATATCTCTGTTTGTTGGATGTCAAGGAGCGTGAAGCAAACGCCACAATATGCTCATAAGTATTCTTATCAAACTGCATCAGAATAGCACCTAATCCCTTGCCACGAGCATCTGTGGTAACTACTGATTTTAACTTAGGATCAAATCCTTGCAAGGCAGGTGCCATACAAATTATTTTTTTATTTCTAAAAGTGCTTCATTACATTCTTTGGACCATAAGAATACACATTCATTTTTCAACAATTGCCTAATGGGGAAAGTTCTACTCGAAAAATACATAACACATTTTGAATAGTATTCTGCTAGCCCTAAAAATGCTCTCACCTCATCTTTGTTTGACGGAGTAGGTGCATTCATGATAGCTTCCACAAGAGCAGATTTAGGTTCCACCCCTTTACTACTTATTTCGTGACCTAAATAAGTCACAATATATTTTGAAAATGTGCATTTTGCCAATTCGCAGTTAAACCCTTCTCCTGCAATATTTCTAAAACCCTTTTTAACACAGTGTTGCGGCCACAGAGGCCAAACCAAACGGCACTCTAACAAATTGATAACACCCAAAGGGTGTAATGAATGCTGTTAATTGTCGACTCTCTGGGTGCAAAGACACCTGGTGGTAATTCGCAGTCAAATCTATGGTGGTAAATCATTTCATACCTTTTGTAGCGGACAACATTTCACCAATCTTGGGCAGGGGAGACTGATCAATTAATATATTCTTGTTTAGATCCCTTAAATCCACACATAGACTGAGTTTTCCATTGGCCCGGCGTGCCACGACCAATGGAGACACCCAGTCAGGAGATTCTACTGACTCAATTATACCAGCTTTAGCTAGCTTCTCTAATTCAGTTGATACCTTCTCTCTGATTGACATTGGTATGTTCCTTGCCTTATGGACATAAGAAACAGTATTTTCCTTCAAAACAGCACTGTGCTCAAATCCATTTAGTTCCCCAATCTTACCCAAAAAAACTCTGGGAAATGCATTTAACATATTTTTCTCCTCACTTCTGTCTTCTGAAATCACTAACACAGGTTCTGAACTACTGGGATGAAGGACAATCCCTAAATCCCCTTGATCCCACCAGCCTAGCACTTATGGCCCCTTTTCTAACACATATAGTTTACACTCTCCTTCACGATTTTTAAACTCAAATTTTAGTTTTCTATATCCCAAAAGAACTATGGACTCCCCCGTGAAGCTCTTAGGGGAAATACCAGGTGGTAATAATTTCTCTCCAATAACTGAAATAAATTTTTCGGTCCAAATCTGTTCATTAACTATTGTATAGGGGGAACCCGAATCCGCAGTTACCGTAATACTCTCTCTCCCTATGATCATTTCACATTTTGGCTTTTTCCTATCCTTACGAACCATCAAAACCTCTGTTTCAAGATAAGTATACAGAACACACGTATTAGTCTCATCACAATCTGTTTTATTAGAATCAGAATTGGAACTGTCCTCCAACACATTAATCTTTTTAGTACTCTTTTTCCTGCAAACCTTCTGGAAATGTCCTAAAATATCACAGTCTGAACACTTCTGATGACGTCCAGGAGATTTTTTTGGCATTGGCAAAATACCCAGTAGAAGCACCTTTTACTCAACCTATTTTTAGGTTGAGCTTCAGCGCGCATGCGCTATCTGCAAGACCTGTTGCATTCAATACAAATGACTTTTTTCCTGCCCCCTTCCTGCCATAGGTTCACTTCAGTGCCGCTCTACTTGGCTGGCTCCTAACTCGTTTGCTCAGCCGATACCTCACTTCCACTTAAGGGTGAGGAGCACCAGCCAGGCACAGTTTACTTACACTCACATTCCTAATCTGTCCTTTAAAACTATATTTTTTTTAATTGTTGCTTTCTGCCCGTCGTGGACCTCTATCAGCTCCGCCACCCCATCTGCTTTTTAATTGTTGCTTTCCGCCTGTGTCTTTCTGCCCGTGTTTTTAAATATCGCGCTCACCCTATGCGAGTTCATTTAGTGCTGCTAATTAACTAACTTCCATCAGCACATGCACCCCGTCTGCACTCACTTCTATCGGCACATCCACCCTATCTGCACTCGACCCCTCAGGGTGTACGGCAAAGCGAGCAAAGTTGTTAATTAGTGAAACTAGGAAGGAGCCTCTTTAAATGTGTGCGCGACATTGTTGTCATTTTATTAAATAAAAAATAAACACCTGCATTGCATGTTTACTTTTCAGTAAGAAACTGACTGAGGCCACCTACCGAGATAGGAAGGATCATACATGCCAACTCTCCAGAATCGGGTTGGAGGTTCAGGGCACTTGCCTTTATTTCCTCCAGCTTCGTCGTTCTACCCCTGCTGCACTGGAAGAGGCAACACTGCTCCGGATGACGTTACCCAGCCGCATATGAGCCATAAACAAGGCCATCCCACGCATTACAAAAAAACAAAAGCGTCTCCCCTGCTGCATCAGAAGACACAACAGTGCTCCGGATAATGTTTCCCTGCCACATTGAACATAAGCTGACTGAGCCAAGTATGTGCCTTTCCATTAATAAACATTATAATAGTTACAGAATAGGTCATTCCTGACCTCGTTATACCAGCAGTCAATCACAGTGAGCCCCCACAAATGCATTTCATGCATTCAATGTGCTTTCTAAACACAACGCGTTCACCCGACGGGGGTATTTTTAAAATAAACTAACAGGAAGGATTGCTGTTTTGCTTTGCTTTTTTTACCAACATGGAATGCATTTTTAGGAAGCATTTTCATTGGTACTTTAAAAGCAAAACAGAAATCCTTCCTGTTAGTTTATTTACAAAAATAAACTCCAGTCAAGTGAAAGCGTTCTGTTCATATGCAGCTTTAACAAGATTAGGTATAAAATGCCCGCCCTATTTCTGGCCTCTTTATACCGGCCATCAATCACAGTGAGCCCCTGCAAATGCATTCCATGCTTTTTTTAAACACAACGGGGTCGATTCCGATTCGGGCCGGACAAAAGCACCGACCGACTCGGATCCGGAAATAATACCGACCGACACGTACCTGTGGCGCCCGACACGCCAAGTACGATGCAAGGCGTGAAAAATCCGACCGACACGTACCGAACCCAAGTCGACCGACCGAGCCGCACGGAAAACAGCAATCCGGCCGGAAAAACACGCGAATCCAACCGACCGACACGCACCCGGAACAAATCCGACCAAAACGTACACGCGAACTCCAAACCGCAAAGTACGATGCAAGGCGCGAAACCACGAGCGAGTCGGACGGAGGCCAAGCCGCACGACCGACACGCATACAAAACCGAGCAGAAGCAACACAAAACACCGCGACCGACGCGTACGCAGCATAGAAAACTGCACAAACACAGCGTGAATGAAACGGAGAAGACCGTACGAGACAAATGCAGGGTCCGACTCGGTCACAAGAACGTTTCCAACATGCACAGACAGTACAAAGGAAAATTCACCCAAAAAAAGGCCAAACAAGCAATTACCAAGCCAATAAATACTGGGGGGTGGGGACAGAGAACAAAGACACACCCACAACTCCACCCATATAAAGGACACAAATCACAACCATGAGCCTTTGCAAATGCCATTCCACTGCCAGCACCCAAGAGAAAGCAACCACACACCCACAGCTCATCCCTCACACAAGCCACACACCATCAGCACACCAACAAATACCTACCTCACATACACCCAGCAAAACACACACTCACACACCCTCACCTGCACACCAACACACACATCACTCACCATCACCACCCATCACCATGCCCCCCAAGAAGAATCCCAAGTTCCTAGATTGTGAATTGGAAGTCATGGTAGACGAGATCCTCAGGGTAGAGCCACAGCTGTTTGGCACACTGGTCCAACAGACCCCCATCTCCCAGAAAACCAAGATGTGGGAGAGGATCATCAACAGGGTGAACGCACAATCACCATGTCGGCGCACAAAGAGCGACATCCTGAACAGGTGGTATGACGTGCGCAGGAGGGTACGGGACCTGCTCAAGAAAGACTACATCAACAGCCAATACACTGGCAGTGGCCCTCCTGCCAAGCCAATATACCTCAGGCCCTGGGAGGAGAAGGTGCGGGCCATCCTTCCGCCAGTGAGCATATATGGACTAGAGGACATCCCAGAGCCTGGTGAGTACACAACAAATGTACACAATATACTGCCACAAAACACACACATCACTGTCAAGGGGAGAGTCAAACCATGCACTCATAGCAATTACACAGCAACCAGAACAGAATCATCCCAAAATGTGTATGTCAGTCAGATAAACACAACACATGCCATCAAAAAAGTCACATCCAACTGTGCCAACACATGTACAAACACAACTACAACTACAGCTAGGCAGTGGCACAAATAGAACTAACAAACACATCCAGACATGTAGCCACCACAACAACACCAACACACAGTGAAGACCACTCAAAGGAAGGAATTCTGTATATGCTGGCCAAGTCAGTGTAGCCAATAGCATCATGGGAGTCGCAGTCACACATATTGCCCCCCCCCAAAACTGTCCCATCAACTCCACCCTGAACCATGCTCACATCACAGGGAGTGGAGAAGGACTCACAAGATGGCTGACACTGGCTACTGCTGTGGGGAGCACAAGGCCCTGCTGCCAACTGTGCACCAACAAACAGCAGGACACCACTGACTGACATCCTGAGAGACAACTTCCACTCCCTGCAATGCAAGCACGTTCCATGGTGGGATATCTGGCTAGCTGGGTGGGAAGGAGGACTTGCAGCACTGACCATAGTCACAAGCACCTCCCCTCACACACACCCCAACACAAACTCCACAGAACCCACCTGGTAGAATGCAATGCCCCTAACACAAGATCCCACAAAGAACCACCACCCTGGGTTATGTTGGGTGAAGCACAGGGCCACTCTTGGGACTTCTAGCCAAACAACTGCCAGGACAACACTCCCAGCCATCCTGTCAGCACAGCCAGCCCACCCCACAGGGAAGCAGAGTCAAAAGGAAGGAAGCATGGGCATGCTGGGAAGGGGGGAAGAGGCAATAGCATGATGGGAGTCGTAGTCACAGCTCTACATCCCCCACCACATGGCCCAGCAAGCTCACACTCACGCATGCACATCCCACAGAGAGTGGAAAGGCCCATCAAAGATGTCTGACACTGTTGCTGTGTCGTGGGGAGCACAAGGGCATGCTGGGTACTGCACACCAACCAACAGCAGGACACCACTGTCAGCCATCTTGCCATTGCTCTCACACCCACACACACTGAACTCCCCACAAAAGCAAGTAAGTATGGGAATGCTGGGAAGTGGGGTGGAGGCAATAGCATGATGGGAGTCGTAGTCACAGACATAGCTCACCCCCACAACTGTCCCATCAACACCACCCTGAACCATGCTCACATCACAGGGAGTGGAGAAGGACTCACAAGATGGCTGACACTGGCTACTGCTGTGGGGAGCACAAGGCCCTGCTGGCAACTGTGCACCAACAAACAGCAGGACACCACTGACTGACATCCTGAGAGACAACTTCCACTCCCTGCAATGCAAGCACGTTCCATGGTGGGATATCTGGCTAGCTGGGTGGGAAGGAGGACTTGCAGCACTGACCATAGTCACAAGCACCTCTCCTCACACACACCCCAACACAAACTCCACAGAACCCACCTGGTAGAATGCAATGCCCCCATCCTAACACAAGATCCCACAAAGAACCACCACCCTGGGTTATGTTGTGTGAAGCACAGGGCCACTCTTGGGACTTCTAGCCAAACAACTGCCAGGACAACACTCCCAGCCATCCTGTCAGCACAGCCAGCCCACCCCACAGGGAAGCAGAGTCAAAAGGAAGGAAGCACGGGCATGCTGGGAAGGGGGAGGAGGCAATAGCATGATGGGAGTCGTAGTCACAGCTCTACATCCCCCACCACATGGCCCAGCAAGCTCACACTCACGCATGCACATCCCACAGAGAGTGGAAAGGCCCATCAAAGATGTCTGACACTGTTGCTGTGTCGTGGGGAGCACAAGGGCATGCTGGGTACTGCACACCAACCAACAGCAGGACACCACTGTCAGCCATCTTGCCATTGCTCTCACACCCACACACACTGAACTCCCCACAAAAGCAAGTAAGTATGGGAATGCTGGGAAGTGGGGTGGAGGCAATAGCATGATGGGAGTCGTAGTCACAGACATAGCTCACCCCCACAACTGTCCCATCAACACCACCCTGAACCATGCTCACATCACAGGGAGTGGAGAAGGACTCACAAGATGGCTGACACTGGCTACTGCTGTGGGGAGCACAAGGCCCTGCTGCCAACTGTGCACCAACAAACAGCAGGACACCACTGACTGACATCCTGAGAGACAACTTCCACTCCCTGCAATGCAAGCACGTTCCATGGTGGGATATCTGGCTAGCTGGGTGGGAAGGAGGACTTGCAGCACTGACCATAGTCACAAGCACCTCCCCTCACACACACCCCAACACAAACTCCACAGAACCCACCTGGTAGAATGCAATGCCCCCATCCTAACACAAGATCCCACAAAGAACCACCACCCTGGGTTATGTTGTGTGAAGCACAGGGCCACTCTTGGGACTTCTAGCCAAACAACTGCCAGGACAACACTCCCAGCCATCCTGTCAGCACAGCCAGCCCACCCCACAGGGAAGCAGAGTCAAAAGGAAGGAAGCATGGGCATGCTGGGAAGGGGGAGGAGGCAATAGCATGATGGGAGTCGTAGTCACAGCTCTACATCCCCCACCACATGGCCCAGCAAGCTCACACTCACGCATGCACATCCCACAGAGAGTGGAAAGGCCCATCAAAGATGTCTGACACTGTTGCTGTGTCGTGGGGAGCACAAGGGCATGCTGGGTACTGCACACCAACCAACAGCAGGATACCACTGTCAGCCATCTTGCCATTGCTCTCACACACACACACACTGAACTCCCCACAAAAGCAAGTAAGTATGGGAATGCTGGGAAGTGGGGTGGAGGCAATAGCATGATGGGAGTCGTAGTCACAGACATAGCTCACCCCCACAACTGTCCCATCAACACCACCCTGAACCATGCTCACATCACAGGGAGTGGAGAAGGACTCACAAGATGGCTGACACTGGCTACTGCTGTGGGGAGCACAAGGCCCTGCTGCCAACTGTGCACCAACAAACAGCAGGACACCACTGACTGACATCCTGAGAGACAACTTCCACTCCCTGCAACGCAAGCACGTTCCATGGTGGGATAACTGACTGGCTGGGTGGGTGGGAAGGAGGGCCGGCTGTCAACCAAACACAACCAATGCAGACCATGTTCACACCCCAAAAATACATAGAAATGCCCAAATAATGCAGGACAATGTGCCACACCAATATCAACCCCTGACTGTGACGACTTAGGACAATGCAATGTACAGGCCCGCACCCAGAGGCACAGTCACAACTGTCATGTGTGTCAACCATTGATGCCTGCAGAAACATAACATACATTGTTTGTGTCTCCCAAAAACAGGTGATGATGGGGACACAGCAGCAGACGCTGAGGAGTCCCAGTCCCAGGCTCAGGAGGATGCAGAGCTCACTGGCGTCGTACAGCCTCTGTCCTCCTCGGACGATGAAGACCAACCTGGCACATCCGGTGCAAGTCAACATGCAGCACCAGCAGGACCACCAGCTGCACCCCCTGCACCCACCCCTCCAACGACTGTCACCACAAATACCATCCCTGCCGACATGGACAGAACAAGGAGCAACACCAGCACAGGGACCCTGGACCAACCTGGGGCCATGGACACCACCACCACCACCAACCCCCAAGGTGGACCAGGGTTATCTGTGCGTGCCACTGCACACACTGCACATGTCAGCAGGGGTGGTGGGAGGGGTGGGAGACAGAGGTCGCTGCTTGCAGACGTTGCTGGTGTGCATGATGACCCACAACTGGTACGCATAGCTGATGCGTACCAGTCCAGGACCGGAGACCTCAGCCAGGTAGTGGGGCTCCTCAGAGACATGAAACAGCAGCAGGCTGCCCATCATGCCCGCTTGGACTCCCACATCTCCCACGTGGAGTCACACATGTCCCGCGTGGACTCACACATGTCCCGCGTGGAGTCCAAGTGGGATGCACTGCATGAGATGACGGCGGTGCACAGGGACATTTTACAATGCCTCCGCCAGATGAACAGCAACCAGTCCACACCTCCCTGTGTGCCAACAACATCTGGTGCCGAACAAACTGCAACTGCCACAGGGAGGGAGGATGACTCTGGCGGAGAGTCCCCTGCACCGCAGCAGCCTGTACTTGAGGGGCCCCCCAAGAAGAGGGGTCGTCCGAGGAGGGGAAAGTGAGAGGCCGATGGCCAAGCGCAACTCCCAGGAAGCCTGAACCTGTTCTGGATGTTCGCCTTTGTGCACAGACTGTTCACCCTGTTGACGGCAACACTACTCCCACACATTGCATGGGGAGTACAAGTTGGACCAATGTGTCAGACAACTGTGGCCCCGATACTGGGGATCCTGTCTACCAGGACTTTCAATTCACCTAGGAACTTCGGATTGCAAGATTTATGTACAGCACTACCCATCCTATGCACTATTAACACAAATGTATCACAATGAACACACTAATACACCATACTTGCCTCTGTCGTGATTCCAACGTGGGTGCTGTTATGGGGATGATGAACTGCAAAATTACACTGTGTATGCGAACTGCAACAGCAAGGACAACACAGGCATGTGAGTAAAGGCAACGTGACACATATGAGGGAGACACACCACCAGGGCTACACAACACATACACACCTAGGCCATCTGACTCATTGCCTACACTGATGTTGCCAGGGAAGATGGTGCAATGCACAGACACCACACCCATTCCCAGTTGTAGTCAAGTAGCCCACAGGTGCAGTAAGCAAATGGCACTCAAATGTGTGACCACAGACAACGCACATCACAAAGTGAAGCACAGGTTTATTACACAGTTGCAACATGTCGTAACCACTACAGATGCAAGGTAATCCCACCTGGCAGCCGGCACACAGTCAACAACTGTAGACGGAAGGAAGTCCATGGGTGTGGCGCACATCACCTGTAGGGACTCAACAGCTACCAGCCTGGAAGTGCAATCACGTCGTCGGTGGACACAGTTGACCAAACGAATCTGAAAGTACCCTGTGAAGGACAGAAATGACACACAGTCAAAAGCAATGGAGTACAGGACAGAACAGCAAAACTCATGCACAATACATGTTACAAGATACCCACCAAGAACCAAGTTAGCATGTCAACACTGTTGGGGAGTACAGCCCACCTGTTAGCACACATCGCAACACACATCCAGTCAAGTAGCCCATGGACACACTCCAACAGCACCAGAGCACCACCCACACATCATGCCAACTCACATCATTGACATGACACCTCAGGATACTCACAATCAGCTAAAGAAGTTGGTGATGAGCTGTGTGCGGACATCACCATCATCATCATCATCATCATCGTCACTGGCATCGTGGTCCAGGCCAGGATCCTCCACAGGTGGCGGATGTTGGTCATTGTCATCCTGGATGAGAGGCAACTCCTTCCGCACTGCCAGGTTGTGGAGCATGCAGCAGACGATGATAATCTTGCACACTTTCGCAGGGGCATATGGGAGGGACCCTCTGGTCTTGTCCAGGCAGCGGAAGCAGCTCTTCAGGAGACCAAATGTCCGCTCAATCACTCTCCTGGTCCGACCATGTGCCTCATTGTAGCGCATCTGGGCTGGTGTCATAGGGTTCCTGAGGGGTGTCAGCAACCACGGCATGTTGGGGTATCCCGAGTCACCTACGGACAGACAAGTGCACATTAGCTGACTTGGAAAAGTGGGCGGAATACTACAGATCAGATCACACACAATGGCACAAAGTCAGTACACACCGACAAGCCAGGCACGCTGGTTCTGCATCTGTGCCATCATCCTGGGGATGCGACTACTCCTCATCACAAAGGCATCGTGTGCTGAACCAGGGAAACGGGCACACACGTGTGTGATGGTCATGTCTGCAAGACACACCACCAGTGCATTGACCGAGTGGTAGTGCTTGCGGTTCCTGTAGGCCTGCTCCTGGGCCTGTGGTGGTACCAAAGCCACATGTGTCCCATCAATGGAGCCAATGACATGCGGCATCCTCCCCAGGGCATAAAATTCACTCTTCACGTCAGTGAGTCGTCGCAGTCTAGGGAAATAGATGTACCGGTTCAGGAATAGCAACATTGACGCCAAAACATCGCGGAGCACACGGCTCAACATGGTCTGTGACATCCCACCAGCAGTCGCCACAGTATGTTGGAAGGTACCGGTGGCAAAGAAGTGTAGGGCTGCCATCACCTTCACCTTGGGGGTCAGCGCTGTAGGATACGGCCGGCCAGGCTGCAAATGTGGGGACAACTGCACTGCCAAATCCTCAATCAGCTGCCTGGTGAAGCGGTACCGTCGGATGCTGTCCCGTTCCACCATCGTTGCCAGGTCTGGGAATGGTCGATGGACAGCAGGAGCCCTGCAGTGCAGAGGAGAAGTAAGCAAGATTGTCAGTCACCCCACATATGCGGCATTGAACACACTCAATATCCCAACATACATCATTATGAGGCACAACTACATGAAGTGTGCAGTTCCGGAAGGACATGTATGGTACATACATGGCCAACATCTGTCAACACGGTCCAACAGGTGGCATCAATTAGTCCCAGGTTGGCCCATTGGATATCATGAGGCCGTGTCACAGTTCCCATCTCCTGCTGCCGTGTCACAATCACCCCCCACAGTGACATGTGAGGACAGATGTGCCCCAGGCACCACAGCTCAACGACCGGTACTTTCCCAGGGACCCTGTATTGCCACATGGACACTGGCATTACATGGAGTATCATGTATACACCACAGCAAAACAACCATGTCCCCAACAGGTAGTGGCCCCACTTGCCACGGCAGGACAGACATGGACGTCTGTGACACACACACGCACAACATCAAAGTCCATGCACACACAACCGGGATGTGGAGACTGTCTCCCATTGTGCACATGAAATCAGAGACATTGTAAACACTACATGCACAAAGACTGTGGAGGACCATCACTATTGTGCCACTGGGACACCCTGGCTCAAACATACCGTCCCACATGGGACTCACGGGGTATGTGACATGACATACAGATACACCACCGTGAAATGTGACCATGGCACATGCACAGATATGAACAGTTGCACATCACAGTGGTCATGTACACGTAACACCCAGGATCCTGTCCCCATGAACACGTGCACAGCCTGGGGGTGGCTGCCCACAGGTGACACCCACAGGACAACATGTACACCAACATACACACAATAGGAAATGCAGCCTTACATGCCTTATGATAAAGTTTGGACAGGCTGTCGTGATGTAGGTGTGCCCCTCACTCCCTGGGAGCTATCTGTGGCTGGCATATGTCCATCTGAGACAGGCATGCTGACATATGCCAGTCACATGTACAGTGATGCGTTGTACTGCAATGGACCGATCGGTGCCCCGGCCGGCCCATTGCATTCAATGTGTGCGGGTACGCGTTGTACCCCTGTATGCGTTGAACTGCAATGGACCGATCGGTGCCCCGGCCAGCCCATTGCATTCAATGTGTGCGGGTACGCGTTGTACCCCTGTACGCGTTGTACTGCAATGGACCGATCGGTGCCCCGGCCGGCCCATTGCATTCAATGTGTGCGGGTACAGCGTTGTACCCCTATGCGCGTTGTACTGCAATGGACCGATCGGTGCCCCCGGCCGGCCCCTTGCATTCAATGTGTGCGGGCACGCGTTGTACCCCTGTACGCGTTGTACTGCAATGGACCGATCGGTGCCCCGGCCGGCCCATTGCATTCAATGTGTGCGGGTCACGCGTTGTACCCCTGTACGCGTTGTACTGCAATGGACTGATCGGTGCCCCGGCCGGCCCATTGCATTCAATGTGTCGGGTATGCGTTGTACCCTGTACGCGTTGTACTGCAATGGACCGATCGGTGCCCCGGCCGGCCCATTGCATTCAATGTGTGCGGGTACGCGTTGTACCCCTGTACGCTTTGTACTGCAATGGACCGATCGGTGCCCCGGCCGGCCCATTGCATTCAATGTGTGCGGATGCGTGTTGTACCCCTGTACGCGTTGTACTGCAATGGACCGATCGGTGCCCCGGCCGGCCCATTGCATTCAATGTGTGCAGGTACGCGTTGTACCCCTGTATGCGTTGAACTGCAATGGACCGATCGGTGCCCCGGCCGGCCCATTGAATTCAATGTGTGCGGTGCACGCGTTGTACCCCTGTACGCGTTGTACTGCAATAAACCGATCGGTGCCCCGGCCGGCCCATTGCATTCAATGTGTGCGGGTACACGTTGTACCCCTGAACGCGTTGTACTGCAATGGACCGATCGGTGCCCCGGCCGGCCCATTGCATTCAATGTGTCGGGTGCGCGTTGTACCCCTGTACGCGTTGTACTGCAATGGACCGATCAGTGCCCCCGGCCGGCCCATTGCATTCAATGTGTGCGAGTACGCGTTGTACCCCTGTACGCGTTGTACTGCAATGGACCGATCGGTGCCCCGGCCGGCCCATTGCATTCAATGTGTGCGGGTACGCGTTGTACCCCTGTACGCGTTGTACTGCAATGGACCGATCGGTGCCCCCGGCCGGCCCATTGCATTCATTGTGTGCGGGTACGCGTTGTACCCCTGTACGCGTTGTACAGCAATGGACCGATCGGTGCCCCCGGCCGGCCCATTGCATTCAATGTGTGCGGGTACGCGTTGTACCCCTGTACGCGTTGTACTGCAATGGACCGATCGGTGCCCCCGGCAGGCCCATTGCATTCAATGTGTGCGGGTACGCGTTGTACCCCTGTACGCGTTGTACCGCAATGGACCGATCGGTGTGCACCCATTGACAATGGGCTTGCCTGGCAACGGACGCGTTTTCGAATTTCGAACGAGTCGGTTGCTGGAAAATCAGTTGGTCACCCACAACAATGTTGCAAAATCATGTATGTCATGAAGTTGAAGATTTGAAGGATGCTGTGGGCGTGTTTTGGTGCTGCTATTCCATGGATTGGCCAGATTCAGAAGATGCAAACGACTTGGACCTATCACTTTGGACACAAGGGACAGTATCTGCCTCTCCAGCACATATATATTGCTGGCTGTTCCCCTGAGAGCTCACTTGCCTGCACTACATGCTCCAGGACGACATCTGCCACTGCACTGCTGCTGTCTCTGCCCCTCTGGACCCTGCAATGGCACGTACTGTGGAGAGAGCCCCAGCCTTCAGCCTTGAAGAGAACCAGGCCCTGCTGGACAGCCTACTTCCACAGTACAGCAAGCTGTATGGGACACCAGGGGAGCAGGTGAGTGTTCTGTGCACTGCCTTTCTGAATGTGCATTTTGTCTGACTAGCAAGGCTGAAAGTCTGCACGCCACTGGCTAGCAGGCTCACTGAGTAGTTGTCACCCCCCATAGTGTGTAGTGACATGCACTGGACAGGTATGGTGCAGTGACAGTGCATTTGAACAAGGTTTTACTTCCCATGCAATGATACCATGTAGTGACGTCTGGCAAACTGTCCATGGGCAGCTTTGCACTGCCTGTGTACATCATGTGCCCCTGTGATTGAGACATGTATATACAACTGTGTCATGCACGGATATGTTGCATGTGTAGTAATGGCCTTTTCACTTTGTCATCCTGACAGGTTAATGCCCATCGGAAGCAGGAGATCTGGAAGGACATCGTCCGGGCCGTCCGGTCCGTGGGGGTCTACAAGCGCCGGATCCGCAACTGCCAGAAGAGGTGGCAGGACCTTCGGGGCTGGACCCGGAGGATTACACGGGTCCAGCTGAAGCTGTCGCCTCCTCGCAGGAGGGGCGGAACACGGACCCTGACCCCCACATGCTCCAGATCCTGGCGGTGGTGTTTCCAGACCTGGATGGGCAGCTGAAGGCCAGACAGCAGCAAGGAGGGGTGAGTCAAAGACTGCACTGTGAACTCTGTATTACATGCTTTGTGCCCTCCTCTGGCCTGGTTCAACTGCCACAGTGCAGCAGTCATGTTGTCCAGGAGCCATGTCCCTCTATTGTGCACTGCCCACTGCTCATCTGATACCCAGGTGTGGCCCTTACATTCAGGGAATTGTGTCACTTGGGACTGTGTCCTTGCAGTTTGCTTCACTAAAGGTGGGGGACAGCATCTGTTTCCCTAACTCTGTTGTGGGCATCATGGGTGGGTCCATTGTTCACACAACGCCTGTGTTCGGACATGTGATCTGCGTGTTGCTTTGATATGCGGTCCACTTGCTGAGCTGAGCCACCACATGTGCCTGGGGTATGTGGCACACGCCCATGCAGCGGGTGGGAACAATGTTTGGGCCCCAGGAGTGTGCAGATTACGTGTGTCACACATACATAGCCAGCTATCCACTGTCCAGGGCACATCCCTCATTCATGTGGAGCAGGACAGTCATGCCTACTCCAGGCCATGCAATGCACTCTGTACTCCCACTCCCGTGTATCAGCTGACACATTGTGCACAGTGATTTGACCCCTCAGGTGTCTGCCTCTGTGTCAGTGTGCTGTGGATTAGTTGCCAGGACTGCTGGGGTGTTTCTTGGTAGGGGCTCAGCATGCCCTTGGAGATGTGACCATAGGAGACGATACTTGTGTGTCACATAGGTGTTTGATCAGCTGCCCGTGCAGACTGGGGTATGCGAATGTGAAGTTCAGGCAGCTGTTCCCCATTCACAGCAAATTGTGAGGGGCTCAGGTTCAGAGGGTAGTGTCACAGGTCTCCCATATGTCCAATAGGTATGACCTGGACAGATGAGGGTTAAGATGATGTGTTGTGTGGGGGATGTACATGTGCACTTGTTCAGCTCCAGGACTTGCATTCCCCATGACCTACTATTGTGACACAGTGCATAGTGTTGTTGTCTGGCTGCCAAGTCATACATCACTGAGACAGTGATGTATGACTTAGCAGTCATGCCTCTGCCATGGCATGTGTCAACTTATTGGTGGTCCTGCAGGGGAGTGACATGTGCTACATGCACACCATTGTGGCGATGGCTATCAGGACATGGGTGCATCATGGTGTCTGTCGCTGGTATGCATCACATGCATTTCCTATTTGACTCTGGGCATCCCTTTCATCCGGAAACCTGTACTGACTCAGTGGCAAGAGCTGTGATGTGTGCATGTCCACATGCCACACCGTGTCCTCTGCACTGTCCAACTACTGTGTACTTGGTGCATGTGTCCACACTGGGGTGTTGCAATCCAACAGACACCAGACAGATGGGTGCAAGGCCATGTGGGATGTGAGTGCCATGCTTGGCATCAGACTGACAATTGGCTTCTCCTGTTCAGTTAGGGCACTTTTAGCAATGTACAACTAATGATGCCAGGGCTTGCTCTGTAATGTGCTGTGCTCACAGTGGTGTGTGCGTTTTGTGCAGGTGACTGATGTCTGTCTGTTTCCCCATTGTTTGCAGATACATCCACGGCCACGGAAGGGGACAGCTCCACGGACCAGGAGGAGCCAGAGAGCCAGACTGGGTCAGCAGCCGAGGAGCGGTCGGAGGGACCTAGTGGCACGGAGGGCGAGGGGAGCCACACCGAGGAGTCCTCAGCACCATCCACCTCAGCTGAGGACCAGAGCAACTCGGAGGATGACTCCCTTGTGGAGGCGGGTGTCAGCAGCCACCACACCCCAGCTAGTGTTGCTGTCCCCGCCACCACCAGCACCACCACCGCCCTCCCATCGGCTCCCATTCCCCAGGTCCGTGGAGGCTCCCATGTTCGGGAGCATGTCTCCTTTGGGCCAGGCACCGCACCCCCTGCCCCTGTGTCCCCTGCTGCCCTGAGTGAGGAGTCTGTGTACCTCCTTCGCCAGCTCCATGTAGGGCAGACAGCCATGCTGAGTGTCCTCCATGCGCACACCGCACTGTTGACTCAGCTGGTGTCGTTCATGGAGGGCATCTCATCGGGCATGTCTGACCTACAGAGGGGCAATAGGTCCATGGACTCCTCCCTGACGGCAGCAGTGTCCCTCCTCAGACAGACCCTCACCCCTCCTGCCTCTGCTCCATCCACACTCCCCAGCACCTTACCCGTCGAAAGCACACACACACCGGCACAGGCACACACCAGCACACACACGTCCAGCACACAGACACACCCGCCACAAACAAAACGCACACGCACGCAGTCAGGGGACTGAAACCAGACTCACAGGGGATGGGGCCCTGGTACACACACACGCATCCACGGGCACTGCGCAGTCCTCAGTTGCCTCTCCCTCCAAAGCACCCTCCCTTGCCTCACCTGCAACCCCAAAGACCCAGCGCCTCTTCCTCAGTGACCTCGGCCTCTTCCCCTCCGATCCAGCTACTCCAGCATCCAGGGTGAAGAGGAAGCCCCCACACGGAGCAGAGTGCCCCTCGCCCCCGGACACCCTCCCCCAGGCGCAGACAGACTGAGGCCCCCACCCGCAAGTCCCCCAGAGTGATAAGAGCAAGACCTCGCCGCCGCCCTGCAGCTCAAGCACCAGGTCTCCTTCCTCCATCCCTCAGGCCCCCACTCCACAGGTGCCCCACCACACCCTGCCCCAGGTTCCCCCACCCACAGATATACCACCCCCAAGAGGCTCCGGCCTTCTCCCCTGCCACTTGCTCTCCCGGCACCACCCCCCGCTGCGCTTGTCTGTGCCACTGATGTGGTGAGGGTGTCCTCCCCCTCTGTCCAGCCCACCTTGCCTGTTCCCCATTCTCCTCCCCTGGTGGTAGGCACTGCAGTGGAGTCCACTACCACCCTGTCTGACTTGGGCACTGCAGTGGCGGACCTGTCCACTCCATCTGCAGGGTCCACTGCAGTCGTGCCGGCACCCACAACATCTGAGCCATGCCCCCAGTTGTGCCGGCACACACCATGTCAGACACCTCCACTGCAGTTGTCAGTGGCTCTCCAGCACCCACCACCCCTTCCCTGCTTCCTCCTGGTGAGCCCTGATCCTGTCCCTGCGGTGCCTGGCCTACCCCCGGTTGCCCCTCCTAGTGGATTGTCCCTGGTTTTGTGCAGGCATGTGTAGGGTGGCATCTGCCACTGTCACCCACTTGTGACTTTGTTGATGGACTAGCCATTGGCCTTTGTTTATGTTCTACCGGACTTCTACTTTTAATGCCACATATGCTGAATAAAGCAACTTTCTGTTCTCTAGTGCTTTTGCTTCTGATGTACATGATGTTGATGATGCTAACCATGCCCTTGCTGCAGTGATGGTGATATTTGGTCTCATGATAATGAAGTGTTACTGTGCAGGAACCCATGTGGTCCAGGGGGAATGTGTTCTATCCTGTGGTGTATCCATGTCATCCATAGCAGCATCTGAGGGTGTCATGTGTTCAGTATTTGGCAATGGGATTTCCTACTTAGATTGGCAATTTCACATCTGTGGCTTCCACCCCTGCACATCTGTTGTGCCTGCCATTGTTCAATTCGTCTACTTCTCTGACCGTGTGGCCATCTCCAGTGGACATGCAGGTTTGGGCATCAATGGGGAAGGACTCATCTGTGTTGTCAGTGCAACATTGCTATACAAGTGTGTTGGATCTGTGCTGATGATTCCGTTGGCACTTCCATGACCAGGCTGATGTTACGGGAGCCCTCATTTGGTGCTAATTGTTGATTGTGTGACCAAGTGCTCAGCTGACAAGATGGGGCCCTACTGAGGCAACATATGGCACAGCTTTCCTCACACAGGAGTGGAGTCCCCTCATGGCAGTGTGTACTCCTGTGACATTGCCTGCGCCCAAGGTGTGTGTTGTATGTGCATGTCTGTGTGTTCACTTCCGTTTAGCTGTGCATGCTGTGATCCCTAGTGTTGTACCTGTTTGTGATGCTAGCTGAGTTGAGCTATGTTCCCCCAAAGTCTTCTCCCTGGGTTCTCTGTGATGTGGGTGCATGGCACATTACTGGTCATCAGTGTGTCACCCATAGGTGTGTTTGCTGTCAGGGCTGAGTTTGTGTGCAGACGCAGATGGGTCACAGTCAGGTTTCCCCTTGGCACTTGTTGTTTGCCCCTGTCATGTGATTTCCAGTTTGTGTTATCTTTCAGTGATTGTGACACGTTGTGTGTGTGACTGCTGGCACTCCTCAGGGTCCGGGCTGCAATGTTGGTTGTTGTCTATGTGTGTTCTTTGTGGGTGACCTTGGCTTCTTCATTGGTGTGTGACTGTGGCTGGGATCCCATTGGTTGGTGTGGTATTGTCGTCATGTCCATGTACAGCGTAGTGTGCAGTGTGTCAGACATTCAGGAGTCTTGTTGAGTGTCCATGTGTGATGTGTTTCTGCACCGTGGTTCCCACCCACCACCCTGGAATAGTCATGGGTGCATGTGCAATGTCACCAGTGCATGTGTGCTTCACTGCTGCACATTGTTGGAGGTCGAGGGGTGTGGTGTTGAGTGTGTGCAGATGGGAGTTGTTGCCCGGCTAGGCCCCTGCCTCCATGTTGGCCTTGGCTTACTGGCCATGCTGTTTGATTTGTGCTTGTGTAGGTGTGATGGTAGTTAGTTGCTCAGGACACATGACTGTGGTTCACAGTGTGAACCACATTTAGCTTTGTCATCACAGTGGGATTGTAATGCAGCCCAGGGTCACCACATTGTGGGGGCCCTGGGGGTGGTGCTGTGGTGTGTCTGTGTCTTGCTGTGTCAGTTGCTGTCCCTACGTGCCTGTGGGACATGTGTATTTTGTGCTCCCTCTCATCTGACAATGCCTGCTTGCCCACATAGGGGATTTGGATCCATGAGTTACCTTTATGTGGCACTGTATGCACATCTGTATGATTGGTATTCAGGTCTCCTCATGTGTTGTGTGGTTGCCTGGGGACACTGGCACCCCCCCACCTGTTGTGTATGATGTGCAGTGTGGGTCTGCCTGTTTGTGTTTGTGCATCTGCACCACTGCATTGGCATATCTTGGGTGTGCCATTGGCTGTATGTAGTTTGGTGGGTTTCCCCTGCTGTCCCTGGGACTCCTAGGTCATCGGTCAGCACAATGATCATGGTTTGTGTGTCCCATTGCTGCCATGGTATGGTATCTGTTCACCTCACATCTGCAGTCTCCACAGGGTATCTGCATGTGTGTGCCCATTGGTGCAAATATGTGGGTCTGCATTCTGATGGTCACTTCTGTCATTGTGTCATTGATGATTGTTGACGGTGTCAGCCCCCATGGGTGTTGTTTGTCTGCACATGGCCAAAGGTATGTCTTATTTGCACTGCAGGATTTGGCTCCCCCAATTTATGTTGCAATGGGACACATACACTACTTTGCCACTGATGTGTTTGTTGTTCTGTGACCAGGAATCATCCATGCAGTTTGGCAGTTGCACCTCTTTCTTTGTCAACACTTACCTTTTGGTCACTGTGATGATGGGGGTTTGGACCCCATTGCCACAATGTTCGAAATGTGCTTCAGCTATGGACCCCACACTTACATTTTGGTCACTGTGATGATGGGGGTTTGGACCCCATTGCCACAATGTTCAAAATGTGCTTCAGCTATGGACCCCACACTTGCCTTTTGGTCACTGTGATGATGGGGGTTTGGACCCCATTGCCACATTGTTCAAAGTGTGCTTCAGCTATGGACCCCACACTTACATTTTGGTCACTGTGATGATGGGGGTTTGGACCCCATTGCCACAATGCTCAAAGTGTGCTTCAGCTATGGACCCCACACTTACCTTTTGGTCACTGTGATGATGGGGGTTTGGACCCCATTGCCACAATGTTTAAAGTGTGCTTCAGCTATGGACCCCACACTTACATTTTGGTCACTGTGATGATGGGGGTTTGGACCCCATTGCCATAATGGTCATGGCCTGCTTGCATTGTGGGTGCCACACACATATATGTGTGGCACATGTGCTAGGGGGTCACATTGTATGTTCAAAGTCATGTTCGGTGTTGTAGGCATTTGACACAGTCTACACACGCTTGTCATGGTGTTGGGGGATGTCTTCTTCTTGCATTCCCTAGGTTGTGGTGTGCTGGTTGTGTCATGCATTGTCCATCCTATGAGTGGGGGTGGTAGTAGTGGTAGGCATCCAGCCCCCTGGCTAAGGGTGGTAGTAGTGGTAGGCATCCAGCCCCCCTGGGTGAGGGTGGTAGTAGTGGTAGGCATCCAGCCCCCCTGGCTAAGGGTGGTAGTAGTGGTAGGCATCCAGCCCCCCTGGCTACGGGTGGTAGTAGTGGTAGGCATCCTGCCCCCCCTGGGTAAGGGTGGTAGTAGTGGTAGGCATCCTGCCCACTCTGGGTAAGGGTGGTTGTAGTGGTAGGCATCCTGCCCCCCCTGGCTAAGGGTGGTGGTAGGCATCCAGCCCCCCCTGGGTGAGGGTGGTAGTAGTGGTAGGCATCCAGCTCCCCCTGGCTAAGGGTGGTGGTAGGCATCCAGCCCTCCCTGGGTGAGGGTGGTAGTAGTGGTAGGCATCCAGCCCCCTGGCTAAGGGTGGTAGTAGTGGTAGGCATCCTGCCCCCTGGCTAAGGGTGGTAGTAGTGGTAGGCATCCTGCCCCCTGGGTAAGGGTGGTAGTAGTGGTAGGCATCCAGCCCCCTGGCTAAGGGTGGTAGTAGTGGTAGGCATCCTGCCCCCTGGGTAAGGGTGGTAGTAGTGGTAGGCATCCTGCCCCCCTGGGTAAGGGTGGTAGTAGTGGTAGGCATCCTGCCCACCCTGGGTAAGGGTGGTAGTAGTGGTAGGCATCTTGCCCCCCCTGGCTAAGGGTGGTGGTAGTGGTAGGCATCCTGCCCCCCTGGCTAAGGGTGGTAGTAGTGGTAGGCATCCAGCCCCCCCTGGCTAAGGGTGGTAGTGGTGGTGGGCATTTGGCACCCCCCTGGCTAAGGGTGGTAGTAGTGGTAGGCATCCAGCCCCCCCTGGGTAGGGGTGGTGGTGCGCATTCAGGCCCCTGTGTGCATATGTGGCATTGGTGATGGGCATCCCGCCCCTATGGTGCTGCTGTTGCTGGTGTAAGTATATTCTGCATCCCTCTGTGTGTGTGTGATGTGTCGTGTACGTGTTGTATGTGTTTTGTGGTTGGTGTCTGGCTTACCTTCTGCGCTGTACGCATCCGTGCCTGTTCCGGTAGTAAATGTAGAATATTGGTATGATCGGGACGAAGGGATTCATGGTTGTTTCGTGTCGTTCGTCCTTCTCGTTGCTTCGCGTCGTCCTCGTCGCTTCGCGTCGTCCTCGTCGCTGGCGTGTTCGTCTCGGAGCCGTGGATCGTGTTGTGGCGCGAATCGGAGCTTATGTGCGCCTCTCCCGGATGCTTTGACGTGCCGTGCGTAGCGACGGGTTCGGCGCGTACGGAAAGCGCATCGTACTCGTTCGGCCGGACGGAGCTGCATTTTCCCTTCCGTGCGACTCGATTCAGCGTTTCCGGATTCGCCTCGGTCGGGGAACAGGACCTGGTTTGGGTGAGTACGGCTCGGCCGGATTCTTTGCTCTTGTGCGCATCGTACTTACTCGTTCGGTGTGCTGTACGGATCGGTCGGGAAACAGGCTTTCGCATGGCTTTTTTCCCGACCGAATGGTGTTGGGTGCGCCTCCGACCGAGATCGGAATCGGCCCCAACGTGTTCACCCGACGGCAGTATTTTAACAAGCATTTGGAATGCAATAGGTCTCGTATTTGCGAGAGTTTAAGCTGCTAGCATTTGTAAATGACAATGCCTTTCATTTATTTTTTAAAAACCAAAACATAAATAAAAGGCATTGTCATTTACAGTGCCAATAGCTCAAACTCACGTAAATGCGAGACCGATTGCATTGCAAATACTTCTTTCTTAAATTCTCCTTTACTGTAGGTAGATTTTTTTTCTTTCAAGAGTGTGTGTCTTTACCTGGTTGAAGTTTATTAACTTCTTCATGAATACAGTTTCTATTTGAATCCTTCTTAATATCCCTCAGAACTGCTTTTGCACATCTTCCAGAAAGCTCAGCCATTTTCACTAGATCAATGATCTCTTGTAAAGGTGACTCTCCTTTAGCCCATAAATTATCTTGAATGGAAGTGTTTGTAGCATGCATAACTATTTGATCCTGTATAAGTTCACCATGCAGTACTCCAAAATGGTAAGACAAAGCTAAATTCTTTAAAGCTGAAACAAATTCCTCAATAGTGTCGTTTTTTGCCTGTTTCCTGTGATAAAACTTATATCTGTTTATGCCTCCGCACACTGAAGGTGCATAATATATATCCAAGTCTTCTAATGCATCAGTAAACACATCATCATGACCTTCTGATCAAGGTTTTTTCCCAATTCTGTAATAAATGCGTAAACCTTAGCCATGAAGAGTGTAGAAGAATTTTCTTCTTTTTTTCTGGGGTAAAGTCATCATCTTCATCTAACATAGAAATATAGTTAATGAAATACTCATGCCACTCTTGCCCTTTCAAGGAATTATCTGTAGTAGATGGTAAAAATGGTTGAGGTGGCACAAGGTTCATCGTATTTGCAGATGCCATATTCTTAGAAGTATGCGCGTCTTGACACCGTACTATGTACTAGCAATACTGTCACCCAAAACAAAAATAACTAATATTAACCTAAAATTTGTGTTCACTGCATCATAGGCAAAATTTAAGTAAAATACTAATGGCGTGTCTATCGCAGTTGAAATGCGTTGGAACAATAGAGAAGTGCTGGCGTGCCTATCGCCGAAAATCCTTGACTTGTGGGACGACAGGCAAAAGCGTGCTTATCGCTGTAATGCAGCACAACAGAGAAGGCCTTTCCTAAATAAAGATGGCTGCTTTACGTACGTTTGCGGCACTCCTTCGGCTTGTTATGTTGGGTGCTGACGCTTGTGCACTGACTCGGTATCCAGGTGATGCACAGCTAGCGTTGATGAATGGTTCGCGCTGATGTAACAGCTCGTGGTGAGTAGCTGCTGTTCTAGGAAAACCTCCAGATAAATAATGGAAAGCACTCACCCGTAGGCAAAACACTTGTACACAGAGGTCCTTCAGATTCAGGATACACAGGACAGCTTCCTTGGGATACACCACTGTAAACACCACGATAACGCAAATGTAGGCCATTCTTGTATGCGCAACCATGTCGGGTAACATGGGTTCAGATTGGGGCCAGTCGTCGCCACATTTGTAGAGACAAGGTGTACACTTAAGTTGAAGTTAAGTTATTTATTCAACATTACATGCCCCAACCACAAGGGAGCTCAGGAGCAACCTTCTCCATTCAATTCATTCTCCACCAACTGCCCCCACTTTCCCCCAACATTCCAGCATACATCATAGAGCCCAGTGGTGACATAGTGAGACTATGAGTGCCCACTAGGGACAACCTAATTCTACATCACAACAACTAGTAATGATCCACTCGAGGGACTCGGACACCCACCAACCCCTGCTTCTACTTCCCCCTGCCCAAACCACTCCTCACCCAAGAAAGGCTGTAGTGGGAAAGGGATTAAAAACATCCCCAACACAATGGTGAGTCGCGCTGCGACCTATATCCCCCCACCTTACTGACCCGCTGGTACCCATGTGGAATGCAGAAGAAGGACCCACATCCTAATAGAAATACAAACGACCTTTATTTTTCACTGCATATAGCCCAGATATGTAATGATTGCTAAGCTACATAGCAGGTCAAGTACCCCAAAGGAAGTGGTCTTGCAACTTATGCCATAGACAGAAAGTAGCCAGAGTAAGCCACAACCAAAGTCTAAAGACTAGGAGGAGGACAGCTAAGTGTACCATGAGGTGTACCAAGGAACTTCAGTTACCAGCGAAGTTCTCTAATGAAGCAACCACTTGCGTACAGAATGTCTATTCTGTCCAACCTCATTCCATTTCTCCTTCAGTTTACTGTTAGAAGACTGCTTCTGTTTAAGTGGGGATATTAGTTTGTCTATTGTTGGCCCCAAGAATTCCTGAGCCTTGTCGACTGTTTAGACTATATGTGATTTGAGGTGCAATTGGAAACAGAGAGCAAAGGGAAAGGCCCACCTATAGCAGATCGGTTCTCTCCACAATTCAGCTGTCACTGATGTAAGCGTTTGTCTCCTGTTCAGTGTTGCCTGTGACACGTCCTGGTAGAGTTCAGGTGACTGGCTCTGGAATATTGTCTTTCTTGCCTGCCAAGCTGCCCTCATGATTCTACCTTTCAGTGGTAAGGAGCCCAATTTCACTATAATGTTTCTGGGGTGAACTCCCACACTATGTTCATGGATTATCGGAATGAGAAACATTTGATCCTCCTTTAAAACATGGGGGAACAAAGCCAGACAGTACCTGACAACAACCTCTCCCTCCTCCCCTTCTCTCACATTGTGAATCCTAATGTTGTCCCTCTATGACCTATCCACCAGATCCACGAATTTCACCCATAAAGCTTTGATATCCTCCCCCATTTTTGCTTCAGTATCATGCATTTTTTCAGTCCTGACTCATTGCGGCAATATCATCTCCGTTCATCCCCACTCTGTCCCCCAACACCTGGATTTCCTTAGTGACTTCAGAAAGGCCAGATGCTAAGTCTGATTTCATGGTTTGCAGCTGAGTTGTGATCATATTTGCTATTTTGTACCTATACTTGACCTTCTAGTCCCACCTAGCCATGACATAATTCGTATGGACAGAGAGTTAAAACAGGGTGGAGGAATAGCCTGTATACACAGAAATACACTCTCGCTTTCCCAATCTGATTCAACCACGCCATCCTCCAGCGAATATCTCTGCATCAACATTGCCAGCAAAAACCACCATGTCTGTAAATTACACACATTCTACCACCCCCCTGGTGACAATCTTTCCTTCATTGAGCATTTAATGGAAATCATCTCATCCAACGATGACCCTCTCGTGTCCCAAATCTTCCTGGAAGACTTCAACCTCCACTGGTCTAACCCAAATGATCACGCAGTGAATTGTCTTAAATCCTTCCTATTGGATCATGAGCTGACTCAATTTTGTGATAGCCCAACTCACAAGGGAGAAACTCTGGATCTCATCATATCCAAAGGTAACACTATCACATTGGACTCCATTATCCCTTGCGACTGGTCCGACCACTATTACATCTTCTTCTTCATTAACAGGGAGGTGTTAGCGAAGGGCGTTCAACCCAAGAAAATGAAGCAATGGATAAGGAACCTTAGAAATATTAACACTGAAGAGCTAGCAATCTGCTGTTCAAAAGCCTGGTCTCCTCACTCAGAATTGAAAGATGTTCATGTCCTCACGGATTTCTATAATGCCTCTATCTCCGGTATCATGGACGATATAGCCCCGCTACAACATAAAAATGCCTCCTCCAAAATCTCCAAACCATGGTTCAACGACAACCTTAACTTGGAACGCCGTAATCTAAGGTCAGCGGAAAGATCCTGGAGATCTACACCATTGACCGAACACCTAACCCTCCTTAGAGCTATCAGGAGTTCATACAATAAGAAAATCAAGAGTGCTAAAGCCGACATCTTCAGATCTCAACTTAATCGAGCCATAAATCGCCCCAAGAAACTATTCAAAATTGTTAATCAACAATCGATCAAGGCGCCCATCCGCACTGACCCTGGTGAAGGCACTCCTACTTGCGATGAATTCGCCACCATCTTTGTCGAAAAAACATCAAGCATCAACATAGTTCTAGAATCAAAAAGGGCTCTTCTCCTAAATTCAGGACGCACTGCTCCACCTAACCACCAGGAACTACCCATCCTCCTTCGTACTATTCCCAAGAACAATGCCTCCTGGCACACCTTTACATCCCTTAGTGAAAACGACATCTACAACACTCTTCTTGCGATAAAACCTGCCAACCACTTCAATGACCCTCTACCTCCTCCCATATTCAAAGAAATTAAAGCTGCCATCCTTCCCATTTGGGCAAAGATTGTTAACGCTTCACTACTACAAGGCATGATACCGACTACCTAAAAACTGCACAAGTATCCCCCATTCTAAAAAAAACAAACGCAGACAGTTCTGATCTGAATAACTTCCGTCCCATTTCCAACATCCCCACGCTGGTGAAACTTTTAGAAAAGTGTGTGCAATCTCAACTCTGTGCTCACATTAAGAAATTCCAACTGCTGGATCAACATCAATCAGGCTTTCGGAGAGGCCACAGCACAGAATCGGCACTCACTCACATCTTGGATGACATTTTAAAGTTGCTAGACCAAAATGAATCCTGCCTCCTCATTCTCCTCGACCTATCTTCTGCCTTTGACACTGTTAACCACAGCAAATTACTTTCCACGCTAGAACACCGGATGTGTCTATCAGGTGTGGTTTTGCAATGGTTCTCTTCCTTTCTCCACAACAGATCCCAAAGAGTCAAAGTGAATCAATCCCTATCTCAGCCATCTACAGTCCTGATGAGGGTTCCACAAGGGTCCGCCCTTTCTCCCATACTCTTCAATCTATTCTTGGAACCTTTAGCTAATGCCCTGAACTCAGTGAACATTCTCTTTCACATGTACGAAGATAACACCCAATTTTATTTGAAAGTCTCCTCCCTGGAAGACTTCATTTCACTCAACTCCATCTTGATGAACACCCAAACCTGGCTCACTGAAAACTACCTCATGCTCAACACCTCCAAAACAGAATTTCTCCTCATTGCTCCCCCTAACCATGCCCCCAAGATTGACCTCTGGATGCATCATCTTTCAGCCTTCAACTGCTTCCCCCACATTATCGATTCTGCTAAATCTCTAGGAATCACCCTAGACAGGCACCTGAACATGCAGAAAGATATTAGCAATGCAACCAAGGGTGCTAAACACCAGATGAGGCTACTAAGGAATCTGAAACCATTCCTCCCACAGGAAGACTTCAAATGGGCGGTTCAAGCTTTAGTATTGCCAAGGCTTGACTACGGCAGCTCCACTCTTTGGGGTCTCCCCAAACAACGCTTGGTTCCACTTACGGCTTCCATTAATGCCGCAGCCAGATTGATTACTGGTACAAAAAGAAATGATCACATATCCCCAGCCTTAAAATCCCTAAACTGGTTACCTTATGAAGCTAGAATACAACTAAAGATCGCTTGCTTGACTCACAAAGCACTGCACTTCAAGACCCCCATCTATCTGGCTCACAAACTTGAATTATCAGGGGGCGGCCATCCGTCTCGAAGTGCAAATTCACTTCTCCTGAAACCTCAAATCTTCCACAAAAAAGAATGAGTAACAGAGCATTCTCGGGCATGGCCCCGTAGATTTGGAATTCCCTTCCACCGGAAGTTCGTCGAATCCCATCCACCGCTTCCTTCAAAAAAGAAGTGAAAAAAATCCTAATGCTGAAATTTCTGCCATAAAGTCCTGGTTCAGCTGCCTCAATACTGCTTTCTTCTCTGATGCTATGACTGTCCAGTTCACTGTTACACTTCTGGGTTTAACAGTGTGAACAGGCCACTCCACAACTTTGTATGTTATTTATGGAATGTCTCTCTCCCATTGCTTGATCGCTATCTTTTACTTTTGTGTAATCCGGTGTTTAATAGGATTAGCAGGCTATAATCCTGTGTACATTGCCTATTCTTCTCTATTATTGGATCTGTCCGGTTTTGTTTTTAAATGCTCTGAATCATGTTGTTGTCATGCTCTCGTCTTGAACCTATTGGTAACGTTTGTCTTGAACCTATTTGTAATGTTTGTTCTTGTCACACTTTGTTATCCTACCTACCTCAAGAATGTATGATGATACAACGCGTACCATCACAACGCGGTATGTTACATCGTGGTCTTGGCAACACAAGTCGTTACATCGACTTGCGCTGGAGGGCGCTGGACTTAGGAATAGTGTGAATTACTATTCCAACTCCAGTCTACGTACAGTAGGGAAGGTGTTGGAATAGTAATTCACACTATTCCTTAGTCTAGAGCGCCCTCCAGTGCATTGCGTTGTGAAAACCACGATGTAACCATACCGCGTTGTAATGGTTACGTGGTAAAGGATGTTTCCCCTACCTCAACTGTGAAGCGCTCTGATACCCTCCTGGGTCTTGTTCGCGCTATACAAAACTTTATAAATAAATAAATAAATAGGTCAACCAAACTTGAATAAAGGTCTTCCTTCTTAATGGCTGACCCTGCATCAGATTTCTTCAACATCATAGCAAGTTGTCCCAGAGGCATATGTGTCTCAGTGTGTCCCCAGAGCTCAGTTAGGCCTTTCTGAGCTTTTACGTGTTTGGGAATGAGAACTGAAACTGTGTAGTAGCCCTGTTATTAATGAGCTGTGGGTCGCAGTCCAAGTTGGGCTCTGGTGGGTAGACTGCAGTAACAATGCTGAGGGTTCATGTTCTGCCTTCCAGCCTCCACACTAGGAAAAGTAACTGCCCCACAGTTAAACAAACCTCTTTCCACACTCCAGGACACTCCCAGTGCACCAACATCAGCTATGTCTCAAGGTGTCCCACTAGTGAGTACTTGGATGTGAGAGGCCACCAGGGGCATGACCAGGAACAGAGGATGCCTCCCATCCAAATAGAAACTTCAGCCGGTGTTGTGGTAACACAAATAGGGCTCTGCACATTATTTCATCAAAGCCAGGAGCTTGGACTTACACTCTAGTAGTCTGGTCACCATACCGAAGGGACAGCCCAGTGTAAACTACCAAGTCGGCTCACGCCACAGAGCTCTTCTCAGGAAAAATCTTGGGCTGTGATTGAGGCCGCAACTCGAGGTCGGCCTCGTTTTCATGCTGCCGAAGGTTTCATAGGCTCCAAGATGGCTGAAAGTGAGCCGCCTTCCACCCTCCTTGAGGGTTCCCATTTCCAGTGGCTACACAGTGACAAAGAGCCCCTGCAGAGGTCACCCCAGCGTCCCTACATCTCCTTGGAAAGCCTGACTTCAGGAGCCCTTGGGCCTGGCTGAAAACGGTTGAGTTTGGTATTGTTGAGATGTGCAGGTCTAGAGCTCACCGAGCATACATCTATGTCTTTATTTGATTTTTGCAAGTTTAACAGCACTTTACTGACAGCAGATTTATGTGTTTTATTCAGGTGTGAAAATTGCTGTAAACGTATAGAGGCAGTGATATCGGTGGGGGTACCTGAAGAGCTACAGGTAGAATCCTATATGTCATACAAAGACTATAAACAGTTTAGAAATTCAAAAAAAGCAACTGAAACAAACCAACAATTCACAGAAGCCCCTAGAATGAGTGTGTTTCCATTGTCTTCGTGCTACAAGAGAAATAAGAACCCATCCACCACCCATAGTGGTTACCCTCACTGTCCATATCTGGAAAGATGGCGAGCGCCACGCAACTATGCACTTGGAAGCGAGGGGAGCGCATACTCAATGCCATCAGGGTGGCTTCTCATCTGACTCTACTTTTAGTTTTCCCAAATAGACATCCCATATGGCATACCATATGCCCCTCTTAGTTGAGATATGAGCATTAGACAGTGCATCAGTTTCAAAATAGACCCAATTTTTGATATCTCTAAGCCACACCATCACCAATGGCATTAAAGGAGATTTCCATGACATAGCAATGTGCCCCTTGGTGAGTATGAAGGCAATTTCGATAAACTCCCACACGTATTTTGACCCCTTTGTACGTACAACTCTGGGCATTGCCGTACTATTTGGTAGAAGCTTGACTCCTCTTCTGTGGCCCACAGACAAAGATCTGAGGCTCCGGGGTGCATTTGCCCTATCCGTTTAGGTATTGGATAAGTGTGGTGCAGCTTCTCCCAGTAATTATCTGAAAGTTCCTGACCATTGCGTGTTCCCACCCTATTTTCAGCAAGCTCAGTCTCAGACTCCTATTATTAGCGCGCCGTACAGACAATTAACTGTTCATCTATCATGCCCATGTGTCAATAGGACCTGTAGCAAAGGGGGGGGGGGGCCTCAGGAGAGTCATGTGTTTCACCCAATTTCAGGGTAGGTTGTGGTAACAGCATTGTGTCCAAAATGAAATGGCCAGGGCTCAGGCCACACTCCTGCACCAGGGTATCAAAAGGACGGAGCATCCCATCTTCAAGCGAATCACCCCACTCTGTGAGCCCTGCATCGCACAGGAGGCCACGTGATGTGCCACCCTTAACCTCACACAGCTAAGCAGCACCCACAAGGGGAGATCTGGAGCACAGATCCCTCCTGCGATCAGCAGCCTGCAAAAAAAGAAAACATTTTCGAATCAACTGTCTCAGCAATATTTGTTTAGTCAATACTTTTTTCTGAGAATAAGAAACAAACACCTTTCTCATTCTCTTGTGTTGTGCTGTTTATTCTGTGGTTTTCCAAGGTTACTCTGTTTGCATCAGACTTTCTGAGAAAGCTTTCAGGAGGCCCAGTGCAATCAGGACTTATTGAGCCCATATTTTTTCTTTTTGTGTCATGAGAATTTACCTTACTACTGAGCCCAAAACTAAGTACCAAATACACCATTATTACCACTTTACCACCAGTGTAGCCAAGTCAAGCAGTCCAAACATATTCGCCGGGATGGTGTGAGGTTATGTGCTTAGAATTCAATAAAGCATTTAAAAGAGTTAATAATTCATTGTCCGGCCTGTGCTTTATTTTAAAGGGGTAGAAAAATACTTTACGCAAAAGTTCAGACGGCATTATGAGTCCTAACAGCTCCCCTCGCAGTTTGGTTCGTCGCATTCTACTTTACTGGGTGTTTTTCAGTTTCTACAGGCCAAACCTACCATTGTTGGCTACGATAGAGGCAGCACCCACTCTGAATCATGTGTCATCCAAATGGCCCATCAAGTGGGTTAGCACTGCCAGCGTCTACGATAAAATGGGGTGCAGTAACATGGGTGCTGGAAGGAGACCACTCTCCACTAGATACAGGTAGGGTTCAGTGAAACTTTTCTGGCAAGATCTACATTGGGTCCAAAGGAAAAGCTGTAACGCAAACAAAGTGAAGAACCCACCTTGGATTGTCGTAGGGTTTACAATGAAGGTGGAAGCCGCTGCTAATGTTTGTGAATCCTCTAGTTTGAACTCCAAGGTACTTGAGGTCTCTGGTTCTTTATTTAGTAACCTGTGATTAGATTTAGGACATTCTTAACTCTCAGATGTCATAGATGCTACAAGGATGCTGCAGAATGCATTTGTGTTCCTCACGAGCACTCAGCTATCTGAGGCAATCCTACATTTTTGGCATGTTGAAAGAGCACTAGGCGCTCAAGGCCTCACCACACTGATGGGGCTGCACATTCCTCTAAGAGCTACAGTGTGCACTGGTAAGTTCTCCCTGCCTCAGGCCTTTGCAGTCCTGTTCCATTCTAGGAGTAGTCTTTATCTTGAAATGATACCTCAAGTACCCCTCCCAGCAGTCAGTCACCTCCTTCCCTCAAAGCAGGTGCAATACACCTCTGCTCCTGGCAAGGTAACGAAACTCTGGGTTCCTGTTCTCAGTCCTATCAAAGGGGAGTTAGCAGTCAATTACCACAACCATGGAGGACAGAAGAGCTTCTCGACCCCCCTATTGTGGAAAAACAGATTCGGGAGCGGAGAATTCTTGTATCATTGGCTGGTGGTTTCTGCCCATATTTATATCACATTTTCAGAAATAATGTGTGTTTTTTAAAGGTCCAGCTCTACTGTGAGAGTCATGCAATTCAAATGTTTTGCTTATTCCTACCAGACGGATCCAGCAAGGGAAATGGCCTTAACAATGTGGGCTGAGCCACGCGTGCCGTTTTCCTTGTCTTAACCACACATATGCCTTAACCACTCATATGCGTGGTAAGGCATGGAGCAGTCTAGATGCTGAGATGGGCGGGCACAGGAAAAGGAAGGATCGGGAGAGGATGCGGACAGGTAAGTGAGGATGGGGCTGGGTTTTGGAGGAGTGGGGTAGTTTTCAATGATTCGGGTAGTTTTTAGGGCTAAGGGTTGGGGGTTGGGTTGTTTTCAGTGCTGGGGCAACTCACTGACACTGATGCTCTCATGTTAGCCTTCAGGACCACGAAATGAGGCATCTGTGTTAGCCAGTTTCGAGCGTAAAGATGATTGAAAAGCACACTGTATGATCTTGCCACTGTTTGTCCATAATATTTATCAGCTTTTGCAGTTCTCACACTATGGTGTGGATTCCAGACAGTGAAGTGCATATTAGCTGTTGTACACTTCTTATTTTATCAACCGATATGTATTGACTAATGATAATGTTGAGGCATGCAAAAGCCTTAGGTTTAAGTGCCACACAGGTTGAAAAAAGTATTGGTTGAATCCTGCTTCTGATCATCACAAGACTGTGACCCAAAACATTGACCTGCTGGAAAAACATCCTGGTTAATGTTCTAGAAAAACTGTACTTAGATTATTGCAATTGAGCCCTAAATTCTTTTGATGTTCATTCTCCAACTTTCTCTCTTCCTGATGATGACTGTAGGTAATATTAGACTTATGGCTTGTGAAAGGCAAACAAGACACACATAAATCAATCACAGATGCACACTGTTGCTTTAACTACTTAGTTGGTCAGGTGGAGACGCAAGTAAGTGTCATCATGCCTCTTCTTTAATTGCCTCTCCATGTCTACATGAACATGAGTACCCCTTCTGCTTCTATGATGTGCAGGCTGAACTCAGGGAGATGGGCACACGTGTAAGCAGTCATCACCCCCACATAATGCCCTTGCGTTTCTGTCCTTTACAAAAAGCAGAGAGAACCTTCAAATTCCTCTTTTTGTCTAGTGTTGATATAATAACAAACGTTCTACATCATTTTATCTCACTTAAAGCAATAAAATAACCTCATTTTGACTTGTAGACAATTATTGCAACTACATTTCAAACCACAACCCTAACCCTAAAATGAATCCTAAAACTTACCCTACACCCTACACCCTAAACGTAAACTGAAATTGTACACCCTAACATAACCCCCAATCACTTTTTGATGTTTTACATTATTTAGACCTTTGATATGCTTGAATGCCTGTGTCATACACTGACTAAGGTTTTAAATTAGGTGCATTGAAATACACAGCATGAAAAATCTTTGCCAATGTATTTAAACTCTGGCTTACAAAGCCTTAAGTGTTACAGCAATGGGATTGCCACACACACATCTGAGTACATAAATTTGCTCCTTGAGTACACACATTTTCTGTTTTAGTACTACTGATCGATATCAAACTTGTTTGAGCAATCACTTCCTTAAACACTTACTCACTCATACTCACTCCCTAACTCGCTCTCTTGCTCACTCCCTAAGTGACTAACATGTTCATTAACTCACTTATTTCAACCTCGGGAGGACAGATTGTCATGTAGTTCCCACTAATCCATAGGACCTGCACGTTTGTTGGACAACATAAACTTTAGGCAAGGTGCCTAAACTGATTCCGGGCAACCCTGCTGGATATGTTGGCCTAGAGACCAGCTAGCTCACAGTGCCACCATAAGTCCCCTAACCTTACTAGGGAGCGAATAGTTTCTGGCAACCACTGAACATGACAACCTTGACCCCTCAGGGATCGTGGAAACAGATTAGAACCTTTCGCTCAGTCAATCATGCTTACTAGTGCTCAGAGAAACATACAGAATACACAGTGGGACGTTTTCAATATATTTACTGAACCAACGTTATTGTTGTATAGAATACGTGTGCTGCGATAATCAGTAGACAGAAGCAGGTGAAAGTGATTACAAGCACGAACACAATAAATAGTAGATACAGTTCTACCATGGTGCTAAAACAATGTATATATGCAGGCATAGAAACAAAGCAGTAATCAGGCATACTCCTACTATGCAAACCCTACTCTGAGTATAGCTAGACTGTGTGTAGGTGTGAAGCCAAGAATCTCCCCAATGGACGATTACCTGGTGGAAGAGAATGTAAGAGTCTGTCTTGGTCACAAACTGGATACCCCCTAACGGAGATGTCAGACCACTGAGTGGTGAAGTCTCAGCATGCAGGGACCCTCAGTGTCAGCTGAAGTGCCTCCTCTGCTAATCTATTGAGATGCTCATTATTTATAATAGAAAGCAGCCTTGCGATGTACGTGCAGATTAGCGATGTTATGGATCTGTAGATAGCTCTGTCGCTCCATGGATGAAGATTGAAGGACCTTTGTACATAAGTGCGTAAAGAGGCCTTGTACATGATGTTCGAGGCATGGTGATAATTTTATGCGAAGCTAGATGTGTAAACAAAGTAGTTTTAGAGAAACTAATACGACATTTTCATGCATGGAGTATGTGCAAAGGTTCACAGCAGAAATTTTAATGTGAAACAGCGGACAATGTAAGAAATGAGCAACTTCGCTAGATGGGCCTAACCGGGAACATAACAGGATGATGAATTATACTGACCTTACAGTTACAGTGGGTGGTTCTGTGGCTGGACTGTAATGTAAAGGGGGGAGATCAGACAGAAGTATGGTGTGCCTGACTAAGATCATTCCATCGCATTATTAATGAGAGAAACGTGGAGGACAAGAGGACAGTCATTGCTTTTTAGGACAGCACTAACATGTTGAAGGCATTGCATTAAAAAAAGACAACAATTTCAATTTTCTGTTAAAGGGTTTCTATTTTCTGTTGAAGGGTTTGCCACAGTAAAGAAAGAAACTTTACAGCTAAAAAATAGAAAAATGGACAGAGGCGGGGTTGGCCACTGTAGGAGATTATTATGCAAACAAATAGCTGAACCCTTTTGAGGCACTGGTGGAGAAGTATGGGCTGCCCCCAGGGCACTTTCTGACATATGGAGTAATAGACACACAATGGACAGCACATGGGCATCTAAACATGTAGAACCATTGCAGCATGACTTAGTGCAGCTCTTATTTAGAATAGGGAGGAGCCCCAAATAATTACCTGGTTTTATGAAATGATTAAAATGGCAAGAGTAACTCCAGATAGGCCAAGAGTGCTCTGGGAAACTAATCTTGGAAGTGAAGTGAAAAATAAAACAATTAGTACGGTTTTATTGTACATGCAAAAGGTCTCTAGAAACACTTGACTTAAGTACGCTCAGTTCAATTACCTTTGCCAGATGTACTTACCATCCTAGAAACTCAATAAGATTTTTGAGTTATAAAACCTGTCCTCACTGTGATGCAGTGATGGCAGACTTGTCTCATACAGTGTAGAAGTTTCATGCAATTAGCGAATACTGGGAAAAGAGAATTACACATTTTCAAATCATTATAGGTAGAACCTAACTGTATAGACCTGAAGCATGCCTGCTGGGCCTTTTTCTGTGCCCAAGGCAGCAAAGGGTAGGTAGCAAGTTCCTGGACCTTGCCCAGATGTTCTTCTGAACTCTATAGCATGTACATGCAAGGTGAAAGAGGGACTCCTCTATGCCAGATGGATAAACGAGGTAATAAAGTGGGCCACAGTGGAAAGTTTGGCATAAACGGTGGAGAAATCTTGAGGTCTCCGGAAGTGCCCTATAGCTGGAATGTGGGATGAGGTTAGGCATAAGTTTGAAAAAAAGGTGGAAGAAGATGCGACCTTTGAAATTAAATAGTGCTTAGTACAGGATACCAGGCTAAGATACCAGGCTGGTGGAACACCAGAAACGATATTATTGATAAACACGTGGGATTAGCAAAACTGTTGTATTGCATCACAATTTCAATAAGATGTCTGAAATATAGTTTAAGGGCCACAAATAAAAATCAAATAAAAGTGTTTGTGTTTTTAATTTAAAAAAAGCTAACTTACTTATTCCCTCTCTGATCCACTAATTTGGTCACTACAACACCCAATTCCTAACTCACTCTCTCGCTTACTCTCCATAACTTACTTGTTCATTCAGTAACTCACACACTTCGTTGCATCATGAACTGCATCTCCCCTATCTGACAATGTGCGTTTAGCCCTACGTGCACCATCCATCTCTATTTGACATGTATTCCAAACCACCTGAACTTCAGCAGAGAAAGAAGGGGTCTGCTGTGTGAAGGATGGCGCAAAGTCCTGATTAAAAAGAACTTCCAAAAATTATTTTGGGACGTTGAATCTGTCCAACAAGCAGTCCAGGGACAGGCAAATTAGGGAGTAAACTGGAAATGGCTGTGTTTTTTTATAGGGTAAGTGGCTGAAAGTTCTTTGCGCTAGTGGGACACAGAGCAGAGAAGCCAGGATCCTCAGGAGGGTGAAGAGTCACCTGGAGAAAGAGAAGAGACAACAGCAACAACAGCTTTCAATATAAGTGGCAACAACAGCTGCCACCACAACTGCCACAATAGCCACCACAACAGCAGCAAAAACAGAAGCAATAGCCACAGCAACAGCTGTAAGCATGGCGGTAGCCACACCAATGACAACAGACATAATATTAGAAGGGCCAATGCTAGAGAACAAAGCTGCACGCCTTGAGGACCAGTGCAGTGCCCACAGCAGTAACCACAGTAGAGAACAGAGAATCAATCTCAGCTATCACTACAGCAAAAACAACAGCCATATTATCTTCAACCACAGCCATAACAAAAGGAGCTAGAGCACTAGCTGGAATAGCAGCAACCACATCAGGAACTACAACAGCTGCCAGCACAACAGCCACTGTTGTAAGCACAGCACAGCAGGGCCCACCTCAGTGACACCAGCTGCCACAGGGCAAACAGACGCTACAAAAGCGAGCACAGTCGCAGCAACCCCAGTTGTCACCACGGCTGAGACCACAGTAGTAATCACATCTGCCACCAAGACACCATCGCTGCAAATGCAGCAGGGACAACAGCAACAACAATAGCTGCCACAATAGCAGGAACAACAGCAATGACATCAGGCACCACCATAGCAAAAATAATAGTTGTCATAGCAGCAAAAACAGCTTCAAGCACAGCGGGGTCAACAGCAGCTAACACAGCTGTAATGACAGTAGGAGCATGCTATAAACAACAGCTGGCATCACGGCAATAGCAACAACAGCTGCAACAATAATAATAAGGACAGCAAGAAAGACATCTGTGGGAATGGCTTCACCACGGTTATAATTGCAGCAGGATCACAGTAGTGATCACAGTAGCCACCATGACAGGGATAACAGCAGCCACCACAGCTTTAACCACAACACAGACAACAGCTGGCACCATGGCAAGGACAACAGCAATTACACCAACAGAACTAACAACGGTCAGCATGATAAGGACAATCACATTGGCCACAGCAAAACAAAAACAGTGATAAGTGGAATGCTCGCCTCAGCCACCATTAGTTACTCAGGGCTGGGGTGTTTGGACAGGAATATTGAATGTTGTTTTTGGTATCAATGTAAAAAACTATAGTTTTTTATATTATCACTGTGCATAACAGCTCTTTGATGGATTATTTATTATGTTTTTTGTAGTATTATATTAGTGTTGTATGTTAATTTTAGTGTTAACTGTTTAAATGTATATTTTGCAATTAGAAAAAATTAAAAATAACTTTTCAATTATTGTTTATAATAATGTCATAAATAATTTAATATATATGTTATCATGTCATAGGAGCGGGATGTTGATTTTATAGGGGAAAGTATAAGTAGATTTTTAACATACGTGAACAATAATTTTTTTTACGTTTCATTTTGTTTAACAAATTGCAATTTTTTAAATGTAGATTTGTTAAAAACAATATACGTGTATTTTTTAATGTTTATTAGAAACAATGTTTGTTATATTTGTTATGTAAATGTGTACTTACATTGTAATAATTAATTGTTGTAATAATTTATGACATATTTGTATTTATGTATAATAAATTAAATATTTAATATATTTTGGCAAGGTTTTCTAATGTTGTATTTTATTTATTATTTAAAATAACATTATGCTTTTTAAAAATATAATAATTGTAGGTCTGTATTTTATGAATAATATGTTTACATTAAATACAATATTTTATATATATATATATATATATATATATATATATATACATACATCTATGTGTATATATATATATTATCTACTGGCGATCGCCAGTAGATAGTTATAGTTAGGACCTATTATCCATAGGAAATTCGTAACATTCTATTCCCAATAACTTTGGCGTCGTTTGACGAATCATCACGAAATTCTTCAAAACTAGTGGGGCGCTCCAGTCCGCTCCTGTCTTGAAAGTTTCGGGGTGATTCATCAAGCGGGGGCCGAGAAAAAAGGGGGGTCGCAAAACGTGTTTTCTCCATGTTAATTCCCATAGGAAATTTTAGCCATGGCTACAGCCCGAACTGCTGAACGGAATTACACCAAATTTTGCAAAAAGGTAGCGCTTGGTTCAGAAAGCGACCTTTTTTTAAATGGTGTAAATCCGTTCAGTAGTTGCGGAGAAATTAAAAAATAAGAGTGAAAAAATCAATTTCCCATAGGAAACTTTATGCAAGGCTACAGCCAAAACTGCTGAACGGAATTACACCAAATTTGGCAAAAAGGTAGTGCTTGGTTCAGAAAGCACCCTTTTTAAAAATGGTGTAAATCCGTTCAGTAGTTGCTGAGAAAATCCAAAATAAAAGTTTTGATATCTATGGCCGCGGTGGATCCACGCACCCTCCCGACCACGAGCTGCATGCTAATTGGCTGTCAACACTCCAAACCAGGAAGTGTTGGCAGCCATCTTGTTCCTCGGTAGAACCGAGGAACAAGAAAGCAGTAAAACAAGTGCGCAAAACACAAAAAGGGGGCAGGGTAGAAACATTTTTAAAAATCAGCAAAAAACGCGCTGGGTGCGCGGATCCTGCCGATAAAAAAAAACGAAGCGCGGGCTCCCGCGCTTCATGGTTAATTGGTCCCCGGGTGGGCCAAGTCACGGGGGCATGCAGGGGTTTATTATTAATTATATGGGGGGCTTCTAAGGCTCCCAAGCCCCGGGGACTGCCACCCCCCGGGGCTTTAAACAAAATGGTGCGGGAGGGCTCTCAGCCCTCCCGCAGCCCCGGGGACCGCCACCCCCCGGGGCTTCTTTTTAAAAAAATAATATACCTGTGTGGGGGGGCTCGAGCCCCCCCACATGCCCCGGGGACCGCCACCTCCCCGGGGCACTAAAAAAAAATGCTAATTTGGGGGTCCGGAACGGACCCCCGAGCCCCCGGGACCACCACCTCCCGGGGGCTGTGCATGTGAAGGGTGGGGGGCCACGCAGCCCCCCTCCTGGAGCCCTTGATGGCCCTGGGGACCGCCACCCCCAGGGCCGGCTCCTACAGTGTCCCGGGGTGCCTACCCCTGGGACACTGTAGTTTGCTATGACAGGACGGGAGCCTCGCGGCGCCCGTCCTGTCATAGCAAACTGCTTTGGTTTTTGGAAGAGAGAGCAGGAAACCTGCTCTCTCTTCCAAAAACCAAATTAGATTGCTTTTCCACACGGGGAGCTGCATCTTAGCAGCTCCCCATGTGGAAAAGCAATGCCGGCTCCCGCAGGACGTGGGGAGCCGGCGGGACCGTGGGGGCATTGGGGACCCCTCCACGGTCCCCAACGGAGAGGGCCAGCCCCAGGGATGGGGTCCCCGGGGCTAGTAGTGGCCTGGGAGGGGGGCCACGCGGCCCCCCTCCCCATAATTAAAAGATTTTAAAAATAAATAAAGGCCGCCCCGGGGGATGGGGTCCCCGGGGCCAGTAGAGGCCTCAGGAGGGGGGCCACGCAGCCCCCCTCCATAAACAAAAATATATATTTGGCCATGCCCCGGGGGATGGGGTCCCCGGGGCCGGAATTGGCCACGGGAGGGGGGCCCACGCGGCCCCCTTCCCGTTATTTTTTTTTTTTTAATTAAAAAAGGGGTCAGGCCCTGGGGGATGGGGTCTTCAGGGCCCAAAAAAAGTAAAAAGAAGAGGGGCCACACAGCCCCCCTTCCAAAAAAGAAAAAAACACGCGATCGTGCTGAGGCTCCGCCCCTCCCAGCAACACTCTGCAAACGCGCCCTGTGGCGCGTTTTAAGTTGGGAAATGAATTCCCCTTCAATACTGGGGGTCCCTGGGGCCAACTAGCCCACCAGGAACCTCCAGTATGCGCCAGGGGCTGCGTTGCAGAGAGGTGGTCCAGGCCATGCCCCTTTTACACCTCTCTGCAACGCAGCTCTGTGGCGCTTACTGGAGGTACCTGGTGGGCTAGTTGGACCCCAGGGACCCTCAGGATTCAAGGGGACTTAATCCCCCAACTTAAAACGTGCCACGGGCGCGTTTGCACAGTGGTGAAGGGAGGGGCGAGGCTTCAGGTGACATGTGTGCAAACAGGCCCGCGTGGCGCGTTTTAAGATGGGGAATTAAATCCCCTTCAATCCTGAGGGTCCCTGGGGGCCAACTAGCCCACCAGGTACCTCCAGTAAGCGCCATGGAGCTGCGTTGCAGAGTGTTGTAAAAAGAGGCGTGGCCTCTGAACACCTCTCTACAACGCAGCTCTCTGGCGCATACTGGAGGTATCTGGTGGGCTAGTTGGCCCCTAGGGTCCCTCGGGTTTGAGGAGGAATTAATTCTCCAACTTAAAACGCGCCACAGGGGGTGTTTGCAGACATGTCACCTCAGGCCCCACCCCCTTCCTTCACCATTGTGCAAATATTCCTCTAAAATCAGCCGAACAACGAATTCCGATTTACTCACCTGTTATCAGGAGAGACCTCAGTGCTGCATCTTTGAGCCTAGTACAGATCCTGAAAAGTAATTCTAACCGTACTTACCAGTAACTTGAATTTCCTTCCATAGGATATCATTGCCTGCTTTTTGCTGAAAAAGTTTCTGTCGATTTTTGAAACATACAAATATTCCTCTAAAATCAGCCGAACTACGAATTCCGATTTACTCACCTGTTATCAGGATAGACCTCAGTGCTGCATCTTTGAGCCCAGTACAGATCCTGAAAAGTAATTCTAACCGTACTTACCAGTAACTTGAATTTCCTTCCATAGGCTAACATTGACTGGTTTCACTTGGAAATTCTTCTGTGTGGAGTTTTGGAACTTTATAATATTCCTCTAAAATCAGCCGAACTACGAATTCCGATTTACTCACCTGTTATCAGGAGAGACCTCAGTGCTTCATCTTTAAGCACAGTACTGATCCTGAAAAGTAATTCTAACCGTACTTACCAGTAACTTGTATTTCCTTCCATTGGAATCCATTGTCTGGTTTTCCGCAGAAAAGTTTCAAAGTGTCGTTTTTCACAAACTACAAATATTCCTTAAAAATCGCCTGTATGACTTAAACGCATTCTTTCAACTGTTTACAGGAGATGCACCAGTGCTGGATACAGGATCCACCACTGAGTAAGAAAAAGTAACGATAACACTACTTACCTGCTAAGTGAATTTCCTCCCATAGGATAACATTGGTGATTCTATGTGAAAAAGTTTCGAAGTGTCAAGTTTTAAAATACAATAATATTCCTTAAAAATCACTACTGTAACCAAAACGCTTTTACTCAACTGTTTACAGGAGATGTCCCAGGACTGAATCTAGGATCCAGTCCTGTGGTTAGAAAAGTAATCCATAAAGTAACTAATTGCATTTAACTAGAAATTCACATTGAGCTCAATGTTGCATTGTGTTTGAAATTGTGTTGCCCATTGCAACAACTGTAACTACTGTACTTAAAAGTCTATTGCCTATTTGCAAAGTATTTAAACTAAAGTAATTCATTCTGAGAAAGTATATTTTGTAATGTAATGTATAATGTAATTACAATGTAATTTAAAAAATACATCAGTATCAAAAAAATAAATATAACAATTAATACATTTAAAAATTGTCATTTACAAAACCTTTGAAATTCACTGAAAAAAACCATAGGTTTCAGACACGTTATAGTTAGAAATTAGCATTTAAAAAACCTTTGAAATTCACTGAAAAAACCATAGGTTTCAGGCACGTTATAGTTAGAAATTAGCATTTAAAAAACCTTTGAAATTCACTGAAAAAACCATAGGTTTCAGACACGTTATAGTTAGAAATTAGCATTTAAAAACCTTTGAAATTCACTGAAAAAACCATAGGTTTCAGACACGTTATAGTTAGAAATTTGCATTTAAAAAACCTTACAAATTCACTGAAAAAACCATAGGTTTTAGGGACAGTTATAGTTAGTTGGACTTTTCACTCGTACAAAACCCGTGAAATTCCCCGTTATAGTTAGTTCAGCTAACTATAACTCGCGCCCCGCAATGCACTGCTGATGACGTCCCATATTACATCACTCATGACATGGTCAGTGATATCACTGATGACATCACAGTAAAAATGGAATTAATGTCAATTGATGAGACGAGGGTAGAACCATTTAAAACCTTGGACATTTACCACTAAAAGATGGCTGCTGCAGGAAATGTATTGCTGTGTTTCCTCTTTTAATAGGAGCGTACAATGTAATGTGAAAGACTCGACTTTACCCACATGACATGAATGTGAAAGCAAGTACTGAAAAAGGCGTAAACAAAAATGCGTCTACCTGTTCACAATAAATTCATCTCAAACCCTGCGAGTGCCCCATGCAGTCCTTTGTTGGAAATCTGTGTGTGTGTATATATATATATATATATAACAGGAAACGTCTTTTCCACGCTTGGTCGATCAGCAAAGACGAAGCGAACCCAATTTGCAGTGCAAAAGTAGTTTATTCTTATTTAAAAGTAGTTTATTCTTATTTAAACCCCTGCACCACCGCCATTACGCGTTTCAGCCCTCGTGGGGCCTTGATCACATGACACGCATGGGGAGCATGATTCTGTATTTAAAGTGACACAATAAAACGATCATTCAGAGGTTTGCTGCAAAAACACCAGTAGTTGGTCTTTAATCCAGGTAACGCGTTTCGCTTGCACAGCAAGCTTGGTCACACAATTTGCTATGGGAAAGGGGCTGGCAATACATAGGGGGTATCAAAATCAAAGAGGGACCACAGGAAACATATATTACTAGAGCAAATTGGCATCCATTTTGAAGTGTCCATTTATCCATTTGAATGTATTTAATTCATACAAAATGACAGTTATAACGAAAGCTTGTACGAAATATTATATTCAAGTCATATAATCTTATCCAAAGTGGATCACATGTCCCTACTACTAAGGTTAAAGTTATACATGACTAGGGTTCAGTGTATCATCTGGATATAATGACGTGCAAGTTGTCATGTGGTCATACATAACACTACAAAGGCAGGTCTGGGAATCAGGGAAGGACCACCGATTATATGTACTATTGCAGCCAATTGGCATCCATTTTGTAGTGCGCTGTTGTACACATGAATGTATTTGGTTTTACATACATGAAATTATACTATAATCAACAATCCTATCCAAAGTGGATCTAATGTCCCTTCTTACACGGCAAAATCAGACCAGACTGGGGTTCAAAGTCCATCTGCAAAAAGGCTATACTCGGCATAGTGCCTGTTCACAATAAATTCATCTCAAACCCTGCGAGTGCCCTGTACAGTCCTTTGTTGGATATCTGTGTGTGTGTATATATATATATATATATATATATATATATATATATATATATATATATATATATATATATATATATATATATATATATATATTCTGCTCCTTCCAACTTCACCTTAGTCCCTGCACTCGCGGGAGGGTGCTCCTCTGCGCGAAGGTGAAAACGCGCTTTTAATCTTACAGCTGCATGGCATAAATAATACCAGCACTCCCGGGAGCAGTTCACCCAGATTTTATTAGGGTGATAGTACACGCAGATGCGTTTCGGCTACCGCCTTTCTCGATGACAGCGGGCGCCTCGAGACAACATCAATAAATACAAAATTCATTGGGTTAACATTTCATCAACATGAATGACGGACATACTTCTACATGATTGCGTTTCGACCATATTGGAGCATGCATTTCAAACACAGAACTCATGTAATCATATTACTTTATCTGCAGAAACCTTTCTATTTTGCCCTGAATGGGCACCGCATGACTTAAAATTATTGTGCTGTATCATGACCGTTGTGATTCTAATATGGTGCTCTCTCTGGGCACATTACAACGACATATATAAAGGGCATATGTCCACATGATTCTATATTTCGGCCATATTAGAACATGCGCTATTAAGTCTATGCTTCGTGTGATCATCTGGCTTTATCCACAGGTAGCATATTATCACTCCCAGTATGGGCCATTGCACCAAATTATTACGATGCTGCTTTTGTAGCACAACCGTTGTATTTGCATTATTGTGCCCTGAATGGGCATAACATGTGCTCACACCTTGGATGCTCCTGGTCAAACAAGTTCAAAAACCACGTACAAACTCTACTGTATGACGTCCCCCAACACAACAATTATCCCCATAACCTTCTTCATAACGATGGTGAAGTATGCGCTTTATCCTTGACTATCTGAATTATAGGTGTACAGCCATTTCCTCCCCACTATTCAACCCCATTGGTATTTTAGTCTGGGTGTCTATGATGTACCTGGATTCTAATCGACGAAGCATCAATTGTCTGTCGCCTCTTCGTACATCATTGGGTACATGATCCGTACAGAAAAATCTCAACAGATCCCTGTTGCTATCATGTTGTTTTTCAAAATGCCGTGCAACCGGATATGTTACATCCTTGGTTGCAATGGCCCTGAGATGTTCCAAGATCCGCACTTTCGTGGGGTGTATGGTACCACCAATATACCTTAGACCGCATGGGCATACCAAGCAGTATACGGTATAGGTAGTATTACAGTTCATGAACTTACCAATTTTCTTAGGTGTACTCAGACCTGGTACATCGTATGATAAAACTTTGTGGCTATTTTTACAGGCCTTACATCTTCCACAAGGGAAGAAGCCCGTAATTTGTTCGAAGCAGGATTGTGCATTCCTCTTTGGATAATGGCTCTGTACCAGATACTCTTTCAGAGATCGTACCTTTCTAAACGATAACAGGGGTGATCCTGGTAGATCATCCCCTATGATCGGATCAATTTTCAGAATGTGCCAATTTCTACGTAACGCGTTTCTGATCTCATTGGTATTATTTGAATAGTCAATGACCATTCTAAAATCCTTCAAATCGACAACCTTCTTACCTCCTTTCCTAGATTTAACTGTTTGATTATCCTTTAGTAAGTCTGCTCTGAGTTTCACATCCACTTTCTTTTTTGCCTCAGTTAGAACTCCTCTTGGGTACCCTCTGATCATAAATCTCTCCATGTTTTCAGCAGCAGCCACTTGAAAATCGCACTCCCTGGTGCAGTTTCTCTTAATACGTAACAGTTCCCCATAGGGGATGCTGTTCTTTAGTTTATCAAGATGGCAACTACTCGCATGGAAAGTGGAATCTCCCGCTGTCGGCTTCCTGTGCAAAGTGGTGCACCTTCAGAGGCAAATACCTTCAAATCCAAAAAATTCACATATACCTTACTGATTTCTCCTGTGAACCTTAGATTCAGATCGTTCACATTGAGCACATCCACATACTCTTTATCTGATTCCTCAGTACCCGTGTATATGATAAATAAATCATCAATATACCTATTCCAGCTGATCAATCTGCTGGTCCATTCTTCATTCGGTTCCGACCATGCCACCTGCTTCTCCCACCAGTCTACGAATAAATTTGCATAACTGGGGGCGAAACAGGTGCCCATGGCCATACCCTGTATCTGCTTGAACTGCTGATCCTGAAATACATTTTTTTTGTTGTTCAGACAGAAATCAACAAATTCAATCAGCATTCGATTGTGCTCAATGTATTTAAGTGAACGTCCATTCAGAAAGTAATTCACAGCATCGAGACCATTCTGGTGTCCAATACTCGTATATAGACTGGAAATGTCAAGAGTGATCATAACAAAATCCGAATCCCATGTCACCCCTTCGATTCTCTTCAAAAAATCTTTGGTGTCCTGTACATAGGAAACCAATCCGGTGACAAACTCAAACAGGAAGTATTCCACATAGATTGACATGTTCTCCGTGAGACTCCCCTGTGATGAAACAATAGGACGGGCTGGTGGATTTATTCTGTCCTTATGAATTTTAGGGAGGTGATAAAAGGTCGGTAGGCGTGGATGTTTGCAATCCAGAAAGGCATATTCCTCCTTTTCCAACATGCCCCTTTGTCTCCATTTCATGATAAGCTGTTGGTGCCTTTCAATGCTTTTATCATACTCTTTTCTCGTGATTTTCATATAACTGGATGCGTCATTCAGTTGCTTCAGTGCTTCATTACGATAGTAGTCCGCTGTTAAAAGCACAATATTACCGCCTTTATCAGATGGTTTGCACACAACTGATCGATCCTCATACAGACCTTTCACCGCCTCTCTTTGTCCCTTAGTGATGTTGCTCTTAGTTCTTCTCTTTTTTCCCTTGATTCATAATTTCATCAGATCTTTAGTTACAGTCTCTGTGAACAGGTCAATAGCATCCAATGGCATCTGTGGAATAAATTTAGACGTAGGTCTAAAAGGACTCCTAGGTCCTACTTGTGTCACTCCCAACTGTTCAGCTCTATCTGTAGCATTACCAGTCCTCTCACCATTAGCATTTTCTCCCTCCTGTAGATCTTCCAGGATGGCTAATGTCTCCAGATCTCTAACTGTCAAAGAATCCATATCTGTATTCTGAGTATTAACTAACCATGGGCGAAGAGCTCCGCTCCGCCCATGGAGTGTGCGGAGATTTGCCTACTCCGTGTTCCGCGGAGAACGCGGAATCCCCGCACACTCTGCAGTGGAGCGGAGTTGACCAGCCCCCGCCTCCAGCCCCCCTATGAAGAATTAATTAAAACTACATTAAAGGTAAAAGAATAAAGACTTACCTTGACTGCGGCGTCCCCGGACTGCCGTCCTCCTCTTCATCGCCGTCTCAGGGTGATCTGCGCAAGCGCGCACGCCCGCCCATGCGCATTTCTTGAAAGTAATGTTCCACGTCTGTCTGATCAGACGAAATTCCTTGTGAAAAGGGGTAGATGTCTCATTGCAGACTACTCGCGCCCCGCTTTCTTCACCAGACTGTTCTGCATCCGTCACATCGGATTCAGATGTTTCACGTTGCTCCACAGTTGTGCGGTTCTTATTACTCAGCAGTTGTCTACGCGGTGCATCGAATCTTTTAGCAAATGTGAGAACTCGCCCCAGCTCGTAGCATCTGAGTTGTGGAACTGGAGAACTGCTTCAGGTGGTGGCATCAAGCACCGGTGAGATTAACTTTTTTGTATCATACGCTTGAAGGTTGAAAGTTAAGCTGCAGAGCGAGGGAGCAGAAGTACTTCAATCTGTGTATATATACACAGAATCTTTGATATGTTTAGTGAAGCGGCGCGCCGCGAGGCGGCGGTGGATATATTTAGAAGGAAACGAGATCCCTAGAAGAAAAATGGTGGTGATAGCTATGCAGCACATGGTGGCAATGAGCTCAAAACCAAATTTATGAAGCTGGAAAGGCTATACGAACGGGAGACTAGGAAGTGGTGGGAGGCAACGTCCCTCCAGGTTATATCAATGTCCAGCGTATACCGCGGGGATTGCTGATTTACACGGCCATGTCTGAACTGGGGTGGTGGAGTGAGCTAAAGAATGATGATGGATTAAACCCAGATCAGTTGACTGGGGGTGAGTGTTTGATTTGCTCAAACGCTCCGTCCATCATCCCCTTTGGTATCGCTTTGTTCGCCCTAAGATGGCAGGGTATGCCCAGACGTGGGTCCCTTGCTCACTTTGCCACTGGATTCAAGCTAGCCTGGCTGATGACGGCTGAATGGCCAGAAACCGGTCCCAGGATGCTTGTTTCCGGTCCAGGGAAGACATGGCTTGGCAGTTCGGGCTGGACTGTTCCCATGAGGCACAGGGTCAGACTGATTTGCATATGGCCATGTCTGAACTGGGGTGGTGGAGTGAGCTAAAGAATGATGATGGATTAAACCCAGATCAGTTGACTGGGGGTGAGTGTTTAATTTGCTCAAACGCTCCGTCCATCATCCCCTTTGGTATCGATTTACACGGTTCCGGCCGACAAAAATCCTGACCCATTATTGCTGGAACAGTGGGCTGATCACACAGCCAACTCTTCACAAGGAATGCTGGCAATTCTGGTTAAATTCGCCTGGAGTGACCGAGCGCGGGCTCTACAGGAAATAAGCATTTTGGAGAGCGAGATTGCCACACATGAAGACAAGAATAAAGTCGAAGAATTAAAAACAGGGATGAAGAAACGACTATTAAGTTATGAACAAAAGATACAACATAGGAAACAAGAAAAATTTTAACGTGATGCGCAAGACTACCAGTTGGGGCGAGTTCTCACGTTTCCTAAAAGATTTGATACACCACGTAGACAACTGCTGAGTAATGAGAACCGCACAACTGTGGAGCAACGTGAAACATCTGAATCCGATGTGACGGATGCAGAACAGTCTGGTGAAGAAAGCGGGGCGCGAGCAATCAGCAGTACGACATCTACCCCTGTTCACGAGGAATTTCGTTTGATCAGACAGACGTGGAACAGGGGAGGAAGAGGAAAGCCACCAGATCAGAGAGTAAATGGACAACGAGGAGGGGCTCCTGGAGGAAGTGACAACAGCGCCTCACCACGGGTTACCCGAAGCAAACGGGGGACCAAGAGCCTCTAACTGAAAATGTAACCATCGTCAACCTGACGCCCAGGGTATTAACTACCATAGAGGAGTCAGTTCTGAGACTAGGACTCACTTTTTATCCCTTTAAAAAGTTTGAATACACGCCAACGAGGATTGACCTCTTCAAATTTTCTGGGAAAATCAAGCTCCACAAATTCTTCAAGTTAAAAGGACCTGAAGGTCAAGTTAGACAAGTTAATACTCAGAATACAGATATGGATTCTTTGACAGTGAGAGATCTGGGGACATTAGCCATCCTGGAAGATCTACAGGAGGGAGAAAATGCTAATGGTGATAGGACTGGTAACGCTACAGATAGAGCTGAACAGTTGGGAGTGACACAACTAGGACCTAGGAGTCCTTTTAGACCTAGGTCTAAATTTATTCCACAGATGCCATTGGATGCTATTGACCTGTTCACAAAGACTTTAACTAAAGATCTGATGAAATTACGAATCAAGGGAGAAAAGAGAAGAACTAAGAGCAACATCACTAAGGGACAAAGAGAGAGGCGGTGAAAGGTCTGTATGAGGATCGATCAGTTGTGTGCAAATCATCTGATAAAGGCGGTAATATTGTGCTTTTAACAGCGGACTACTATCGTAATGAAGCACTGAAGCAACTGAATGACGCATCCAGTTATATGAAAATCACGAGAAAAGAGTATGATAAATCATTGAAAGGCACCAACAGCTTATCATGAAATGGAGACAAAGGGGCATGTTGGAAAAGGAGGAATATGCCTTTCTGGATTGCAAACATCCACGCCTACCAACCTTTTATCACCTCCCTAAAATTCATAAGGACAGAATAAATCCACCGGGCCGTCCTATTGTTTCGTCACAGGGGAGTCTCACAGAGAACATGTCAATCTATGTGGATTACTTCCTGTTTGAGTTTGTCACCGGATTGGTTTCCTATGTATAGGACACCAAAGTTTTTTGAAGAGAATCGAAGGGGTGACATGGGAGTCGGATTTTGTGATGATCACTCTTGACATTTCCAGTCTATATACGAGTATTGGACACCAGATTGGTCTCGATGTTGTGAATTACTTTTTGAATGGACGTTCACTTAAATACATTAAGCACAATCGAATGCTGATTGAATTTGTTGATTTCTGTCTGAACAACAACATTTTTTTATTTCAGGATCAGCTGTTCAAGCAGATACAGGGTACGGCCATGGGCACCTGCTTCGCCCCCAGTTATGCAAATTTATTCGTAGGCTGGTGGGAGAAGCGGGTGGCATGGTCGGAATCAAATGAAGATTGGACCAGCAGATTGATCAGCTGGAATAGGTATATTGATGATTTATTTATCATATACAAGGGTACTGAGGAATCGGCTAAAGAGTATGTGGATGTGCTCAATGTGAACGATCTGAATCTAATGTTCACAGGAGAAATCAGTAAGGTATCTGTGAATTTTTGGGATTTGAAGGTATTTGCCTCTGAAGGTAGACAGTGCACCACTTTGCACAGGAAGCCGACAGCAGGAAATTCCACTTTGCATGCAAGTAGTTGCCATCTTGATAAACTAAAGAACAGCATCCCCTATGGGGAACTGTTACGTATTAAGAGAAACTGCACCAGGGAGTGCGATTTTCAAGCGGCTGCTGCTGAAAGCATGGACAGATTTATGATCAGAGGGTACCCAAGAGGAGTTCTAACTGAAGCAAAAAAGAAAGTGGATGCGAAACTCAGAGCAGACTTACTAAAGGATAATCAAACAGTTAAATCTAGGAAAGGAGGTAAGAAGGTTGTCGATTTGATTTAGAATGGTCATTGAATATTCAAATAATACCAATGAGATCAGAAACGCGTTATGTAGAAATTGGCACATCCTGAAAATTGACCCGATCATAGGGGATGATCTACTAGGATCACCCCTGTTATCGTTTAGAAAGGCACGATCTCTGAAAGAGTATCTGGTACAGAGCCATTATCCAAAGAGGAATGCACAATCCTGCTTCGAACAAATTACGGGCTTCTTCCCTTGTGGAAGATGTAAGGCCTGTAAAAATAGCCACAAAGTTTTATCATACGATGTACCAGGTCTGAGTACACCTAAGAAAATTGGTAAGTTCATGAACTGTAATACTACCTATACCATATACTGCTTGGTATACCCATGCAGTCTAAGGTATATTGGTAGTACCATACACCCCATGAAAGTGCGGATCTTGGAACATCTCAGGGCCATTGCAACCAAGGATGTAACGTATCCGGTTGCACGGCATTTTGAAAAACAACATGATAGCAACAGGGATCTGTTGAGATTTTTCTGTATTGATCATGTACCCAATGATATACGAGGAGGCGACAGACAATTGATGCTTCGTCGATTAGAATCCAGGTACATCATAGACACCCATACTAAAATACCAATGGGGTTGAATAGTGGGGAGGAAATGGCTGTACACCTATATTTCAGATAGTCAAGGAGAAAGCGCACACTTCACCATCTGTTATGAAGAAGGTTATGGGGATAATTGTTGTGTTGGGGGGACGTCATACAGTAGAGTTTGTATGTGGTATTTGAACTTGTTTGACCAGGAGCATCCAAGGTGTGAGCACACGTTATGCCCATTCAGGGCACAATAATGCAAATACAACGGTTGTGCTACAAAAGCAGCATCGTAATTATTTGGTGCTAATGGCCCATACTGGGCGTGATAATATGTTACCTGTGGATAAAGCCAGATGATCACACGAAGCATAGACTTAATAGCGCATGTTCTAATATGGCCGAAATATAGAATCATGTGGACATATGCCCTTTATATATGTCGTTGTAATGTGCCCAGAGAGGGCACCATATTAGAATCACAACGGTCATGATACAGCACAATAATTTTAAGTCACGCGGTGCCCATTCAGGGCGAAATAGAAAGGTTTCTGCCGATAAAGTAATATGATTACAAGAGTTCTGTGTTTGAAATGCATGCTCCAATATGGGCGAAACGCAATCATGTAGAAGTATGTCCGTCATTCATGTTGATGAAATGTTTACCCAATGCATTTTGTATTTTTTGACGTCGTCTCGAGGCGCCCGCTGTCATCGAGAAAGGCGGTAGCCGAAACGCGTCTGCGTGTACTATCACCCTAATAAAATCTGGGTGAACTGCTCCCGGAGGTGCGGGTATTATTTATGCCGTGCAGCTGTAATATATATATAATGTACATGTCCCAACACTTTTTATTATTATTTACATTAAAAAAGATTTATAGGAGTGGAAAAAGTAAATTTAACCCTTTCACTCTCAAAAACATTTTCCTAGATTGGAGTACAAAATATACAATTTCCTATTAACTCCTAAAAATACCTTACAAAGTGTATATGGAAATCCTGGCTTAACCTACTTCTCCCCTCAATAATCTGTCATCTACTTTATTCGATGTTAGTGAAATTTGTTTTTTAGCCTTCCTTTTTTTCCAATTTTTATTATCATTTCGATACATATACATTTAAGTACGGCTATGCGACAGAGTGCCAGCATCCCCCACAAACCTACCATTTGCCTCAGGGAGACCGATTATCTCTGGCATTGGGGGTCCCACAGAACGACTTTCAGAATACGTAGATGTATTCCTACAACCTCTTGTTAAAAACCTGCCCTCTTATGTACAAGATACTAAGCACATACTTAACCTCTTAGGAGACATAAATTGGGAAGCAGGCATGATACTAGTTACCTTAGACGTTGTATCACTTCACACAGGCATTGGACATGACTATGCACTGGCAGCCTTACGACAAATATTGAATAAAAGATCAGCTAGCCCTTTGGGAACACACTGACATGCTACTAGAGATGGCAGAGCTTATTCTAAGAAATAATATGTTCTTGTTTAAGGATGTGTGGTACCGACAGTTGTGGGGAACTGCCATGGGTTCTATATAAGCCTCTTTATGGGGGGCCTGGAGGAGGAGCTAATTTGGGAACCACATGGAACACCGTGGAATGACTATGTGTTTTATTGGGGTCGCTACATAATGACTGTCTAATGATCTGGACAGGCAGTGTTGAACGACTCAAGGACTTTTGCTCTTATCTTAATAACAATGAGTATAATATCAAGTTCACATACCAGTATAGTAGAGAAAGAATTATTATTCTTGATGTTGAACTATACATCGAAAGTGACAGAATCCAGAGTAGACTTTTTCGTAAACCTACTTCTTATATCTCAGTGTTACATGCTTCAAGTGCCCACCAAAAATGCCAAATCAATGCTATCCCATTTGGGGAGATGACAAGGGCTAGACACAGCTGTAGTGATGATCAAGAAGGTGAAAAAGCACTTAATGGCATTGAAATGAGGTTCCTACAGAGCGACTATAATCATCAGGTTATCAGTCCTGCCAGGAAGCAGATTGCTAGAACCAACAGATCAGGTACACTTACCACGACTCAGCATGGACGGAAAGGATCAAATAAGGTACGACTGGTGACGGATTACAGTAGACTTTCTTTTAAGTTCAGGAAGTACCTACAGAAACATTGGCACTTACTAACGATGGACCGGCTTCTCAAGAACCACATCTGAGACAGACCAGATATTATTTTCCGTAGGGGCTGACACTTAGTCCAAGTTACCCCAAGAGCAGGCAGAAAGAGAATTGGCTAACTATACAGATGCCCGGGTTTTACAATGCGGGCACCTCGGAATATGCAGATGGGCAATGGATAAAACCAAGAGTTTTGATATCAAAGGAGTAGGACCCTTTGATATTTCTCACAACATTACCTGTAACAACAAATATGTTGTGTATATAATTGTCCGCAAATGTGAACGGATATATGTCGGTAGCATAATTAGGTGCCTTAAAGACAGGGTGGGTGAACATATGAGAGCTGCTAAATCTAATGATGCACGATACCCTATTGCAACCCTTGTCATGGAATTCCCAGTACAGACAGAACACAAGAGTTTCAGATTCCGTGGAATTGACCATGTGGTCAGGGATCATTGAAGGGGTAACAGAGAATTAACCTTGAGATGTAGAGAGGCAATGTGGATAGTACGATTACAGTCCGTGGAAGGAGGACTGAATATAGATCACGAATTATAGTATTTTTTGGGGGAGTGATGTATTACTAGAATCTTGATTAACCGGTGGATATATTAACATGTCATTTACCAACTTTCGGTATGATTGCCCTCCGACCATTTGCTTTACTTACCTGTTTGATGTTAATGATTGCTAAAGATGCAAAGTTTTAACTCAATGTTTAGGTATACTGTACTCAAAACAAAATATAATACTCATGCTTTTTCATCACAAAGAAATAGTTTTTTTAAAGGTGGAACTTCGTTGAGATGTTTTACTTTAGTCTCCACACCATATGAACCCAAATATCTAGACTCGAGATAGCACTGACTAGCAGTAATCACTGTACATTATTTGAAGCTATGTTTATTCTTTTACTAATGACATAGTACACTATGATTATTAGTGGTGTGGGTTCAATAGAACATTGACTGTTCCTTTCCACCACACCATTTACAATTGCTAATACTAATTTGGAATATAGGACCTACACTTGAATGGAACTTATAATGATTCTGCGTGGGGCTTGAAGTAGCCACACAGCTAAGACCAACATACGTACTATTATGCTTTCGCCAGTTTAGCTCATACATAGATACTATGGCTAGAATGTTAACTATCTTTCCGTATAGGGAGTAGTTCCCTAACACCGTTGTGACATATGGCATAGTATTATATAGCGCCCGCATTTTACGTTGTTTATATTGGACACTCTCATAGGTCCTCTTATTCTTCTTTTTTACTTTCTTTTGTACTTACTTATTAGAATTCGCTTTTCACCTTATGACTCATTTTTTCCCTATTAATTTCAAACAGACTTGTACGTACTCTCCAGTAAAAGCTTACAATTTGTCAGTATTATGGCTATGGAATGTCTACTATTCCAATAAGGCACTTGCTAGCAATACTGCTTATCAGGGACGCGCTCGCTACACGAGTCCGTCGTCCAGTACACCTGCCTATATTACTGAAGGGCAATATGGCGCCTGTGCAGTACGCCGCTACACACAGAGAAATCTCTGTTACACTTCGATGGACGCTTAAGAGGCAAGCTTTGCACTAGTTTTCTTTAGAACACTCTATATATGCAATACACATATACTACGTGTGGATTTTAATACAGTATGGACTAATGGATGGTGTTTTTAATTACACACCTTTCAGGACACATAGAACCGGTCTGACTCTTTACAGAACTGACAGCGTGCCTCCTTACATGAGACAGGCCAGTCTACAACTGGTGAGTTGCTATGTTATGAGGGTTCAGTTCATGGGTATATTAGAGGGCTGATATAATATTATGGAGTACTCTCATATTGACTACATACAATCTGGGTTCAAATATAGGTCCCTGCTTTTGGATTTATGTTATTTTTGGGTCTCGTTGTTATGGAATCTTAACATATGCTTGGATGAACAAAATTGGGTGAGTGTGTACTCCACATATATGTGGGATCAGACACAATGTTCTCGAACTTTAAACCCTTGACAAATATGATTTATTTACATTTAAGTGGACCATTGGTCTTCTTTAGTAGCACAACTGTGTTAATTATATGACTTTTCAGTGAGAGAATAAGGTAAATGGGCTTTCTGCCCCACTTGCTCCTTACCTACATGTGGGCTTAAGGTATCGCTTTATCTCTACCAACACATATATATATAACTTTAAAATACCCTGACCTCGTGATTCGCACTTATTTATTTGAGTTCCACAAATGTGCTTTTCAATCTTTATAAACGTTATAAACCTTCTAGCTGCATGTTGCCAATAATTGTTCACTACAATCTTTCCTTATGGATTTATAGAAGTAATGTACCTACCCTGACCTGGGTCTATATCGGGATTGACACTAATATTAGGTGTTCTAACTGTTTGCACGCCTGCTCTCATATACTTATAAATACATGAATACTTTTGTGTACTAAGATTGCATGCATTAGGAATACCCATGACGATTGCTTGTGACAATGGCTGTTGCCTTGTAAATACACTATATAATGCCAAGCTAGGAATTCCTAACCTGTTGTTTCTTTTTACAATTGTAGCCCTGATGAAGTCGATGTAATCGACGAAACACATGTTGGCTACTGGGATGAACATGCTGTATGAACAATAATAATAAATGACTTGCGGAGTCCAAGATTTGGAGCAACGAACTTACATGTGAAGTGCTCAACCTCAAGAACCCATTAAATAATGAACATAGTATTGTGATAACAATTATATATAACCTGTAAACAGTGTGTGCCAATTGTATTTATATGATACTCAGTATAGCGGTTTCTGTGCTGCATCCAAGCCTGAAACCAGATTTGGTGTGAGTCAAGTAGGTTGTTTGATTTCAGGTGTTGGTTGAGTTGGGAGAGAACTTATTTCTTGGGATTTTAGCTAGGAAAGGAAGGTTGGTGATGGGCCTAACGTTTTTGAGATTGTTCGGGTCAGCCTCAGGTTTTTTTTAGTAGGGGTGTGGTTTGACCTTGTTTAAGGCAGTCGGGCATCAGTCCATTGTTTAAGGAACTGTTGATGACCTTCGTCCACAGCAGGGTTAAGGTGATGTTAAGGTTCTTAGCCAGGGAAGCAGGTAGTGGGTCTCCATAGTGGTTGGAGGGTTTGGAGTTTGCAATCACCCTGGAGATGTCCTCTTCTGAGAGAGGTTTGAAGTCCTTCCATTTATTGGGAGAAGAAGAGGGTCTTGGGTATAGACTTATTTTGGTGGTTGATAGGAGAGGGGTCTTGACTTTGGGGAAAATGGACTGAACTGGGGTTGGGTTTAGTTTCGTTATAGGCGAAGACTTGCTGGGTTGGGATTCAGGGTGGTGGTTTAGGGAGAGCTCAATTTTGGTGATTTTGTCATTGAAGAATTTAGACAGGTTGTCACACTGTAGTTTGGAGGCAGGGGAATTTACCTTGATGGGCTTGCAGGTCTGTTTATGGATGATGTTGAAGAGTTCTTTGGGTCGGTTTTTTGCTTTGTCTAGTGCACTCCGGAAGAAGGTGGCTTTCTCCTTGAAGATGTGTTTTTTGTAATTCCTCCATTCTCTTCTGAGCTGAAAGAGGTTGGTTGTGGATGGGTTTGCTCTTCAGAGTCTTTCAGTGGCTCTTACTTGTCTTCTTTCGAAGTTGAGGTCTTTGTTGAACCAGGCTCTGGATGGGATGTCTCTGATCCTTTCATGTTTCATGGGGGCTAGCTGGTCAAGTGCAGTTTTCATCGTCATTGTATACAGTGTAGTGAGCTCGACCGTGTTAAGGTTGTCTGTGGAGGGCGGGAGAAGTGATGTTATTTTTTCTTCGAGGTCAGAGAGGGGGATGGGATTGAGGTTTCTGCTCCATTGATGGGTAATCTGGGCTTTGACTGGTGGCGCTGCAGTTTGGTTGATGTTAAATAGAATGATGTGGTGGTCTGACCAGTCGATTGGGAGAACATTATTGATGCTTATTATTTTGTTTTTGGCTATGATCGCATCTAAGGTAGAGCCTTTGTTGTGGATTTGTCCCTTGCAGTGTTGGGTGAGCTCGTTGGTGAGAAGGAGTTCATTTAGTGACTGTATTACAGTGTCCTTTTCGTTATTCCTGTGGAGGTTGAAGTCACCTAGGATGATGTTGTCGGAGTTGGATAGGGAACAGTATGTAAGTAGGTCAGATAGTTGCTCTCCGAATGCAAGAGTGTTTCCTGTAGGGTGGTAGATGAGATGGCATATAGTTACTTTGTTGTCTTGTCGTGTTAGGTTGGTGTTGAGGCATTTGAATGTAGAGAAGGAGTGGGTTTTGGTTTCAGCTATTTTGATGTTGTTCTTATGAATGATGGCAATGCCGCCGCCACGTTGGTCTATTCTGTCCTTTTTAATGATGGAGAAACCAGGGGGGACTAGTAGGTCAAGGATCGGATAGGATGTTTCATTGAGCCTGGTTTTGGTGATAAACGCGATGTCAATGTCGTAATTCAGTATGACATCAGCCAGCTCTGTTGCATGCTTGCCTGCAGATCTGCCATTAACAAGCATGCAGTTGACCTTGCAGCTGATGGAATGGTTTTGGGAGAAGAGGGGAGCCTGGGGTATGACTTTGCGTTGAGAGGGAAGTCTTGCAGTCCTAAATTGGTTGTTGGCTCTGCCAATTCCGGTGATTACCTGAATGTTGGAGGGGAGTTTGGGTTGTTCTGGGGCCTTAGGTTTTAGCAAGATTCATTTCCTCCCTCAAGGACATCTCAGGTTTTGGTCTTTTTGGTCTGTGATATTGGTTGCTGAGAGGGGTGGCGCACCTGCTGTTTATTTGGGAATTGGGCAGTTGAGAGGGCTCCCTGATGTTTATGAGGGAGGGGAGTTGTGAGTGTTGGGCGGGGAAAAGGGGGACTTTTGGTGTTGAGAAGGAATTTGTTTATGCCCTGAGTGATTATGTTGATTTGGCTTTGGAGATGGGATAGGCTTTCAGTTATGGATATGATGTGCATAGGGTTCATTGGTAAGAGAGCGTTGAGTTGTTTTTTCATACGTGAAAGGCATTCGGTTAGTACGGCCATCAACTCTAGGTTTAGGAAGTAGTTGGGGGGCAGATTAGATTGGAGGTGCTGGTTGGGGCAAGAAGGTTGGGGAGTGGTAGGATTACGGGAAGTGGAGACATATGTATCTTCGGATGGGCGGAGGTAGAGGAGATTGGTGAGAGTACTTCTCGAGTGTATTGGTGTTTTTTTTGTCTGAGGATTGGGCAGTGGTTACGGAAATGTTGGGGTTTCCGCGGGTAGGGAGAGTAAGGTAAGTATATTGAGTGGGGTGTGGGGGTGAAATAGGGAGCAGTGTCTTGAAGTGGGAGGTAGGGTCGAGGGGTATGGAGGTGGGGGAGAAGAGGGATATGGCATGGGGGTGGAGTGTAGGTCTGAGGAGTTCAATAATTGAGAGTTTATGGCAGGTTTCGTGAGCGTTATTTCTTGGGTAAGGTTCTGGGTGGTGGGTTGGGAAGTGGTTGGATAGTTGGAAGGGCTAGAAATGGAGTTTTGCAGTTTGGGGAAGGCAAGTTCAAATTGGCGAAGGTTGAAGTCATTGGCTTGGACAATGACTTTGCCATTTCTGTAAACTAATATGGTGGCATTGATTTTGAAGGCAGATGACTTGGAGATTAGCAATATTTGGCTGTAAGGGATGTTGGTGGCTTTGGTGAGTCAAAGGTGGTCAGCTAGGTTATTTCTCCATTTGGCCTGGTGGCTGGTATAAGAAATGAGATCCGTTTTAGTCTTACCTTTGGAAGGGTTATGGTAGAGGTCAGCTATGAGTGTTTCAGGGTGTTGCTTGAGTAATCTGTTCTTAAAGATTTTGGTGGCGTTAGCTGAAAGGTTGGGAGGGTAGGTGATGGAGAAGGAGTGAGGGCCATGGGGTTCAAGGTTGCTAAGATGTAAAGGGGTGGGGGTTTCAGGGGTGGTCTGATGTCTCTTTCTTGTGTTTGTTGTCATCTTCCTTGAGAGGGAGGAGAATTCAAGTGGAGTTTTTAGATTGACGGGTATCCACAGGGATGAAGAGGCACTAAGGATTGGGCATGGGAAGATCCTAAAGCAGAAGGTCATTCGGGAGGGAGGGGAGGTGTAGAATTCAGGTGGCTCCTGAGTTTAAGTAGGATGAAAATTAAAATGTGGTCATAGGGTGGCTCTCCAGAGTAGAGGATATGCGATGGGATAGGATAGAACTGATCTGTCAGCGGAGAGCTGGGCTGGGCTGGGTCAGTAGAATTTAAAGTTTATTCTTTTGAGAAGGGTGGTGGAAGGTATTAGGGTGTGAACGGTGGGCATCTTCAGGTCTGGAACTAAGCTCATTGGTGGGGTTTAAAGTGCAGGCTTATAGTGGAGTCACACAGAAAGGACCATTACAGGATGGCCACCTCCTAAAGGACTCTAGAGATGGTTGAGTACTACTATAGTTTTAGTGGAAACAGCAGGAGCACAGTCATGGTGGCTACTGTGATCTTGCTGCAGTTAAAACTGCGGTGGAAGCTTTCGCCATTGTTGTTACCCCTGCTGTCCTTATTACTATCATTACAGCTGTTGTTGCTATGGCGTTGCTGGCTGTGGTGGCTGGTGCTGTTCCTGCTTTTGTAAGACATGTTGTAGAAACTATTGCTGCTGCTATTTTAGCTCCTTTATTGGCAGCTATGGTGTGCTCCAATTGTTATTACATCTGTGTTCGCTGTTGTGGTCCCTGCTGTGCTTCAAGCAGCTGTTGCTACTGTAGAAACTGTTTATTGCTCTATGGTGGTATCGCCTGTCCATGTTGTGGTACCTGCTGTTGTTGCAGCTGGTGTTGTTGTTCCTGCATTTGCAGCCATGGTTTCTGCTGTTTTCCTTGTGTTGGTGGCAGCATTCATCACTGCTGTGGTCTCTGCAGTGGTTACAACAGTGGTTGCTGCTGTAGACCCTGCTTTTGTTGATGCTGTTCACCTCAAAACTGTGACAGCTGTTGTCACTGCTGAGGTTCCTGCTGTGGTTACAACAGTGGTTGCTGCTGTGGTCCCTTTTGTGCTGGCCGCTATTGTAGTTCCTGATGTGGCCGCTCCTATTCCAGCAGCTGAAAATGATGCAGGAAGGACAACTGATTTTGCTGCATTAGTGCTGCTGTGGTTATAGTTGTGGTTAGTGCTGTTGCCCCTGATTTTGTGATTGCTGTTGTCCCTGTCAGTGGGTCAGGTGAAATCCTTGCTGTAGTCAAAGCTCTGGCAGATTTGCACTGCTTACCTTCGTTACTCTGAGGGTAAAGTACTGAAGTGCTCAATAGTAGGGGAAAGTCATTAGAGTCAAAAGGTAAAAAGACTTTTGGTAGAATCAGGTCTCAGTAAGCTCTGACTGCCCTAGCGGTCCTGCAAACTTTCTCACAATGTCTGATGCAAATCTGGTAAGCTGAGCAAACCACAGAAGAAATATAACTGCACACAGTATGATAAAAGTGTTTGTTTGCCATTCTCTGAAAAAAGGCTTGACTAAAAAAATAATTGCTGTGACAGTTTATTCAAAAGAGTTGCATTGTTTGCAGGCTGCTGGGTGCAGGAGGCATCTTCGAACACCCCTCAACAAGGGACAAAATTATGAGTTCCCTTACATGCAATTGCAATCGGTTTCCAGGACCCCCCTGCCCTTGATATTTATGTTTCAAAGTTCTGACTTAAAAGCCAGCACTGGCTGAGGGTCTCACACCTGGATAAATTACTTGTCACCTGGGTCATTGGTGTTTCATAGAAAATATGTCTCGAGTCTCCTTACTCCCATCATTATGGTTGGTGAGCACAGAGAGAGTCAGTGGACCGGAAAGCAAAGATGAGTAGTTATGCCCCCAGGAGAGTGTAGGTAGAGCTGAGCATTTATTCACTGATGTTGGACTTGAATTGACATTTGATTTGATTATCACAAAATGTTTTTTCTGCACTGATAAGTTATCACACATTTATTTTTTGCACTGGCTATTTGTCTAAATGCCACTGCAAAATAACTCGGCGCTGGTGCAAACTTTCCTGGTATCAGTGCAGTTTTCGTGATCCAATTCTAGAGCAGGTGGCATAGCTATAACACAGTTTGAGGAAGTTACTGGACATAGTTCTAAAATGTTGAAAGTTTTCTTAAAAGGGTGTATCCGTCCTTAGTGCAGCGTGTGCAATAGCATCAAGGACCAGGGGATGAGTGGTCCTTGGCACCATACTCATGTCTGTCTTTAACTACCTATCAGGTCGTGGAGGGGCATATTTCTAACATGAGTGGTTAGGATTCCCCTGGCCTAGCTTCAGATGGTGAGCAAACTGATTTGTGCAAACACAAAGCATTTCACTTTCAATCAAAGTGATTTTGCATTAAGAGGCAAGCAATGCATGGAGTTGAGCATCGGATGACCATTCATCCCAACTTTGAAAATTTTATATGTGTCATCCTAGGGAATTTGAAGTAAGTCAGAGAAGGGTGGTATAAGGGGAATCACTTTCAAGTTGTAATCTCAGTCATTGCTTTCGCCTGACAATCCCCAATTTTCACTATTCTTTGTTTTAATACCAGGTTCCTTTCCTGCTCTTCTTTTTCTTTCTTGAGTAGAAGAGAGGGCTGGAAAGATTGCTTCTCTGTTTTTCCAGTAGCAGATTGAAGCAGGTTGCATTCAGCAGTCCACTGATTCTTCCACAAGCCTTCCCTGAAGGCAAAGGAAGTTGGTAGACTGTAGCTGTAGGTGGTGGGCTGAATGCTCCATCGAAACTAGACTAGAACAGCATTATCTTAGTGCTAGCATTTGGACAATACCAGGCTAAGGCCAACTGGTCTACACTAAAATATTGTTTCTTTTTCCCTTATCAGGAAGAGTGAGGACTGCCCCGGCTCATAACCTTGGTGTTCTTGTGCATTATGTGCTAAGACTCATTTCCCTAGATGCCAGATGCGCTATGAAAAATACAGCACAGACCTGAGAGGGTGGGGCCCACTTTTTGGAGGGCCAGTACCTTTCAACTTCACTATTAGGAAAACCTCTACGTGAACAGGTGGAATGGGCTGGGCACCTAGCAGAAGTTTGAGGTACGGAACAATTGTTGCAGTTGGTGATTGGGGATGGCAATTGAATGGGCACAACTTCTTGAAACAGCATCTGTTCTTCCTCACTAGCATGAAGCTTCAGAGCAGAGAAATCCACCGAAATGTCGAAAACATCCCAATAATTCCTCGAGAGGTTGAAGAACCTGTCTCTGATCTTGGACCAGCTGCAGCCAATTCAAATGATTTGGCCCAAGTTCAGGATACTATTGCCTTGGGAAACTTTCTTACTCTACGTCCCAGCCTGAGAGGTGATTGCATAGGGTGGGATGGCTTTGGAAAATGGTCATGTTAGTTTAGGAGTAAGAGTCGAAGCAATCCATTAGTTTGTTCTTTCCATTTGTTGAAAACTCTGCAGCTGCACTGCGTCACTTGTCAATTATCTGTGTTTTGAGTTTGTCAGAAAAAGATTCAGTTTTTTCGGCATTCCTTGCCTCAGCTTGGCTGCGAGGTTTCCAAAATCTTTTCAATTTCTACTTTGGGTCTTTTATGAAGTTCAGTTAAGTTTCTGATCCACTTCACTCAGTCATGACACTGTCAAACTCATCCTTGCTCCTGAACACCATTAGTAAGAAGCACGTTAAGTGGTTTTTTCGCCAATAAGGATGCTGTCTCCTTTTGTCTGTGCATAAGTAGGCTGGCACATGATGGGCAAAAGGATCTGTAACTACCAGAAGGTTTTGAATGCCCTCAGTCTGAGGGATTGACAGGAGGTCAACCCTGACTGGTGCCAAATTTAGAAAGCTTTGATGCAACGCAGGACAGCAAACAAAGGGGCATATTTATAATGATTTAACGCTGCCATAGCATCAATTGTTTGACTCTATGGCGGCTTTTTTTTTTAATCGCCTTATTTACAAGTTGCAGCTAAATCCAGTTAGCTGCATTTTTCAACAGCGCCACTTCTGTTAGTGTAACTTACCGAAAATGAGATGCAAGGTTGGCGTTCCCACGTAAAAACTCCAGCAAAACACACAACACAATATTTACAAAGATTCCCTTGTACGTCGCAAAACAAAAAAAACTGCTGCTAAGTCCAATTAGCAACTGTTTTCTAACGTCAATACTTACCTGGTTTTAAAAATGGTGCAAAAACACCTGTATGTAAGGAAGACAATCCCAGTTCATCATTGGCAACTTCAATGTCGCCATAGAGCTTCTGCTACTGCAAGTTGGAGCACCAAGAAGACCGCCACCATCACCACAGAGGCAGCGCAGCAGAAGAGAGTGGATCTACCGTCAAATGATCACCCTCATACACCTCAGCCTGAGGAGGTCATAACCCATAACAGGCTAAAAAGGGGCTCCATTCTCCACCTCCTCAACCAGATTGTTACAATGCTGCAGGCCACATCCCAGCGCAGCACAAACATCCCTCCACAGACAAAGCTACTTGCTGTGCTGCACATGCTGGCGTCAGGGACTTTTCAACCAACCACCGCCAGAGTGGCAGGAGTTTCCTAGCCATCCTTCTCCAGGTTCCTCCCCACTGTCTTGGATACCATCATCAGCCTGACAACGTAGTATCTCCACTTCCCCAACACTGCGCAAGAACAACTCACCAACAAGCAGGGCTTTTATGCCATTGTTGGTTTTCCGCACGTGTTGGGGCAATGGACTGCACCCATGTGCAGCTTGTGCCTCCTGCGGACACTGCCCACATCTACATTAACAGGAAGCACACCTCCTGAATGAATGTGAAGGCAATAGTTGACCATCTTGGTGTGTTCCTGAATGTCGTGGCCAAGTACCCTGGCAGTGTCCATGATTCATTTATCTTCAGCTAATCTGTCATCAACCAATGGTTGTAGAACGGCACCTATGGAAATGGACTGCTTGTTGGTAAGAACAACTTGAACACACCACACACCTCAAGCCACTCAATCATGTAGGTCAACAAATTTAAATTGCACATGTAGGAAATTGCATTGCAAATATATTGTTTCTGGGCCAAAGTAATACACAATCATATAATGTCAAAGCACAACATATATGTATCTAGTCCCACCAAGGGAGTAGCCTGGAAATTTACTTACAACCCACTTTGTCACTCAAGGAATACATATCGTCCAAAATGTATTGGGCTTTTATTTGCAAGGAATTAATGCAGCGTGGTGCCGCAAGCCATTTGTCTGCGCCATGCTGTGTTAATTCCAAAGCAAAGGGATGCATCATATGTACAATGATATGACGTATCCCTCTGCTCTCCTGGTGCACAATTAGCTGCCATGTACCAATGCGGACACCCTTGCACCAGTGCAAGGGCGCCTGCGTCATGGGAATGATTTTTTCTCTGCAGGAAGGGACACCTTCCTGCATAAAAACAATCACAGGAGGTGATTTTCTCTTCCTGTGTGCTGCAGAATGCAGCACGCATAGGAAGAGGAAAAAACGCAAAGATTTGAAAACATTTCTCCACTTTGCGCCTACCTATGCTTCCCCTGCTGAGGCGCATCATTCTGACGCATTTCCAGGGTTACGATTTCTCATAAATCTTGAAATGCGGCAGAAGCCATGGGTGTTGAGTGGGAACACCCACAGCAACACCCATGGCACACCCCTTTCACGCAAAGTTTTGCATGCAAAGGTGCCAGATTCACAAGGACATGAAACGCCGCGCAGGGTGTGCTTTACATGTCCTTGTAAATATGGGGCAGCAGGTTGCTCCACCGGTGCATTACAAAAATGTACGCACCTGCGGCGCAAGGGCTTACCTATGCTTCCCCTGCTGAGGCGTATCATTCTGACGCATTTCCAGGGTTACGATTTCTCATAAATCTTGAAATGTGGCAGAAGCCATGGGTGTTGAGTGGGAACATCCACAGCAACACAAATTGGCACACCCCTTTCACGCAAAGTTTTGCGTGCAAAGGTGCTGGATTCACAAGGACATGAAACGCCGCGCAGCGTGGTGCTTTACATGTCCTTGTAAATATGGGGCAGCAGGTTGCTCCGCCGGTGCGTTACAAAAAGTTACGCACCTGCGGCGCAAGGGCCTTGTAACTAAGCCCCATTGAGTTCAACACTTACCATTCAAGTGCCTGTGGTGTTAGCACTCCTTAGTTCAATGCTTCACAATGATGGGAATTGCAGCTGCACATTTTTATGTAATGTGCTAAAAGTGCACATTCAGCAGTGACATTTGCTCATTACATACCTCACCTATTTTAAATATGGATATCCTAACAACATTTGATTTATTTCCTCAAATCCCCTGTGCATCATAATCTTTATCAAGTCATACCTCACTTTGGTCCCTTCCCTCAACATAGTGTGCACCCTCTAGCTTTCTGCATTCCTCATTGTCCACGTTCAAATATTCTTAAGCTGCTTCACAATTTATCATTGTTTCCCACTTTGGCTTGTCCTGTCGGATAATCTACCTCCAGCCCTTGCATCGTCCCTTCTTACCTTCTTTTATTAACTTTTGTTTTCCATCCATTCATCCAATCTTACTTTGCATATGTTTATTCCCTTGCTGTTCCACCCATCACTCAGTTCCATGCTAAATGTGATTGGTCTGCTTTCCAACTTACTCAGTCTAATTTGTTTGGTAATCACATAAAATCATAATTGTACTAAGATGTGTATTACCTAAACCATTTTCAAAAGTTGAGTCTTTACATCCATCACACTCCTATTAGTAAACCATGGCCTATGTTGCATGTGCATTCAAGGTCTATCCTGCTTCAAGTACCTTACCCTTCACACTCATTTTCAGTCTGTCATCATTCTGTCCTGCTGTTGCCATGGCTTTGTAATTCACAAAAGGTTATTCATCAAGTGTTCATAGTTTCTGTTTTTTGGGTCACAGTTCGTAAACCTCCTGATTCACAATCTTAGCCTAATATAAAATGTTGCCACTGTCATTAAGTTTCACCTTTGCCCTTACAATGCCAGTCCTGCCACAGATGACATTTAAGAATGGGATGTCAAACACATCTGTCACAATCTACCATGCTCAATTATGTATAGCGTGTGCTACCCTATGCCCAGATGTTGGTCATGTTGACATTGAATAAGACATTGTGGGCCACAGAAACCAGTCCCATGGGATGTGGGACTGTCATCTAGCATGATGCTATAGTGGAGGACATGTCCATTGTCCCACTACCTGGTCATGTGAAGAAATAATGCTGAGCGTTTCAAATACCAATAGGAAATCAGTAATGCAACCCACTAGAAAGGACATCACACACTTTGCAAATGGCAACATTGTCTTCCATGGACAATTTGTTAGCCCGCAACACTCAATATATCTTGTGACCACAACCTCAACATACCCCTCCAATGTTGTGCCTCCATTTCTCTGTGTTGAAGTGGGGTGCCACCCTGCAGAATCCCAACCGAGGATACAGAAGCATAGGGGTCATCCTCATATACACCATGATAGGTTCCTGTAACCTGTATCACAAAATGTAAGAGGGAGTAAATCAGCTTACATTGCAAGGTTTGTGACACATGTATTACATAACCTAATGTCAGCTCCACAGAACAAGATAGCACATCCACAATGCACCAATGGTGTCAGCTCACTCATGCAAATACGTCATTGATAAATTATGGTTGAGCATGAACAACATGGATGTTGTGTATGTCAAACGAAAGGACATACCAACACTTTGCCCCTCATTCAGGTTAGTTCAGCCCTCCACACAATTACCGATGTACAGTGGCACACCAAACATTATGATGAACCATGTGCACATCCAGATATTGCCCCAGACATTTATGTAAGCACACTTCATATTGAACAGCTATAACTAAGCAATGAGAAAGCATTTCTTCCCTATTGTGAACTCAGTGGCCCAGAAGTTGTTCCCATGGGCATGAGGCGATATGCCATTACACACTTCTATGAGTAAGCAAATGAATCACATACACTAGTACTGCAATAGTCATGCTAGACAATGCTGCTTAACATAACACAAATAATGAAATAAATAGCAGACAATGTAAACAACCCGAAAATAATTGAGAGAAACTTCATCACCCTAGCTCTCATCCAATGGACGAAACTATGCAGCAAGTACACATCACATTGCGTACACACAACACATCTCCTATCACAACTAATACCAACATCTACAAGGGCATTTTGTGTGTGTCACAGTGGTAACCAGCACTGCAGGTGCCAGTGCAAACACATAATGAATGGATAACAAACAGTGTCAAAGATATAGCATACACTTGCACCAAGGTGCCTTGCCTTGCAGCGTTTGCAAAAAGTCAAACAATGTAATCCGTTAACACATCATGATAAAAGACTTATGTACCTTTTCTCCATTTTCTGTTTCAGCTGACCAAGGCTATGCACTATTGCCATGGGTGATGACACCCATCAAAGTGACACACACACAGGCACAGAGAGACTACAATGTGGCACTGAGCCGCACAAGGGCCATAGCAGAAAGAACTTTTGGAGTACTCAAAACAAGGTTTCAGTGCCTGGACATTTCGGGTGGAAGGCTCCTTTATAGCCCTGCCTTGGTATGCAAGATAATACTCATTTGTTGTATACTACACATCATTTGTGTAAGGAGAAATACACCTCTGCCTGAAGACAAGAAGAGATGGAAAATCCTGATGTTGGGCTGGAGGAAGGAGTGGATTTGAGCCAACCTTCCACTTCTGCAGCTGCAACATTGAGGAGGGATGCAATCATCAACAACTTCTTCACATAATGTCACCTCACAGTTATATTGTTTTACGTGTAGCTTGGCAACTATATGTTCACTTCATGATGTAGTATAATAAACAATCACTTCACCAATATCTTGTATGCTTTGTTTGTGACTTTAGTAGGTGAACAATCTGGAAAACTTAAGTGCTCCAGATTTTTCAGAGCAATCACATAGCAGGGTATATGACACCAACTAAACCATGACCTGAATGCTAAAATGTTTTGTGCATTGGAACTACAGAATGCATATGGGCCATCATTGCGAAATACAATGTGCTTGTAGTGTTGTGCCCTAAGCACCATCAGGTCCATCTTCTCTTTAGAGTTTAGTAGTCAAGACAATATGTGTATGGTGCTTCGATGTAGCTGGGTCCACACTGCTCAAATCTATTTAAAAGTTTTGACAAACAATCTCTCTGTGTAATCTGTGCCGCTGGAAAAATGTTTTCTGACAAAGGTCACAAAGATACATGACAATGGTGATCAGTATCAATTTGAGGGTGGGGAGGCTGAAGAATAAAGGATATTTGAGCCAGACTAACGGATAAATCAATAAAGTGTATACACATATATTCAGCACTTGCAAGTGATACTGCTTCCATATTTTGTAATTCGTGTTGGTAATAACAAATTTGGAAATGTCTTGCATCACAAACACTGTGTATGACTCATCTTTCAACACTGTACTGACCTTACATTGCTATAATTTTAGCAGCACAAACACTGACACATAAGTTAGCCATGGGACAACTGTGAAAGCATCAGCATTCACCATTGTGTACGTAGGCCAAATGAGATGGCAATGCAATGACAAAAATGTGTGGTTGTCCACCAACATGAGTGTAACATGGCAATTAATGTTGTGAGCTGGCACTATCCTCATCCCATCACACTTACTGTGTGTTGACAACCAAAAAAAGAAATCTGACAGAACCATGAGTAAAGTGTGTCAGGGATACCAACAAGTATGTCCAAAACACGCAAGTAGCATACAATGAATCACAGCATCAAAGGCTAATGTATTTGTGCAAGACGTACCACAAACAAAATGGTAGCACAATGAAGTGGCATCGGAATGCCACTACAACATTTTAAATGTAGATCGCATAATGCCTGTAATCTAGGTATTTCCTACAACTACACATGTCAACATATCTCTCCATTTGCAAGCACAGTTGAACACACATACGACCATACATCATATATGAAATGGTAATGTCGCATACGGTTGTATCGCTCCAGGAATGTACACAATACTAGTGAACACACACCAAAATTTTACATGTGTGTCAAATCATCCTAACCCTCCATCTACTCACACATACATGCACATATGGTCTGAGACCGATAGTGGGACATAAGCCAAAAATAGCTAAAGCATGCTGGACACTAATCTAAATACTATCACATGTAAAGGGACAGGTATAACGTGTCTAAAACAATCAGGGCCACATACTGCAAACAGAACATCACTTTCAGCACTGTTTTGATGTAAAACTCACACTCTCCTAATGTGAAAAGTTGTATTAAGCAACATAACGTGACATAATATTCAAATCAATATTATGCACATATGCTCCTCTTAGCATGAGAGGGGATGCAAGTGTGTTGCAGTTGATCTTAGACTGCAACATACTTTGCGGGATTATGCTGATGCAGATGTAGTCATCTGAGACTATACCCAAATATGTAATGGCTCAGAAAAGTAGTTTTAAGAATGGTGATACAATGCAAAATACATAGCATTCACCTTTCAGTATGCTAAGAAAATGGTGAATGCATGTTGCTGCACACATTGACACATCATTTTAAGATTAACATTTGTTAGGGGCAAGCTATGAGGAAAGGTCTGAGTCAGGTGTTGTGTAACTATCATTCACATAGTGCTTTACCTTGTCTTAACACACAGGGATGAGGCACGTGTACCAAAGATATATGGGGCTGCCATGTGTATACCCTTGAGGTGGTGTCTGACCATTATGCCATTCCATGTTCCGGCACATGTGTACCATCTACAAAGGGTGAATGGTCTGAAGTTTTTTATTTTGGGTTCGCATTAAGGGATCCTTTTCAGCACAATATTATCAGGAAATTAGATTTTCAGCCTCCCTGTGTGCTGCATAATGCAGCACACAGGGGAATCTATGTATATCACAAAGAAACATTACATGTCAACTGTTCTTGGTTTTTAATTTTTGAATTAACAGAGTCTTCAAAGTCCACACAGCCCGATAGGTATCATTCTGGAAAAGCCTAAAAAATTCCACAAGTTGGGCTGAACTGTCCTAATCTACACCTATCACAACGAGTTATTGTATTTGAGTGTTGTGGCATGGATACCATGGACCATGAAGCGTTAAACTACGTTGAGTGCCTTTGCATAAACCAGTGTAAATGTGCATGTCATTGCCTCCATTTAACCAAATACTCCAATGAGAGTCTGTAGTCAACATTCGTATTGTATGCATTAATATAAATCCTAACTACAAGTAGTTAATGCTTGTAGTACAAGTTAGTGTGTGTTACAAGCCCATTACAGTGGTACACACCTTACAGCAATGTGTTATGTAACAGCCTTATATTTAGCCACACATACAACCTATGGTAATCAATATGGGTACCACTGAAGCTTGCATTACCTATCAAACATTATTATATATGGATATGCATTAATGTGTGGAAGGAGTGCATGTTGACAGCCCAGAATTTATGATATCAAAACATATCAGATTAAAGAACGTCACATACACAACACAGATCACATGTCATAGCCATATGGTGTTGTTAGGCATGCAATATCATGAAATATGGTACATTTGCTGATCACCTAGCACTTAGCTGCAATTTTTTTCCCGCTTTTCACGTAAGCGTTCATTTTTCCATACCTGCTATGGAAAACACTCACTAAGTGCCTGTGTTAACAATGGAAAATTACCTCTAACCCTTTAGCGGCAAAAGATTTCACGCTAACTCACACAGGCCGCAAACGGCCAGGAAGTGATGTCAGCATGCATCCTGTTTTATGGAGGAGTGCTGTACACTTTCACTTTTAATTACACTGTTAGTGTCTATTGAGTTTTGTGGATGTGTTTTGAGGTGTCTGTTGCTTCTGTGTTGTGAGAGAGTACGTTTGGTGTCTAGTCTGCTGTCCCTACTGTCCCGGTCAAGTCCTGTGTCGCTGTCTTTCCGTCTTTCTGGCGTTTTTGACCTTATCTTGTCTGGTGCTTGTCTACAGGTTATATTTATTGTATATATATAGTTGCTGGTCATTTCATTGGGTTTTTCTTTAAATAGTGGGGTTAGTTGTGTTGTGGGAGATGTTGGGTGAGGGTAGGGTTGTAAGGCTGTCAGAGGAAGCATTTTGGCTTTCCTCTGGCTTGTAAGATTATTCCTCCCAAAAATGGTTGAGAGTGGGGGACGTGTACTGCAGAGGTATGATGTCAAGATCCGGAAATTGAGTTGGGAAAGCATCTGCCACCACATGCTGCGGATCTTTGGAGTGGACAGGACTGTCCGCCTGTGGAAACATAGATGGATGGATTGCATTGCCCGTGAGGGAGACTTGTTAGATAACCTGGGGATCATCATTGGCAGGCAAGGTGGTAAGTAAATGACAAATGTTGTCTGCTTTCACACAGTGTGTTCCATGTTAGCAACTGTATTCATTGTCAAAATTTAATTTACGCAAAAGAATGTTGCCATAGACTTTGTTAAAAATGAACCTCTTGCACCACTGGGCAAGGGTGCCTGAGTTGAAGGGAATGATTGTTTATATGCAGAAATGAGTTCCTTCCTGCACATAAACAATCCGAAATGGCGTTTTGAAAATTCTATGTTTGCTGCTTAATGCAGCATACATAGAAGTTGCAAAACGTCATATTTTTATAATGTTTGTTTATGTGCAGAAAGGGACACTTTCCTGCACATAAGCAATCAATAGAGTTTTTCTATGTGTGCTGCACAATGCAGCACACATGGACAGATCAAAAACGTGGAGAAATTCACATTTTATCCTCTTTGCGCAAGGGTAAGAACAGGTTTTCACTGGTCTCAATTTAGGCGCTGGCCCATATTTACGCACCCTTGTAAATATGGGGCAGCGTCAAAATCAATGGGTGTTGTGGTGGAACGCCCACCGCAACACCCATTGCCCGCCCCTTTCACGCTAAGTACAGCTTGAAAGGGTGCCTTATTCACAAGGCCGCATTAAGCCATGTGAAGTGGCTTAACGCCGCCTTGTGAATAAGGCGAAGCCCCTAGTGCCACCGCAACATTGAGAAAAGTGATGTTGTGGTGATGATAGGGGCTTGTAAATATGCCCCTCAATTTGTAGTCACAATATAATCATGTATTGCTGCAAGATCTCATACTCCACAATCCTGCATTGGGCATGTGTTGTGTGTCAGACATTCAATTCACATCCCTTCATGTAGGCAACATGAACTGAGACATATATGTAATAGTTTTAAATTTGTATTTAGATGACTTCAATAGTGAACATGACACATATGCCACCTCATGACTGATAAATACTCCTTTTTCTTGTATCACAGCTGGACGACCATTATTCACTCAAGGTGACATTGATGCCTTCAGGGACCCACACGCCACTGGTGAGTGCCTTAGTCCATGTATGTTGCTTTCCAAAAAAAGATTTTTTGTGATGACTGGTTTGGTATGTTGTTGAACACACTCTGGGTGTGCATGGCGTGGATATCACCTATACCACGATGAGGCAGCATAATGAGAAGATTTTGGGGCATAATTATGATGAAGTGATGGAGTGCAGCACTAGCCTTCTTGGCTTAACGTGGTGCATCACCACTTCTGAAATGCAGCCCTGCACCGTACTTACAACAATACTGCTCAGTCCAGCACTTTGCCCGGTGCTGGTGCAAAATTAGCTGCCTACCAACAATGTAGGCGCTTTTGCACCATTGTGCAAGTTGGTGATAGGCAACAAAAGATAAAAAGACACACAATGATGGACGGGTTGCAGAGCAAATCAAACATTCAACCCCAGTCAAGAGATCTGGGTTAAATCCATCGTTCTTTTGCTCACCATCCCACCGCAGTTTAGACCCAGCCATATACAAAACAGTCTTGACCCTGTGCCTCATGGGAACAGTCCAGTCCGAACTGCCAATCCAGGTCCTTCGTGGACCGGAAACAAGCATCCTGGGACCAGTTTTGGGGCATCACTCCTCAAACTGGAATGGCATGGGGAGCAAAAAAATGATGGATTTAGGCCCAGATCTCTGTACTGGGGTGAATGTTTGACATTGTTCAACATTCTGTCCACCAATTGTTATTTTTGCATTTGTCACCACGAGTGGGACGGGTATGCCCAGACGTGGGTCCCGTGCTCTCCCTGCCACTGGAGTCAAGCTAGCCTGGCTGATGAGGGGTGTTTCCCCAAAACCAGTCCCAGGATGCTTATTTCCGGTCCAGGGAGGACCTGGCCTGGCAGTTCTGGCTGGACTGTTCCCATGAGGAACAGGGTCAAGACTTATTTGCATATGGCTCGGTTCAAACTGGAATGGCATGGGGAGCAAAAAACGATGATTTAGGCCCAGATCTCTGTACTGGGGTGAAGGTTTGACATTGTTCAACATTCTGTCCATCAATTGTTATTTTTGCATTTGTCACCCCGAGTGGGACAGGTATGCCCAGACGTAGGTCCAGTGCTCTTCATGCCACTGGAGTCAAGATAGCCTGGCTGATGAGGGGTGTTACCCCCAAACCGATCCCAGGATGCTTGTTTCTGGTCCAGGGAGGACCTGGCCTGGCAATTCGGGCTGGACTGGTCCTATGAGGAACAGGGTCAAGACTGATATACATATGGCTCGGTTCAAACAGGAATGGCATGGGGTGCAAAAGAACAATGGATTTAGACCCAGATCTCTATACTGGGGTGAATGTTTGACATTGTTTAACATTCTATCCATCAATTGTTATTTTTGCAGACAACAAAAGATGGCACTGTTGTCTTTGAAAACTGCTGGGTGCATTTTCTACATGTTGGAGCAGATTGTCATAAATTGTTTTTAAATGACACCACCCTACACCAGTCTTCTTAAAGGGTGCCCCCATACATTTCTTTAATTTGATGTTCCATACTATGGTACCCATTGGGCCCATCCTCAACACCATGTACCTGCAATGGGCGTAGTGTTGTGAAGTCAACTGAAACTTCTTTTTTTCACCTCCCTAAGGGAATATGCCTTCTTGGTAGTGTAGCATATGTACATGGCAGCATTAGTACACGTTGTATGGCTACATAAAAAGTAGTGACTCTTTGAGTATGTGAATCTTGTGAAGTTCCTGTAGCATTTTCACTGTGTCCATATGTGCAAATTGTGTATGCTACTCCAGCCGATGCATCTGTGTTTCACAGTGTACATACACACAATATGTTTGAGGGATGTGGTGATGTGTAAGACCAGATATGGAATCCATGTACATACTAGCATGATGTAGCAGTCACTGAGGATCAGAGCATGGGAGCGACACTTGTCAGTGACAAGTATCATTACAATGAGGCAGTCTCATACACCAGATGGGATCTGGTGTACTTGACAATGTTGGATGAGTGGTCTAACCCAGACCTACAACTGGCTGGAATAAGAAAATACAAGGTTGATACATTGTGATGTGCCCAACAACACTTTTAACCCTGTCTTATTTCCAATGTGCAAAATATATGACATTTTGTTCCTCATTACGATGTCGGGTGGAAAGCCTCCGCCCGACAGTCCAAATTTCCTAGACCGAGTCGGACCCCTTCTGACCGACTCGGTTGGTTTACAATCCGCCCGACCGATTACAATGTTCGTGGTCAGAGAGTAAACTGTGCGGTTAATCCCTATCAGTTCCGACTGGCCCTCGGAGTAGTCGTGTCGGTCGGAACCGCATCGTGCACCCCTACGCATAGCGCTTCTGACCGACCGATTACGATGTCGATTTCCAACAGCCTTTCTGAGTCGGCCTGTCCGACTGAAAAGGCTGTCGGAAAGTGACTTTGGGCCCCCTAGCAGAGCCCCCTTCATCCTGAGGCCTCTGGTTGGGGGCCGAGGGGGTACCTAAGGAACCCCCCTGTAAAACCCTGCACAGTGTGGCAGGCACAATGGGGTGCCCGCAACAGGGTGCAGGGTTTTACACACACCCCATTTCCCCATAGGAGCCTGTGTTGTCGGGCAGAACACGGGCTCACATAGGGAACAGTGAGACTCCGACCGAACAATGTTCAGTCGCATCCTAATCGGTCGGGCGGCACCGCTGACCGGTAGGTTCCTGATTCCGAGACGGTGTTGTGTGGGAAGTTTCCGCCTGACATCGTAATGAGACCCTTTGTGTTTCAAATAGCTGACTTGTGACATACGAGTACTCAGATGCTTCAAGTCGATGTATACAGCATGAATCCTAGATGTGTAGCTGTGGAGACACATCCAACGATGTAGTGGTTGGAGGATTTGTGATTTCGGTGACTGTTGTATAAGAGTAACACTTTGGTGCTTGTAGTCTGCAACTATTACAAGCAGTGCATCCTATGTCTTTGGGTAAATGTCATGCCCTGAGTCTGCAAATGGCCTGTAACTCAGTCTCCTTGGGTACATTCCCCTGGTAGACTCTGAGTTTGTGTCAACGTCATTATTCAAATTAGCTAATCTGCCACTGTTGTTCTTGTACTCTGCCTTTGCTATATGCCATACCATACATTACCATGACGGTATCAATGTTAGGTTGTGATAAGAGTTTTGCTTCGCATGTAACTTGCTAGATCATGCTTGAAGTAGCAAACGGTTGATAATAGTGTAAAGTTCCTGTTGTTGTACTCTTGAGTGTGGAAGATACTTGCTGGACCTTTTTCTTTGTCATGTTTCTTACATCTTGTTATGTTTGTCTTTCATTACATGCAACATGTCACCAGAGGCAGCTAGAATCTTTAAGTAGCGCGAGGACAGATACAGGCATATCCGCTGAGTTGCAAAGGGGTACCATGATGGAGAAGAGGTACAATGAGGAAAGGGCAGCAGGATGGTGGCAGGCCATTCCCCAGGGTGCCCCAAACCCCACCAGACAGAATGGTGTGCTGCCTTCCACTTCCAGACACCAGAGTGACAGTGACAATCTTCCAAGCCCATCTGGCGTACAACATGCAACCCTACATTCAGTATCATCAGCAGGTCTACAACATGCAGCACCTGCCCCAGCTGCCGCACAAACATCAGCTGATCAACCGGCTGCACCAGCACCACCTGCCCTGCCAACTACAGCTGCTCAACTAGCTGCGCCAGCACCACCTGCACCACCAACTGCAACTGCCCAACCGGCTGCAGCAGCACCACCTACCACACAGAGACAGGCTACACCTTACACCTTGGGTGACCGCAGATTATTGTTGGACCTAAATGTTAAGGTGGCGTCATTGGAAAGAGACATGGTGAAGGTGTTGACCCACCTTCAGGACATTAAGGGTGCCCTTGGGCTCCCTTTCTGAGCCACCTCTGATTAAACAGTGCCCCTCATACATCCCCCTGATCCTTGTTTTTTTAATTATATCTTGTTTATATATAGTATAATGTAGTATTAAGTGTAGGTTTAGAGTAGGTTTAGGTTAGTGTTAGGTGTAGGGATGGTTCTACATTAGTTTAGAGTTTAACATGATGTTTGGGGTTAACTTTCCTTTTCCTTTGGGTGTTTTTGTACTTGTTTAATACAAAATTTATATATATATATATATATATATATATATATATATATATATATATATATATATTACCTACTGGCGGTCGCCAGTAGGTAGTTATAGTTAGGACCTATTTTCCATAGGAAAAGCATTTTTTGTTTTCCCAATAACTTTGGGATCGTTTGACGAATCATCGCGAAATTTTCAAAACTAGTGGGGCGCTCTGGTCAGCTCCTGTCTTGAAAGTTTCGGGGTGACTAGCCAAGCGGGGGCCGAGATAAAAGGGGGGTCCCAAAACGGACATGTTATTTTAGACACGGCTACAGCCTGAACTGCTGAACGGAATTACACCAAATTTTGCTAAAAGGTAGCCCTTCGTTAAGAAAGAGTCCTTTTTGTTAAATGGTGTAAATCCGTTCAGTAGTTCCTGAGAAATTTAAAAAATAGAGGTCGGAAAATCAATTTCCCATAGGAAACTTTAAACACGGCTACAGCTCGAACTGCTCAACGGAATTACACCAAATTTAGCAAAAAGGTAGTGCTTGGTTCAGAAATCGTCCTTTTTTTTAAATGGTGTAAATCCGTTAAGTAGTTTTTGAGATATTAAAGGAAAAAAATCATTATATATCTGGGCGGGACCTAACTACACAAGCACAAGCATGGCTCTAATTAGCTGCCAACACTTCAATCCAGGAAGTGTTGGCAGCCATCTTGGTGCAATGCTTTTTAGGTCTCGCCTAGCGACGCAGCGCATGCGCTGCCCACTACACAAACACGACTGCCCTACACTAAACCCTAAAACACTACCCCAGCATGACCCCCTACACTAAACAAACACCACTGCACTACCCTAAACCCTAAAACACTACCCCAGCACGACCCCCTACACTACCCAAACACCACTGCACTACCCTAAACCCTAAAACACTACCCCCAGCACGACCCCCGACACTACCCAAACACCACTGCACTACCCTAAACCCTAAAACACTACCCCCAGCACGACCCCCTACAGTACCTAAACACCACTGCACTACCCTAAACCCTAAAACACTACCCAGAGCACGACCCCCTATACTACCCAAACACCACTGCACTACCCTAAACCCTAAAACACAACCCCAGCACGACCCCCTATACTACCCAAACACCACTGCACTACCCTAAACCCTAAAACACTACCCCAGCATGACCCCCTATATTACCCAAACACCACTGCACTACCCTAAACCTTAAAACACTACCCCCAGCACGACCCCTACACTACCCAAACACCACTGCACTACCCTAAATCCTAAAACACTACCCCCAGCACGACCCCTACACTACCCAAATACCACTGCACTACCCTAAACCCTAAAACACTACCCCCAGCACGACCCCCTACACTACCCAAACACCACTGCACTACCCTAAACCCTAAATCTACCCCCAGCACGACTCCCTACACTACACAAACACCCCTGCACTACCCTAAACCTAAAAACACTACCCCCAGCACGCCCCCCTATACTACCCAAACACCACTGCACTACCCTAAACCCTAAAACACGACCCCCTACACTACACAAACACCACTGCACTACCCTAAACCCTAAAACACTACCCCCAGCATCACCCCTACACTACACAAACACCACTGCACTACCCTAAATCCTAAAACACTACCCCCTACACTACACAAACACCACTGCACTACTCTAAACCCAAAAACACTACCCCCAGCATGACCCCCTACACTACACAAACACCACTGCACTACCCTAAACCCTAAAACACTACCCCCAAAACACTACCCCCAGCAAGACCCCCTACACTACCCAAACACCACTGCACTACCCTAAACCCTAAAACACTAACCCCAGCATGACTCCCTACACTACCCAAACACCACTGCACTACCCTAAACCCTAAACACTACCCCCAGCACGACCCCCTACACTACCCAAATACCACTGCACTACCCTAAACCCTAAAACACTACCCCCAGCACGACCCCCTACACTACACATACACCACTGCACTACCCTAAACCCTAAATCTACCCCCAGCACGACCCCCTACACTACCCAAACAACACTGCACTACCCTAAACCCTAAAACACTACCACAAGCACTACCCCTACACTACCCAAACACCACTGCACTACCCTAAACCCTAAAACACTACCCCAGCACGACCCCCTACACTACCCAAACACCACTGCACTACCCTAAACCCTAAAACACTACCCCCAGCACGACTCCCTACACTACCCAAACACTACTGCACTACCCTAAACCCTAAATCTACCCCCAGCACGACCCCCTACACTACCCAAACACCACTGCACTACCCTAAACCCTAAATCTACCCCCAGCACGACCCCCTTACACTACACAAACACCACTGCACTACCCTAAACCCTAAAACACTACCCCCTACACTACACAAACACCACTGCACTACTCTAAAGCCAAAAACACTACCCCCAGCACGACCCCCTACACTACCCAAACACCACTGCACTACCCTAAACCCTAAAACACTACCCCCAGCACGACCCCCTACACTACACAAACACCACTGCACTACCCTAAACCCTAAAACACTACCCCCAGCATGACCCCCTACACTACACAAACACCACTGCACTACCCAAAACAATGAAACCCTAAACCATGAAACACTACCCCCAGCACGACCCCCTACACTACACAAACACCACTGCACTACCCTAAACCCTAAAACACTACCCCAGCACGACCCCCTACACTATACATACACCTCTGCACTACCCTAAACCCTAAAACACTACCCCCAGCATGACCCCCTACACCACACAAACACCACTGCACTACCCTAAACCCTAAAACACTACCCCAGCACGACCCCCTACACTACCCAAACACCACTGCACTACCCTAAACCCTAAAACACTACCCCCAGCACGACCCCCTACACTACCCAAACACCACTGCACTACCCTAAACACTAAAACACTACCCCCAGCACGACCCTCTACACTACCCAAACACCACTGCACTACCCTAAACCCTAAATCTACCCCCAGCATGACCCCCTACACTACACAAACACCACTGCACAACCCTAAACCCTAAAACACTACCCCCAGCATGACCCCCTACACTACCCAAACACCACTGCACTACCCTAAACCCTAAAACACTACCCCCAGCACGACCCCCTACACTACCCAAACACCACTGCACTACCCTAAACCCTAAAACACGACCCCCTACACTACACAAACACCACTGCACTACCCTAAACCGTAAAACACTACCCCCAGCACGACCCCCTACACTACACAAACACCACTGCACTACCCTAAACCCTAAAACACTACCCCCTACACTACACAAATACCACTGCACTACCCTAAACCCTATAACACTACCCCCAGCACGACCCCCTACACTACACAAACACCACTGCACTACTCTAAACCCTAAAACACTACCGCAGCACGACCCCCTACACTACACAAACACCACTGCACTATCCTAAACCCTAAAACACTACCCCCAGCAGGACTCCCTACACTACCCAAACACCACTGCACTACCCTAAACCCTTAATCTACCCCCAGCATGACCCCCTACACTACCCAAACACCACTGCACTACCCTAAAACACTACCCCCAGCATGACCCCCTACACTACCCAAACACCACTGCACTACCCTAAACCCTAAAACATGACCCCCTACACTACACAAACACCACTGCACTACCCTAAACCCAAAAACACTACCCCCAGCACGACCCACTGCATTACACAAACACCACTGCACTACCCTAAACCCTAAAACACGACCCCCTACACTACACAAACACCACTGCACTACCCTAAACCCTAAAACACTACCCCCAGCACGACCCCCTACATTACACAAACACCACTGCACTACCCTAAACCCTAAAACACTACCCCCAGCACAACCCCCTACACTACACAAACACCACTGCACTACCCTAAACCCTAAATCTACCCCCAGCACGACCCCCTACACTACCCAAACACCACTGCACTACCCTAAACCCTAAAACACTACCCCCAGCAGGACCCCCTACACTACCCAAACACCACTGCACTACCCTAAACCCTAAAACACTACCCCCAGCACGACCCCCTACACTACCCAAACACCACTGCACTACCCTAAACCCTAAAACACTACCCCCAGCACAACCCCCTACACTACACAAACTCCACTGCACTACCCTAAACCCTAAATCTACCCCCAGCACGACCCCCTACACTACTAAAACACCATTGCACTACCCTAAACCCTAAATCTACCCCCAGCACGACCCCCTACACTACCCAAACACCACTGCACTACCCTAAACCCTAAAACACTACCCCCAGCACGACCCCCTACACTATCCAAACACCACTGCACTACCCTAAACCCTAAAACACTACCCCCAGCACAACCCCCTACACTACCCAAAAACCACTGCACTACCCTAAACCCTAGAAAAGTAACCCCCACCCCATGCCCAATCCCCCTTACCTCTCACTCCTCGTGGTTCCTCTCTCCTCGTGGTTCCTGCTTCACGTCGTCTCTGAGGGGCGGTGCACGTCGTTGTGAGGAAACGGAACACCCTCTGTTTCCTTACAACGACGTGGATCGTCTACATTTTTTTAGAGCGCATGGTCATTTACCATACATACCTTTACAACGAAATTCGTTGTAAAGGCATGCGTGGTAAATGACCATGCGTTCTAATAAAATGCATAGTAATGACTTTGTGATGTACAACGCATGCGTGGTAATGCATGCGTTGTAATGGTATTGCGAAGTAAAAAGTCATTGTAACGGCTGTTTACCGATCGAAGCTGGCCCCTGTTCTTCAGTGAGTCGTTTATTTGATAAATTAGGAGGAAGGAATGTGTTTTTTTACCGAAAAGTGCATTCCCGGCTGTTGTATTGTGAAAGTGTCCGCGTGGCCTGGTTTCACTTTTGTTGAGAGAGTGGAAGAGTCTGTTTGGATCTAAAGGAGTTCTGCTGTTGGACGGGGCCGGCGCGACACGTCATCAGAAAACACAGCTAATGGAAAGCATCCTCCCCGAAGTGTGGAGCAGTGCCATGAGAGGTCAACGAGTGTGCGTCCCACCGCAGTATGACCGTACCGTGCCGTTCCAGGGTACGGGAGGCAGAAGCGGCATCCATCGCAGGTCCTCTTGTACACTAAAAAAGGACCAAACGATGCTTTCCTTTCTTTTCTGCTTCTGCTGCACCATCTGTTCTTCCTCCTCTACTGCAAGTGGATCAACTTCGGCAAAACTAGAAGCCATAGTTGTATTAAAAATAAAGGTATATCAATATAAAGAGAAGCAAGAAACAGGTCTTCTCTCTATCAAGGACAAAAAGTAAGGGAAATATCAGAAGGATGGATCCTCCCTCTTTCACAATGAAATTGATTTCAACCAATCAAATTCCTTTTTTCTTTTGCTGACATGAAGTCGCGTAGGGTGCGCGCACTCGTCACGCACCCTTCGCGCACCCGCGAAAATCATATATATCATTATACACTATAAATAAAAAGTTCTATAAACTTTTAATAAGTATATTAGCAAAACCGTTCAGTCTAATATCATATTCAAACTTTCTATAGTAATTTTTTCAACTTTAAAAATACGCCGAAGTCGCGACTTCGGCGCGATCTCAGCGCGATCATGGCACGACCCCGGAAATACGCGCGGGGAGATGTCGCGCACATTAAGCGGCTACACCGCACATTTCGTAACTTTACTTTCGTCGAAATTATATTGAAAATAATACTTAAAAAATACTTTTATTAATAAACTTAGACAAACACTTAAAGGAAAACTTTTATTTATAATTAATTTAAAGATATTTCATACTTTACAAATTACACCGAAGTCGCGACCCCAGCGCGACTTTTCAAAATGGCTACCGGAATGCGCGCAGCCATCGTGTAGGATGCGCGAAGGGTGCGCGACTTCTGTATAATATTTAAAAAAAAAAGAATGAATATAGTTTTCCTAACTCAAAATTATTCACAATTTTTTTTAAATATATATATATGTATATATTTATAGAAAATAAAAAAAACAGAGGATTGAGGTACATTAGAAATTAGCATTTAAAAAACCATAGAAATTCACTGAAAAAACCATAGGTTTCAGGCACGTTATAGTTAGAAATTAGCATTAAAAAAACCATAGAAATTCACTGAAAAAACCATAGGTTTCAGGAACGTTATAGTTAGTTGGACATTTCACTCGTACAAAACCATAGAAATTCCGACGTTATAGTTAGTTCAGCTAACTATAACTCGCGCCCCCGCAATGCACTGCTGATGACGTCACATATTACATCATTCATGACATGGTCAGTGACATCACTGATGACATCACTGATGACATCTCAAATGACATCACTGATGACATCATCCACGTGAAAATCTGATGCACCTCCTCACACCTGAATATAACCTTTGATACACCCACTCTAAAATACAGACTACCATTTTCGAAAAAATAGACACATCAATACCAGTTACTAAATACGCACTGACTGATTCCTAGGTCTACACACACATCCACTCATTCACCCATACAGTCACTCATACATGCAGTCACTCATCAATACAACACTATCATATGCACTCATACACCTATACAGACACTCACACACTGCCACATATCCAGAGTTACTCACACACCTAGTCAGTCATGCAAAGAATCAATCATACTTCCATTTACTCACCTATACAGTTATACAGACACCACCTCACTTATTCATACAGATACTAACACATAATTACTCTCTTAAAGAATCACTGATACAAATACACACTCATCCATGCAGCCACTCTCACAATTACTGACTCTCACATATAGTTATTTATATACACCATCACTCACATATACTACCTTTTACATATGTACTTACTTGCACATGTACCACTGAGACATCCATTCACTCACCAACACACCCATACACACACTCACCCACCCATACAGCTGTTTCCACATGCACTCTTGAACCCATACACCCAGTGAATCAACCACTCACACATCTATGCACAGAGTCACACACCTCCCACCCACCCACACACACACTCAGGCAGCCATACAAATACTCAGGCAAGCAATCAATAACCCATATAGACACTCATGCAGCTACTCACCAACCCATGCAGCAGCTTACAGAACAACAGACAGGCTGATACAGACTTTCACACAGTTTAGTCACTAACCCATGCATTCAGAAAGACACATTTAATCACTCACTTATACAGTCAGTCACGTACCTACTAAATCCTCCATACAGACACTTATACACCCACTCATTCTTCAATACAGCTTGGCATATATATAAAACAAATTTAAACTTTACAGAAACACACAGTCACTGGATGATGTCATCAGTGATGTCATCAGTGATGTCATTTGAGATGTCATCAGTGATGTCATCAGTGATGTCACTGACCATGTCATGAATGATGTAATATGTGACGTCATCAGCAGTGCATTGCGGGGGCGCGAGTTATAGTTAGCTGAACTAACTATAACGCCGGAATTTCTATGGTTTTGTACGAGTGAAATGTCCAACTAACTATAACGTTCCTGAAACCTATGCTTTTTTTAGTGAACTGTATATTGTGAGATCAACATATCCATACATTTTTGGTCCGCACTCTCGAATTCATTGTATTTTAACTTTTTTACAAGATTTTTATTATCACTATTTGCACATTTGCACATTATCTAGCACTGATAAATTATTTCTGGACAGAGACATATATCTGACCATTCAATACTGATGGTCTTTTTTCAGTCAAATTTTTCTAGCATCTTTTGATATATAAAAAACACTTTGTTTCAAGTAAACTTTGCTATATAAGTACACATGCTGAGACCTTGTTGTCACTTGGTCAAGATTATAAGCACAGACACTTAGGTCCCTCATCACTAGTATTAAACTACCACATTGCAGGCTTTAGCTCAAGATGATGGCACCTTTGGTTGTTTACTCAAGTCTATCTTATATTGTCAGCTTTGTGTCCTTTTACCCACTCGGGTTGTATTCATTTTAATATGCTTAGTTTGCATAATAGTGTTTAAGGTATTTTATTTGATTGAGAATGTGTTCAATTCAATGCCTTTTACCAACTTTTTTTAAACTAGCTTGTACTTTTTATATGAATTTTTTACACCTTACAGTGGTTTATTTTCTTGAAAAGTAACTTTTAGCTATTTATGTTGGTGCTTTACTATTGACTTGTGTCTTAATATGACTGTATCAATGTATATATTTATATATACATATTTTTTCTATGTCTATTTATGTCTCTGTCAGGCAACCAATCGGGTTGTTTGTTATTACGCACGGTGCACTTTAAATTTGGTTTTGCTACTCCTATGGCGTCATGTGAACAAGGCCTCTGGTAGGCTGAAACGCGTCATGGCAGGCATGCTGAGACTTCATTAAATACTCACTTGCACTTTTATCTGGGTCCGTTATCGTCTGTTCCCGTTATTTCCAGGACATTGGTGATTGCTGGAACCTTGTGGCGATTACTTCGGCATATATATATATATATATATATATTACTCCAACCTTCGTTTCAATTCAAATTCCCCTCTCCGTAGGAAAAATGAATGCAAACTCCAAATTCCTGGTGCAACGAAGTGGTTTATTTCGCCCTAACACCGCCATGACGCGTTTCGGCCTGAACAGGCCTTGATCACATGACGTGACAGCAGAGAACATTTGCATATTTAAAGTGCTAAGTGCATACACACGTGATTTGTGACTATCATAAACAGAGAAGGCATACTTTTCAGAGCAAAATGCTTTGTTTTCATCTCTACAACTAGAAATAAAGTGCATAGTCACATTTGATACATAAATAATTAAACAATTAAAATAATTATTTAAACACTTATTTAAAATATCGGTTAAGAACAGTTGTGTGTTTATGCTGCAACACAAATATGTGCAGATATATGTTGTTTACATATCGAAGGAGATGTAATTCATTTCAATACCCAATCTACTGAGTTTCAATACTCTCTCCCTTGGGGACATGTCTCATAGTGTTTATTCTCTATTGATTAGACTACCCCTGTTCTTACTGGCTATGCTTACGATAAATAAAGCCCAAGTGGGCCTAACCATATCACTTCTCTTTATATAATCTGTATTCAAAAGTGCTTAAGTGCAATAAGTGCCACCACAATGAACTTTCCTGTTCATAAATTGCTAAGAGTTCTTGAATATGAATATATATAAAAAAAAAAATTCTCTTTTTTTTTAAACAATTAAAAAATGTTGTTAACATGTTGTGGGACTCAGCGAATTGCTTGTAAGGGACATGTGTATCTAGTATGCAATATACATTATAGTGTTGTAGGATTAAAGACATGTAAAAAAATCCTCACTCGAATTATGGCCCTGTAGAGTTTTGGTGTCTAGTTCAATTATATAGCGTGTTTCAAGTTTCCTTAATAACGCTTCCCGGTTGCCGCCACGTCTTAGAACGGGAACTGCATCCACTACAAAATATTTAATGTGTTCTAAGTTGTTGTTGTGGATGTCTTTAAAGTGCCTTGCAACCGGATAAGCTGGATCTGAGTTCGTAATTGCCCTTAAATGCTGGAGTATTCTTTTGTGGACCTGCAGTTTTGTGCTGCCCACGTACTGTAGCCCACACAAACACTCCAAAACATAAATTGCATACTCCGTTTTGCACATGAGCAATTTTTTGATGGTAATCGGTTCTTCCTTGAATGGAGTTTTGTAGGTCGTTTTGTTGATTCCAAACCTACATGCGCGGCAGGTCGTGCATTTAACGAACCCCTTCCTAGATGACAGCCAATTAGTTGTTGTTTTAACCTCTGGGCTACTGCTCACTAGGGCATCTTTAATGGAACTCGCCTTCCTGAATGTAATGTTTGGGTTTTCAGGCAGATTGTCTCCAAGTACTGGGTCACTTAAGACTATGGGCCAATTCTTATTAATAATCTTACGTAACAAACTATGTTGTTTGTTAAATGTAAGGATTAGTCTGGTGTTTTGCTCTTGATGTTGTATAGCCGATTTCTTGGGCATGATAGGGGCAGACTTGACTAATAGATCTGGACCTGTTTAAAGCTCTAGGTTAGTCTAATGGCACTGTCTATTATTTTTTCTGAATATCCTCTGGTCATAAATCTAGTTTTACTATCTGTCTGAGCCTGCACTAAGTCTATGTCATTGCTGCAGATCCTCCTGATTCTCAGCATTTCCCCATAGGGGATGCTGTGTATTAGATGTTTAGGGTGGTAGCTCGTGGTGTGCAATAGAGTGTTCCCTGCTGTCTTTTTCCGATGTAGTTTGGTTTCAATTTTGCAGTCTGCTATGTATATCTCTACATCTAGGAAACACACTATATATATATATATTTGTTTAGGAAATATGTTTAGGTAGTGTATGTTTAGGTTAAGTTGTCTTGTCCTGTCTCCACATGTGCCATGAGGGGGTGGGGGTTGATGTTTTATATATGTTGTTATGTGTATAGGTTAAGCTAAGGACATTAGATTAGTGTTTAGTATAATTAGCATGAATTAGAATATTGTAGGTTAGGATAGTATTTTACATGTAGGTTTAGCCTAGGTACTTGATTGTTTAGTAATTTCTGGCATCTATAATGTTTAATGTGAATCAGAGAACTTTTGGTAGTATTTTGATACATCTGATTCATTTCTAAAAATGTTTTTTGGATCAAACATGTGATTAAGTCATTTCTAGGGACAGGCTACTGTCATACTGCTGATTGATTGGGATTAACAGACATGCATGACATGTAGGATAGAAATGGTAAGTTCTGCCAATGCATAGGGATATTTTGCTAAATAAGTTGGCATCTTCAAAATTTTGTCTGACTTGAAAAACACAGTAGGTAATGTAGGCAATGAGCTCCCACAGTGTTGTTTGCCTGATGTAGGTATGTTGGGAGGTTCTAAGTTGCCCGCGTCTTGAACTATGACAATCACTACATTTGCCTCTCACAATAAAGATACGTTTATTAATGTTTGACATTTTTTGACATTGTACTTTGTGTTGGACTTGTTTGTATATAACTTTGATGAGACATTGCATTGACAGTTCATCAATGTAGTGTACCACTATTTTTTGTAGTCAATGTATGTGAGCTATTTGTGCATATTTACAACCACAGTGGTGGAGGCCAGCATTAGGGCAAGAAGTCAAATGCTGCGTTCCTTCACTATGTAAGCACAGGACTGTGCCGTTGTTCAGACATTACAGCACTGCACTGCTTTTCTCCATGGTTTTGTGTAATATATTGATGCATAGCGCAAATGCAGGCACACTTGCACCATAATGCAAGGGGACCTGCGTTGCGGAAATGTTTGATCATGTGCAAAAAGGTGCCCCTTCTTGCACATATAGTGACAGTCATGGTGTTTTGCTGTCTGTATGTGTCCAGCAAAATGCTGTTCAACTAGGTATATCAACAAAAGTTTTATTTACACAGCATTTCTCCTTGTTCTGCAACATTTGTGCATCATCCTTGGGAATATGGTGAATATTCTATCTTAAAATGTGTTTTGGCTGAACACCCATCACAACACCCATTGCCCTCCACATTGACACTAAGGGGTAGATTCCGATTCGGGCCGGAAATCTCTCCGACCGAGCCGGACCCGGAGAGATTTCCGACCGAATCGGACCCGTGCAGTCCGACCGAACGAGTACGATGCGTCCGTATGTTATCGGACACGAGTCGGTCGGACTCCCATTGAAGTCAATGGGAGCCGGTCGTACAACGCGTACGCGGGCTCCCATTGCCTCAATGGGTGCGAGGCGGACAAGGGCGCCCCCTACAGCGAGTACGCCGCGAAGCGCTTCGCGGCGTACACGCACAGGTAGGGGGGACCCTTGGGTCCCCCATGTGTGCGCCTCGCACGGGTACGCGTACAGGGGGGTCCGACACGGACCCCCAAAGTACGGCTCCGACAGCGAGTTCGAGTCGGACGGCGCGAGTCGGTCGGAGCGGTCGAGGTGCGCATCGTACTTACCCGGCCGGAAAACGTCTCCATTGCGCGGTGCGAATCGGGTCCGACCGAGTCGGTCGGAGCGGTTCGAGTCCGAGCGAGTCGGTCGGAGTTGTCGGGACGCCCGGACGAGTCGGTCGGCGAATTCGCATCGTACTCGCTCGGCCGGACCCGCGTACGGTTCGGTCGGGAAACAGGCTTTCGCATGGCTTTTTTCCCGACCGAATGGTATTGGGTGCGCCTCCGACCGAGATCGGAATCGGCCCCTAAGTATAGGGTCAAAGTGTGCCTCATTAGCAAGGCAAGGTTAAGCCACTTCAAGTGGCTTTAAACTGACTTGATTAGTGATCCAAGGCCCTATCAACACCTGAACATTGGAAAAAGTGAGGTTCCAGTGGCAATGGTGCCTTGGAAATTTGACCCACTGTGTCATTCACATACATTCTGTCATCTCACTGCCTATCAAGGACACAGACTCAGCAGACCCCATTTCTGAGAATGTCCTCTGCATTTGTTGTACTAGCTACACTGCTTAGGCATTGTTGACACCTCTCCAGTTTGATGGTCACAGACAACAGACATCAGACAAATGAAAGTGCATTTGTTTACATGTACAAAGTAGAAATTGTCACACCAGACAAGTTTTTTTGACAACAACCCCAAAATTGTGTACATAGCCAAGGGATGGCCAGGCAGAGTCCTTGTGGGGGAACATGTCATGAGATATGTCGAGGAATCTGAAATCTTCAGTCAGGAGGATGATTGCAGTGTCATCGAGGATCAATGGCTACATTGACAGCCCATAAAATGTCTAAGGTGACCCTAGCATGGTCAATATGAGGACAGTGATGGTGATGTTCAGAGGCATGATGTTAAGCGCAAGGCTAATCAGAAACTGGCCATTTGACACAAATGAATGCTGCCGCTGGCTTCTCCTTATGAGAGATGTTTCATCCACATCTTCCTCCTCTGATTGTGTGGTGTCTCCCGTGAGGGTGATGTTGGATTTGCGGCAGCCCAGGGAGACACAGGCACATCAAAAACAGAAAATGTGGATGCTGTAGGTGCAGCAGCATTCATCTATACTAACAGATGAGGCAACACTGCAGCAAGGATGAGCTGCAGTGCTTGCAGGACCCCAGCAACTTCATGGTGGTAGGCAGCCATGTCAGTCAAGTGGGAATCCTGCTTCCGCCTCATGTTCTCCAAGATCTAGCTCATTGCCCCCAACTCTTTGGCCACATCGCTGGTGCCACATTGGCAGGACAGTTGGTGTTGCCTCTGTGTCATGACACCAGCGATGTTAGCCAGGGACTGCTGGAGCCCACGGAGCAGGCTGTAGGTGCCTCTGATTGCAGCTGAGTGGTCCCTATTGGGACTGAGGCACCTACGGATCCCCTTGAGTTTGGCTGCCAGGGTCTCCAACCCCACCCACACCTGGTCTGCCATCTCACACTGGAGTCCTACCGCACGGCACTGAAATTGTATCTGTGGGTCCTCAGAGTCCAGATTTACGGCAGTGGTGGTAGGTGGTGCCTGCTGGATGTTTGGAGGGGCATGTGGAGACTCCACAATGCTGGATCTCCCCGGGTCCGGAGATGGGCCGTCTATGGAGTCGAGCAGCTTTTGGAGGGTGTCATGGTAAAAGGGTTGTGAGTTTTTCATCCATATCTTCATCATCGTTAAAGAGTGGGATAGGCTGCTGATCAGGTGGTAGGGTTTCATCCTCTGCAATGTAAAGGCCAGATACTGTTGTATGTGTCTGTTAGATGTAACCATGTGTTTTTGCATTCGACAATCAGAGTGCATGACACTTTCCATTCATCTGTGTTATATGGTACACCTGTGACACACAGCTTTGTATATCAGTGAACAATTTCCATGAATGTTACATTTAGGTTGTTCATTGATTTGCCCTGTATGCCAACAGTGAGGGTCATATTTATAATCCCATACTGCCACTGTTGCGTCATCTTTTCAGACCTTCCTGTGGTGCTGGTTGCTTCACCTTATTTACAATGCAGCATTAAGCTACTTCACGTGGCTGGGTATAAGGCACCCTTACATACTCCAGGTTGCGTATAAGTGTTGGCCATTGAGTTTTGAGGTGGGCATTCCACTACACCCCCCATTGATGTTGCCACTGCCACCTATTTACATGTGTAGCATAATGAGAAGGCCACTCATGCACTTGAGCCCTGGGATACAGTGGTTTCCACGTGGAAAAGACAAGGTGATGTGTTCTGATTCTCCAAATCTTAGATGTATCTATGTGTTTTAAGGTGTGCAGCACACATTGAAACAGGTCAATCCCACAAAGGAATGTTTGTGTGCAGGGAGGAACATATTCCTGTTCACTAACAATCCTTCCCTCTACCTAGACACCCTTGTACTTTGGTGCAAGGGTGCCTTTGTTGATGCAAGGTAGCTTCGATACCAACAGGTACAATTGCAAACACAGGGGTACAGCTTAAATTTGAAAATCTACTCAACCCAGATTTTTCATTATGGTGAAGCATGAAGTTAGCAATTTAAACTCAAACACAGACTTTGCCTTTCTGTGGTTAAGCTATTACATAGTGGCTACATCCTAACCATGTTTTAAATGGTAATCACTGACATCCTTTGTAATGCATTGTTTTTAGTGTAGGTGTCAAGCAGGATGTGAGTCAGCCTAGGTATGTCTTCTGAACACGTGTATGTGTCCATTGATCCCTCTGTGTGTTTAAGGCTGAGGTCAGGACAAACAACTGACTGCCACTTAGTTTTGTGACCATGTTGATGAGTGTTTTATCATGTGGCTACTACTCTTGCTTATTTTGTAGCTTCCCACAACTGGAAGATGTTGCAATCTGTTAGAAGGTGACATGTATCATGCAGCACCCCAAGGGATGCCTTTCTTGAGTTGATTGTGTGATTCCACAACATATACTCCTTAGACCAGATTTTGAATAGACATGGTGCCGTAACAAATTAAAGTGTTCAAGCCAGCATGTCTTTACAGACACGGGACGGGGCCAGAGTAAAGATGTGTGTGCCCTCCCCTTGTGTTTTCCACAGCAGTGACAATGATGGCTTAATGTAAGCAGGAGGATACAGGTCTTTGCGGCAGTCTTGAAGGATTGGTGCATTGTTGCTCAGCAGACCTTTGTTGAACAGCACAGGGGTGAGCACATGGATGATACATACTGCAGTGCACATGGTCCTTCGAAGCATTTGTTACAGGAAGAATGTTTATAGACATCAGTAGCTATTCATTTTCTCCCAGCCATGGTTGACTTTACCTAAGACCCATATTCCATGCATGTCAATATGTGTCATTGACCACCAAACCCAGTACCATGAATACAATGACATATTGCCGACTGAACATCACATGAAGCAACTTTCATGCAGATAAATGCATTTTGAGGAATAATAGCAAGGCAGCGTGTAGCCAAGTAACGTGAATTAATGCAACATTGTGAATAAGGCCCCTTTCTCACCATTCACTTACCATGAAAGGAACAGGGAATGTGTGGTTCAATGAGCATTGCATACACAACAGGCATGTTGATATTTAAATGAACCCATTCCTATAATGCTGAGGCAGTGAACAATACTTAAAAATGCAGAACACGTGTGCAAACATTGAATGCACCTTGCACCTCCATTATGTAATTTATAATCATTATGGAATGTGCCCATCAGCAACGCAAGGTGATTGCAAGAGATGTGCAGCTTTTCATGTAAACAACAAGGGTGAGTCAACTTCAAAAAGTTCTATCCAACATTTTTTGATGTGGTTATGAGTGCTGCATTCAGCTGCACACATCAAAGCAGCATATAAGTGATTACTATTGCTTGTGGCATATTTCAAAGCCACTATCGTCACAAGACCATCACTCTTTTTAACTTTACTGTGGGAAACCGTGCTTCACAATATTTACAAAGCAATATTGACCCACTTGATGTGGCTTTGAAACACCTGTTAATGAGGCACTCTGTCACACTGTACTTGGGGGCATATGTACAAGGCTGTGATGGAGCGTAGCATTAGCCTTCTTGGCTTAACACCGCGCTCAGTCACTTCTGAAACGCAGGTCAGAACTGCATTTACTTGACAATGTTGGATGAGTGGTCTAACCCAGACCTACAACTGGCTGGAATAAGAAAATACAAGGTTGATACATTGTGATGTGCCCAACAACACTTTTAACCCTGTCTTATTTCCAATGTGCAAAATATATGACATTTTGTTCCTCATTACGATGTCGGGTGGAAAGCCTCCGCCCGACAGTCCAAATTTCCTAGACCGAGTCGGACCCCTTCTGACCGACTCGGTTGGTTTACAATCCGCCCGACCGATTACAATGTTCGTGGTCAGAGAGTAAACTGTGCCGTTAATCCCTATCAGTTCCGACTGGCCCTCGGAGTAGTCGTGTCGGTCGGAACCGCATCGTGCACCCCTACGCATAGCGCTTCTGACCGACCGATTACGATGTCGATTTCCAACAGCCTTTCTGAGTCGGCCTGTCCGACTGAAAAGGCTGTCGGAAAGTGACTTTGGGCCCCCTAGCAGAGCCCCCTTCATCCTGAGGCCTCTGGTTGGGGGCCGAGGGGTACCTAAGGAACCCCCTGTAAAACCCTGCACAGTGTGGCAGGCACAATGGGGTGCCCGCAACAGGGTGCAGGGTTTTACACACACCCCATTTCCCCATAGGAGCCTGTGTTGTCGGGCAGAACACGGGCTCACATAGAGAACAGTGAGACTCCGACCGAACAATGTTCAGTCGCATCCTAATCGGTCGGGCGGCACCGCTGACCGGTAGGTTCCTGATTCCGAGACGGTGTTGTGTGGGAAGTTTCCGCCTGACATCGTAATGAGGCCCTTTGTGTTTCAAATAGCTGACTTGTGACATACGAGTACTCAGATGATTCAAGTCGATGTATACAGCATGAATCCTAGATGTGTAGCTGTGGAGACACATCCAACTATGTAGTGGTTGGAGGATTTGTGATTTCGGTGACTGTTGTATAAGAGTAACACTTTGGTGCTTGTAGTCTGCAACTATTACAAGCAGTGCATCCTATGTCTTTGGGTAAATGTCATGCCCTGGGTCTGCAAATGGCCTGTAACTCAGTCTCCTTGGGTACATTCCCCTGGTAGACTCTGAGTTTGTGTCAACGTCATTATTCAAATTAGCTAATCTGCCACTGTTGTTCTTGTACTCTGCCTTTGCTATATGCCATACCATACATTACCATGACGGTATCAATGTTAGGTTGTGATAAGAGTTTTGCTTCGCATGTAACTTGCTAGATCATGCTTGAAGTAGCAAACGGTTGATAATAGTGTAAAGTTCCTGTTGTTGTACTCTTGAGTGTGGAAGATACTTGCTGGACCTTTTTCTTTGTCATGTTTCTTACATCTTGTTATGTTTGTCTTTCATTACATGCAACATGTCACGAGAGGCAGCTAGAATCTTTAAGTAGCGTGAGGACAGATACAGGCATATCCGCTGAGTTGCAAAGGGGTACCATGATGGAGAAGAGGTACAATGAGGAAAGGGCAGCAGGATGGTGGCAGGCCATTCCCCAGGGTGCCCCAAACCCCACCAGACAGAATGGTGTGCTGCCTTCCACTTCCAGACACCAGAGTGACAGTGACAATCTTCCAAGCCCATCTGGCGTACAACATGCAACCCTACATTCAGTATCATCAGCAGGTCTACAACATGCAGCACCTGCGCCAGCTGCCGCACAAACATCAGCTGATCAACCGGCTGCACCAGCACCACCTGCCCTGCCAACTACAGCTGGTCAACTAGCTGTGCCAGCACCACCTGCACCACCAACTGCAACTGCCCAACCGGCTGCAGCAGCACCACCTACCACACAGAGACAGGCTACACCTTACACCTTGGGTGACCGCAGATTATTGTTGGACCTAAATGTTAGGGTGGCGTCATTGGAAAGAGACATGGTGAAGGTGTTGACCCACCTTCAGGACATTAAGGGTGCCCTTGGGCTCCCTTTCTGAGCCACCTCTGATTAAACAGTGCCCCTCATACATCCCCCTGATCCTTGTTTTTTAATTATATCTTGTTTATATATAGTATAATGTAGTATTAAGTGTAGGTTTAGAGTAGGTTTAGGTTAGTGTTAGGTGTAGGGATGGTTTTACATTAGTTTAGAGTTTAACATGATGTTTGAGGTTAACTTTCCTTTTCCTTTGGGTGTTTTTGTACTTGTTTAATACAAAATTTATATATATATATATATATATATATATATATATATATATATATTCACTGAAAAAACCATAGGTTTTAGGGACAGTTATAGTTAGTTGGACATTTCACTCGTACAAAACCATAGAAATTCCCCGTTATAGTTAGTTCAGCTAACTATAACTCGCGCCTTCGCAATGCACTGCTGATGACGTCACATATTACATCACTCATGACATGGTCAGTGACATCACTGATGACATCACTGATGACATCTCAAATGACATCACTGATGACATCACTGATGACATCATCCAGTGACTGTGTGTTTCTGTAAAGTTTAAATATGTTTAATATATATAGGGAAAGGCGTATTGAAGAATGAGTGGGTGTATAAGTGTCTGAATGGATGATTTAGTACGTGAGTGACTGACTCTACAAGTGAGTGATTAAATGTATCTTACTGAATGAATGGGTTAGTGACTAAACTGTGTGAATGTCTGTATCCGTCTGTCTGTTGGTTTGTAAGCGGCTGCATGGCTTTCTGAATAGCTACATGAGTGTCTACATGGGTTATTGATTGATTGTCTGAGTATCTGTATGGGTGCCTGAGTGTTTGTGTGGGTGGGGTGTGTGTGACTCTGTGCATAGATGTGTGAGTTGGTGATTCACTGGGTGCATGGTTTCAAGAGTGCATCTGTGATGGACTGTATGGGTGGGTGAGTGTGTGTATGGGTGTGTTAGTGATTGAATGTATATCTCAGTGGTACATGTGTGAGTAACTACATATGTGAAAGGCAGTATATATGTGTGTTGGAGTATATAAATGGCTATAAGTGAGAGTGTGTGATTGTGAGAGTGGCTGTATGGATGAGTGTGTACTTGTATCAGTGATTGTATAAGAGCGTAAGAATGTGCTAGTATTTGTATGAGTAAGTGAGCTGGTGTGTGTATAACTGTATAGGTGAGTAAATGGGTGTGTGATTACGTTTTTGCATGACTGACTAGGTGTGTGAGTACCTCTATGGATGAGTGGCGGTGTGTGAGTGTTTATATAGGTGTATGAGTGCATATGATAGTCCTGTACTGAGTGACTATGTATGAGTGACTGTACGGGTGAGTGAGTGGATGTGTGTGTAGACCTAAGAATCAGTGAGTGGGTATGTAGTTTTTGGTGTTGGAGTGTCTATGGTTTTGAGAATGGCAGTCTGTAATTTAGAGTGGGTGTATCAAAAGTTATATTAGGGTGTGAGAAGATGCATGAAATTATCACATGGATGATGTCATCAGTGATGTCATTTGAGATGTCATCAGTGATGTCATCAGTGATGTCACTGACCATGTCATGAGTGATGTAATATGTGACGTCATCAGCAGTGCATTGCGGGGCGCGAGTTATAGTTAGCTGAACTAACTATAACGGGGAATTTCTATGGTTTTGTACGAGTGAAATGTCCAACTAACTATAACTGTCCCTAAAACCTATGGTTTTTTCAGTGAATTTCAAAGGTTTTTTAAATGCTAATTTCTAACTATAACGTGTCTGAAACCTATGGTTTTTTCAGTGAATTTCAAAGGTTTTTTAAATGCTAATTTCTAACTATAACGTGCCTGAAACCTTTGATTTTTTTAAATGCTAGTTTCTAACTATGTCTACAGAGGTAGGACATGTGAAGAAAGAAGAAAAAACGCACACAAAGAAGCAAAAGATGTGCAGAAAGAACCAACAGAGGAGCAGAAAGAGGCCTTGTTGCAAAATCATCCTGTGCCCACAACTTTTTCAGACGGGTACTGGTGGTAACTGACTCTGACTAACCAGAGCCAGTGCTATGCTAAAAGACACTTAGAATACAGTGAAAACACCTACATACACTAGGGAACACTATGCGTTGGGGTACCCCTGTGATTAGCATGACCTCCTCTGCAAGTCCCTAGTACATAATAGGGCAGGGGGATTAAAACTACCTCTTAAAACGCGCTACAGGGCACGTTTGCACAGTGGTGAAGGGAGGGGGGCCTGAGGTGACATGTGTGCAAACGCACCCCGTGGCGCGTTTTAAGTTGCGGGATTAAGTCCCCTTGAATTCTGAGGGTCCCTGAGGCCCAACTAGCCCCCAGGTACCTACAGTTAGGACCACAGAGCTGAGTTGCAGAGAGGCGTTCCGAGGCCCGCACCTTTTTTCACCTCTCTGCAACGTAACTCTGTTGTGCTTACTGAAGGTACCTGGTGGGCTAGTTGGCCCCCAGGGTCCCTCAGGATTCAAAGGGAATTAATTCCCCAACTTAAAACGCACCACAGGGCGTGTTTGCGCACATGTCACCTGAGGCCCCGCCCCTCCCTTCACCACTGTGCAAACGCGCCCCATGGTGCGTTTTAAGTTGGGGGATTAGGTCACCTTGAATCCTGAGGGTCCCTGGGGCCCAACTAGCCCACTAGGTACTTCCAGTAAGCACCACAGGCCTGCGTTGCAATGCCTGTAACAAATTGTGCAGTTGTGTTTAGGTAGTGAAGAGGGTCGTGCTGGGGGTAGTGTTTTAGGGTTTAGGGTAGTGCAGTGGTGTTTGTGTAGTGTAGGGGGTCATGCTGGGGGTAGATTTAGGGTTTAGGGTAGTGCAGTGGTGTTTGTGTAGTGTAGGGAGTCGTGCTGGGGGGAGTGTTTTAGGGTTTAGGGTAGTGCAGTGGTGTTTGGGTAGTGTAGGGGGTCGTGCTGGGGGTAGTGTTTTAGGGTTTAGGGTAGTGCAGTGGTGTTTGGGTAGTGTAGGGGGTCGTGCTGGGGGTAGTGATTTAGGGTAGTGCAGTGGTGTTTGGGTAGTGTAGGGGGTACTGCTGGGGGTAGTGTTTTAGGGTTTAGGTTAGTGCAGTGGTGTTTGGGTAGTGTAGGGGTACTGCTGGGGGTAGTGTTTTAGGGTTTAGGGTAGTGCAGTGGTGTTTGTGTAGTGTAGGGGTAGTGTTTTAGGGTTTAGGGTAGTGCAGTGGTGTTTGTGTAGTGTAGGAGGTCGTGTTTTAGGGTTTAGGGTAGTGCAGTGGTCTTTGGGTAGTGTAGGGAGTCGTGCGGGGGTAGTGTTTTAGGGTTTAGGGTAGTGTAGGGGGTCATGCGGGGGGTAGTGTTTTAGGGATTAGGGTAGTGCATTGGTGTTTGGGTAGTGTAGGGGGTCATGCGGGGGTAGTGTTTTAGGGTTTAGGGCAGTGCAGTGGTGTTTGGGTAGTGTAGGGGGTCGTGCTGGGGGGAGTGTTTTAGGGTTTAGGGCAGTGCAGTGGTGTTCGGGTAGTGTAGGGGGTCATGCTGGGGGGAGTGTTTTAGGGTTTAGGGCAGTGCAGTGGTGTTTGGGTAGTGTAGGGGGTCGTGCTGGGGGGAGTGTTTGAGGGTTTAGGGCAGTGCAGTCGTGTTCGGGTAGTGTAGGGGGTTGTGCTGGGGGTAGTATTTTAGGGTTTAGGGTAGTGCAGTGTTGTTCGGGTAGTGTAGGGGGTTGTGCTGGGGGTAGTGTTCTAGGGTTTTGGGCAGTGCAGTGGTGTTTGGGCAGTGTAGGGGGTAATGCTGGGGGTGGTGTTTTAGGGTTTAGGGCAGTGCAGTGGTGTTCGGGCAGTGTAGGGGGTCGTGCTGGGGGTGGTGTTTCAGGGTTTAGGGCAGTGCAGTGGTGCTTGTGTAGTTTACGGGGTCGTGCTGGGGGTAGTGTTTTAGGGTTTAGGGTAGTGCAGTGGTGTTTGTGTAGTGTAGGGGGTCATGTTTTAGGGTAGTGCAGTGGTGTTTGGGTAGTGTAGGGGGTCGTGCTGGGGGTAGTGTTTTAGGATTTAGGTTAGTGCAGTGGTGTTTGGGTAGTGTAGGGGGTCATGCTGGGGATAGTGTTTTAGGGTTTAAGGTAGTGCAGTTGTGTTTGTGTAGTGTAGGGGGTCGTGCTGGGGGTAGTGTTTTAGGGTTTAGGGTAGTGCAGTGGTGCTTGTGTAGTGTAGGGGGTCGTGCTGGGGGTAGTGTTTTAGGGTTTAGGGTAGTGCAGTGGTGTTTGTGTAGTGTAGGGGGTCATGTTTTAGGGTAGTGCAGTGGTGTTTGGGTAGTGTAGGGGGTCGTGCTGGGGGTAGTGTTTTAGGATTTAGGTTAGTGCAGTGGTGTTGGGGTAGTGTTTTAGGGTATAGGGTAGTGCAGTGGTGTTTGTGTAGTGTAGGGGGTCATGCTGGGGGTAGTGTTTTAGGGTTTAGGATAGTGCAGTGGTGCTTGTGTCGTGTCGGGGGTCGTGCTGGGGTAGTGTTTTAGGGTTTAGGGTAGTGCAGTGGTGTTTTTGTAGTGTAGGGGGGTCATGTTTTAAGATGCAACGCTCCAAAACCTGACCAGTCTGCACTACATAAAACTGCAAAAAAACTAAAAATAAAAAGTGTTTTGCACACTTTTGTCATTGGGCTATATGTGGGCTACATCTGGGTAATATTTGTGCTACATTTGGGCTCTTTTTTCACTGGTGGCCATCTTGGAAGACTTCTTTGTTATGAAGTTTCTTAATTTCCTCATTTACTGCAGTCTCCTCAGTAGGAAATGCTTTCAGTTTTTTACTTTGATTCCATCAAGAAGGCATTCAGATGTGTCACACATTTGCCATGAATTCAGAATGTTATTACTCTAGTTGTTCATTAGATCACTGTAGTAAAGCTACTGCTCACCAAGGAGTTAACTGGAAGTCTACTGCTGGTATTGAAAGTGATTGTTTCAGTCTGCATGTCCGTATTTTCTAATGAAATAGAAGAGGATTTGAGATCTCATTTAAAACATGCACTAAATTTTCTTTTTGCAGCACTAACCATAATTTCTATGGCAAAATGAACCCCCTCATTTTGTTCCTTTTTAAATTAAATGTTTTAAGTGTTACCAGTTATTCCAATCAAGATGGCTTCAGGTGTGCCATACTTTTGTCATAAGTAAGGCTGTTAGCACTCTAGTTGTTCTTTAGAACACTCTGGGAAGCTGCAGTAGAACACAAAGGCATCAACTGACAGGCTGCTCCTGTTGAAATATAACAGGAAGATATTTGAGATCTCACTTAAAACATGTCCTAATTTTTCTTTCTACAGCACTAACCATAATTTCTATGGCAAAATGAACCCCCTCATTTTGTTCCTTTTTAAATTAAATGTTTTAAGTGTTACCAGTTTATTTCAATCAAGATGGCTTCAGGTGTGCCATACTTTTGTCATAAGTAAGACTGTTAGCGCTCTAGTTGTTCTTTAGAACACTCTGGGAAGCTGCAGTAGAACACAAAGGCATCAACTGACAGGCTGCTCCTGTTGAAATATAACAGGAAGATATTTGAGATCACACTTGAAACATGTCCTAATTTTTCTTTCCAGAGCACTAACCATAATTTCTATGACAAGATGAACCCCATCATTTTGTTCCTTTTTAATTAAATGTTTTAAGTGTTACCAGTTTATTCCAATCAAGATGGCTTCAGGTGTGCCATACTTTTGTCATAAGTAAGGCTGTTAGCACTCTAGTTGTTCTTTAGAACACTCTGGGAAGCTGCAGTAGAACACAAAGGAATCAACTGACAGTCTCTGCCCTTGTTGGATGTACATGTTTTACTGAGAATGTCAGACTTCATTCTCACATGACTGAGAAAGATAATGTGAATTTACAGAAAATATGCTCTCATTTTAGCTTCTGGGGCACCTTCCAAAACTGTATGGGACAAGCATGTGAAAATAGTTTTCTCTCAAACATGATTCATGATATCCCAGCAGAAGGTTTTTCACAGGGTAAAATCACCTTAGAACACACCACAATTCCTGAAATTAGTATGGTACCATCAACAAATGAATTCTAATGTAACTAAAGTCTGTTATCACCCTTTATAGTTCTCCTTTGCCAAATTTGGTGTAATTCCGTTCAGCAGTTCGGGCTGTAGCCTTGCATAAAGTTTCCTATGGGAAATTGATTTTTTGACTCTTATTTTTTTAATTTCTCCGCAACTACTGAACGGATTTACACCATTTAACAAAAAGGGTTCTTTCTGAACCAAGAACTACCTCTTTGCCAAATTTGGTGTAATTCCGTTCAGCAGTTAGGGCTGTAGCCGTGTCTAAAGTTTCCTAAGGGAAAATGAATGGGGAAAACACGTTTTGGGACCCCCCTTTTTTCTCGGCCCCCGCTTGACAATTCACCCTGAGACTTTCAGGGTAGGAGCGGACCGGAGCGGGCCATAAAGTTTGAAAATTTCGCGAAGATTCGTCAACCGACGTAAGAGTTATTTCAAATAGAATGTCGCGGATTTCCTATGGAAAATAGGTCCTAACTATAACTATCTACTGGCGACCGCCAGTAGATAATATATATATATATATATATATATATATATATATATATTACCTACTGGCGGTCGCCAGTAGGTAGTTATAGTTAGGACCTATTTTCCATAGGAAAAGCATTTTTTGTTTTCCCCATAACTTTGGGGTCGTTTGACGAATCATCGCGAAATTTTCAAAACTAGTGGGGCGCTCTGGTCAGCTCCTGTCTTGAAAGTTTCGGGGTGACTAGCCAAGCGGCGGCCGAGATAAAAGGGGGGTCCCAAAACGGACATGTTATTTTCCATAGGAAACTTTAGACACGGCTACAGCCTGAACTGCTGAACGGAATTACACCAAATTTTGCTAAAAGGTAGCCCTTCGTTCAGAAAGAGTCCTTTTTGTTAAATGGTGTAAATCCGTTCAGTAGTTCCTGAGAAATTAAAAAAATAGAGGTCGGAAAATCAATTTCCCATAGGAAACTTTAGACACGGCTACAGCTCGAACTGCTCAACGGAATTACACCAAATTTAGCAAAAAGGTAGTGCTTGGTTCAGAAATCATCCTTTTTTTTAAATGGTGTAAATCCGTTAAGTAGTTTTTGAGATATTAAAGGAAAAAAATCATTATATATCTGGGCGGGACCTAACTACACAAGCACAAGCTTGGCTCTAATTAGCTGCCAACACTTCAATCCAGGAAGTGTTGGCAGCCATCTTGGTGCAATGCTTTTTAGGTCTCGCCTAGCGACGCAGCGCATGCGCTGCCCACTACACAAACACAACTGCCCTACACTAAACCCTAAAACACTACCCCAGCACAACCCCTACACTAAACAAACACCACTGCACTACCTTAAACCCTAAAACACTACCCCAGCACGACCCCCTACACTACCCAAACACCACTGCACTACCCTAAACCCTAAAACACTACCCCCAGCACGACCCCCGACACTACCCAAACACCACTGCACTACCCTAAACCCTAAAACACTACCCCCAGCACGACCCCCTACATTACCTAAACACCACTGCACTACCCTAAACCCTAAAACACTACCCCCAGCACGACCCCTATACTACCCAAACACCACTGCACTACCCTAAACCCTAAAACATTACCCCATCACGACCCCCTACACTACCCAAACACCACTGCACTACCCTAAACCCTAAAACACTACCCCAGCATGACCCCCTATACTACCCAAACACCACTGCACTACCCTACACCTTAAAACACTCCCCCAGCACGACCCCTACACTACCCAAACACCACTGCACTACCCGAAACCCTAAAACACTACCCCCAGCACGACCCCCTACACTACCCAAACACCACTGCACTACCCTAAACCCTAAAACACTACCCCCAGCACGACCCCCTACACTACCCAAACACCACTGCACTACCCTAAACCCTAAATCTATCCCCAGCACGACTCCTACACTACACAAACACCACTGCACTACCCTAAACCTAAAAACACTACCCCCAGCACGCCCCCTATACTACCCAAACACCACTGCACTACCCTAAACCCTAAAACACGACCCCCTACACTACACAAACACCACTGCACAACCCTAAACCCTAAAACACTACCCCCAGCATGACCCCTACACTACACAAACACCACTGCACTACCCTAAATCCTAAAACACTACCCCCTACACTACACAAACACCACTGCACTACTCTAAACCCAAAAACACTACCCCCAGCATGACCCCCTACACTACACAAACACCACTGCACTACCCTAAACCCTAAAACACTACCCCCAAAACACTACCCCCAGCAAGACCCCCTACACTACCCAAACACCACTGCACTACCCTAAACCCTAAAACACTACCCCCAGCATGACTCCCTACACTACCCAAACACTACTGCACTACCATAAACCCTAAAACACTACTCCCAGCACGACCCCTACACTACCCAAATACCACAGCACTACCCTAAACCCTAAGACACTACCCCCAGCACGACCCCTACACTACCCAAACACCACTGCACTACCCTAAACCCTAAAACACTACCCCCAGCACGACCCCCTACACTACACAAACACCACTGCACTACCATAAACCCTAAAACACTACCCCCAGCACGACCCCCTACACTACACAAACACCACTGCACTACCCTAAACCCTAAATCTACCCCCAGCACGACCCCCTACACTACCCAAACAACACTGCACTACCCTAAACCCTAAAACACTACCCCAAGCACAACCCCTACACTACCCAAACACCACTGCACTACCCTAAACCCTAAAACACTACCCCAGCACGACCCCCTACACTACCCAAACACCACTGCACTACCCTAAACCCTAAAACACTACCCCCAGCACGACTCCCTACACTACCCAAACACTACTGCACTACCCTAAACCCTAAATCTACCCCCAGCACGATCCCTACACTACCCAAACACCACTGCACTACCCTAAACCCTAAATCTACCCCCACCACGACCCCTACACTACACAAACACCACTGCACTACCCTAAACCCTAAAACACTACCCCCTACACTACACAAACACCACTGCACTACTCTAAAGCCAAAACACTACCCCCAGCATGACCCCCTACACTACCCAAACACCACTGCACTACCCTAAACCCTAAAACACTACCCCCAGCACAACCCCTACACTACACAAACACCACTGCACTACCCTAAACCCTAAAACACTACCCCCAGCATGACCCCCTACACTACACAAACACCACTGCACTACCCAAAACCATGAAACCCTAAACCATGAAACACTACCCCCAGCACGACCCCTACACTACACAAACACCACTGCACTACCCTAAACCCTAAAACACTACCCCCAGCATGACCCCCTACACTACACAAACACCACTGCATACCCTAAACCCTAAAACACTATCCCAGCACGACCCCCTACACTACCCAAACACAACTGCACTACCTTAAACCCTAAAACACTACCCCCAGCACGACCCCCTACACTACCCAAACACCACTGCACTACCCTAAACACTAAAACACTACCCCCAGCACGACCCTCTACACTACCCAAACACCACTGCACTACCCTAAACCCTAAATCTACCCCCAGCATGACCCCCTACACTACACAAACACCACTGCACTACCCTAAACCCTAAAACACTACCCCCAGCACGATCCCCTACACTACCCAAACACAACTGCTACTAACCCTAAACCACTACCCCCAGCACGACCCCTACACTACCCAAACACCACTGCACTACCCTAAACCCTAAAACACGACCCCCTACACTACACAAACACCACTGCCCTACCCTAAACCCTAAAACACTACCCCCAGCACGACCCCCTACACTACACAAACACCACTGCACTACCCTAAACCCTAAAACACTACCCCCTACACTACACAAATACCACTGCACTACCCTAAAACCTAAAACACTACCCCCAGCACAACCCCTACACTACACAAACACCACTGCACTACTCTAAACCCTAAAACACTACCCCAGCATGACCCCTACACTACACAAATACCACTGCACTATCCTAAACCCTAAAACACTACCCCCAGCAGGACTCTCTACACTACCCAAACACCACTGCACTACCCTAAACCCTTAATCTACCCCCAGCACGACCCCCTACACTACCCAAACACCACTGCACTACCCTTAAACACTACCCCCAGCATGACCCCCTACACTACCCAAACACCACTGCACTACCCTAAACCCTAAAACATGACCCCTACACTACACAAACACCACTGCACTACCCTAAACCCAAAAACACTACCCCCAGCACGACCCACTGCATTACACAATCACCACAGCACTACCCTAAACCCTAAAACACTGGACCCCTACACTACCCAAACACCACTGCACTACCCTAAACCCCAAAACACTACCCCCAGCACGACCCCCTACATTACACAAACACCACTGCACTACCCTAAACCCTAAAACACTACCCCCAGCACGACCCCCTTATCTACACAAACACCACTGCACTACCCTAAACCCGAAATCTATCCCCAGCACGACCCCCTACACTACCCAAACACCACTGCACTACCCTAAACCCTAAAACACTACCCCCAGCACGACCCCTACATTACCTAAACACCACTGCACTACCCTAAACCCTAAAACACTACCCCCAGCACGACCCCCTATACTACCCAAACACCACTGCACTACCCTAAACCCTAAAACATAACCCCAGCACAACCCCCTATACTACCCAAACACCACTGTCCTACCCTAAACCCCAAAACACTACCCCAGCATGACCCCCTATACTACCCAAACACTACTGCACTACCCTAAACCCTAAAACACTACCCCCAGCACGACCCCTACACTACCCAAACACCACTGCACTACCCGAAACCCTAAAACACTACCCCCAGCACGACCCCCTACACTACCCAAACACCACTGCACTACCCTAAACCCTAAAACACTACCCCCAGCACGACCCCCTACACTACCCAAACACCACTGCACTACCCTAAACCCTAAATCTATCCCCAGCACGACTCCCTACACTACACAAACACCACTGCACTACCCTAAACCTAAAAACACTACCCCCAGCACGCCCCCCTATACTACCCAAACACCACTGCACTACCCTAAACCCTAAAACACGACCCCCTACACTACACAAACACCACTGCACAACCCTAAACCCTAAAACACTACCCCCAGCATGACCCCTACACTACACAAACACCACTGCACTACCCTAAATCCTAAAACACTACCCCCTACACTACACAAACACCACTGCACTACTCTAAACCCAAAAACACTACCCCCAGCATGACCCCCTACACTACACAAACACCACTGCACTACCCTAAACCCTAAAACACTACCCCCAAAACACTACCCCCAGCAAGACCCCTACACTACCCAAACACCACTGCACTACCCTAAACCCTAAAACACTACCCCCAGCATGACTCCCTACACTACCCAAACACCACTGCACTACCCTAAACCCTAAAACACTACCCCCAGCACGACCCCCTACACTACCCAAATACCACAGCACTACCCTAAACCCTAAAACACTACCCCCAGCACGACCCCCTACACTACCCAAACACCACTGCGATACCCTAAACCCTAAACCACTACCCCCAGCACGACCCCCTACACTACACAAACACCACTGCACTACCATAAACCCTAAAACACTACCCCCAGCACGACCCCTACACAAAACAAACACCACTACACTACCCTAAACCCTAAATCTACCCCCAGCACGAACCCCTACACTACCCAAACAACACTGCACTACCCTAAACCCTAAAACACTACCCCAAGCACAACCCCTACACTACCCAAACACCACTGCACTACCCTAAACCCTAAAACACTACCCCAGCACGACCCCTACACTACCCAAACACCACTGCACTACCCTAAACCCTAAAACACTACCCCCAGCACGACTCCCTACACTACCCAAACACTACTGCACTACCCTAAACCCTAAATCTACCCCCAGCACGACCCCCTACACTACCCAAACACCACTGCACTACCCTAAACCCTAAATCTACCCCCACCACGACCCCCTACACTACACAAACACCACTGCACTACCCTAAACCCTAAAACACTACCCCCTACACTACACAAACACCACTGCACTACTCTAAAGCCAAAAACACTACCCCCAGCATGACCCCCTACACTACCCAAACACCACTGCACTACCCTAAACCCTAAAACACTACCCCCAGCACAACCCCTACACTACACAAACACCACTGCACTACCCTAAACCCTAAAACACTACCCCCAGCATGACCCCCTACACTACACAAACACCACTGCACTACCCAAAACCATGAAACCCTAAACCATGAAACACTACCCCCAGCACGACCCCCTACACTACACAAACACCACTGCACTACCCTAAACCCTAAAACACTACCCCCAGCACGACCCCCTACACTACACAAACACCACTGCACTACCCTAAACCCTAAAACACTACCCCCAGCATGACCCCCTACACTACACAAACACCACTGCACTACCCTAAACCCTAAAACACTACCCCAGCACGACCCCCTACACTACCCAAACACCACTGCACTACCCTAAACCCTAAAACACTACCCCCAGCACGACCCCTACACTACCGAAACACCACTGCACTACCCTAAACCCTAAAACACTACCCACAGCTTGACACTCTACACTACCCAAACACCACTGCACTACCCTAAACCCTAAATCTACCCCCAGCATGACCCCCTACACTACACAAACACCACTGCACTACCCTAAACCCTAAAACACTACCCCCAGCATGACCCCCTACACTACCCAAACACCACTGCACTACCCTAAACCCTAAAACACTACCCCCAGCACGACCCCCTACACTACCCAAACACCACTGCACTACCCTAAACCCTAAAACACGACCCCCTACACTACACAAACACCACTGCCCTACCCTAAACCGTAAAACACTACCCCCAGCACGACCCCCTACACTACACAAACACCACTGCACTACCCTAAACCCTAAAACACTACCCCCTATACTACACAAATACCACTGCACTACCCTAAAACCTAAAACACTACCCCCAGCACGACCCCCTACACTACACAAACACCACTGCACTACTCTAAACCCTAAAACACTACCCCAGCATGACCCCTACACTACACAAATACCACTGCACTATCCTAAACCCTAAAACACTACCCCCAGCAGGACTCTCTACACTACCCAAACACCACTGCACTACCCTAAACCCTTAATCTACCCCCAGCACGACCCCCTACACTACCCATACACCACTGCACTACCCTTAAACACTACCCCCAGCATGACCCCCTACACTACCCAAACACCACTGCACTACCCTAAACCCTAAAACATGACCCCCTACACTACACAAACACCACTGCACTACCCTAAACCCAAAAACACTACCCCCAGCACGACCCACTGCATTACACAATCACCACTGCACTACCCTAAACCCTAAAACACGACCCCCTACACTACACAAACACCACTGCACTACCCTAAACCCTAAAACACTACCCCAGCACGACCCCCTACACTACACAAACACCACTGCACTACCCTAAACCCTAAATCTACCCCCAGCATGACCCCCTACACTACCCAAACACCACTGCACTACCCTAAACCCTAAAACACTACCCCCAGCAGGACCCCCTACACTACCCAAACACCACTGCACTACCCTAAACCCTAAAACACTACCCCCAGCACGACCCCCTACACTACCCAAACACCACTGCACTACCCTAAACCCTAAAACACTACCCCCAGCACAACGCCCTACACTACACAAACACCACTGCACTACCCTAAACCCTAAATCTACCCCCAGCACGACCCCTACACTACCCAAACACCACTGCACTACCCTAAACCCTAAAACATGACCCCCTACACTACACAAACACCACTGCACTACCCTAAACCCTAAAACACTACCCCCAGCACGACCCACTGCATTACACAATCACCACTGCACTACCCTAAACCCTAAAACACGACCCCCTACACTACACAAACACCACTGCACTACCCTAAACCCTAAAACACTACCCCCAGCACGACCCCCTACACTACACAAACACCACTGCACTACCCTAAACCCTAAATCTACCCCCAGCACGACCCCCTATACTACACAAACACCACTGTACTACCCTAAACCCTAAAACACTACCCCCAGCATGACCCCCTACACTACACAAACACCACTGCACTACCCAAAACCATGAAACCCTAAACCATGAAACACTACCCCCAGCACGACCCCCTACACTACACAAACACCACTGCACTACCCTAAACCCTAAAACACTACCCCCAGCACGACCCCCTACACTACACAAACACCACTGCACTACCCTAAACCCTAAAACACTACCCCCAGCATGACCCCCTACACTACACAAACACCACTGCACTACCCTAAACCCTAAAACACTACCCCAGCACGACCCCCTACACTACCCAAACACCACTGCACTACCCTAAACCCTAAAACACTACCCCCAGCACGACCCCCTACACTACCCAAACACCACTGCACTACCCTAAACACTAAAACACTACCCCCAGCACGACCCTCTACACTACCCAAACACCACTGCACTACCCTAAACCCTAAATCTACCCCCAGCATGACCCCCTACACTACACAAACACCACTGCACTACCCTAAACCCTAAAACACTACCCCCAGCATGACCCCCTACACTACCCAAACACCACTGCACTACCCTAAACCCTAAAACACTACCCCCAGCACGACCCCCTACACTACCCAAACACCACTGCACTACCCTAAACCCTAAAACACGACCCCCTACACTACACAAACACCACTGCCCTACCCTAAACCGTAAAACACTACCCCCAGCACGACCCCTACACTACACAAACACCACTGCACTACCCTAAACCCTAAAACACTACCCCCTATACTACACAAATACCACTGCACTACCCTAAAACCTAAAACACTACCCCCAGCACGACCCCCTACACTACACAAACACCACTGCACTACTCTAAACCCTAAAACACTACCCCAGCATGACCCCTACACTACACAAATACCACTGCACTATCCTAAACCCTAAAACACTACCCCCAGCAGGACTCTCTACACTACCCAAACACCACTGCACTACCCTAAACCCTTAATCTACCCCCAGCACGACCCCCTACACTACCCAAACACCACTGCACTACCCTTAAACACTACCCCCAGCATGACCCCCTACACTACCCAAACACCACTGCACTACCCTAAACCCTAAAACATGACCCCCTACACTACACAAACACCACTGCACTACCCTAAACCCAAAAACACTACCCCCAGCACGACCCACTGCATTACACAATCACCACTGCACTACCCTAAACCCTAAAACACGACCCCCTACACTACACAAACACCACTGCACTACCCTAAACCCTAAAACACTACCCCCAGCACGACCCCCTACACTACACAAACACCACTGCACTACCTTAAACCCTAAATCTACCCCCAGCACGACCCCCTACACTACCCAAACACCACTGCACTACCCTAAACCCTAAAACACTACCCCCAGCATGACCCCCTACACTACCCAAACACCACTGCACTACCCTAAACCCTAAAACACTACCCCCAGCACGACCCCCTACACTACCCAAACACCACTGCACTACCCTAAACCCTAAAACACTACCCCCAGCACAACGCCCTACACTACACAAACACCACTGCACTACCCTAAACCCTAAATCTACCCCCAGCACGACCCCCTACACTACCAAAACACCACTGCACTACCCTAAACCCTAAATCTACCCCCAGCATGACCCCCTACACTACCCAAACACCACTGCACTACCCTAAACCCTAAAACACTACCCCCAGCACGACCCCCTACACTATCCAAACACCACTGCACTACCCTAAACCCTAAAACACTACCCCCAGCACAACGCCCTACACTACACAAACACCACTGCACTACCCTAAACCCTAAATCTACCCCCAGCACGACCCCCTACACTACCCAAACACCACTGCACTACCCTAAACCCTAAATCTACCCCCAGCACGACCCCCTACACTACCCAAACACCACTGCACTACCCTAAACCCTAAAACACTACCCCCAGCACGACCCCCTACACTACCCAAAAACCACTGCACTACCCTAAACCCTAGAAAAGTAACCCCCACCCCATGCCCAATCCCCCTTACCTCTCACTCCTCGTGGTTCCTCTCTCCTCGTGGTTCCTGCTTCACGTCGTCTCTGAGGGCGGTGCACGTCGTTGTGAGGAAACGGAACACCCTCTGTTTCCTTACAACGACGTGGATCGTCTACATTTTTAGAGCGCATGGTCATTTACCATACATACCTTTACAACGAAATTCGTTGTAAAGGCATGCGTGGTAAATGACCATGCGTTCTAATAAAATGCATAGTAATGACTTTGCGATGTACAACGCATGCGTGGTAATGCATGCGTTGTAATGGTATTGCGAAGTAAAAAAGTCGTTGTAACGGCTGTTTACCGATCGAAGCTGGCCCCTGTTCTTCAGTGAGTCGTTTATTTGATAAATTAGGAGGAAGGAATGTGTTTTTTTACCGAAAAGTGCATTCCCGGCTGTTGTATTGTGAAAGTGTCCGCGTGGCCTGGTTTCACTTCCGTTGAGAGAGTGGAAGAGTCTGTTTGGATCTAAAGGAGTTCTGTTGTTGGACGGGGCCGGCGCGACACGTCATCAGAAAACACAGTTAATGGAAAGCATCCTCCCCGAAGTGTGGAGCAGTGCCATGAGAGGTCAACGAGTGTGCGTCCCACCGCAGTATGACCGTACCGTGCCATTCCAAGGTACGGGAGGCAGAAGCGGCATCCATCGCAGGTCCTCTTGTACACTAAAAAAGGACCAAACGATGCTTTCCTTTCTTTTCTTCTTCTGCTGCACCATCTGTTCTTCCTCCTCTACTGCAAGTGGATCAACTTCGGCAAAACTAGAAGCCATAGTTGTATTAAAAATAAAGGTATATCAATATAAAGAGAAGCAAGAAACAGGTCTACTCTCTATCAAGGACAAAAAGTAAGGGAAATATCAGAAGGATGGATCCTCCCTCTTTCACAATGAAATTGATTTCAACCAATCAAATTCCTTTTTTCTTTTGCTGACATGAAGTCGCGTAGGGTGCGCGCACTCGTCACGCACCCTTCGCGCACCCGCGAAAATCATATATATCATTATACACTATAAATAAAAATTTCTATAAACTTTTAATAAGTATATTAGCAAAACCGTTCAGTCTAATATCATATTCAAACTTTCTATAGTAATTTTTTCAACTTTAAAAATACGCCGAAGTCGCGACTTCGGCGCGATCTCAGCGCGATCACGGCACGACCCCGGAAATACGCGCGGGGAGATGTCGCGCACATTAAGCGGCTACACCGCACATTTCGTAACTTTACTTTCGTCGAAATGATATTGAAAATAATACTTAAAAAATACTTTTATTAATAAACTTAGACAAACACTTAAAGGAAAACTTTTATTTATAATTAATTTAAAGATATTTCATACTTTACAAATTACACCGAAGTCGCGACCCCAGCGCGACTTTTCAAAATGGCTACCGGAATGCGCGCAGCCATCGTGTAGGATGCGCGAAGGGTGCACGACTTCTGTATAATATTAAAAAAAAAAAAAAAAAGAATGAATATAGTTTTCCTAACTAAAAATTATTCACAATTTTTTTTAAATATATGTATATGTATATATTTATAGAAAATAAAAAAACAGAGGATTGAGGTACATTAGAAATTAGCATTTAAAAAACCATAGAAATTCACTGAAAAAACCATAGGTTTCAGGCACGTTATAGTTAGAAATTAGCATTAAAAAAACCATAGAAATTCACTGAAAAAACCATAGGTTTCAGGAACGTTATAGTTAGTTGGACATTTCACTCATACAAAACCATAGAAATTCCGACGTTATAGTTAGTTCAGCTAACTATAACTCGCGCCCCGCAATGCACTGCTGATGACGTCACATATTACATCATTCATGACATGGTCAGTGACATCACTGATGACATCACTGATGACATCTCAAATGACATCACTGATGACATCACTGATGACATCATCCACGTGAAAATCTGATGCACCTCCTCACACCTGAATATAACCTTTGATACACCCACTCTAAAATACAGACTACCATTTTCGAAAAAATAGACACATCAATACCAGTTACTAAATACGCACTGACTGATTCCTAGGTCTACACACACATCCACTCATTCACCCATACAGTCACTCATACATGCAGTCACTCATCAATACAACACTATCATATGCACTCATACACCTATACAGACACTCACACACTGCCACATATCCAGAGTTACTCACACACCTAGTCAGTCATGCAAAGAATCAATCATACTTCCATTTACTCACCTATACAGTTATACAGACACCACCTCACTTATTCATACAGATACTAACACATAATTACTCTCTTAAAGAATCACTGATACAAATACACACTCATCCATGCAGCCACTCTCACAATTACTGACTCTCACATATAGTTATTTATATACACCATCACTCACATATACTGCCTTTTACATATGTACTTACTTGCACATGTACCACTGAGACATCCATTCACTCACCAACACACCCATACACACACTCACCCACCCATACAGCTGTTTCCACATGCACTCTTGAACCCATGCACCCAGTGAATCAACCACTCACACATCTATGCACAGAGTCACACACCTCCCACCCACCCACACACACACTCAGGCAGCCATACAAATACTCAGGCAAGCAATCAATAACCCATATAGACACTCATGCAGCTACTCACCAACCCATGCAGCAGCTTACAGAACAACAGACAGGCTGATATAGACTTTCACACATTTTAGTCACTAACCCATGCATTCAGAAAGACACATTTAATCACTCACTTATACAGTCAGTCACGTACCTACTAAATCCTCCATACAGACACTTATACACCCACTCATTCTTCAATACAGCTTGGCATATATATAAAACAAATTTAAACTTTACAGAAACACACAGTCACTGGATGATGTCATCAGTGATGTCATCAGTGATGTCATTTGAGATGTCATCAGTGATGTCATCAGTGATGTCACTGACCATGTCATGAATGATGTAATATGTGACGTCATCAGCAGTGCATTGCAGGGGAGCGAGTTATAGTTAGCTGAACTAACTATAACGCCGGAATTTCTATGGTTTTGTACGAGTGAAATGTCCAACTAACTATAACGTTCCTGAAACCTATGTTTTTTTTAGTGAATATATATATATATATATATATATATATCTATATATCTATATAGATATATATAGATATATATATATTATCTACTGGCGGTCGCCAGTAGATAGTTATAGTTAAAACCTATTATCCATAGGAAATCCGCGACATTCTATTTGAAATAACGTTGGCGCCGGTTGACGAATCTTCGCGAAAGTTTCCAACTTGTTGGGGCGCTCCGGTCCGCTCCTATCCTGAAAGTCTCGGGATGATACGTCAAGCGGGGGCCGAGAAAAAAGGGGGTCCCAAAACACGTTTTCCCCATTTATTTTTCCATAGGAACCTTTAGTCGCAGCTACAGCCCGAACTGCTGAACGGAATTACACCAAATTTGGCAAAGAGGTAGCCCTTGGTTCAGTGTCGTGCCTTTTGCTTAAATGGTGTAAATCCGTTCAGTAGTTCCTGAGAAAATCAAAAGTAAAGTCACATATATATCTGGGCGGAGCCTAACCACACATGTCATTGTGAGATCTGATTGGCTGTCAGCACTTCATCCTGGAATTGCTGGCAGCCATCTTGGGACCAATATAAATGATAGTACCTCATTGAAATGCATTGTAGTGAATAGAAGATTTTGAGGGTTACCAAAAGGAGAACTATAAAGGGTGATAACAGGCTTCAGTTACATTAGAATTTATTTGTTGATGGTACCATACTAATTTTAGGAATTGTGGTGTATTCTAAGGTGATTTTACCATGTGAAAAACCTTCTGCTGGGATATCATGAATCATGTTTGAGAGAACACTATTTTCTCATGCTTGTCCAATGGAGGTTTGGAAGGTGCTCCAGAAGCTAAAATGAGAGCATATTTTCTGTAAATTCACATTATCTTTCTCACTCATGTGAGAATGAAGTCTGACATTCTCAGTAAAACATGTACATCCAACAAGGGCAGAGACTGTCAGTTGATTCCTTTGTGTTCTACTGCAGCTTCCCAGAGTGTTCTAAAGAACAACTAGAGTGCTAACAGCCTTACTTATGACAAAAGTATGGCACACCTGAAGCCATCTTGATTGGAATAAACTGGTAACACTTAAAACATTTAATTTAAAAAGGAACAAAATGATGGGGTTCATCTTGTCATAGAAATTATGGTTAGTGCTCTGGAAAGAAAAATTAGGGCATGTTTCAGGTGTGATCTCAAATATCTTCCTGTTATATTTCAACAGGAGCAGCCTGCCAGTTGATGCCTTTGTGTTCTACTGCAGCCTTCCAGAGTGTTCTAAAGAACAGCTAGAGCGCTAACAGCCTTACTTATGACAAAAGTATGGCACACCTGAAGCCATCTTGATTGGAATAAACTGGTAACACTTAAAACATTTAATTTAAAAAGGAACAAAATGAGGGGGTTCATTTTGTCATAGAAATTATGGTTAGTGC